>CM051237.1:21235185-21835185 GCA_027917425.1 Gastrophryne carolinensis
CAAGAGATCCTCTGGCCTTCGCCACAGACGCTCTGGCAATTCCATGGACGGAGTTCAGGCTCCTTTATGCATTTCCTCCGTTTCCACTCCTGGGCCGAGTGCTGCGCAAGATAGCCCAGGAGGGGGTACCAACCATCCTGGTGGCTCCTCGTTGGCCAAGGCGGAGTTGGTTCGGACATAGTCCAGATGTCAGTCGATCGTTACATCATGCCCGACGACCCAGGGCTTCGCACTCAAGATCGCAACGGCATCCCAATTTACAGACGCTGGCTTTGACGGCCTGGCTATTGAAACCTCAATCCTAACGGAAAAGGGGCTGTCGGCCACGGTTGTTCAGACCATGATTCAGGCACGGAAGAAGTCGTCTTCTACTACAGAGTTTGGCATGCCTACATTTCTTTTCGCACTTTTTCTATTTCTAGAATTTTGGAATTTTTACAACACGGCTTGGACTTGGGTCTACAGCTGGACACCCTCAAGGGCCAGGTCTCAGCTTTGGCCATCTTTTTCCAAAGACCCTTTGCCAATCATAGGCTGCTCAAGACCTTTTTCCAAGGAGTTACCCATGTACGTCCAGCGCGTAAGCCTGTATTACCGGTGTGGGATTTGAATTTGGTACTTTCTGCTCTCCAGGGTCCTCCCTTTGAGCGACGCTGCATTGTCTATCTTGACCCTAAAGATGGTCTTTTTGGTAGCCATCACCTCGGTGTGCCGGGTGTCAGAACTGGCCGCTCTTTGTATGAAGCCTCTTTACTTTGAGCGGCATAAGGATAAGGTGGTTTTTCACTTTTGGCCTGATTTTTTGCCTAAGGTCGTTTCTCCCTTTCATCTTAACGAGGAAGTTGTTTTGCCTCCCTGTGTCCAGAACCATCTAATTCTAAGGAGAGGACCCTCCATGCCTTGGATGTGGTCAGAGCCATTAAGTACTACCTGGTTGCAACTGAATCCTTCAGGAAGTCGGATTCTCTCTTTGTTCTCACTGAAGGTTCTAGAAAGGGTTTGCCTCCGGCCAAGCCCACTCTCGGCAAGTGGATTAGACAGGCGGTGGTGCAAGCTTACTCTGCCAAGGGGAAGGATCTCCCTTTTCGTGTTACAGCTCATTCTACTAGAGCTATTGGTGCTTCCTGGGCTTTTCAGCACCAGACCTCTGTTGAACAAGTTTGTAAGGCCGCTACCTGGTGTTCGGTTCATACCTTTACAAAGTTTTACAAGGTTGTTTGGGCCTCAGCTGATGCTGCTTTTGGCCGAAAGGTGCTTCAGGAGGTAGTGAAATGAACTACATGCTGTTCTGCACTGGGGTTCCAGCCCTAATGGATGCTGCTTTTGGATGTCCCAACTGTCATTACTTCTGGGACGACCTGGACTGGATATAGTGAAAAATACAATTCTGTGAAACTCACCTGTAGAATTGTTTTTGAATATATCCAGTCCAGGTCGCCCCACCCCGCCCTTGGTTTCATTATCTCTTGTTGCCTTTTATGGTGATTACCTTTTATATTGGACCGTTGTCCTTCGTGTTTGTTGGAGAGAGTACATGCTGAAGCTATGTGAGTTAACATGGTTTCTTGGCCTCCCGGCCTGTCTCCTTTTACTGCTTTTTGACACTCTGGGAATTCTATTGAGACAGCTCATTTTATAGGGGGCTGGGAGGAGTTACAGCTCTGGATCTTGCAGTAACTGCGCCACCTGGTGGCGGTTAACCCAACTGTCATTACTTCTGGGACGACTTGGACTGGATATATTCAAAAACAATTCTACAGTTGAGTTTCACAGAATTGTATTTTTAAGTTCTTAGCCACTTATTATTCTTTCCCCCAGTGGGCTGCAACTCTGTTCAGGACTTTAGGATACGGGTGCCGCCATCTTGGCTTGAAGTATCACTTACTGAGGAGAGCGGGATAAAGTACAAGGGGGCGGGTAATAGCTGTGCTTTGCTCAGACAGAGCAGAGCTGAGGTCAGGAAAAGTTCAGCAATCCCAGAATGCAGAGCAGCACAGTGAACACAGTAAACAACAATGTTTAAAGGCTCATAACCTGCAGTAGATGCAGGTAGGATGATTTTTTAATGTGAGCAATCTGTATGTACAGGGTGTGGGAAACATATAAGATATGTTCTTATTCAGAGTGAAGGACCGCTTTAAGGGACCATATTGCGTTATCTTGGTGATGCAGTGACGTCTGTCGAGGTCAAGAGGTGCAATTCCTCGCTGAGGAAAAAGAGGAATTTAGAAGATGGGAGAAGTTTTGGGGGTGAGACAAGATCAGGAGTAAGTCAGAATTGTCTCTGGAGATGAGTGTGGGCAACTAGTCTGACAGCAGGGACTCAGGAAGCCTTCTGTGTGGTTGGTCACCAGTCACCGTGTTGACACTAGAAGAGGAAAAGAGGCAAGCAGCGGGAGAGTTTGGGGACAGCCAATCTGGTTACTGATGGGCACAGGGGCAGCTTTAGGGGAATAGCTGCATCATGGCACTTCCAGTGAGTGTCTGCAGGGACAAGAAACTACAGCATTTCCAGACACTACCACCAGCAACCATACATCTCCCTATAACACCCACCAACCCCCCCACTCTAGAAACCAAACCACCTCCAGAAAGCCCAATGACAACCCAATCAGCTACTGTGCCCTGACTACACACAACCCAATTACCAAGCATCCCTGTAGGACTCAGAACCTCTACACCAGCTGTTTACAGGCAATGGGTGCAGCACCTTCCCCAACCCAAAACAAACACAAAGGGAAAAAGAAAAGGCACTTACCCTCTTCAGAAAACCCATCCTCCTAATGAGTCTCTCATCCCCCGATCACTTACCCATCCCACACTCGTCCAAAAGAATCACCCATCCACCCAATGACGTATCCACTCCCCACCAACCCGATGAGTGACCCATCCCCCTTTGCCGATGACCAAACCCCCACTCACCCATTTACCCAATCACTTATCGTTTCCTATCCAATAAGTCACTGATCCACCACCCACCCAGAGTTTCCCATGTTCCATCTACTCAAGGATTGATGCCCCATCCCAACAATGAGTCCCCCATCCACTATTAACCCTCTGACTTACGAATCCCCCCACTTGCCCAAATGAATCACCCAACCAAAGAATCCCATCCCCACTCACTCAATGGCTTACCTAGTCCCCCACTGATTCACCCATCCCCCCACCCACACAAGGATTAACCAAGAAATGTACCAATTGACTTATCAATGCCCTACCCAGACAATAAGTCGCCTATCTCCCATTCATCCAATGAGTTAACTATCCCCTCCCCCCCCCCCCCGAGTCACCCGTCCCTCATCCACCCAATGAGTTCACCCCTCCCACATGGTTCTTAACCACCCAATGAGTCCCCTTTCACCCACGGAATCACCCATCCCCCAATGAGTCCCCTATTCATTACCCCCCCAAATTATTCCCCCTTCCTCCTAATGAGGATACCCCACCCCTCCAATGAATCCACTATCATTTATCTCCCCCAATGAGTCCCCATCGCTCATCTCCCCAAGGAGTCCCCGCACCTCATCTCCCCATTTGTCCAATAAGTTCCCACCCCTCATCTCCCCCAATGAGTCCCCATCGATCATCTCCCCAAGGAGCCCCCCATCCCTCATCTCCCCAATGAGTCCCCATCCTTCACCCCCCCTCAATGGGACCCCTCCCCCCCAATGAGTCCGCCTATCTGTCCAATAAGTTCCCATCCCTTATCTCCCCCAATGGGTCCCCCATCCCTCATCTCCCCCAATTAGTCCCCATCCTTCATCTCCCCAAAGTGCCCCCCTCCCTCATCTCCCCCAATGAGCCCCCCATCCCTCCCCCCACTGACTTTTCCATCCCTCATCTCCCCCAATGAGTTCCCCATCGCTCACCTTCCCCAATGAGCAACCCATCCCTCCCCCCACTGAGTTCTCCATCCCTCATCTCCCCCAATTAGTCCCCATCGCTCATCTCCCTAAGGAGCCCTCCCATCCCTCATCTCCCCCAATTAGTCCTTATCGCTCATCTTCCCCAATGAGTCCCCCCATTGAGTTCTCCATCCCTCATCTCCCCAATGAGATCCACATCGCTCATCTCCCTCATCTTCCCCAATGAGCCCCCCATTGAGTTCTCCATCCCTCATCTCCCCCAATGAGTCCCCATCGCTCATCTTCCCCAATGAGCCCCCCATCCCTCCCCCCACTGACTTTTCCATCCCTCCCCCCACTGACTTTTCCATCCCTCATCTCCCCCAATGAGTTCCCCATCGCTCATCTTCCCCAATGAGCAACCCATCCCTCCCCCCACTGAGTTCTCCATCCCTCATCTCCCCCAATTAGTCCCCATCGCTCATCTCCCAAAGGAGCCCTCCCATCCCTCATCTCCCCCAATTAGTCCTTATCGCTCATCTTCCCCAATGAGCCCCCCCATTGAGTTCTCCATCCCTCATCTCCCCAATGAGATCCACATCGCTCATCTCCCTCATCTTCCCCAATGAGCCCCCCCATTGAGTTCTCCATCCCTCATCTCCCCATCGCTCATCATACCGAATGAGCCCCTCATCTCCCCCAATGAGCCCCCCATCCCTCATATCCCCCAATTGAGTTCCACATTCATCTCCCCCAATTAGTCCCCATCCCTCATCTCCCCCAATGAGTCCCCCTCCCTCATCTCCCCTAATGAGATCCCTCATCGCTCATCTTCCCCAATGAGCCCCCCCATTGAGTTCTCCATCCCTCATCTCCCCAATGAGTTCCACATCGCTCATTTCCCCCAATGAGCCCCCCATTGAGTTCTCCATCCCTCATCTCTCCCAATGAGTTCCACATCGCTCATCTTTCCCAATGAGCCCCCCATCCCTCATCTCCCCCAATGAGTTCCCCATCCCCACAGTCACTGCTCTTCCACCTACTCAATGAGGTCCTGACATCCTAGCTAACCCTCTGCCACACACAAAGCCGTAGCTTTAAAGTGGACCAACACCCAGGATTTTGACTATCCTGGGTTTTGGTCCACTTCGGCGGGGCACCCCGATCGGGGGTGCCCCGCTGTGTGAAACCCCCCAGAAACCCCAAAAAACTCACCTCTCAACGCTCCCACGTGAGCGCCGCAGCCAATCCCCGCCAACGTCCAGGCGGGGATCAGGAACGTCCAGGCCGCTTCCGCCGCCGCCGCCTCCCGCGCGTCACTCTCGGCGCGCGCGCGCCCCCGCCGGCCATTCACAGAGGGCCGGCGCGGGCGCGCGCACGTCTGGAGGGGTGCGCGGGAGGCGGCGGCGGCGGAAGCAGCGGCGGATCAGGTAAGGTGTTTTTGGGGTTTCTGGGGGGTTTCACCCCGCGGGACATCCCGATCTCGGATGTCCCGCGGGGTGGGGGGTGATCGGCCCGGGAATCTTATAGATTTCCGGGCCGATCACCCCTGGGTGTTGGTCCACTTTAATGTTTAATGCAGGGAGAGGAAGAGGTTAATGTTTAAGAAGCCTGAGGCGGCACAAATAAGGTTAATACGCAGCCATCACCTCACCACACGACGCCTTCTCGCGTCTTCAGCCTGATAAAGCCCCGCCCACTTCCGGTCATGGGCACCTGCCCTATTTCCACACCGAGAGAGGCGGCCATTTTCCCGTAGCCCCCTCACATAGTGCAGACGCTGAGCCTGACGTCACCCGCTACGGGATCTTTTCAGCTGTACGCGGCTTCCAGCTTGCGTCTGCGCTGCGTGTCCAAGGTGTAGCGGGGCCGGCGGCCATTTTCTCGTAGCCGTCATGGGGGGAGCGGGAAATAACGCGGCATGTTAATAGGTACCAGCTGCCCTCTGGGTGGAACCCAACCTCTCGGTGACACGCAGCGCAGAAACAAGCTGCAGGCCGCAAACGGCTGCATAGAATCTGCAGCATGTGACGTCACACATCCGCCTCGTCTTGTCTGTCCTAGGTGGGAGGCTACAGGAAAATGGCCGCCGTCCTCAGTGTAGACAAAGGGGAGGAGCACTGAGCGCGAATGGGCGGGGCTATAGAGGTTCGAAAGCGGGAAGGCGGTGTGTGGTGAGGTGATGGCGGCATATTAACCCTTTCTGTGCCGCCTCTGAGGTGGGGGCGAACGTCGCCTTCCACAATACTGAGCAATAACCCTTCCTTCTCCACAGATTAACCTGCTACCCCTTATGTGTGTGGCAGAGGAATGGGTAACTCCTCACAGGCAGTGGGGCTTTGGGTGACACAGATCCTGTGCGAGTGGGGGCTTGGGCGACAAAGGGCCCGGGTGGGCGGGGCTTTGGGTTGCTCATAGTCCGGGCAGGTGGGGATTTGGGTGACTCGTAGTCTGGGCGGGCGGGGATTTGGGTGACTCGTAGTCTGGGCGGGCGGGGATTTGGGTGACTCGTAGTCTGGGCGGGCGGGGATTTGGGTGACTCGTAGTCTGGGCGGGCGGGGATTTGGGTGACTCGTAGTCTGGGCGGGCGGGGATTTGGGTGACTCGTAGTCTGGGCGGGCGGGGGTTTGGGTGACTCGTAGTCTGGGCGGGCGGGGGTTTGGGTGACTCGTAGTCTGGGCGGGCGGGGGTTTGGGTGACTCGTAGTCTGGGCGGGCGGGGGTTTGGGTGACTCATAGTCTGGGCGGGCGGGGCTTTGGGTGACTCATCGCCTGGGATAGGTGGGGCTATGGGTGACTCATCGCCTGGCGGGTGGGGGATGGGTGGCTACACCCTATACTCGGTGTCTCGTTGGGGTTGTCACACCTCAGCATTCTATTGATAGCCATCAATCTATTCTGAATGAACAGATTCCTGGGGCTGGTCGCCCCCTGCAGATGAGCTCATCCACCTTCAGCTGATGCTGGCGGGGCCCAGTACCCCGAGGAAGGTACATGGCGCAACCACACACAGCGACCTCAACTCAGAATGCCACGTGAGGATGGTGTTTGGCCTCTGGTGGTCACCTTGTCTGTCATCTGCTGGGATGCACTTCATTTGTTCCATCTTCTCCCAGACTTACAATCATATGTGTTGAAGACCTCCCCCATGTCCTTTATCCCACGTAACAAGACTATAATAAGTCATTGCTTCTTTTTTCTTCTACCAGTTGTGCGGCCATATTAACAGCAGCGTCCTCTGAGGAAGTTCCACCCACTTTATAGAACTCACTTTTAAGAATGGAGGTGGATGAGAGTCACATGACTGAGAAGATCTGGAGCCTCACTCTGGAAATCATCTTCCTGCTAACCGAAGAGGTGAGGAGGATTCTGGGAGGGTCACATGACATGACTTTTACCTCTAAAAAATACTCTCTGTCTGCAGATGATTCAGTGTATTTGTTTTTCTTTTTAAACAGACTTTTTCTCCTGTGAAGTCTGGTGATCATGTGACTATCAAAGTGTCTCCGCCTCCCACCCTGACACTTCAGAGACGCACCAAGCGGAAGATTATAGAAGTCATTAAAAAGATTAATGAGCTGCTGACTGCAGAGGTGAGTGGTGCTGCAGATGCTGGAGCCGTATCCTGTAACTGTGACATCACACTGCACCATTATCAGGTATATACACCAGAGATCTCCCCGCCCTCTTTATTCCCAGGATTCCACACAGGAAGTCACACTGCACCATTATCAGGTATATACACCAGAGATCTCCCCGCCCTCTTTATTCCCAGGATTCCACACAGGAAGTCATACCGCACCATTATCAGGTATATACACCAGAGATCTCCCCGCCCTCTTTATTCCCAGGATTCCACACAGGAAGTCATACCGCACTATTATCAGGTATATACACCAGAGATCTCCCCGCCCTCTTTATTCCCAGGATTCCACACAGGAAGTCACATCGCACCATTATCAGGTATATACACCAGAGATCTCCCCGCCCTCTTTATTCCCAGGATTCCACACAGGAAGTCACACTGCACCATTATCAGGTATATACACCAGAGATCTCCCCGCCCTCTTTATTCCCAGGATTCCACACAGGAAGTCACACTGCACCATTATCAGGTATATACACCAGAGATCTCCCCGCCCTCTTTATTCCCAGGATTCCACACAGGATGTCACACCGCACCATTATCAGGTATATACACCAGAGATCTCCCCGCCCTCTTTATTCCCAGGATTCCACACAGGAAGTCACATCGCACAATTTTCAGGTATATACACCAGAGATCTCCCCGCCCTCTTTATTCCCAGGATTCCACACAGGAAGTCATACCGCACCATTATCAGGTATATACACCAGAGATCTCCCCGCCCTCTTTATTCCCAGGATTCCACACAGGAAGTCACACTGCACCATTATCAGGTATATACACCAGAGATCTCCCCGCCCTCTTTATTCCCAGGATTCCACACAGGAAGTCACACCGCACCATTATCAGGTATATACACCAGAGATCTCCCCGCCCTCTTTATTCCCAGGATTCCACACAGGAAGTCACATCGCACAATTTTCAGGTATATACACCAGAGATCTCCCCGCCCTCTTTATTCCCAGGATTCCACACAGGAAGTCATACCGCACCATTATCAGGTATATACACCAGAGATCTCCCCGCCATTGCTGCAGTGTTGTGGTGTTATGTTAGAATGTATCTGGGATTGATGGTCATCTCTTTGATCAGACAGAGATCGGGGAGGAGGAGCTTGTCATGGAGGATTTTGGTGATATAAAGGTCGGCAATGATCCATATAAAGACATTAAGGTGGAGACATCCAGCTGCCCGCTGACACCAGAGAGGTCTCAGCTGGGAGATGATGGAGGTGGTGCAGCAGCAGAGGAGATGAGTGTGACAAGTAATGTGCGGTGTAAGGAGGAGGAAAGCTCTCCAGTGATTGGTGCAGGTGAGGAAATCATTGCTGTGTTATATAATGTGTTTGATGGGTAGGAGTGGCAGTAGTGGTAAGTAGGTTATATTAGGTTGGATGTAGGGCCCTGAGCACTTGCCTGCTGCCTGTTACCGGTGTGAAATGTAAGCATGGTTCTCCTGACCCTTTTATTGAGGCACTGCCTTGTCTGGTTTTGCTCATCCCTGTCTACCAGAATTTCCTCTCACCTAAGGTGAAATGATGAGCAGGTTGACAACACAGCCACTGGGGTTCGCCAGATGTCCCCTACAAATAATAGCATCAAGTCTGATGCAAGGAAGAGTTACCCACTTGTAGAAGCGTTCTCTAGCCATTGGCTTTTGGTTTACTGCAAAAAGGAAGGTAGAATGTGCTCATCCAGTCAGTATATGGCAGTCAAGGATGTGGGTGTGACCACACTCTAGACAATAAAGAAATGTAACCCTCTGCACACTCAAACTATTTAAAAAGCACTCCACTTCTCATGCATGCACTCCCAAAGTGCATGTGCGCATCCCCAAAGGGTATGCAAGCTTTCTGGCTTGATAATCATCTGATTGACCAAGGCAGAGAGGCCGGGCGGCCGCCCCCTCAACGTCGGCGCGCCGGCAGCCTCTTCCTCCTCCTCGGGAGGCGCACCCGATGGCCTTGCACGTGCTTGCGCGCACAAGCACGATCTTCTAATGCCCTCCGGCGGCGCTGCTCCCAGCGCATTCGCCAGGGGCAGGTTTAGTGGGACCAATCTTGGTCCTCCTTAGGTCCGTGAATCTCCTGCACCTGTGATGCCAGGGGCTGGACAGCCTGACTGGCCAGGGAGGTCCAGCCCCTGGGGTCGTTTCCTATCAGAGGCAGGGTTGTCTGTTGCACCAATCGGCACATTCCCTTTCCTATTGGCCAGTCACCATTTAAATATTCTCCTGCCCGGACCACCAGGGCCTGTTATAGCCTTTTCTAGCTTGGGTGTGCTTCTGAATTTTGTCTTAGTGTTTTGATCCGGCTTCGTCCTTGACCACTCCTGCCC
This sequence comes from Gastrophryne carolinensis, assembly GCA_027917425.1. Classification (NCBI taxonomy): domain Eukaryota; kingdom Metazoa; phylum Chordata; class Amphibia; order Anura; family Microhylidae; genus Gastrophryne; species Gastrophryne carolinensis. The sequence goes on from CM051237.1 coordinate 21,245,012, forward strand.
GCTGCCTGAACCGACCTTCTGCCTGTCTGACTTTGCTTCTGCCTTACCCCTTGGATACCGCCCTTTTGTGATCACCCGGCCTTGACCCCTTGCCAGTCCTGACTACTCTTTGCCTAGCCCCTTGGTTTTGACGTTTGCGGACTTGTATCTCATGAACTCCTACTTTGGGATACCCCGCAGTTCATCCGTCTGTATCGTAAGCCAGAAATCTTTGCGCCAGTGAGTCCTGGGGGCAACCGAGTCTGGAGAGACATAACTCGTGTCTCCAGCGAGCGGGGGCTTATCTATAGGCACAAGAGGCGGCGGAGATTGGGGATTGTTGGCTTACGAAAGAAGGGTGTCCGGCGATCCCTGACAGGTTTAACCCGTTCTGCTCAGCATCTTCTGATAAAGTGAGCACAATATTGTGTTACAGGAGCTAAAGGGTTGCTGGTAATGTTCTCAAATAGGGAGGCCATTACTGCTACTTGATTTAGCCAAAGCTGCTGATAACCCTCTGTACCCGTTGGGACCCCAGGGCTAGCCCACCAATCGGTCCACAAAATGCTAGTTGCACACTACTGAATCTAAAATCCAATTTATTAAAGCATAGAGTATAGACACATAGTACTACATACAAACAACAACAACACTATATACAAACAGTTAAAAAACATATAATAAAAACCCAAAAAGTGGGGAGGAACTTAGGGGCTATAATTATGACCAATTGATAATCAATAAATTATACATCCAAATAATCAGAATGGATAACATACATCATGATGTGCAAAGGCGCTTATAGGAAGTGCTGAGTGCATAAAGTGTCTAGTGCCTACTTTATTAGTGTCCTATCTTTACGTGATATAATGCACTGCTAAGAACTTGCAGTGCTAAAAACAATTCAAAACCTGTGCAGAACATGCAAAACTAATAACTCTGAGAAGAAAAGTGCCAAGTGCAAACAGTAGTGCATCTACCCTAAAGCTGAACCTATACTGTGCTGCTATTGTGTCCAATAAGCGCCATCCACATACAGTGTATCATATATAAACATCATATCACAGTGTGCAATATCCCTGCACAAGTCTCAAATGGAGCCCACTGTCCTCCCCACTTAAGTGGGCTCCATTTGAGACTCGTGCAGGGATATTGCACACTGTGATATGATGTTTATATATGATACACTGTATGTGGATGGCGCTTATTGGACACAATAGCAGCACAGTATAGGTTCAGCTTTAGGGTAGATGCACTACTGTTTGCACTTGGCACTTTTCTTCTCAGAGTTATTAGTTTTGCATGTTCTGCACAGGTTTTGAATTGTTTTTAGCACTGCAAGTTGTTAGCAGTGCATTATATCACGTAAAGATAGGACACTAATGAAGTAGGCACTAGACACTTTATGCACTCAGCACTTCCTATAAGCGCCTTTGCACATCATGATGTATGTTATCCATTCTGATTATTTGGATGTATAATTTATTGATTATCAATTGGTCATAATTATAGCCCCTAAGTTCCTCCCCACTTTTTGGGTTTTTATTATATGTTTTTTAACTGTTTGTATATAGTGTTGTTGTTGTTTGTATGTAGTACTATGTGTCTATACTCTATGCTTTAATAAATTGGATTTTAGATTCAGTAGTGTGCAACTAGCATTTTGTGGACCGATTGGTGGGCTAGCCCTGGGGTCCCACCGGGTACAGAGGGTTGTGGTCATTAGGTCCCTGTAGTTGGCACCTGTTTTGTTAGTGATTGTTCAGGTGGTGCATACCCAATAAGGGGATTCAAAGCTGCTGATAAGCTCACCTGTTACAGTGAAAGTATTTCAGGACTTATAGTATGTAGTTTTTACTCAAGGCAAAGAAAGCCTTTTCCCCAGTAGTTACAAAGAGCCACAGAGTATAAGAAACTTGGAAACCGAAAAATAATATGTGATACAGTACTAATATTCAAAGATAATTCTGCCTAAGCAATGTGAACTGTGTGTATAAAGCAACAATACAAAGCCAGAACCATTAAACTGGACCTTCACCCTGAATAAGAGCCTATCTTGTATGTTTCCCCCACCCTGTACATACAGATTGCCCACATTAATCCGGCTCACATTAATCCGGACCTTCACCCTGAATAAGAGCCTATCTTGTATGTTTCCCCCACCCTGTACATACAGATTGCCCACATTAATCCGGCCCACATTAATCTGGACCTTCACCCCTGAATAAGAGCCTATCTTGTATGTTTCCCCCACCCTGTACATACAGATTGCCCACATTAATCCGGCCCTTCACCCTGAATAAGAGCCTATCTTGTATGTTTCCCCCACCCTGTACATACAGATTGCCCACATTAATTTGGCCCACATTAATCCGGACCTTCACCCTGAATAAGAGCCTATCTTGTATGTTTCCCCCACCCTGTACATACAGATTGCCCACATTAAAAATCATCCTACCTGTACCTAGTGCATTTTCGGAGACTTTAAACATCCAAGATGGCCGCACATGGAGTCTCAGGCTTGCAATCAGGAAGTGTCTTCTAACTATGCCGCTATGCATTGTGGGGTTGCTGTCCTTTTCTTGAACCCAACTCTTCTCTGTCTGTGCAAAGCACAGCTATAACCCGCACTTTTGCCTCCTCTCCCCAGTATGTAGTGCTTCTGGGGGAAGATGGCGGCACCCGTATCCTAGAGCCCTGAACAGATTTAAATCTCAGTGGGGGGAAAGAATAATAAGTAAGTGACTAAAAACTTAAAATATATTAATTTTAGATGCTGGGAAATCGTTTTTTTTAGGAGTTTGGGCTTTTCATTAAATGATGCTAAAAGTCCGGTTTAACAATAAGACTGCTAAAAAAGTGAAACAATTACAATAGCATGAGCCAATCAAAACACAAAAAATATCACATAAAGGCAATATTAACAAACAATACCCCAAATGACTGATGAATCTAAATCAAAATGCCCAAAAGTGGAGTGTTCTGCCCTCAAATTCAGAATAAACATTGCTATTGTATTACCTCCTGCTGGCGACACACAATGATAAACACAGAAACACATGTTGATATCTCTCCAGATTGGAAAACAGACGAGGATGAGATCAATGCACACTCTGCTGCAGGAATCCCGATCACTGGAGCTCCCCATTCAGATTGTTACAGTGCAGATCCATCATGTGATCCAGCTGTTCCTGATGACTTACCTCCTGTATCCCATCAGACAGAAGAAGTTGCCTCCCACCGAAAAAACCTCATAGGAGAGAAACTGTATTCTTGCCCCGATTGTGGGAAATGTTTTGCCAAGAGATCGAACCTTATCATGCATGAAAAGGTCCATACAGGGGAGAAGCCACATACTTGTTCTGAATGTGGGAAATGCTTTTCTAGGAAATCAAGTCTTATTACGCATGACAAAGTTCACACAGGGGAGAAGCCGTACTCTTGTCCTGATTGCGGAAAATATTTTTCTCATAAATCGAATCTTACCACGCATAAAAAAATTCACACAGGCGAAAGGCCTTATTTGTGTTCTGAATGTGGGAAATGTTTTTCGGAGAAATCGCATCTTATCAGCCATGAAAACGTTCATACGGGGGAGAAGCCGTATTCTTGTTCCGAATGCGGTAAATGTTATTCTGATCGATCGAATCTCATAATACACGAAAGAGTTCATACGGGAGAGAGGCCATTTTCCTGTTCTGAATGTGGGAAATGTTTTTATCATAAATCACATCTTGTCAGACATGAAAGAGTTCATACACGAGAGAAGCCATATTCTTAAACCGGACCTTCACTCTCATAAACAAATTTAAAAATTGCTATGCCAAAGCGTTCCCACATGGCTACAGTGCTGAACAAAGGCATTAAAAAGGATTACCTTTTTGTTTCCTCCCCTCCTGGGCTGGTTTGCTGCATCCCTCTTGGACATATAGACATCGCCATCTTGGAAGAGGCAGGACACTCAAAACCTTCCCAGAATGCTGCTCGGCCCTGCTACAAGTCTCGCACATGCCCAGATACTGCAGATCAGCGAGCCTGCTTTAATAAAAAAAAACTGCCTTCTGCCGTCTCAGAAACAGGAGCGCGCCCCCGTCATCACTCATTCACGAGCGCTCTGATCATGAACGTATGGTGGACACGCCCACTAACTCCTCCTCCCCCCAGTCTCCTCCTCTGGCTTCACACTGAACGGTCTCTTCTTATCTCCTCCCTCTTATGTCTTCCTGTGTCTCTAAGCAGCGCTATCAATCATCACTTCTATTTACCAGGCTCACCATTGTTTTCCCTTTTTTATCTGTTAAAAGCCCTTTTATGACCAGCAAAGGGAGGGGGAGAGGTGTTGGTGAGGGGGCTTGTTTCTCTTATTAACCCTGTGACTGCTGGGAGACCATTTGTGCTGGATGCCTGCGTGTGACTTCCGTGGAGGAGGGGGCTGATAATTCTGGGCAGTGTTGTAACTAAATGTGATGGTGAATTACATTAAAGTGGACCACCCCCGATCGGCCCGGGGCGATCCGATCCCTCCCCCCAGGGCATCCGAAATCGGGATGCCCCCCTGTGTGAAACCCCCCAGATTGCCCCATGCACTTACCTGGTTTCCTGGTCCAACGGTGCATGAGCGAGCGCATCCTCTAGCAGGGCGCCAGGAATTGGCGAATGGCCGCTCTCTGTTAGAGGGTAGCGGGTGATGCGTCTGCCAGTGATCTCAAGATATGCTGCCCTTAGACGCTGGATTAGACAACGTGACCTCAGCGGCTCAGAGCGCACTCATTCGACGCACAGCTGCGCATATGCCGTAGGGTATAGTGAGGACCATCTAATGCTCAAATCGAAGGTGTATAGTGGGGACTATCTAATGTTGATATTGGGGACCATCTAATGCTCAAATCAATGGTGGTATAGTGGGGACTATCTATTGGTGATAGTGGGGACTATCTATTGCTCAAATCGATGGTTGTATAGTGGGGACTATCTAATGTTGATATTGGGGACCATCTATTGCTCAAATCGATGGTGGTATAGTGGGGACTATCTGATGCTACAATCGATGGTGGTATAGTGGGGACTATCTATTGCTCAAATTGATGGTGGTATAGTGGGGACTATCTATTTCTCATAGTGGGGACCATCTATTGCTCAAATCGATGGTGGTATAGTGGGGACTATCTAATGCTCATAGTGGGGACCATCTATTGCTCAAATCGATGGTGGTATAGTGGGGACTATCTATTGCTAGAATCGATGGTTGTATAGTGGGACTATCTAATGTTGATAGTGGGGACCATCTAATGCTCAAATCGATGGTGGTATGGTGGTATAGTGGGGGCTATATAATGATCAGAGTGGGACCATCTAGTGCTCAAATCGATGGTGGTATAGTGGGGACTATCTATTGCTAGAATCGATGGTTGTATAGTGGGACTATCTAATGTTGATAGTGGGGACCATCTAATGCTCAAATCGATGGTGGTATAGTGGGGACTATCTAATGCTCATAGTGGGGACCATCTAATGCTCAAATCGATGGTGGTATAGTGGGGACTATCTAATGCTCATAGTGGGGACAATCTTATGCTGAAATCGTTGATGGTATAGTGGGGACTATGTAATGCCCGATCATTGCTGTTATAGTGGCAGGCAAACTGTCCCCCAAAATATGTGTATTAGATGAATCTAATATTATAAAAGAAATCGTTGGTAGTAAAGTGGTGACTCGCCTATCCAGCTGGATGGGATCACTAAATGAATCTCAGCAAACTGATAGCTAATGAGCTCTAAGAGGTGATGGGTGGGGCGTGGCTCAGGCTGCTCTCTTGTGACACATACAGCAGCCTTTGGGTGGAGCTTGGGTTATCAGCCAATCGCTGACTCAGCAGGGGGGAAGAGAGGGGGGGGAGGAGGAGAGCAGTGCTCGTGACAGATTGCAGAGCTCGCTCTAGCCAGCATACTGGACACGCTCAGACTGAGGGGGAGGAAGGAGGGGGGAGGAAGGAGGGGGGAAGAAGACTTGCCAGCACTCACGCGAGAACACAGCCCCAGTGACATCCCATAATAGAGAGCTGGGAACCCGAGGAGACACTTCCGCTTTACAGGCAGCCTGCAAACATGGCGACCACCATCTGTTATATAAAAATATTTTTTCTGATCAATCAAATCTTACCCTACATTAAAAAGTCCATATTTATATTTATGTTCTTATCACACGTGAGTTTGTTTTAAATGTGCAAAATGTTTTTTTCAGAAAAATCTAATTTGACCATATGTCAAAATATTCATACTAAGGGAAATACGTTATTCCCCACCCTATAAGATGCACATAGGGTTTAGAGGGGAAAAAAAAGAAAATATTCCGAACCACTGTCCCTCCCAAGAACCAAATAATAGGCAAGGTACAGAATCCTCCTATTACAGGCATCCCTCATTATAGGCAGCATGGAATCCCCCCTAATTTCCCCATTGTAGGCAGCCTCGCATTCTCCCCCCTCCAATTATAGACAGTGTGGCATTCTTCCCATTCCCCATTATAGGCAGTGTGGCATTCCTCCCTCTAACTCCCTGTTATAGGCAGTGTGGCATTCTACCCTCTCATTCCCGATTATAGGCAAGGTGGCATTCTCTCCCCTCCCACTCCCCATTAAAGACAGTGTGTCATCCCCCCTCTCCCATTCCCCTTTATATGTAGTGTCGCATTCTCTCTCCTCCCATTCCCAGTTATAGGCAGTGTGGCATTCATCTTCCCTCTCATTCCATATTATAGGCAGTATGGCATTCTCCTATTCCCCATTATAGCCATTGTGGCGTTCTCCCCCTCCAATTCCCCACTATAGGTAGTGTGGCATTTTCCCCCCTCCCCTTCCATGTTATAGGCAGTGTGGCATTCTCCCTCCCCATTCCCCGTTATACACAGTGTGGCATTCTCCCCTCTCCCATTACCCATTATAGGCAGTGAGGCATTCTCCCCCCTCCCATTCCCTGTTATGGGCAGTGTGACAGAATCAACCTGACCACCCCCCCTGCCCCACACACTGGAGAAGAGCAGATGGGTGGCTGTGGCAGCCTGTCCAGCAGCGCGGGAGCACTGGTTATGTAAGTTTCCTTTTTTTTTTTATATAGCCCCATAAAAAATAGACTACATATTCTTAGTCTGAATTTGCCAAAAGATTATATGATAAATAAAATCTTACCACACTCACCCAAAGTCTAGTGTCAAATGAGTCAAATGCAAATAGCAGGGGGAAGGTTGCAAAAACGAGGCAGGGAGTCCAGAGCCGGGAGGGTGTGTAATCCAGATCAAGTTCAGAGAGCCAGAGCAGGAAGTCATCCAAAACCAGGGGGTTTACAGAAGGCAGAAGTGAGCAGAGCCTGTATCGAACCGGAATATCACAAGACACAAGAGCAGGTCGCAGGCATCACTTCAGTGAAGGTCTGCAGGCATTTTCCCAGCACCATAGGGCTTCTATTCTAAGTATGTCACACACCCCGCTTCAAACATCAATTATTACACTTGGGTTACTCCACCAGCAGGTGGCGACGTCGCAGAGAAGTCCTGAAAAACGAGCCCCTCCCGGTCTATACATACCTGGGACCTCCCACTTATTCCCCAGTGTTCTTCTCTGCAAGATGGCGACAAGACAGAAGAATGAAGTCTCCTGCTTGCAGGTAGCCGGGGTAACACCCTGCCCCCCCCCCCATGGTCTATTTCTACCCAATCCATGTTTTGTTATTTACTATATATACTGGAAGCCTCCCAGCCTTGGCTGCTGGCTGGGTAATGGTAGGTGGCACCTTGTGGTGCCTAGGAGCTTATCTCCTCCGCGAGACCCCACTTGTGGGGCAGTGCGGCTATCCGGCTGGTGATCCGGATTTGGGATGCCCCGTCCCGGTTCTCCCCTTAGTTATCCCTTTCCCTGCTTGGTCCCTTCTCCCTGCGCTAGGTGGGGGGGGGGGCATTTTTTGTGGGGTGCTTTGTCAGTGTAGCCCTTTTTTTCAGTACATGTGTGTTTCTGGTGGGGCTGGGCGCCGTTTGTGTGGTGTCACCTACGGGCCTCCGCTGGGGGTTTTCATCTGGTGGATTGTGTGTGTGCAGCACTTGGGCGGGGTGCCTTGGCGCCCGTTACTCAGTCCTTTGCGCTGGCGGCGCCGCCATTATGCGGGCCGCGATGTTGGAGCTTCATGAGCGTGGCCGCGTTTACTTGCGGCCCGCGCTGTACGGGTCTGGCGGGGCCGGAGCGCTTTGCGCGCTGTGCCGGGCCCGCCCTTCTTCTTCCTTCACAACGGAGTTGTCTTCTGTCCTGGGGCCAGTCCACTGGGCTGGTTCCTCAGGGCCGTGTGGCTGATTATTATTATTGTTCAGCTTTATTCCTATATATATATATATATATATATATATATATATATATATATATTTTCTAGGCATGTAGGCTATATTGCTCTATTGGTGGCATAATGACTACGAAGCTCAGAGCTTGGAGTTTATATACCACTCTCTACTGTTTTCCAGACCTGTTTGTGCATGATGTTTGGTCTTCAGGATTTTTCTTTGCCTTCCTTATATTGGGACTGTTGTCCTTTCCTTACTGATCCTGGGATTCCCGTGTTAAAGGGGTCTCCCGGTCTGTGATACCTGGCTAGTGGGCCTAATTAGTTTTCTGACCCTAGTGGGTCCTCCTTAGTTTGCTAAATCCTCCCACTCCCGGGACACTTAAAGGGGCATCCCGGGTCGCTTAACGCGTAAATCCCTGGGTTGTGCGAATACCATAATTTCACTATATGGAGGCTTCCAAGGATACTGGAATCGGCCCTTCGGGGCAATCTAGGCTGTGTGGGGGTTGTGGAGTTCTGCTCCCGGGGGATGATGTCATTATATGCATTCCATGTGCGCAGTGGTTCATTGAGCGCCAGTCCGGCTCCCCGGTTTTCTGGCCCTTCGCCGTCCGTGTCATCCCCTACTCCTCCCCGCCTGTTCCGGACCCCGTGTGACGTTGTCATGGGTGGGGATTCGCAATCCGAGGTATGCGCCCGGTTGGCTAGCCTCGAGAAAATATTTCCGCTGTGGTTGCTCAGAAGGCTCCGGCTAAGCGAAAACGCTTGTCTCCGCCGGACTCAGACGTGGTTGTTATTGATTGGTCATATTGCCCCCCGATTGAGAGGGGGAGATTCTGGAGGTTTACCGATATATACGGCACAGAGCAAACGGAATTACATTTATTTTTTTTTTTAAAAAACAATAGAAAAGAGTCCAAAAATTCAGATGTCCCACGGTGCATGCACATAGACTATTTGGTTTCAACACCTGTGCCCGCTGGTGAGATTCTAGAGGAACTGGACGACCCTGTGGTCCTGCGTTTTGTTTGGTGCTGAGGGTGACCAGGCGGCGGGGACGGTATTTGACATCCCTTCCATATTGACTTAAATGTTGAAGTTTTGGATTTAGACCCTCCCGAGGCCTGTTCCTCCGCCTAAGGGTGATTTGTTTGTTGTGGCCAAGCCGCGTTTGGAGTTTCCCTGTCAACGACATTTTGAGAATGTCGTCCTTAAGGAATGGGAGCAGCCTACGCGTCTCGTTGGTGTTCCGCCTAGTTATAAGTAGTATCCTTTTCCGGCGGACTTGGTGAAGCGTTGGCTTTTCCTCTAAAGGTGTTGCCTTCTCCTGACACGACTTCCCTTAAGGATGGCGAAGTCCGCCGGATTGTCCAGCTGGCTCGCCATGGTTTTACCTGTGCAGGTTCGGCATTGAGGCCTGTTTGTGCTTCGGCATTTTTGTTGTTGGCGGTTAGGTCCATTGTCAGGGGTTATGTGCGGACCTACTCGTGATGAGTCCCTTGCTCTCAAACGTTGTGAGTCTTTCGTTTTGTTTGTCCTTGCCGCTCATGGTGATGTGTGGCAGGACCACGGCTTGTTGGTGGCTATCCAACGGTCGGTGTGGTTGCGGCAATGGACTGCTGACTTTAATTCTAAGAAGTCGCTTACGGCTCTTTCCTTTTTGGGTTTGCGCCTGTTTGGTGAGAAATTGGGTTCGATTGCCAAGGGAGGTAAGTTACCTCAGTGCAAGAGATTTTGTCGTTCCTTTCGGGGGGGCGGCCTCTTTTAATCCCTCCTTTCGGGGAGCCATAGCTGGCAGAGGCGCGGGCTTTACGGCCCCGGGGTGCAAGCTGGAACAGGGGTTGAGGCCATGCCGTCCTATTCACTCCTGGGGTGCCTAACCCAAACCAGCTGCCAAGCCCGCTCAACAATGAGGGGGTGCCCTCACCCTTGCGGGTGGGGGGACGGTTGCGACTCTTCTCCCGGGTGTGGGACCAGGCGGTCTCGGACAGGTGGATCCGGGAGGTGGTGTCGGCCGGTTACTAGCTGGAGTTCGAGTCCCGACCTCCTCTAAGATTTTTCAGGTCTCGTGTGCCCTCAGATCCTTTGGCCGCGCAGGGGCTCCTGGCGGCGGTGAGGAATCTTTTGGATATGGCAGTCATCTGCCCGGTCCCTCCTTCGGAGGTGGGCCATGGGTATTATTCCAATCTCTTCACAGTGCTCAAGTTGGACGGGTTGGTTCGTCCCTTCCTGGATCTGTAGTTCCTCAATGTGTTTATTCGTCCCCGGAGGTTTCGCATGGAGCCTCTGCGTTCTGCCATCAATTCTCTGCGGCAGAAGGATTTCATGACGTTCATAGACATCAAGGATGCCTATCTTCATATTCATATATTCCGGCTCACCATAGGTTTCTTCGCTTCGTGGTGGAAGATCGGCATTTTCAATTTGTGGCTCTTCCGTTCGGCCTTACCTCGGCTCCAAGAGTGTTCACCAAGGTGTTGGCGGGCGTGATGGTCCTTCTCAGAGCACAGGGGATTCGCATTGTGCCCTATCTGGACGATCTTCTCATCATGGCTGCTTCTTTCAGTCAAGCGGAGGTGGACACCAGGACGGTGGTATCCACTCTGGAGAGGTTCGGCTGGGTGATCAACTACCCCAAGTCTTCTCTCGTTCCGGCCAGGGTGGTGCCCTTTCTGGGGAGGTCCTTGGATTCTTGCCAACACAGAGTTGTTCGACCTCAGGCCAAAGTTCTTTTGGGTCAGGAATTGGCGCAGCTTCTTCTTTCCAATCCTTGCCCGTCCATCCGGCTAGGGATGAGACTGGTGGGGTTGATGGTAGCTTCCTTTTGAGGCAGTTCCCATTGTTCAGTTTCACTCCGTCTCCGTGAAACCTCCGTCTTAGGGGAGGAAGGTCTTCGGATCTGTTATTCAGACTTTTATTAGTGCCAGGAAGAGGTCCTCTTCTACCATCTATTATAGGACTTGGAGATCTTATATTGATTGGAGTGAGGCTAGATCTTTGCCCTGTCGGGTCTTTTCTGTTTTCAGGATTTTGGAATTTCTTCAATCGGGGCTGGACTCTGGTCTTCAGCTGAGTATCTTAAAGGGGCAGGTTGCTGCCTTGTCTGTCTGTTTTTCAAAAGTCCTTTGCGTTTCCTCCTTTGGTCAAGACTTTCTTCCAGGGGGTCTCGCATTGTGGCCTCCTAGGAGGCCTTTGCTCCCTGTTTGGGATTTGAATTTGGTTATCTCTGCTCTTCAGGCTCCTCCTTTGAGCCTTTGTAGGATATTGCTCTTTCTACTCTGACTCAGAAGGTTGCCTTTTTGGTGGCCATCGCTTCGGTTTGGCGCGTTTCGGAGTTGGCAGCCTTGTCGGTTCTGGCTACTCACTTTGAGAGACATCAGGACAAAGTGGTTTTCCGCTTCAAACCGGACTTTTTTTCCTTAGGTGGTCTCTGTTTTTCATCTTAACCAGGACATTGTTCTTCCTTCCTTGTGTCCTAAGCCTAGGAATGACAAGGAGAGGGTTTGCACTGTTTGGATGTGGTGCGCTGTGTGAAGTACTGTTTGTTTACTACATCTCCTTTTCGTAAGTCTGATGTCTTTTTCGTGGTGCCCTGTTGGGCCTAGGAAGGGTTTGGCTCCCGCTAAGTCTTCCATTAGCAAATGGTTTTGTCAGGCGGTTGTTGGGGCCTACTCTGCCAAGGGGAAGGTTCCTCCTTTTCGTTTCACTGCTCATTCTACTCGTGCTGTTGGGCCTTTCAGCACCAGGTTTCTGTTGAACAAGTTTGTAAGGCTGCTACTTGGTCTTCTGTTCACACCTTGTCCAAGTTTTTACAAGGTTGATGTGCGAGCTTCAGCGGATGCTGTGTTTGGCCGCAAGGTTCTGCAAGCTGCAGTGGTTTGAGTTTTGCATTATGGCCTTGTTGGATACCCGCCCTTTCTGGACACTGCTTTTGGATGTCCCAAGTGTAATAATTGATGTTTGAAGCGGGGTGTGTGACATACTTAGAATAATACCATTTTGTGAATACTCACCTGTAAAATGGATATTATAAGTATGTTACACACCCCGCTTCACCCGCCCTTTTTGGTATCCTGGATTCTTTATAGGGTGAAGCTTTGTTTACAGTTTTGAGGGTTGCCAATGGTTTTTTCCCTGGTACCTTGTCTTTACTGCTGTTTAAATACTGGGAAATGAGTGGGAGGTCCCAGGTATGTATACACCGGGAGGGGCTTGTTTTTCAGGACTTCTCTGCAACGTCGCCACCTGCTGGTGGAGTAACCCAAGTGTAATAATTGATGTTTGAAGCGGGGTGTGTGACATACTTATAATATCCATTTTACAGGTGAGTATTCACAAAATGGTATTTTTAACCCATTCAGTGCCTATCATTGTTTCTACAAGTCTTTCACTCCTTTTAAGTGCCAAGCATGTGGAATCTACGTGCCTGGCTTTACACCCTGCTACAGTAAAAAAAAAGTAAAGAAAACACTCACCTGACCCCCTGTCAAGCCGGAGAGTTCTCTTAAATTAACTCTCCGCTAGGAGTGCAGATTGTTTGGCCAGAGCAATGAAACAGGACAGAGGAAATGATCTTGGATTCAGATACACTGTGCAAAGCAAAGAAACAAGGCTAACTAACAAAGGTAACAACTAATAAGGAAATTCTAAGGTGCTGGTGCACTCACCCAAGGGCCTAGGACAGGGGCCAGAAGCCAATAGGAGGCCTGCTGCATGGAGGGCAAGGATCACAAATGGCTAAGCAGCCCCAGGGGGAGGCCTGCTTGCCACTAGATTCCCACGGTGGTTCAGGTTCAGAGAACCAAAATGCACAGCCACAGATGGATAAACAAACAAAATCCTGCTGCACCAGGTGAAGGGTGAAACCATTTAAATAGGCCTCACACCAGGTGTAGCAGTAGAGGGGGAGAGAGAGCAGCCAGGGCTCTGCTGACACCCGCTGGTGGCTGACGGAACTGCAGGCAGGGTGATAAATAACGCCAAGCATCAGCTAAACCGAGGGATCTCACATTTCCTCCCTTCTAGGAGCGGGCTCCTGAACGTTCCTCTGAGAAAAAACAAAAACAAATTTTCCCCAGAGGGCAAGTCCAAATTGTAACCAATCAAGTCCATGAAATGAATAAAAAAACAAAATCCAGTTTTTAATCCCACTATCGGGGTCCACTGTAAAGCTAGATTCTTTTGGAGAAGAGGCCCAGGTGATTGTCCAGGTTTCACAGGGCCTGGGTGCAGGTTGAAGACAGGGCCGGGGTGCAGATTAAAATCAAGGTCTGTGTGCAGGTTCGGTGCAGAGCCCAGGTGCGGACTTAGATAAAGGTTCGGGGAGAGCACGGGTGCGGACTCAGAGCAGGGTCTAGGTGCAGTTTCAGGGCAGAGCCCGGGTGCAGACTCAGAGCTAGGTCCGGGTGCAGGTTCAGGGCAGAGCCCAGGTGCGGACTCAGAGCAAGATCCGGGTGCACATTCGGGGCAAACCCCCGGATGCGGACTCACTGAGGGACATTCTTGGTGGCGTTCAGACAAATCAGATTTGGCAGTTGACTAGTGGTGGGGCCCAGCGGGGGCTGACTCAACCATGAGACGCTCTGGAGGCAAGCTAGCGTCAACCTCACAATCCTCATCAGAATAATCAGTCCATGCATCGTCTGAATCGCTGGCATCAACCTCACAATCCTCATCAGAATAATCAGTCCATGCGCCATCGTCTGAATCATGATAAATCCAGGAATCAGGTTCCAGGCTTGAATTGACATGAAGCTCAAAACCAGGATCATCATCATCATCTGAGTCTTCGTAGAACCAGGAATCAAGGTCCTGGCTTCTAGCAGCAGGCACAAGTCAGTTCCATGAGGGAACAGCCCGGCAAAGCATGCTAGCCTTAGCAGTACCAGCTATTGTGCTAGGCCAACCAAGAGCTCCTCAAGTACTAAGGCTAAGCAGAGCAGTGGGAAGACTAGAGCAAGACATAGCAGCCCCCCAACAACCCCCTCCCACTGGAGGACAGCAGGGCAACTCCAATATGGATTTCCCCCTCTTCCCATCAGCATACACTCCAGCATCACCATGGGCCCCCCGGGAACAAACACACAGCCCCCAAGCCAGTCCTGTCCAGTCTCTTGCCAGTGACCAATCTACCCCCTCAGAAACCTCCTCAACACCTATAGCCCAAATGTCTATAATTCCAAGGAGTACCCAGGGAGATGTTGGGCAAATTTGTCTCTTGTACATCAATAGAATTCTCTATGTGTAACCACAATGTTTTTTTTAACACTAAATCTTTATTGAGATGAACAGGGCAGTAAAACAAACCACAATCAACAAGTCAACACATTAGATTTGTCCATAAAGCATTGCAGGCAGAACAGCATAAACTTTCACATTGATATTGACACACACTCTTTGAAGTTTGGCTCCTCTGTCCTCCTCCACTGCTCCCAGGATCATGCCTCACCACTCCTGGCCAGGCCCCCCGCCCATCTCAGACCGTCCGTCCGTCACCCCCCCAGCTCAACCCCCCAATGAGGGGGGCCCACGCCGCGTGGAGCGCAACAGCATCGACATCGCCCGACCTGGCAGAAGGAGGGGTGGAAACGGGGAGCCGAAATCACGTCCAGATCGGGCGCTCTGCGCCGATGTTGCCCTCCAAGTGTCCCCAGGACAGCTCAAGCCTTGTCAAGCAACGCTTTACAATCATCCGATTCTGTGAACAAGGTCCACTGCAGCCACAAGTGCCTATGTCTCTTTTCCAAGCGCCTGAGGGGAGCCATCAGGTCTTCCATTCACCTGATGTTCTCCACCCTCTGAATCCAAGAACTAATGGTGCGGGAGATTTCCACCGGGCCGGTATGCAGGTTACAGTTTTTTACATATTATAATAAGAACCATTCACTGAACTCATAAATATAATAAAAATAATATTCATTGCATATTAAAAGCTAAATTTCATATAAAATACATTATTCCATTTTTACATTTCATCTCTTGCAACATGTTTTTTACTCCACTTTATGTACACATTCCTATATACAATGTTTCCTTAGTCTTGATCATCATAAAGTGGATCTAAAACACATATATTCATATAAACAATGATGGGCAAACCTATGTTGGCCAACACCTGCGGCGGGTCGAGGATTAACGATGCACAATGTATGAATTTAAAAACAGGTGTGTGGGACCATTTCGATCAGCTGTATGGGCGCAGTTCTAGAGCTACTACAAAATCTGACAAGTACCACCTGTGGAAGGACATCACCAGGCAGGTTAATAGTGCGGAACCAGAGCCAAAGGATGTTGATCAAGTGCAAAGAAAGTCCTGGGTGTATTTATTTAAGGTTGCAACCCGGAGGTGGAAAACCAAAACATCAATTCAGTGCAGCCAAAGAAATGGTGTATGGGCTCTTGAACCCAGCTACACTCCAGGGCTTGCCAGGGACCATGCTGCTGTAGTAGGTAAGTATTTCATTATTTTGGGTTGCTTATTCTCAAAAGATGTATGACTCTTTTCAATTGTCTAGTTCATAATGCCATCATGGCCAAGTGTTGTTGCAGGACCATGAAAGGGCAAGATATGAAGTGCACATGCCACCTCACAGTTAATTAATGACCTTTTTATGCACGTGTCTAGGACACACCTTCATGACTTGTAAAAAATGGAAGGGTTCTTCCTATTTGCTCGGTTGTAGGCGGCATGTGGCTGAGTGTGAGGTGAATGGGCCAAGCAAGCAGGGGGTAGCCAGAATCACCTACAAAAAATAAAAAAAACATTATGAGCCACATGCATCATACAAACATTACCACCTGAAAAGGGAAAAAAATAGGGGGCAGGGGATGCATCCACATATCCACTAGTTAGACATGAGGCAAAAACTCGCCAGACTTAAGACTAAAAACGGCCATAGAGGGTGGAATTCCACAGGATAAAGGCATTATGGGTGTAGGCTGATAATCCAGCCATCACACTCATAAACCTAAAGTCAGGAGACGCAACACAGGCTTACGGTTCATCCACAAAAGACACAAAGCACAGCGCTCAAAACCAAAGCTACATTTAAGCAAACCTATACTGACAGAACAGATGCTAAGCAGGAAGGAAGAACCACTGGTAAGACTGCCTTCTTTGGCTAAGTAATAAAAAGGCTGGTTGTGTAAGGTGGGGGCCATAAGTTGTGTGAGAAAAAGGACAAGTGCTCAAAAACATTGTCTTACTTTAGAGTGAAGCACCTACAGGAAACAAGGGGCTACTAGTTGAAAGGGGAGATTGGTGTCCAATTTACAGGAGCCAATACAATGCAAGGTGAAAATAAACACTAAATATGGGGAAGCGAGACAAAGGGGAAACAAAGACATACCTGTAGAGATACTCATCAGTGACTGGAGGGACCAGTGCCACGTGTGTGCAATCGATCACACCTATGAAGTTAGGCAAATCGGCCTGCTCATAAAATCCCACTTTAATTGCATATCTAGGCTACCATGGTATCAGGGAAAGACATGTACTTGTCCACCAAGGTAGCCATGCCATCCAGAAATTTATTGAGGGTGCGGCTAAGCGTAGGCTGGGACATGCCCACAGACAGGGCACCCAGCCTCTTAAACAATCCATTTGCAAGAAATTGCATGCCCCTTGCTTGTATTAATGTATTAAAAATTCAATGTTGGCCTGTATATGGACCAGCAAAAGTATTTTATGAGAATGAACACACAATAGAGGTAATAGTAGGGTAGGGTCACTTATCAGGGGCTACTAAGGAAGTGAAGCCTCAGAAGGAATGAGTATTAAAAAGACCGATTTTGTAAGGTGGGGTCCATAACTTGTGTGATAAAAAGGACAAGGAAAGGGACAAAAACATTGCCTTAGGGACTACTAGTTGAAAAGGGAGATTGAGGTCCACTTTAGTGGAGCCAATACATTGCAAGTTGAAAATACACATTAAATATGGTAAAGCTAGACTACAAATATCAATTACATTGCACGAAATGAAGGAGGCAAAGGGCAAACAAAGACATACCTGTCGATATATTCATCACCGACTAGAAGCACCAGCGCCACGTGCACACAATCAGTCATGCACACATACATGCAAAGCAAGGCTCGACATTGCAGATGCTCACCATAATACTCATCGGAGGACTCCATTCTGTTTTCCCTGCACACCACGAAAGCAAAAACTCACCAAGACATATGGCTTGATGCAGAGCCTCCCCGTTCAGCTATCCCGTGCGTTTTCCCGTTGGTTTTGGGCTTTGATCGGGTCAGAAAAGGGTGCTTTTAGTGTACGTTTATGCGCTCAGGTGTGTGCTCAGCCGCCTTTCCGATTTTCGGCTCGCACGAGGCTGTGTCCCGGGAAAACGGACGCCTCGTTCATTGGTCCGTTTTTTTCAGTGATGCAGAGCCTTGATTTCCATTTGAAATCAGCCTAATAAAACGGGGCCGCCGAGCCTTCCCTTACGGGCAGTCTGACCACCCGTATTTGCACTCGGGCAATAATATGCAGTCCTCTGTTGGAGCACATCAGCGGCGCCAGCTCCGCGGTCTTGTCCTGCTGAGTATGGCAGAAACCAGGCTGCACCGCACGCCTTTGGACATCGATTGCATGAGTGACGTTGACCTATTCGAGCTCACCCGCCTTAACCATGTTTCTCTCCATGCCTTGTATAGCGAGCTGCGGCCATGGTTAGCCCCCACCACAAGCAAGGGGCATGCAATTGCAGGTATGACCAAATTGGTTGGCTGCCTGCAATTTTTGGCGAACGGCTCGTTCCAGAGACTGGGTGCCTTCTCCGTGGGGATGTCCCAGTCTACGCTGAGCCGCAACCTAACCAAGTTTTGGGATGGCATGGCTACCCTGGCACAAAATTATATTTATTTCCCTCAAACAGGTGAAACCTGGAATGCGGTTAAGCTGGGCTTTTATAACATAGCCGACATGCCCAACATCATTGGTGCAATTGACTGCACCCATGTCTCGTTGGTCCCCCCTGCTGACCAGGAATATCTGTTCCGGTATGTGGTTTGGGTCTTTTTTAATTTTTTGGTATTTGTTTTTTGGAGTTCCTTTTTTAAGGGTCTACCTAATTTATTTTTGATTGCCTGTGTGCAGGAATAGGAAGATGGGACATTCCATAAATGTCCAGGCGCCACCCGCCATCTTCACACAGGAGCAGGACGACATCATCATGGATGTGAGTATGCGAGCGTGCGTTTATGTGTGCGCACACATTCCTTGTAATAAAAAAAAAACAAAGTTTTAAACAAGGTTTTAAATAAATATACATAAAAAGATTTGGTGTGTTGTCTTTCCTGCAAATGTGCAATCACACAACATAATCACACATTTACATGACACAAAAGGTTTAGATATAGGACAATAAATCCAAAAAAAAAATAAAAAATAAGGTATGCATTAAAGGCAAGGAAGAAGGAACACAAAGGAGATTAAGGTATGCATTAAAGGCAAGGAAGAAGGAACACCAAAAATTATATTTGACAATATATATATGTGTCAAATTGGCAGTTGGTGCCATATGTATATTCCAATGGAGGTTTAGGGATGTGCGCTTGCGTGTAGCCAGATTGGCAACTGAAGAGCCATGGAGATGTAAGTATACTTGAAAAACCCCAAAAAATGGAAGGTCAAATATGACGGAAGGCAAGCAGGTACGTTCAAAAACCAAGGAAAAAGCAGGAAAAAAAAGGGACGCCCGTGTGAACGGGAACGGAAGCCCCGATCAAATTGAAGGCACCCGAGAGAGCAAAAAAAACTTCCCGAGTGCAGACAAATTTACGGATCAGTTAGGGGGCCATTCCGACGGAGGCTCTGCATCACATTTGAGCCACGATTCAAACGGGACCCCCGGACAATCGGAAGGTTTTAAGGTCAGTTCAGGGGAGGCTCTGCATTAGGCCAATAGAGCCTGTAAGTGGAGCCGGAAATATCCAGTTTTATTGGCCTCAAAGCCATAATCGGGGCTCAGAATCCATACTAATCATGGCTTATACGCATCAATGCGAAAACAATAGGAAGCAATTACACATTAGATACGCTAAAGAAAAGGCTTAAACACAACCACGGAAACATTAATACAAAGAAAGAAAACAAACAAGAAACTCAAAAATGGACCTAAAAATTACACATGCACACACTTTTTCATGTGTAAGTGCAGGTAAAAGAGGATGTGAATTGACCTTATTGTCTAAAATGTCCTTTTATTCAGCTATATGTTCCTCCCAGCTCTTGACCTCACTGTGCAGGGGATGCTGCACTGAAACGCATGAAGACAAAGGCATTTTAGTGCGGTCAGACCTTCTGGCTGGCCTGGTCTTAGAAGGGAAAATGGCAGATGACTGATTATAAACACAGCCCCTGACACAAACATTAGATAAGAAGTTAGCTTCTTAGTTAACACTTTGCCTGGGATGTCCCTTTAAGTAGTCTTTTTTTATTCTGTTGTTAGTGGTTGTTTGCAATAGATGACAGTGACAAAGATGCCCCTGCTGAGTATTGCTTATGGCAAAACTGGCAGGGGAAACTGGCAAAAAAAAGAAGGTCTTTGCTGGAACTAATAGGGAAAACTGCAAAAAAGAAGGTCTTTGCTGGAACTAATATCAGAGATGCCAACCTTGGAGACCAGTTTGCAGAGTGATGGGAATTGCAGGGGTGTGGTTTAGGGGGCATGGCTTAGTCATAGGCTTTTGTGGAACAAACATTTTTAACTAAACCTCCGAAATAGTGCCCCAAAATGTACCTAGCATTTAAAGCGGAAGTCAGGGTTATGTCCAACCTGCTGTGGTGTAGCCCCCGATGTGAGATATTATCTCCTCCCCCTTTACCTCCCCGCACCTATAGCTACTGAATCACATGTACTGGCTGTCAGGGGACACAGGAACGCAACACTCTGCTGTAACAGAGGCCTCCAGTGTGTGCCATGCAAAGATTGGTAAGTGTAGCTGCTTTGGGAGCAGTATTCAAACAATGGGCATCCCAGATCTGGATGGCTTAAAGAGAAACAACAGCCAAGAAATTTTTTTTGGGATGCCCCGCTGTGTGTATCACCACAGATCGCCCCCAAACTCAGTTGGTTCCCATGTGGGCTGCTCAGTTAATCAGCGAGCCTCATTCCATTCAGATTTGTCTGAAATGCGAAGGAATGAGCTGCTGATTGCTGCTGATCCCAATTTGGGATGCCCCGGAGGGAGTTCATCAGCCACCCCGATTAACCCCCGGCACACCCCAGGGCTGGCAGACTATGCTCTAACATCCTGAAGCAGGACAAAACCTTGGGGTGGATTAAAAAAAAATCCAAGGCCAGCTGCTGCCCTTCCCCTATTGGGATCGCCAATATCAGCTTATCTTTCCCCAGTACAATGGCGCATGTGCTGGCTTTTGTCCAATCAGAGCCGTTTGCCATGCCTATGTAATTCTGAATGTTTACAATGGGGAGCCAGACACATCCCCAGCATCTTGGGGCTGTGCGTGTGCTCCCAACCCAGCTTTTTAGTTAGTTTAGGCTGGGACGGGAGGCCATGCGCAACTGGGGACACACCCGCTTGCTCTCCCCCATTGGAGAACATCAGAGCTGTTTTCTGAATAACATAAAGGTCGATTCACAGCCTCTTTGTTTTTGTTTCAATATTTTTATTAAAGCTTTGGGTTTTCAACATTACAGATATTTGGAGCTTGTGCATTATATTGCCATCCCGCGCAGGGGAGGTGAAAGGAAAAGCTAACATTTTAAATTGCATAAGATTACACATAGATCATGTTGATGTTTTAATAATTTACAATGCATACAAAGCGAGGAAGCAAATGACAACATAAAGGACATTCAACGTCTTCGCGCGATCTACTTGACCTGGGACATGTTTATATCCATTCTGGGGCCATGCAGGTCGGGGGGGTCCCGGCCCCCACGGTCCGCACCGCCGCAAGTGAGCCCGCAAGATTTGCGATTCACAGCCTCTTTTAAGTGAACTTACACATGAAAAAGTGCGTGTATGTATTATTTGTGTATTTTTTGGTTCATTTTCGAGCTTCTGCTGTTTTTTTCGTATTTGCATACCAGCATTTAAGCCTCTTCATTGGCATATCTATTGTGTATTTGCTCCGTGTTGTTTTCACGTTAAAGCATATAATACGTGATTAGTATGGGCTTGCGCGATTCGGAGCCTTGATTAGGCATGCTTTGGCCTTTGAGAGAGGCCAATAAAACTGGTCCTTTCACGCTCCACTTATGGGTTCTATTTCCTGGCGAGAGTGTGTTGCCGTGGTGTGCGGGAAATCTGAATGGAGCCCTCTGAGTAATACCTTGCGTTACATGAACGTCTGCAGTGTCGTAGCTTGCTTTGCATGTGTATGTCAGACTTTATATTGCATCGGCCACGTGTGGATATTGATTGCATGCATGACGTTGAGGTATTCGAGCTGACTGACTTAACCATGTTTCCCTCGAGAAACTGTTTTGTTAGTCGCGGCCATGGTTGGCCCCCACACCACAAGCAAGGGGCATGCAGTTGCGGGTATGACCAAATTGGTTGGCTGCCTTCAATTTCTTGCAAACAGATCGTTCCAGAGGCTGGGTGCCCTGTCTGTGGGCATGTCCCAGCCTACGCTCAGCCGCACCCTCAATAAATTTCTGGATGGCATGGCTACCTTGGTGGACAAGTACATGTCTTTCCCTGACACCATGGTAGCCTGGAATGCCGTTAAGTTGGGATTTTATGAGCTGGCCGATATGCCCAACGTCATGGGTGTGATCGATTTCACGCATGTGGCACTGGTCCCTCCAGTCACTGATGAGTATCTCTACAGGTATGTCTTTGTTACCCCTTTGCCTCCTTCATTTCCTGCAATGTAGTCAATTATTTGGGAGTCTAGCTTCCCCATATTTAGTGTGTATTTTCACCTTGCATTGTATTGGCTCCTGTAAAGTGGACCCCAATCTCTTCTTTCAACTAGTAGCCCCTTGTTTCCTGTAGCTGCTTCACTCTAAATTAAGACAATAATATTTTTGAGCACTTCTCACACAACTTACGGCCCCCCACCTTACACAACCAGCCTTTTTATTACTTAGCCAAAGAAGGCAGTCTTACCAGTGGTTGTCCCTTTCTGCTTAGCATCTGTTCTGTTAGTGTAGGTGTGCTTGAATGTTACTTTGCTCTTGACCGGTGTACTTTGTGTCTTTTGTGCAGGAACCGTAAGATGGGACATTCCATCAATGTCCAGTGTGTTGTGGCTCCTGACCTTCAGCTTATGAGCGTGATGGCTGGTTTTCTGGGCTCCACCCATGATGCATATATTCTGCGGAATTCCACCCTCTATGGCCATTTTGAGTGTGGCGAGTTGTCCGGAGGGTGTCTACTTTTTAAGTCTTATCATTATTAGTCCTTTATTATTGTATTTTTGCCTCATGTATAACTAATGTATTTGTGGATGCATCCCGTCTCCCCCCTTTTTTCAGGTGATAATGTTTGATGTTTGTGGCTCATAATGTGTTTTTTTGGAGGTGATTCTGGCTACCCCCTGCTTTCATGGCTCATGACCTCTATTCGGTGGCCTCAGACTCAGCCACATGCCGCCTACAACCAGGCACAAAGCAAGACCAGGGCTGTTGTGGAGCGTGCATTTGGCTTACTGAAGACACAGTTCTGTTGTTTGGATCACACAGAGGGGGTCCTCCAGCACCAGCCACAGGAAGATATAAAAATAATTGTGGCATGTATGGTACGTGGCATGTATGCCCTCCTGAAGAAGGCCCCCCTGATATCTGGATGTGTCCCCCTCTCTAGCAATGTTGGATATTCCACAAACTGTTTATCGGGGTACACAGTGTGCCTCTGATCAGTCTGTCCGGAATCACCTTGTCTAGTCTCACTTTTAGTTAATTTGTGTCTTTTTTTGTTTCCTAGTGTCATTTTTGTGGTGTCTCTATGTTTATTTGTCTATATGTGAATTTGGATTTTATGCAAGGCTTGGCCTAAGGTTTGTTCTGTATGGTTCAAACCCTCTTTTCATGTATTCAGTGAGATTAAACTGAAAGAAAAAGTAATTTTAGTTTTTTGGTTTATTGTTATTACTAAACTATTACATAATAGTATATTGTGAACACTATGGCACAATAAACTAAGGCCCTTATTTAACAAGGGATAGCGCCAGGTAGCGAATGGTGAGCGAACGGTAATGACGGTCACCGCCACGAGTACGCCGGCTCCCCTCCACAATCACACATTTATCAAGTCGATCCTGCTTAGCGACTGATAGCGAATCATTCATCATTATTCCAGCCTCACCCCACAGCGCCAGCGAGCGACCTTGAACAGCGACAGGTATGACCTCTTGCTACCTGGCGCTCTCCAATGCATTTCAATGGAACAATCTTTAAATATTCATAATTAATTGCTATTAATGTTTTTTTTTTTTTTTTTTTTTTTAAATGTCAAAAATTCTGTGACCACTTCTGCAATGTTAGATATTTTTTTTAAGGTTAAAAAAAAAAAAAAAATGTGTGCAGAATTGATATTACAGGTCTGATATTAATGTATTCATATTACAAAATGTTTTGAAAAACATGTTTTTTTTTTTTCCAAAAAATATGGTTGTTTGGGGGTTAAAAAACTACTTTTAACCCATCGCCGCCAGCGCTCTGGGGTTTAAACAAGCATTTCACAGCGCGAGAATTTTTTGAGCGTGATTTGTTAATGAATATGCTGGGAGCCGTTCGCTATGGCCATTCGCTGTCATGCGCTCCCATACAGCGCGGAACCTGTCAAACAGCGACTCCTAACCCCGTATTCAACATTACCGCACACCGTCGCTGTCAACAGCCGAACAACGGCCAAGTACAGCGAATACTAGCGTGCGCTGTGAAAATAACGCTACTGTCGCTCATCTGTCGCTACCTGGCGCTATTAATGAATCGGCCTCATAGGCTACTGAGAATTTTACTGAAATCAAAATGTTTGAACTTTCAAAACAAAGTGTGTTTCATCACTGGTAAGGTGGGTGACTGCAAAGTATGGTGGTTGTCTTGCTTGTTAGATTGCCAGCTGTGACAGGTTATAATTTATCATCTGCCACTGTCCTAGCATTGCCTCCCTCTGACAGTAGCTATTATGTTTTTCCCCCACCATTCAATGGAGCTCATGGTGGATCTGACTTATATTTCTCCCCATGGGTTGGTGGAACTGAGCACTGTTTTGCATGAACGCTCGGCTATCTGCTCACCAATATTCCTCCAACAACTGCACCCGCCTCACCAATGGAAAACAGCAACGTGTCTGAGCCTTTTGTCTTCTTCCATGGGTAGGGACACTTAAAGCTGGAGTTGTACTTGGCCTTTTCACATGAGTTGTGCTTGATGTGGGTGAACGCAAATCCTCTGCTACAGAGCTAGCCCATGAAGGTGATGGATGCAGTTGCTCCTCACGCTCCAACTGCTGGTCATGCTGAAGCTGTTGATCAAGATGCTAGTGCAGAGGGAGTGGGGGAGGCTACTGGTGCAAAGGGAGTGGGGGGCTGTTGCTGCAGAGGCATATGTAGAGTCCGCTGCTGCTGCAGTGGCATCTGTTGAGGCAGCTGCTGCTGCAGTGGCATCTGTTGAGTCAGCTGCTGCCTGCTACATTGGCATCTGTTGAGGCAGCTACTGCTGCAGTGGCATCTGCTGGGGCTGCTGCTCCTGCAGTGGCAGCTGTTGTGTCTGAGGGTGCTGGGGAGGCAACTGGTGCAGCAGATGGCGTTGATGCTGCTGTTGTGGTCGAGGCTGATGCAGCGGCTCCTCCTCCTCCAGATCCTGTATGGCAGCCAGTAGCGGGGGTGTCTGTGAGTTGGCATGTGTCATTTTTCATATCTTGGCCTTTCATTGTCCAGCAACAACACTTAGGCCATGATGGTATCATGAGCTAGACAATTTAAATTAGTCATATTTCTTTTGAGACAAAGCAACTCAAAATATTGAACAAATACTTACTACAGCAGCAGCATGTCTAAGTCAATGGTCCCTGACAAACCCTGGAGTGTAGTTGGGTTCAATAGGTCATACACCATTTCTTCAGCTGCATTGAATTGCAGTTTTGTGGTATTCCACCTCCAGTTTGAAACCTTAAACAAATACAACAAGAATGTTGTCCTGCAAAGGTCATGTCCAACATCAACATCCACAACAGCACAAAGCATTGTTACCCTTGTTGCTTGCGCTTGTTAATTTTTTGCCTAACAGCATATTTTATGTCTGCAAACTTCATTTGCACTTCATCCACATACTTTAGCTCTGGTCCAGCACTATTAACCTGCCTGATGATGGCCTCCGACAGGTGGCAGATTTAGGTGTAGCTCTCGAACTGTGCCCATACAGCTAATCAAAATGGTCGAACACACCAGTTGCTAAAGCCATATGTGGAGGTGGTGGCGGACATGTGCCAATGTCCTCATGCTCCTCTGCAGGTGAATCTCAAGCTCACCTAGACCAACCTGCAGAGGAGGAGGCCCAGATGTTGGGCAGGGAGTCCCAAGAGAGTGACCATGATGAGTCAGGTATGAGCAACAGACACATGAGACACAGGCTAAACACACTTATGTGTAATAATTTTGTCTTTGGTGATATACTGGATCAAAGCGACGGGGCAGCTGGCATGCAGGTTTAGCTTTAGGGAACATTGGATCAGCAAGAATCCCAAGAAATTTGGATTCGTGCCAAATAGAATTTTCCATTCAATTCGGAGCAAGTTCCAATTTGGACAAATCGGTTTGCTCATCTCTAGTGAAACATTTTTCCTTCTTGCTTTAAAAGTTCAACAGGGCCTGGGGCCTACTTTTTTGGTAGTATTCATAATTGATCACCTCCAGGGGGTACTTGGTTGGAACTCATTGTAGCTAGGGGATCCTTGGCGCAAAAAGGTTAAGAGCCACTGCTGTAATATAGTGGTTGCTCCTCATTACGTTTACAGCAGAAGTTGGGGCAGCTAATACCACTTCTGCCTTGCACAATCTCCTAAGCTGTTTCTCTGATTTTAATGCAGCTAATACCAGTGTATCATCTAAAAGGGGCTGTGAACCCAACTGCAATAATCTGGCAGCAGCAGCTTACCTGATCCCACGTGCCTTTCCTCCATTAGAAAGCCACAGCAGGGCCCCACATTTGCCCCTCCTTTATGTTTAAATCCTCCAGGGCCACACACAGCTACCTTTGTCCCCCAGATCTCAGCTGAGCAACCCAGCAAGTCACAGTGGTGCCATGCTGGCTTTGACCACCTGTCGCTGAGTTTAGGGCGGCCCACCGCACCGGGCACATGTGCACTTCACTGCCCCTTAGTGTGTTAATCACCTGTGTGTAGTCACTAATATAGTGTTTATTCACTGGTGTGTTCATGGAATGTGTTGTTCATAAGTGCACAGATGTGAAAAATGCGAAGGAAGAATTCCATGTGTGCATTAGCCCCCAATGGCCACTATTTGCACTATAGCACTATTTTATTTTGCAGCTAAGCCCTTGGATATCTTTCTAAAGCTATTCATCTTGCCAAGAATTTCTTGTCTTGTATATCTTCTGTTTTCATCCAGGGTTCTCCTTTATTTTGCCTCCGGCAGACCCACCATGTGAGTGTGCTCAGGGGGAGCATGAGGAATAAGAGCAGCACTGCTACTTTCAGTGAGCTTGGTATTCTCAGCAATGGAGGGCAGCAAGATAGATAAGGATCGAACATAGAGAAGACAATAGGCTTATAATATCAAGTATTAGATCAACATTATAAAAACATCAAATACAATCCAAATTAATCCCGCTAAAAAATCCTGGTGAATTTCATATCTGACTCAGAGGCGAGTGACTGCAAATGGAAGTTACCAGATGGTATGATTATTTAATAATGATTTTATAAGGTATTCATTTTTGCTTACACTTGATAATGATTCTTTAAGTCAGGGGTGCACAACCTTTTTCTTATTCTAAGGACCACATTGTCCTTTTGTTCCGCTTCAAAGGGTTGCAAAAAACAAAGCTTTGCGAGAACGCAAACAGTTTACAGCAGGCGAGCTTTATCTCTATGGTATTGCATATGCTTTTATGTATATGCAAAGATGAGCAGAGGTGAGGCAGGAATTGGTGAGCTGAGCTGTTAAGCAGTGGGTAGATGTAAGTCAGGAAGAGGTTGAAAGAAGTGAGTAGAGGTAGGCAAAGATGAGATGGAAAGAGTTGTGTTGTTCAGAGCTGGGGGGAGTTGAGCAGATGTGGAGAGAGGAGGGCAGAGGTAAACAGAAGTGGAGACTGGAAAAGAAAGTAAAGGAGAGAGGTGAGGTGAGCAGAGGTAAGGTTGGGCAATTGGGTAACAGGTGAGTAGAGGTAGGCAGAGTTAAAAAAAAAGGTGAAGTCAGCACAGGTTAGGTGGGAAGAAGTAGACTGATCTGGTAAGTCTAAACAGGCATCTCCAAACACACAAAATTTAAACAACACACCGGCATACCTCCCAACTGTCCCTGATTTGGAGGGACTGTACCTCTTTTGATTCCATGTCCCTCAGCCCCTTGTTGTTTCTATTTGTCCCTCTCTGAGATGTAACATTTAGATCTGTATCAATACATTATTAAACTGCCTATTCAAAGTGTTTATATTGTTGTAACTGTTACACGCTATCTCCAATCTATCCCTCGAGGAGGGGCTGTAGCTTAATTTAAAAATTGTCCCTCTTTCACCCTGAAAAGTAGGGAGGTATGCACATCGGTAGCACATGTGTGCCATCCACCTCTACAGAAGTTCATTGGTGCCTTACTTCCTGCTTTGGGAATTAGTGACGCGCTGTCCTCTAGTGGCCAGCTGCTGGTATTGCAGGCAGGGTAAGCTCAGATCATGAAACCAATAGGGGTGCCTCAGCTAACTGCAGTGTGGGCCGCATGGTTGTGCATCCCTGCTATATATGTATGTGAAATATGGTGTGTGTGTGCATTTGTATATTATTTTACATCCCTCAAATAGGCATGTAGATATATGTGTGTACTCCCCTTTCTTTGCTTATATGCTCCTTTTTCCCAGTCATCCTTCAGCTTGACCACATGGAGATATCATGCTCCACCCCCTGGGAGGAAACACAAAACAGGAACAGAGGTTAAAAGGCCCACCCCTTCCTCCCCACCTCAGTTCTTTGTGTTTCCTCCCTGGGGAAACCTTGGAACAGAGTTGCTATGTGGTAGACAACGGCCAGTTTATTATTTTAGTTTGTTATTTTATTTCCCTCCATTGTTTGGAGTTAGCCAGCTGCGCCTATTAGTTACTCCCACAGGAGATCCTGGTGGAAATGGGTAGCACCTGGGGCTAAATTCCCACATAGTTTTTGGGAGCAGCACAGTGCAAAATCCTGCTTATATTAAATCCTGCTTGAAACAGGCACGCTGGCTGAACAGTTGTATGTATCGCAGTTCCCTCCACCCGTTTTAAATTTGGAGGTGTGTCAGTGACGAGCGGAGCGTCATCTTCCGGTGTGAGGCAGGAAGCCGGAAGCCGGATACACAGCCAGCGTGGTTAAGCTGACCGGCGAGAGCGCCGGCTCAGCTCTGCGGGGACATCGGCGGCAGTAGCGGCGGTATCGAGCTCCCAAGGACCCCACCAACGCTGAGGCGGATTCTGCGCTGCAGCAATCATGTCGGAGGTACCCGACGGAAGCCAGCACGCGGTAGGAGTTTTTTTGCCGTGTTCATGGCAGTGCTGTAGTAGTTGATAGAGCGCTCTTCAGCGGTTTGTCCCTGGAGAAAACGGTTTTGCTGTTTTCCCTTATGAGAACTACTGCAGCACTGCAATCATCTCCTTTTGTAATTTTCTTGTGTATGTAAATATGTATATATAGGATGTGTATCTCGGTATATATGTATATATATATATGTATATATATATATATGTATGTGGATATATATAGGGATATACTATGCCTTATATTTTAGGTAATGTATATATATGTATTTATTTATACATAGGGCAGATTATCGATGGGGTCCTCCTAAAGTCTGCTATTTTTATCTTATATTTTAGAAAGAGTCTAAATCTGAAGATAAAAAGCATGTTAAATCTACCAAAAAATCCAGAAAATGCGAAGTTTGTAATAGCACACTTCCGGATTCCTGGCAGTGGTCTCTGTGTATGGGGTGTGATAAGGCTAAAAGAGAAAGCGATTCGGCTGCTATCCTTAGGGAAATTTTCTCTTTGAAGCAACAATTAGCTTCAATGGAAAGTGCCCAGAAGGATTTTGTAACCCATGATCAATGGTCTCTTGCTACTACACCCATTCCCAAGGTCAATACAGAGAACCAATTTTCAGGTGTTTCATTAGTGAAGCTCAATAATGAAACTAGTTCGGTCCCCCCTATTCAAATTGATGTTGCTTCCGAACAAGGGGAAGAAGGGGAAGATCCAGATTCCTTACAGGATTCTCTGGATGAAGAAAGCCAGTCAGAAAAGGAGCCTGTTAGCTCACTTTCTGAAGACTTAGAGTTATTGTTAAAAGACATACATGATACCTGGGGCATCCCGCATGAAGAAACCACTCTGTCACAACAGGATGAGATGTATAGGGAGGTGTTAATTAAGAAATCTGAAAGAGCGTTCCCAATCCACTCTGTGTTAAAAGATATGGTTAAGTCAGAGTGGGATAATCCAGAGAAAAAACTCTTTTTACCTAGAACCCTAAAAAGGAAATTTCCTTTCAAAGATCCCATAATGGATTTATGGACTAAATGTCCTAAAGTGGACGCGCCAGTTAGATGTCTAAGTCCTCCGATTTGAGCTTCGAAGACATGGGTTCCTTGCGTGATCCTATGGATCGCAGGGGAGAACATATTCTAAGGAGAGCATGGGAGGCTGCTGTTTTTCAGTTCAGACCAGCTATGGCTTCAGATGTAGTCTTGAGAAGTATGACGAAATGGATTGACAATCTTAAAGCTCATATTGAGGGTTCAGCCCCAGGATATCCTGGCTACGCTTCCCACTTTATACAGAGCAATGGCCTTCCTTACGCATGCTTGTCAGGAAATCATCAGAGCATCAGCCAAGTCGGCGGCCTTAGTAGCTTGTGCTCGTCGTACGGTTTGGCTGAAAACATGGTCGGGAGACAGTAGTTCTAAAAATAGACTTTGTTCAATACCATTTCGGGGTGAACGATTATTTGGTGAGGATCTAGATAATATCCTTGCAAGATCCACGGAGGTAGGAAAAAAGTTCCCTACGAAGAAGAAAAATGTTTCGTTTAGGCCAGGAAATAAGGGCAGACCTTTTAATTTTCAGGCTCACAGAAAACCAGATGCCAAGAGACGCTGGGTGCAGACTAAACCTCAAAGGAAATATTCCTTAGTGAGCAGGGCTCCGGAGGGGCCTAGACAACAATCCTGACGATTTCCTTCAGGTAGGGGGAAGGCTGTCCGAGTTTCTACCTGCTTGGAAGGAAATTACAACAAATCGGTTTGTATTAAAAACGCTGGAGAACGGGTATCGGTTAGAATTTTCTTCCCAGCCCCCGTTTGCGTTCAGAATCACAAAGATGCCAAACGAACCCAAGCAAAAAAGTGTCTTCCCTTTAGTGTTACAGGAACTTTTACAGAAAAAAGTGATAGAAATAGTTCCTCCGGACCAGGCGATGGAGGGCTATTACTCTCAAGTTTTTCTGGTAATGAAACCATCAGGAAAATACAGAATGATTCTGAACCTGAAGTATGTAAACAGATTCATTCGTTACAAAAGGTTCAAAATGGAGTCTGTTTACTCAGTACGTCAAACCCTGATCCTAGATGCTTTTATGGTCAACCTAGATCTTCAGGATGCCTATTTGCACATTCCAATTTGGGGGGCTCACCGCAAGTTCCTAAGGTTTGCAGTGCAGCTAGGCCACGAAATTCATTTTTTCCAGTACAAAGTGCTCCCTTTCGGCCTTTCAGCCTCCCCCAGGATTTTTACAAAAATACTAGCGGAACCTATGGCCTTTCTAAGACAATTAGGGATCAACATCATTCCCTATCTGGACGATTTGCTGATCCTGAACAGGTCCAGGCAAACTCTGCTAGTGCACTTGGAAAAATCATTAGAAGTCCTGAGACTTCT
Organism: Gastrophryne carolinensis; assembly: GCA_027917425.1. Lineage (NCBI taxonomy): Eukaryota > Metazoa > Chordata > Amphibia > Anura > Microhylidae > Gastrophryne > Gastrophryne carolinensis. The sequence goes on from CM051237.1 coordinate 21,276,377, forward strand.
GGGTTGGTTGGTAAACAAGGAAAAATCCAGTCTGCTACCATCCAGAGAATGCAGATTTCTGGGATTTCTGATAGACAGCAGTCAAGGGAAGATGTTCCTACCAGAAGACAAGACAGTAAAATTAATAAGCAGTGAGATGTCTTTGGTGAATCAACCAAGAGCATCCCTAAGGGAAATTATGAGAGTACTGGGATTAATGACAGCAACAATTCCAGCAGTAGACTGGGCACAGTTGCAAACGAGACCTCTATAGAATTTTCTGCTAGAAAGATGGGACAGAAAGCAAAATTCACTAGACAGATTAACAGTTTTAAATGCATCAGCCCTAAAGAGCCTGCTCTGGTGGACAGACACGACAAATCTGACAAAGGGAAGAAAATGGAGGCAGACCGATCCAGTGATTGTTACCACGGATGCAAGCAGCTGGGGTTGGGGAGCTCACTTAGGAGGTCTCCTAGCCCAGGGAAAATGGTCAAAAGAAGTTTCAGTAAGGTCGTCAAATTTCAGGGAGCTCTTAGCAATAAAGTTAGCTCTGAACCATTTCCAGAAGGAAATACAGGGAAGGGACGTACAGGTAAGATCGGACAATGTAGCGACAGTAGCGTACCTGAACCATCAGGGAGGAACAAGGTCAAGGTCTCTGACTGCTCTAGCCTTAGACCTATTGGTTCCGTTGCAGAGTCAGGTAAAATCGATAATGGCAATTCATTTGAAGGGAACTCTAAACACACTGGCAGATTCTCTGAGTCGCGGGAGAGTGAGTCAAACGGAATGGTCCCTGAATCAGGACATTTTCGATTTGATCACCAGTGTTTGGGGTCAACCTCAAATAGATCTTTTTGCAACAAAAGAAAATACCAAGTGTCGGAGGTTTTTCTCCCTAATACCTGGGGAGGGTGCAGTAGCAATAGATGCTCTTGCTCAAGAGTGGAATTTTCAACTTGCCTATGCTTTCCCACCCTTCAGAATCCTGCCACAAGTGATCCGGAAGGTGGCTCAAGAAAAAGTAAAGGTAATATTCATAGCCCCCTATTGGCCGAAAAGAACCTGGTTTGCGGAATTGATCAGAATGACAGTAAAAGGGCCTTGGAAATTACCCGAAGTACCCAACATTCTACAACAACAATCCATTCTTCTTCCAAGCTGGAGACGTTTGCAAATGACAGCCTGGATCTTGAAAGGGAGCTTCTGAGAGAAAAAGGTTGTTCAGACAGAGTTATAGAAACGCTGCTACAGAGCCGTAAGTTAACTACAAGGAAAATTTATGGAAAAGTATGGAAAAAATTCTCTTAACAATCTGAAGGAAAAGGATATTTCTACTGTTTTAGAATTTTTGCAAGAAGGATTTGAAAAGGGACTGGCAGTAAGTACCCTGAAGAGTCAAGCCTCTGCATTATCAGTTTTCCTAGAATGTAAACTTAGACAATCGGAACTGGTTAATCGTTTTTTCAAATCCATTGTACGTAGGAGGCCGGACGAATTTAAAGGCTTTCCTACTTGGGACTTGTCTATAGTTCTTAAAGGCTTGTTGGAACCTCCGTTTGAACCACTGGATGAAGTTCCAGAAAAGTGGTTATCCATGAAAGTATGCTTTTTAATAGCAATAACATCTGCTAGAAGGGTGAGTGAAATTCAGGGTTTATCCATAAAAGAGCCCTGCTGTTCAATACTTCCTGATAAAGTTATTCTTAGGCCCAATCCTATGTTTTTGCCTAAGGTGGTATCTTCAAACAACAGGTCGCAAGAGATAATTCTTCCAACACTGCCTAATACGGCTGGACAGGAGGAAGATCTTTCGCTGCTTGATGTCAGAAGAGCCCTTATCATATATCTTGAGAGATCCAAGGACTGGCGCCTAGCAGAACAACTGTTAGTAACATTTAGTGGAAAAAATAAAGGCGCAGCAGCTTCTAAGGCCACCTTGGCAAGGTGGATAAAACAGACTATTGTGAAAGCTTACGAGATTAAGGGTGTTTCGCCGCTAGAAGTGTTACCACATTCTACTAGAGATATGGCCGCTTCTTGGGCAGAGAGATCGGGAGCAGCTATTGAGGAAATTTGTAAAGCTGCAATGTGGTCTTCTCATCACACCTTCCTTAAACATTATAGGTTGGATTTACTTTCTGCAAAACATCAGTCCTTTGGAAGAAGTGTACTCCTTGCAGCATCCCATCCCTAGGTAATATTTCTTTGCTAATCCTCTCCACGTGGTCAAGCTGAAGGATGACTGGGAAAAGCCTAAGTTACGTACCGGTAACATCCTTTTTAGGAATCCTTCAGCTTGACCACTGATAACCCGCCCATTAGTTAAGGTTTGGAGTACGGTTAATTTACTATAACTGAGGTGGGGAGGAAGGGGTGGGCCTTTTAACCTCTGTTCCTGTTTTGTGTTTCCTCCCAGGGGGTGGAGCATGATATCTCCACGTGGTCAAGCTGAAGGATTCCTAAAAAGGATGTTACCGGTACGTAACTTAGGCTTTCCATATAGTGGGCCAACGGCTCTGTGTCCCTTCTCTTCTTTGGTCTTATACATAGACTTTTCCCTCTGTATTGTTCTGTATAAAGTTTACAGTGTAATACAACTTCAAATTCTCTTCTGATGTACATAATTATATTTACCCTGTTTATTTTTTACTAATAAGACAGAGACAGTTCCTATTTAGGGGGCATATAGAAATCATATTGCTAGCTAGCAAGCAGTTTCGGACTGCTCTGGAAAAAGTTGAAGGCAAAAGGAGACCATATGTTCTATCTCGTCTGCCCTTATGTATCTATGTTCTCTTTATCTTAGGATAAATGGATGCTTATCGCAGGCATGTTAATATTCACTTACCAATGATTTTTCAACTACCTCTGCTAAAAAGTTTGTTCCAAGCATCTACTACTCTTTCTGTAAAACAATATTTCCAAAAGTTACTCCTGATCTTGACTAGCTTCAGGTTGGGCCCCTTGTTCAATTATTTAAATAAGTTTTATCTTAAAAACACATGCCTCCTGAACCTTATTCAATCCTTTCACATATTTAAAAGTTCTCAATCTTGTCTCCTCTATACCTTCAATCCTCCACAATGTACAAATTAAGCTATTTAGGTCACTCAGCAGTCCAGGCTTAAGAATGCAGGGAGGGGGGGACTGCCCTATGAAATCCATCACTAAAGCTAAGTATAATCAACATTCCAATTTTTCTTTAAGCGGAGTGTGCAAGTCCTTCATTATTATGTATATTTTTGTGGTGTCTTCATACAATTCTATAAACATTCTAGATTCAAACAATATTTAATTGTTTGATTATAATATCATTGTACTATATATGCTTTGTTTGCTGTGTGGTAATTCTGATGGGCCCTTGATTATGTTCTCTTATTTGTGGTTCTGGATTTATAACATAATCTGATGGATAGGACAAATAAAAATGGTTTTATTTCTCTAATGCCATATTGCATAGATAAATGACTGCATTAGCTCTCGATAAAACTCACATCTCAATTGGTAAACTGTGCCGCATGCTTTTCTCAATTCAGCTGTCCATAGATGTTTTATTGGAGTTATAACTTTTCACAGCATCTTTATGCCATCGTGGAGGTCAGGACTCATTGCAGCCAATTTCTTATAATGGTAATTGAAGATAGACCACCAACAGTAAACAACTCAAATAGTGTCCTTATTACTGGTAGGTGTAGTTTTTAGCTATTGAAATTAAAAAGGTTTTCCATTAAAAATATTATTTTTTTCTCTAATTTAATATGAATATTAAAAGTTCATTGCTAAGAAAGATGTTCACGCATTATGGGCTCTTCCCTGTATGACAACATGTATGACTGTTAAGTTTGTATTTATGGGAAAAAGATTTCCCGCAGTCAGGACAAGAATAGGGCTTTCCTCGTCTATGAATTCTTTCATGATTGCTAAGGTTTGATTTATCAGAAAAACACTTTCCACATTCCGAACATGAAAATGGCTTCTCCCCTCTATGACGTCTCTCATGTATGATAAGCTGGGCTTTCTTAGAAAAACATTTTCCACATTCGGAACATGAATATGGCTTCTCTCCGGTATGTATTCCTTCATGGCTCATGAGAGCTGCTTTCTGAGAAAAACATTTTCCACATTTACCACAAGAATACGGCTTCTCCCCCGTATGAACTCTTTCATGTGCGATAAGGTTTGATTTCTCAGCAAAACTTTTTCCACAATCGGAACAAAAATATGGCTTCTCTCCTGTATGAATTCTTTCATGTACGATAAGGTGAGATTTGTGAGAAAAACATTTCCCACATTCTGGACACTCAAACGGCTTCTCTCCTGTATGAACTCTTTCGTGTTTGATGAGGTGTGATTTTTGAGCAAAACATTTCTTACACTGGAAACAAGAAAATGGCTTCTGCCCGGTGTGAACTCTTTCATGTCTCATAAGAAGTGATTTATGGGTAAAACATTTCTCGCATTCAGAACACGAATATGGCTTCACTTCGATATGAAAGAGTTCGTGCCGCTTAAGCTGTGATTTCAGAGAAAAACATTTCCCGCATTCGGCACAGGCAAATGGCTCCCCGGTATGAATTCTTTCATGTGTGCTTAGATGAGATTTACTATAAAAACATTTCCCACAGTGCGCACAGGAATGAGGCTGCTCCCCCGTATGAACTCTCTCATGTCTTATAAGGGCTGATTTCTGAGAAAAACATTTTCCACATCTGGAACATAAATAAGGCTTCTCTCCTGTATGGACTCTTTCATGATTGATAAGAGGTGTTTGATGTGTAAAACTTTTACCACAATGAGAACATGCATAGGACTTCTTAGATCTACGAAGCATATCAGAGGTAAGGAGAATACTACGAGACTTTCCACGTGTGGAGGGGGGAAATGAAACTGGCGATGTAGACACTGGTGTGATATCTTTGCTTTCAGTATCTGAAGAGACAGAAATGTTTCCATTAATGAGCTGGTAAAAACATCCATCGGAGCCCACTGCATTCCATTATCATTATCATTTTTTTTTGCATACATGGCCATTGAATACTTGCACACACACATTCGTTGGGTGAGGGCTTAAACACACAATACATCTTTATATGGGTTTTTTTTAGGCAAAACCTCCTATCCTAAGACCCATTCACTTGACCACATCACTATGTTTTGCATTAAAATACATACAATTTATTTAACTTGATTAAAAAAGTATCTGTATAATCAATCCAGATGTGCACACTTAAAAACTTAACAACGGACAAATATTATTTCATGCTTCTTCTTTTCTTTATACATTGCTGGGTAGACATGTTTCGCCTACTGGCTTTATCAATATCCTGTGCCTGTATAGAAATTCATAATTATTCTATTTAGCATTTAATTATTCATGATTGTCAAATATTTTTGATTAAAAAACAAAAGCAGCAGGAGTGTAACTTCAAGATTCTTTCTCGCTGGTATAGGGTGCTGACCGTGCTTAGTAAATGGTCATCAGAGGCCTCTGACATTTGCTGGCGTCGTAATGGGGCAAGAGGTGACATGTTACATATTTTCTGGTCCTGCCCGGCCCTTGGAAATTTCTGGGGCTCTGTCAGAGAGATCGCGCACAGAGTGACGGAGGAGAGGGTGCCTGATGATCCGGCTTCCTGTCTCCTACACATGACCAAGACTCCCCTGAAAATATACAAAAAGTCTCTGCTGTGTCACCTACTTAACGCGGCAAAGACTTGCATCCCGCTTAAATGGAAGTCCCCCGAACCGCCCACGGTGGCGATGTGGATCCTGAAGGTAAATGAGCTTATGCGATATGAAAGTTTGATATTCTCGCGGGAGAATAGGTTTGAGACTTTCACAACTACCTGGTACAGCTGGCTGAGATTCTCGGAATCTGCGGATTGCAGTGCTTTGCTGGGTGGTGCCCAGGGACCCGCACTCTGATTTCCCCCCCCCCCCTCTCCCAGTTAGTCCCCCCCCCCCTCTCCCAGTTAGTCCCCCCCCCCCCCGTGACAACAAATATTTTAGATTGGATCTCCTGAGTTGATTATGTAATAATCTTTATTGCTTATTTACTATGACAACTTCTACACCTTGACTGAACCAGTTTACAATTGTTGTTCTTCTTTATTGAGAATGCATATCGGAAGTGTATCTTTTTTTCTTTACTGAAAATTTATAAATAAAGAATTAAAAAAAACAAAAAAAAAAAAAAAACAAAAGCAGGGATAATCATGTACAGTACCTGAATTATTAAGATGTTTTATTTGCCCCTTGTATTTTAATGCAAAACATAGTGATGTGGTCAAGTGAATGGGTCTTAGCATAGGAGATTTTTGCTTAAAAAAAACCCCATATTAAAATGTATTGCATGTTCAGCCCAACATTTGAGCCAATCGTATACACTCAGGGAGTGGGTGTGGTCACCTTGTAGGCTGACCCCAGCACTTCAAACTATATATATATATATATATATATATATATATATATATATATATATATATATATTTATTTATTTATTTATTTATTTATTTAATACAAATAAAAAAAACCCTATTCAATCCTAAGCATAAATATAAAGTGTTGTGTACCTAAGTAGCATAAAAATCCAAACCATATCTACTGTGAATACGGAGGGAGAGGAACACACGTGGCGCCACGGTAGCACGTCTGACTGCAGATCAGCAGGTTGCTTGTTCAAATCACGTCGGGGTCAGGCTTGTAGCGGTAATTGAAACATCCTCTGTTTGCTCCTTGCTTTAGGGGCAGCAAGCACTGAAATTAATACAACTCAAGCTATAAGACGCTAGATCCGGTTAGACAACCAGCCTTGGGGCGTCCCGATTTGGAATGCCATGATGTGTGAAACCCTACCAGCCACCCACTTTTCTTACCTATCCAACGAGCCCTAGGGGCATGCACAGTCGGCGACAGCATCTCTCACATCTTTCTCGGGCTCTGCGTGGCTGTGCCTGCCGCAATCGAATGGCTGCCGCACACAGCCGAGGGATGCAGGGGGTGTTGCGCATTGTATGTGCGGCTAGGATTCCATTCTGCTTCTCCAGCCACACCTTGATATGCGCGGACAGAAAAGCTGACAGAGGAAAGCTGAGCCTGTACTATAAGCTCGTTGGAAAGGTAAGAAAAGCAGGCGACTGGAGGGGTTGCAAATTCTATTTCTGCCATGGACATGACTGACGTGCTCGTTCACAAGGCAACTAACCCCCCAACAACTCTCTGGGCACCGTGGTTTGGGCAACTCACCCCTTGGGGCGAATGTGCATTGACTGTCCCCTAGTGGTTTGTGTTTGTTCTCACTGCACAGATTGGTTAAACATGAGGTCAAATTCCTCACAACCATACATTGGTCAAAAATAAGCACATTACAATCACCCAATCTTTGGAGTCCAGGGAGTTCACAAGAACAGTGACCCATGTGTTGTGTGACAAACCTCTTACTTCCTCGGGGCTAATTAGAAAATGTAAAGTGTGGACTATGGTCGGGCCCTCACCACCTCCCTTCCCACTAACACCCCCCCCCCCACCGCTGACCACTGACAGCAGTAACCGCGGTTTGAGGCGCTTCTCCCCCCTTCTCCCCTTCCTACCCCCTTCTTTTTCCCTCTCTCCTAATCACCTCATCTCTCTCCTTCATCTCATATGCTTCTCTACCTGCTATAACTAAGGGACCTGGCTCTGGCCGATGACGTTCCCGGCAGCCCCCTAAATCATCAAATACTCAGATGTGAATCAGAGCACCCCACACCTAAAGAGAGCCAAATCCTATAAAGTCACCCTTAAATGAATCTGAGAGGACCTGACTGGAGACAGTAGGTCCGGAAAAACGAATAGGAGCTAGAATCGCCTTAGGGGTGAAACAAGGCAGAAGACATGAGAACTCCCCTAGGGGCCCATCATGGAATCTAAACACAAGTGCAGCACTGGGGAAGAGGAATCTGGAGCGTTCTCAGGTGAACGGGAATATCCAGTTGGGTGGCGGGGACCGGCAGATAGAGCTAGGCCTCAGTACTAATACTATTGCTAATTCTACTTGCATGTTGCACCTATACTTTTCTGTAATATCTGTATTGTTGGTATCTTTTTGTACCTTTTTGAAAACCAAATAAAGAATTAAAAAAAAAAAAAGAAAATGTAAAGTGGTACCCCCCCCCCATGTGCTGCACTAGGCCAACTTCAGGTAAGCTGCTCCCTATGTATCCATTGCATTGTATGTCCCAAATGGGGCTCTCATAGTTACTTATGCAGGTGTGTGCCAACCAAGTCCTCTGCTGTTAACCAGATTTAGACAGATTATAGGACTGGTTGTGAGCTACTGTAACTGGGTTGAGTGCTGTCACCCCTTTAAAATTTTTGATGAAAAATGTGGGTAACCCCTGCATTAAACCAACATATATATTGTGTAAATATGTAATATCACTCTCTGTGTTTACCCCTTCTTTATTGCAAATGACACTGTCTAACGTTCCACGTCAGAATCTTTTCTATAGAAGTTTTATTACGTACCGGGGATGATTTTCAGAGTGATTTCCTCCTCTTTGATCCCCACAAAGACCTCTTCTTCCTCCTCCTCCATTTTCACTAAGATGTCTGCAGGATCTAGAATGGACAAAAAGAGGGAGGCTGAGCTCACTCAAGTGGAAAATTAAACCAAACACGGCAAGAGTTGGAAGGGGCGTGACCACCAGTTTGGTACAAAAATCCGTATAATCATCTGCACACACATACAATTCAAGATGAAAAACAGTTATTCAATAGTAGCTCCCATACTGCAAAAACTGGGAAGGAAAAAAAAAAGAAAAAAACACCCTGGCGAAGTGGTAGTTGAACCACGCCACGCGTCGGTGATCTTTGTGGGAAAGACTGTGCTCTCCATATTGGTGATGTATTCGCAGTTTTTTATTGTCTCATGCACTTTGATGGCGCAGATGCTTCTGGCATCCTGACACCATTCATATTTCTTGCAGCACTTTACTTGTTACTACTAAGCACTTGACACTTTATACTTGAATCACTTTATATTGGCTCAGCTGCCATTTTTGCAATTTTGCTCCCTTTTGTGCACAACTTTTTCTGCATATTCTGCGCTACCTCACTATTTTCGATAACACTTTAGCGTTCTGCTGCCCATCGTGCAAATGGCTTATTGGTCAATTTAAGTGTACATATTTTGATTAACATCTTCCCCACATAGTCAATTGTCTTTTTTCTTTTAAAATGAGTCTTGTAGGTTTGTATTGTCATTGTGTATCTTTGCAGCACTTTATGTGTTTATGCATTGGACATTTTAATTCAATTTAATAAACTGTTTTTGATATTTATATACAATGAGCTGCCAGTATCAGCTCCAGATGGGCCCCAAAGACAAAAAAGGCCACACAGACCAAAGTAAAAAATAATGATATGTTTAATGTCCAAAAAGTACCAATCCGAAATAACACAAATATGCAATAAACACACACAACAACAAGACTATGTCATTATGTCATTTATGTTTTTTAACTAGTCTTGTTGTGTGTGTTTATTACAGTCCCGGCAACGGAACTGTCAGCTGAGCGGGGCACGTCTGGCGGGGCTCCGCTGCTGGGGCGCGCGCGCGGCGCCGCACGTGGGGGTCAGTTTAAAAGGGGTAGAAGGTACTAACAGCAACCTACACACCCTGGCGAAGTGGCATCGGGCCACGCAACGCGTCGGTGGCAGGTTGCGGTTCTGGAGATCCTGGGCTCTAACTATGTGGTGATGTAAATTTCGAAATATTCCCTTTTTTGGACTTGACTGTATGATGGCGGTTTTTCATAGTTCTTGCACTGCTATTTTTGCACCTTGCTTTTTGCACAGCTTTCTGGAGACTCTTTCAGCACTTTCTCTCACTAATTTATTGCACTCAAGCACTTTAGAGTGGCGAGTCCACTACACCAATACTATATAGGAGGCATTATCAGCAAACTCTTTATCTTTTAGCACAACACATGTGTCTTTTTCAAACACGCCACCATACAGGCAAATAGTTTTATAAAATATATATATATTAATGAATTATTCTAGCATATATGCAAAAGGTTATGATTAATATTTAAATAAGAGCCATTAACAGGAATATCATCTCCAGTGTGTCTTATACGTATATATATTTTTTAATTGAGTCTTTTATGTTGTTTGTTTAATATGATCTGAAATGATATAATAAATTTAATATTTTATTTATTTATATTACTTGTGTGTGCGGCAGTTTGTATATAAAGGTTTTTGGGCTATATCTAGGGCTCTTGTTCTTAGTCATTTATCTTTATTACATGTTTTGTGTTATTTCGGATTGGTACTTTTTGGACATTAAAGATATAATTATTTTTTACTTTGGTCTGTGCGGCCTTTTTTGTCTTTGGGGCCCATCTGGAGCTGATACTGGCAGCTCATTGTATATAGATAGACTTTGTGTCAAGGTCCCCTCTAGGCCAGCACCCAATTATTCACTTGTGGCAGTGCAGAACTTGTTTGCTTTTAATCTCTGTTTTTGATATTACTAGTTCTGTGTGCGGCCAATTGCTTGGGATGAACATTGGGGCAGCTCTAGAGCCCCATTGACCTTATATACTGTGACAGACTCTGCCTTTGGATTTTAAAGGCACTGTTTTTGCATAGACCCATTACTTTCATTTTCTTGAGCATGTCCCAGACAGACTGCCATTGTGTTGATTGATTGTGTTACAGACTGCTATTGTTATACTGATTGTGCTACAGACTGCTATTGTTCTACCGATTGTGTTACAGACAGCTATTGTGTTGCTGATTGTGTCACCGGCAGAGTTGAGGGATTGTGTGCCCTGCTCCCATTGGTCTGTGTGTTTGTCATGCAGTCCTCCATCAGGTCCACAGGGGAGGTCCCCTTGCATGGAGCCTTGCATATAAGGCACAGTGTGGCACTAATAAAGTTAAGTTCATCTTCACCCTCAATACTGAGTTCTGTCTCTTATTGGGGGAAACGCTATATTACAATTCACTAGCCCTTGTAAGAGCTGTTCCTGGTTCCTCACGGATGACTCTGGGGTCCTGCAGCACCTCTCACCATTGGGAAAAGGACATCTCTGGCGGGGAAGCCCTCCGGCGATAAAGGTTATCGCTACAACTTATACTGCAAAAACTGGTCAGACAGGATTGACCATAGTGGATAGGCTAAACCTAGAGCAACACAGGGTCCCTCTTTTCAACAAGGGTTAGCAACTTTTTTTCAGTGTGCAAAGGGTTAAATGGATTTTTATTGCAGGATCTAGAAATAAATCCAAGGGTGTAGCTCCTATATGGAAATGTACAGAGAAAGCAACAGAGAAAGTAATATAACTTGGAGTTTGTTTTTATTTTATTAACTTTTATTTTATTATAATTATATTATTTTCATTTTATATATTTTTTATTTATTTATTTATTTTATATATATTTTATCTATTTATTTTATGTATTTTTTATTTATAGATATTTATTTTATATTATTTTATTTTATATATATTATATAATATTATTATAATTATTTTATTTTTATTAACAACTCAGGATGTTGCCTCTCTCTCAAGATGCGCATTGTAGCAAGCAGAGTGAGTCATGGTCTTATATTATAAAAGCCAGACAGCTACCTGCTGCGTATTACAGTGTAACAACCAGGCCCTGGCTGATGTTACAACTGTAATTAGAGTGACACCCTGCTGTGAAGCATTGAGTCATTGAGTCTGTTGAGATTGCTGTTAAAATGCAAACAGCTCACAGCTGATTCACAGCTTTTCGCAGTGGATTTTTCATACTGCAATGGAGGGATTACCCTGAAGAATTCTGCATCTGTACGAGACAATAATCTTAGCAGGATGCCAGCACCATTGTTCCATAAAACTTTTAATCAGTAATTAAAATCCATGGCTAAGAAACATAGGTTATCTAAGAGCAGTGGTGTGGTGTGACACGTTTCGCCTCCTGGTGGATTCTTAGCCATAGATATTTATTTTATATTTTTTTATTTTATATATATTATATAATATTATTATAATTATTTTATTTTTATTAACAACTCAGGATGCTGCCTCTCTCTCAAGATGCGCATTGTAGCAAGCAGAGTGAGTCATGGTCTTTTATTATAAAAGCCAGACAGCTACCTGCTGCGTATTACAGTGTAACAACCAGGCCCTGGCTGATGTTACAACTGTAACTAGAGTGACACCCTGCTGTGAACCATTAAGTCTGTTGAGATTGCTGTTAAAATGCAAACAGCTCACAGCTGATTCACAGCTTTTCGCAGTGGATTTTTCATACTGCAATGGAGGGATTACCCTGAAGAATTCTGCATCTGTACGAGACAATAATCTTAGCAGGATGCCAGCACCGTTGTTCCATAAAACTTTTAATCAGTAATTAAAATCCATGGCTAAGAAACATAGGTTATCTAAGAGCAGAGGTGTGGTGTGACGCGTTTCGCCTCCTGGTGGATTCTTAGCCATAGATATTTATTTTATATATATTATATAATATTATTATAATTATTTTATTTTTATTAACAACTCAGGATGTTGCCTCTCTCTCAAGATGCGCATTGTAGCAAGCAGAGTGAGTCATGGTCTTCTATTATAAAAGCCAGACAGCTACCTGCTGCGTATTACAGTGTAACAACCAGGCCCTGGTAACTAGAGTGACACCCTGCTGTGAAGCATTGAGTCATTGAGTCTGTTGAGACTGCTGTTAAAATGATGCAAACAGCTCACAGCTGATTCACAGCTTTTCGCAGTGGATTTTTCATACTGCAATGGAGGGATTACCCTGAAGAATTCTGCATCTGTACGAGACAATAATCTTAGCAGGATGCCAGCACCATTGTTCCATAAAACTTTTAATCAGTAATTAAAGTCCATGGCTAAGAAACATAGGTTATCTAAGAGCAGTGGTGTGGTGTGACGCGTTTCGCCTCCTGGTGGATTCTTAGCCACATAACTAGGTGTTTAAAGTGGACCAACACCCAGGTTTTTCACTATCCTGGGTGTTGGTCCACTTCCACGGGGCACCCCGATCGTGTGAACCCCCCAGAAAGCCCCTAAAATCTTACCTTATCGGTGACGGACAAGCGACGGATAAACCGCCGCCGCCGCCTGGCCATTCACAAATGGACGACGCGGGTGCGCGCCCTGCTAGAGGGACGCGCGGGAGGCGGCGGTGGCTTATCCATCGCCGATAAGGTACGTTTTAGGGGCTTTCTGGGGGGGGGTTTCACACAGCGGAGCATCCCGATTTCGGATGCCTCGAGGGGAGGGAGCTGATCGGCCTGGGAATCTATAAGGGGTGGGTGTTGGTCCACTTTATGCTTAAATACATCACTCCACAGCACCACTCTTAAGCCTGGCCTGTACAAGACACACCAAAGAGTGTGCCAAGTTATTGATTGAATATGGGGATCAGGGAAACTTTTTCTATATAAGGTTCATTACTCACTTTGGCTGAGCTGTAGGGGAATTTCCTCCACAACTTTCACAAATACTCCTTCCTCCTCCTCTGTTTTCACAATTCTCATGACAGGGTCTCCGGGGTCTGTAAATATAGAGAAGAGAGCGGACATAACAGTCGGCGCGTACTGGCGTCAGTGAAGGATCTGTTTACTATTCTCCAAGGTCTGTGTATTAGGATGGAAGTGACCCCCCCCCTATCCCCCTGTATAGAGTCCCTCTTACCTTGGGGTGGGAGGAGCTGCTGATCCTCCATCATGATGTGCTTGCAGAGATCAGTGTATACTTTAAATTCCCCCCCCTCCTCGGTCTGTAGTTATAGAAATGGCCGTTCTGCAGCACTCGTGCTGAAAAACAAACAAAATATAATCTAATCTTCTGACACGGTGAGTTATCCCTCCGGAATTTACATGGGGTTTAAAGTGGACCAACACCCAGGATTTTCACTATCCTGGGTGTTGGTCCACTTCCGCGGGGGGACCCTGATAGGGGATGCCCCGCTGTGTGAAACCCCCCAGAAAGCCCCTAAAATCTTACCTTTGTAGGCGACGGATAGGCCGCCACCGCCGCCTCTCGCGCGTCCCTCTTACAGGGCGTGCGCTGGCGCCGGCCATTCACAAACGGCCGGCGCGGGAGCGCGCCCTGTTAGAGGGACGCGCGGGAGGTGGCGGCGGCGGCTTATCCGTCGCCTAAAAGGTAAGATTTTAGGGGCTTTCTGCAGGGTTTCACCCCGCGGGACATCCCGATTTCGGATGCCCCGCGGGGAGGGAGCTGATCTGCCCGGGAATCTTATAGATTCCCGGGCCGATCAGGGGTGGGTGTTGGTCCACTTTAAGGGGACCAAAACCCACATTTTTAACTAGCACCCCCCGAATTCCTATGAAGAGAACCTTTTGCTAATCCTCACTGCTCCTACTTCACTCTAATCCCAGATAATGGCGCTTGTTTTAGCTGTGAAGCTCCGCCTCCTCCATTCATTGCCACTGTTGTATGTGGCGATGACGTCATTGCCACACTTATGCAATGACTGATCTCCTGACATCTTACAGAGATCGACAGCAAAAAATAAAGTGTTCCACGGCAATTCAAAAAGTAAAAAAATATCCATTTCTAGTTCTACACCCTAAGAATGGAGTATTGGCCAAATGTATTTCCTAAGTTCAGTGGGTTTTGGTTCGCTTTAGGGTTTGATCTGACACAACAATCCAAATCAGATGCACAGACAGTAAAGCATACATAAACAGTTAAACAAAGTCAAAAAATAGAGTCGGACAGCAGTATACCTTAATGGATGACAGACAAAAAAACAGCGTCACCGGAGGAGCGTGGACCAGCCCCTATTGACGAACGAGCAGGACGCCATACATATAGGCAGTAAGGACAGAAAAGGGAAGATATTTCTTCCCCCTACGCTCCAGCTGCAATCTACAGGTATTTATTACGACACCTGCTATTCATTTATTTTATATGTAATGCCTGAGGTAAAACTGTGTTTGAGACCCAAGATACATAAGAATCATAGCGTACCATTTTTCTACAGCGCAGGCAGGAAGTAAACCTTGACAATGTATGTACAGCACTTAAAAATGAGGAAACACTAATGGTGGTTTCATAGGAAAACCAGCATTCCTGGAAACTATGGCCCTTATTTAACAAGGGATAGCGCCAGGTAGCGAATGGTGAGCGAACGGTAATGACGGTCCCCGCCACGAGAACGCCGGCTCCCCTCCGCAATCACACATTTATCAAGCCGATCCTGCTTAGCGACTGACAGAGCGCCAGATAGCGAACCATTCATCATTATTCCAGCCTCACCCCACAGCGCCAGCGAGCGACCTTGAACAGCGACAGGTATGACCTCTCGCTACCTGGCGCTCTCCAATGCATTTCAATGGAGCAATCTTTAAATATTCTTAATTAATTGCTATTAATGTTTTTTTTTTTTTTTTTTTTTTTTTTTTTTTTTTAAATGTCAAAAATTCTGTGACCACTTCTGCAATGTTAGATATTTTTTTTAAGGTTAAAAAAAAAAAAAAAAAAATTTGTGCAGAATTGATATTACAGGTCTGATATTAATGTATTCATATTACAAAATGTTTTGAAAAACATGTTTTTTTTTGGGGGTTAAAAAACTACTTTTAACCCATCGCCTCCAGCGCTCTGGGGTTTAAACATGCATTTCACAGCGCGAGAATTTTTGGAGCGTGATTTGTTAATGAATATGCTGGGAGCCGTTCGCTATGGCCATTCGCTGTCATGCGCTCCAATACAGCGCGGAACCTGTCAAACAGCGACTCCTCACCCCATATTCAACATTACCGCACACCGACTGAGTCGCTGTCAACAGTCGAACAACGGCCAAGCACAGCGAATACTAGCGTGCGCTGTGAAAATAACGCTACTGTCGCTACCTGGCGCTATTAATGAATCGGCCTCTAGGTATGATCTAGAACCCATAAAAAAACGAGAATATATCTCTTGATAATAGAGACATAATATTAGACCATTTGTTTAAAGGACAAGCTGCAGAACATCCCTTAAAGTGGAACAACACCCTCCACTGATTGGCCCGGGAATCTAGAAGAAATTACTGTATAAACGATAACTTACCTGTTATAGCTACTTGCCACAGCACAATTGTTCATTACAACTTATTATGCTCTCATATCTCCCTTTCTCAGGTGAAAGGGCATTGATAAAGCCTATTTTGTAAGGCGAAACATGTCTGCCCACCTGAAAGGTATTTTCAAGGATTACTGAGAAAATGCCAATGACCGATTAACATGTATCCACATAATACTGAAGCTGTTATTGTTTATCAAATGTATAGATATATCTTCTCTTTTTTTATTTAAAGTGGACCAACACCCAGGGGTGATCGGCCCGGGAGTCTATAAGATTCCCGGGCCGATCAGATCCCTCCCTCACCGCGGGACATCCGAGATCGGGATGTCCTGCGGGGTGAAACCCCCCCAAAACCCCCAATAAACCTCCCGCCCGCGTTGGCCATTCACGAACGGCCAGCGCGGGCGCGCGCACGTCTAGAGGGGCGCGCGGGAGGTTTTTGGGGGGGGTTTCACCCCGCTGGACATCCCGATCTCGGATGTCCCGCGGTGAGGGAGGGATCTGATTGGCCTGTAAGAGTCCGTCGCTGTCACCCGCTTTTCCGTCGGCGGGGATTGGACGGCGCGGTCACGTGTCAGCGTGGTGAGGTGAGTTTTTGGGGGTTTCACACAGCGGGGCACCCCCAATCGGGGTGCCCCCCCCCGAAGTGGACCAAAACCCAGGATAGTCAAAATCCTGGGTGTTGGTCCACTTTAAAATCAAATAAATATCAATGAAATGTTTTAACAGAATAGTGTGGTCATAATCAGAGAAAACAAGTACAAGCGGGGGTACCTAACCCTGGAATTCTCAGAGAACTATGACAGACATAGACCCTCAACGTTTCGGTTTGGTAACCTTCATCAGGAGGGAGAGCTGTCTCCGCCTCTGTTGGGCTTTTCCCATATATAAGTGACACAACCTCCAATTGAACAGAACCTGTATTGAACCCAATGCAACCTACTTCCCCTATGTGATGAACCTGTCTATGTAATCAGTCACAAGATAGACTCTTATTCAGGGTGAAGGTCCGGATTAATGAACCCAATGCAACCTACTTCCCCTATGTGATGAACCTGTCTATGTAATAAGTCACAAGATAGACTCTTATTCAGGGTGAAGGTCCGGATTAATGAACCCAATGCAACCTACTTCCCCTATGTGATGAACCTGTCTTTGCAATCAGTCGCTGTTTTTCTGTTGTATAACTATGCACTAAATTAAATCAGACACCTTTTTGCATCGTATGTTGTTGTTGGGTGTTCATCGGATACAGCAGTCTTTACTTTACATTGATTATTTATGAATAAAGGGAGGCGGCAGCTTCCCAGGTGAGTAGCTCTCAGATATTTGTCTGCATTGCATGTCCCAACTTTGGGGACTCAGAATTAAGAGTAGGGACCACACTAAACACAGAGTGCCTTGCCGGGGCAGTGTGGCTTCCACATGTATCTGCAGATATATGCAACCAAATCTCTGTCTTTCCACATAGCTAGACATGTTTGTTGCTTGATATTTAGTTGATGAGAGGGTTACACTGGGCGGTAAATTAGTTCCCAGGCCCTGAATAATAATAATTTTGTATAAATAATAGTGATTGAGCTGCTCCCACCCCCCTTTATTCAATTGATTATTTATGACCTGTGCTGTGAGCAGACACAGGTAGCTATACCCTGAACCCCGTCCTGTTATTCGCGTCTTTATGCTCATTGCACTTTGGTGTGCAAATGTAACCTGACCCTATTGTGAATAATTATTTTACATTCCAACAAAGGGAAACAATAAGGCAGAACACCAAAACACCTGACATAAGCTAGTTTTCTATTAAAGAGGGACTATGTTCAAAAATGACTGTAGTCCCTCTTTACTATACAGCAGCGGGGCCCGGAGGTACGGAGGCACGCATGGAAGTCAATGGGAGCGCTCTGTACAGAGGCCACGCCTACCTGCTGCCCCGGGGCTCTCATACTGGTGCAGCAGGTAACAGATGTGTGGTGCGGGATCGGGAGACAGGTAAGTAAAGTCTTGTGCCCCTTCACACACACACGATCTGGGGTTCTTTTTTTTTTTTTTTTTTTTCTTCTGAGGTCTGCCAGTTAAACAGTAATTTTTTTTTTTTAATTAGTGCCTACAGTCCCTTTAAAAAGAAACATACGGGGACTTTGACTATCTACCGGGGGGGGGGGGGGGAGTTACAATTCGGGGCATTGTTCCTCTTTTAAAGCTCTAACAGTGAACATACGTGCAACAAGTGGGGGTTTGACCCCAGGGAAAAGCTGTGATCTGGGCCCTGGGAGTTTATTAGACTCTATAACCAGGTTACTAAGGGTTTTCGTTCACTTTGAAGCACTTAGGATTTTCCAACCCAATTGGTTGCCGGGGGTCACGCAATTAGCTGCCATACAAGTGAACAAGGACATGGCGACTTCACCTCCTCTTTAAAGGGTGTTGCTCTGCTTAAAGCGGACCTTCACCCTGAATAAGAGCCTATCTTATATGTTTCCCACACCCTGTACACACAGATTGCTCACATTAATCTGGACCTTCACTCTGAATAAGAGCCTATCTTATATGTTTCCCACACCCTGTACATACAGATTGCCCACATTCATCCAGACTTTCACCCTGAATAAGAGCCTATCTTATATGTTTCCCACACCCTGTACATACAGATTGCTCACATTAATCCGGACCTTCACTCTGAATAAGAGCCTATCTTATATGTTTCCCCCCTGTACACACAGATTGCTCACATTAATCCGGACCTTCACTCTGAATAAGAGCCTATCTTATATGTTTCCCACACCCTGTACATACAGATTGCTCACATTCATCCGGACCTTTACCCTGAATAAGAGCCTATCTTATAGGTTTCCCACACCCTGTACATACAGATTGCTCACATTCATCCGGACCTTCACCCTGAATAAGAGCCTATCTTATATGTTTCCCACACCCTGTACATACAGATTGCCCACATTAAAAATCATCCTACCTGCATCTACTGCATGTTATGAGAGTTTAAACATCCAAGATGGCGGCTCATGGAACATCAAGAAGCCTGCAAACAGGAAGTGTCTTCTGACTGATTGCTGACCTTTTCCTGACCCCAGCTCTGCTCTGTCTGAGCAAAGCACAGCTATATCCCCACCCCCTGTACTTTATCCCACTCTCCTCTCCTCAGTAAGTGTGATGCTTCTGAATCAAAAATACAATTCTGTGAAATACTCACCTGTAGAATTGGTATTATAAGTATACAGTACGTCCTGCTCCAGATATAGTACTTACACTTGGGTTATCCTCCGCCAGATGGCGCTGCACTGCAGAGACATGCAAAACAGGCTCCTCCCGGCCCCTCAAACACCCGGGACCTCCCACAAATCCCCAGCATTGAAAAGCAGTGAACAAGAAGCCGGGAGAAATCACCACCAAAAACTGGTAACTATAACAATGATAACAATCACCATACAGGGGATCCAGAATAATGGAAAACCAGGGTGGGGTGGAGCAGGACGTACTGTATACTCATAATACCAATTCTACAGGTGAGTATTTCACAGAATTGTATTATTCTTAGTATATAGTACGTCCTGCTCCAAATGTAATACATACACTTGGGACATCCAATAGCAGTGTCCATAAAGTAGGGTGGGATCCCCCAACAAAAAAGGCAACAGCAGACAGGTTAAAAGCACTGTCACCTGCAAAACCTTTTGGCCGAGAGCAGCAAGAGCTGAGGCCCTAACGTCAACCTTGTAAAACTTTGAAAAGGTATGAACAGAAGGCCAAGTAACGGTCTAGCAAACTAGTTCAACATAAGCCTGGCGCTGAAAAGCCCAAAGGCACCAAAGGGCATGAGTAGAATAAAGAGTAAAGCGAGAAGGAAGATTCTTCCCCAGCGGAATAGGCCTGAGTAACAGCCTAACAAGGCCAAAGGCTAACAGTAGCCTTGGCAGAAGCCGAAACTTCTCCTAGCATCAGAAGGAACCATCCCATCCGAATGAAGACCAGGCCCAAAGCCGCCAAACCCCCCGAGATCAGACGAGATCGGGCACATACAGGATGGAGTAGGCCGCAGACCCAAAGGAGCATCAGATCTCCTAAAGGACACAGAGACTACCAAGGAGACACTCCTAGCCCGTGTTCAAGGAATGCAGAACCCTTTCCTCAGCGATTCTAGGAAAAAGATCCAGAAGGAGAAAACAATATCCTGAATAAAGGAATATAAGACACCACCTCAGGCAGAAAGTCCGGCTTAAGGCGGAACACCACCCTTGCCTGGTGTAATTCAAAGAACGGGGGCTAAGTAGACAGAGCCGCCCGCACAGCCACATGCCTGACTGAAGTAACAGCCACCAGAGGGACAACCTCGAGGAAAGAACAGCCAGACAGCATCCTGAATAGGTCCAAGGGGAACATCCCGCAAGGCAGACAGAATCAATTCAAAACTCAACAAGGACCATAGGATCACGGGGGAACTCACATAAGCAACCCCCTGAATAAAGTCTTAACAAGGAAAACTAAGCAAAAGACTTTTAAGGAAGGTAGACAGGGCAGAACCTGACCCTTCAGAGTACCGAGATGGAGATCAACTCCAATCCATGCTGTAGTAACTCTAGAACCCTGGGAACAGAGAACGCCCGACAGGGAAGAGACCTAGACTCACACCAATCAATATGGGTACGCCATACCCTATAATAGATGGAAGAAGAAGAAGAAGCTTGCTCCCAGTCTTCCCACAGTCTCAATCACCGAGACAGATAAACTTGTTTCCACAAGAGGGATGATTCAGCAGTAAGGCCAACTAGGCCAGAGTCTGTAGATAGGGGTGACGCAAAGGTACCCGAGTGAGCAGAGCTGGCACTCCTGGCAGAACGTACAGATCTACTGTCCTCAGTACCACGTCTGCGAACCACATTCTACTAGGCCACCAAAGGGCCACTAGAATCACTGGTCCCCCCTTCCAGAGCAATCTTGCACAGAACCCTGCCTAGCAGGGGGAATGGAGAAAAGATATACAAAACAGAATGTCCAGCCATGAAGATACCAAGGCATCAGGACCACAGCCACCTTTATCCTGAGACGGGGAAAAGAGGGGCCAAGAGCTTGTGATAGCGACGGGGCAAAAACAGATCCATACTGGTTGGATCTCATGGTGATACAAGGATTAGCCCATCCTGTCGCAGAGGGACCCCCACCGGAGCGAATACCACTGACATGCATGGAACATAGCCCTCCAAATCAGGACCAGATACCCTCCTGGAGAACCATCCTTCTCCAGGTCCCACACAGAGATTAATGTAGCCACTGTCGGCAGACGGACCGAGCGCCCCCCCAAACGGGCCGTCCCAGAAGAGGAGCAGTCAAGCGAGATAGCATCAACCTGAAAGCTCGCTGTTTCCAACAATTTGATAGGTGTATGGACCTCCTAAAGGCCTCACCTTCCCCAGAACCACAGGAGGCTTCAGAAGAAACCCCCCCCCCC
Source organism: Gastrophryne carolinensis (assembly GCA_027917425.1). NCBI lineage: Eukaryota > Metazoa > Chordata > Amphibia > Anura > Microhylidae > Gastrophryne > Gastrophryne carolinensis. The sequence continues at coordinate 21,297,920 of CM051237.1, forward strand.
CACATCAACCCGATGGACTGGCATCCATAGTGGCCATCCCCGGGAAGGGGCAAGAAGGGGCTGCCCCCAGACAGGTTCCTTGAGTTCAACTGCTCCAAGAGGGATCTCCTTGCCAGGGGGGAAGGCACACAGATCCTGCTCTCCAGGGATGCTGGATCCCTGACCTGTACTGACAGTAGAAGTTGCAGAGGACCCAAGGGGGGCTGAGCATAAGGGACCTCTTCTGAGCAAGCCACCAACGGGCCCACCAGCTGCATCCCTGCCTGGCGAAGGGACGGGGACAGCTATGAGAGACAGAGCTCATGCAACCAGAATGTCCAATTTGTTGCTGAGGCAGTAAGATTGTCGCCTGAACCGTATCCAAATCCAGTCCTAGGAATGGAGTAACCAATTAAGAGGACAATGAGGACTAGGGGTGAATAATCACCCATCCCAATGACTCCCAATGGACACCACCAGTCCAGTCTTCAACTTAGCCTGACACAGAGCTTAGAAGGGGAGAAGGACGTCCAGGTAGGTCAACGCACGGACGCCCCTTGGTCTCATCAGAGACATCGCCCCCATCAGCCCCTTGGAGAGCACTCCGGGAGCTGAATAGAGGCCATATCACAAGGCCACAATTAACAGTGTTGGAATTCCCAACGCGAACCTGAAGCCTCGGTGTCCAGAAGACACAGGGATGCGAAAATCAGCATCTTTGATCTCCACAGACGGCAAGAAGCTCCCAGGGCGCAGGGAGCTGATGGCCCAGCTAAGAACCTCCATGCAGGGACTGCCTGCAATTGATAAGTTGCCAAAATTTGTGAATCTAGAATGGTCCAGATTGACCCATCCTTTTTGGGGAACTGTGGAAAGGTTATTGTAGCGGCCCCTGCCTCTGCCTGTTAAGGGCAACCTGCAAGTGACCCCCAGACGCCACAGGCCTTGCATGGTCTGCGCCAGCACCTGAACAGAGCCAGGGACCCGGAGTACCCTGATAAACTTGAGGGAGGCCGCGCAGCAAGCTCCATCCTGAATCCGGAGGACACTGCCCCCTAAAGACACCAGAAGGAGGCGTGATGCCTCCTGACAGGAGCAAGGCGCCGCAGTCATCCCCTCACCCAGGCGGGCGAGGGCGCCCCATCATGCCTGAGGGGGTTTGGTGGAAGATTTAGGCTTAGCCCCGCCGGAGGGGCCAGGGCGCAGTTTGCCGCTCCTGGGACAGGAGTCTGTACGAGCCCCCAGGGAGGACACCCTTGGTTCTTGTTTAACCCTGTGGTAGGGAGGGGTGCCCCTGCCCCGAGGGGGCCGAGACGGCCGCCTGCGTTGGGGTGATTTGCCCTTTTTACCAAACAGATCTAGACGGGCCCTAAACAGGCATTTTCCTGTAAAAGGAAGCCCAGCCAGAGTCCTTTTAGCAGCATCATCAGCACCCCACTGACGCAGCCAGACCAAGCGACGTATAGCCACCATAAGGGCAGAGGTCCTTGCACACATCCTAATGGTGTCATCCAGCGCTAAAAGGATACATTTTACAAATACATCACAACTGGAGAGTGCATTAAACACCTCCCTGGGGAGATCCTCAGGGTGATGATCAAGCATCTTTCTGATGAGGGTTCTAGCGGCCATGGCCGCGGCACAGACCGGGCGCAGCGCCGTTCCTGCACAAGAAAAGGCGTGTGAAGCCAGCCTATCAATGCGCCGGTCCTCAGCATCCCGAAGGGTACTATAAGCAGGGTCTGCGATAAAGGGGGGGTTAGGAACCCCTATGATCGGTGCATCCACCACGGGAGGTGATGACCAACAATTAACCACAACAGGGGGAAAAGGGTATTTCCAATCCCAGTCCCCTGGGACCCCTGGAAGTTTACTGGGGCATTCCCATTCCTTGAATACAAGAGCCTGGAAATTATCCTGCTCCAGAAATTCCAAGCGCGGTGTCGCTGTATGGAAACTCTCCCCTCTAGGCTTGGGAGCCTCCCCAGGGAGAGAGATAGACAGGACCTCAAAGACCTTAATCAACAAATCGTCAGTGTCACACTGGCCCCAGGATTCATGGCCAGGATCTTCATGACTCCTCGGCCTCTCATCAGATGAGCCTGAGTCAGAGAACAGCTCTCCTTCATCAGAAGGGGTAAAAGCACGCGGAGTAGTAAACTTCTCAGTTCCCATAGGAAAAAGAGAAACAGAAGGCGTCAAGTGCCGCTTCTTACCAGGGCCCAAGCACTCTGATCAGCCGTAGGCAGTCTGGGCGGCACAACAGGCTGGCCATCCCCGCTCGTGTGCGACTCAGTAGGAGTGAGATTTAAGCACGGGGAGACAGGTGAATTGAAACGAGGTGCAGCCACTGGCAAACCTGATTGCAGGGCCAGTGCTTGCTCGGCACAGGGTCCACAGACCCATGCTCTGTCAGCATCAGCATGGGGATGTCCACACGCTATACACAGCCGGTCATGTCCCAGAGGGACCCCGGTCACATGATCCTGAGATGCCTCCATATGGTGATTATTTAGGCACAATATGCCAGCAGGGATTTACGCTATAGGCAACCCTGGATGCCCCAAAGACCCGCTAGGAAGGTGGGAGAATTTTCACAAAGCCACTATAATTTACGCCAGGCCGGGAGAAGCCACTGGAGTCTTTAAACGTCTGAAAGACATAATGGGAATAAGGGGTGTCAGAGCCATGCGCAGCAATAAAAATAATAATGGGCACTTACAGACCAAGGGAGGAGGGGGACCGCTACCAAGCGCGCGAAGATCATCAAAATGGCGCCAAGCGAACCTCGAAGGGCAGGCCATAGCGGGCCGTGACGCGGAGCGCGCCAAGCCAAGTCCCCGCCCCCCCGAAGAGCGCGAAGCTCTAAGGCAGCAGTCAATTCTTGAGAAGAGAAGGATATGACACACTTAGCATAGCGATTTGCCAATGGAGACGCCGCAGCGTCTGGGACGACGACGACGCCGGGCGCAGCACACTTTAGTTTAATCTCTTTTTTTTAACTGTTTTTAGCAGGGGAAAAGAAAAACAAATACAGACAATATCCAACATTATAGGCATACATGGACATGGACATGGACATGAGGCATGATGTGTACAAGTAGTATGCACAAATGAAGAAAAAGAGACAGTCCCCATCACCTCGGCCACCCCCGCACACCCATGATGGCGCTCACCCCCCGCCCGCCTCCGGAAAGAGGCGCAGACAGGGGAGGAAGCCAAGCCCACCCACTAGATACGCTCACCCCCCACGCCGCCCCAGTCAGAGGTCCGCAGCGACCCGAATGTGACGGGCAAGAGTGGATCCACCGCCCACGCACTCCTCCCCCATGGAGGGCACCAACTGTGAACGGAACGCGAGGGAAGGCGAGCGCACCAACATACCCTCCTAATGCAACAGCACACCCCGTCATATGGAGGCCTGTTTTGGTTTTGTAGTTCGGCAACCCGTCCAGCCACCCCCCGCGGGAGGAAGCCGTGCCCCCACATAGAGAATAGGAGGGGGGTAAACAGTCAGCCGTCGCCCAAGATCACCAAGATGAGCTCAGCTCTAATAACGTCAGAAAAGGAGGGGAAGGGCAGCCGTGCGGGTGGCAGCGAGAGCCTAAAATATGGGCTGGTGCGAGGGAGGCGGGGGACATGAAGGGGGAAGAGGGGGGTGTAAAGGCGAAGAAGAAGGAAAGCACGTAGGAGGCAAGGGGGGGGGGGTAGGTTAGGGGAGAAAGAATGGCCTCAACCCTCCACCAGCATAAGACCAGTAGAGTTCATCCCATCCACTCGGTCCCACTGTGGACGAGAGAGCCGCCCCGGTCCCATCAAGCATCCGCCACCAAGAGGGCCTTCGCTGCATCTGACTCTCTATACATGATCCATCCTGTCCAGGTCAATAGAAACGTCTCTGTGGTTCCCCTGTCCTCTGATATCAATTCTTCCATTCTCTGTATATGGTCCATTTCAACAAACCACTCTGTTAGACTTGGAGGCACCAGGGATTTCCAGCGTCGGGGTATGATCGTTCTCACTGCTGTCAAGAAGTGTTTGAGGATGCTTTTTTTTATTCTGGATAATGGTCCTGGGATCAGGGACAGAAGAGCGACCTCAGGCCTGTTTGGGACACTTGCGCCCTCCACCTTCGCGTATACTTGAAAGACAACCTCCCAGAGCCTCTTGATCCTGGGGCAATCCCACCATATCTGGAGAATGTCCCCCCAGGCTGTCCAGCGCAGCACACTTTAGTAAAAGAAAAAACGCGCACACTATAAAAAGCGAGCAGTGCGGCTCTGAAACCCAGTTGCAAGTCAAGGGCAATACTAAGGCCATAAGCGTGTAATCACAGTACACTGAGACCGCCACACACCCCCCTTTGTTTTCCCCCGAGCTGCGGGGGAAACGAGGGAGGATGGCGACCCTTTGCACAGGGTCCACCGCTACACGGGGCAATAATGCGGGAGGGGCATCCCATAGAGGCTCACCATCAGCCTAAACCGCCTACCCTTTGGTGGGGGACTGCGGTGGAGCGTGGCTCCATAAGCACACATGGTGCTGCCTACCTTCACCCGACCAGCGCAGCCCAGGCTGGGAGGTGCATCACACAAGGAACGGGTGGGAATAGTCCGCAGGGCCGCAGGCTGTAATAGCCCCGCTCATCTGCGAGAGAGTGATACTTCATGTCTTCGCAGTCAGCACTGCAGAGAAATCTGGGGATTTGTGGGAGGTCGGTCCCCGGGTATTTGTGGGGCCGGGAGGAGCTTGTTTTACATGTCTCTGCGGTGCACAGCGCCCTCTGGCGGAGGATAACCCAAGTGTAAGTATTATATTTGGAGCAGGACGTACTGTATACTAAGAATATGGCGGCTCCCGTATCCTAAAGTCCTGGACAGAGTTGCAGTCCCGTGGGGGGAAAGAATAATAAGTGACTAAAAACGTAAAATATATTAATGTTAGATGCTGGGGAATCATTTTTAATGGTTTGGGCTTTTCAAATCATGCTGAAGGTCCAGTTTAAACCCCACTAGCTGTACAAGGTGTCAGTCCCCCCACCCACAACAGAATGTTAGGGGTTAATATGCTTCTAGCAGGGTAGGAAGGGGTTAATGGTCAGTGTGAGGAGAGCAGGGGGCTCATAACACAAAACAGAGAGGCACACAAAGGGTTAACGCTCCGCCGTCACCTTACCAACAACTGCCTTGTAGTCAGGGAGCCGTCATCGCCCCGCCCACTTCCGCTTAGTGATCCTCCCCCTTTACCCTTAGGCGGCCATTCATGGTTGTCTATCTACAAGAAAATGGCGACATGTCCCGCGACGCTGTTGACGCATGGATATCTAGCGCCTCGTCCCTGCCGCAGAGAAGCACATATTGACAATTACGTCTTCTTTATTTATTTATAAATCAATAAATGAGCCTAGTACGGGTGCAATGCGCGCACCGTGTGAGGTAATTTTTATTTTTATCACCGTGTGATGTAAGAGCAGCCATTGGGCTACAACAAAATGGCCGCCGGCACTCCAGTGCAGAGGACACGTCGGTTGCCGTGGTAGCACAGGGTCAGCTTTAGCCACATAGGACTGTATGGTCATGGGGGGCTGCAGACCCTCCCTCCCCCCTTTATTATGCTGTCCGGAAATAGAAGAGGGGTTTCCGGTGCTCCAATGAAGGAGAGGGGTAAGTAAAGCGTGGAGAGCATTAACCCTTTATGTTCCCGGGCTTTATGGCGTGAGGAGGGGAGGTTACAGCTGATACAATAAGGAGGCCCTGCAACCGGGTCATTGGGCCAGAGGAAGACCCATTCCCATCAGGAACGTTAAACCGGACCCTCACCCTGAATAAGAGCCTATGTTATATGTTTCCCCCACCCTGTACATACAGATTGCCCACATTAATCCGGACCCTCACCCTGAATAAGAGCCTATCTTATATGTTTCCCACACCCTATACATTCAGATTGCCCACATTAATCCGGACCTTCACCCTGAATAAGAGCCTATCTTATATGTTTCCCACACCCTGTACATACAGATTGCTCACATTAATCCGGACCTTCACCCTGAATAAGAGCCTATCTTATATGTTTCCCACACCCTGTACATTCAGATTGCTGACATTAATCCAGACCTTCACCCTGAATAAGAGCCTATCTTATATGTTTCCCACACCCTGTACATTCAGATTGGCCACATTAATCCGGACCTTCACCCTGAATAAGAGCCTATCTTATATGTTTCCCACACCCTGTACATTCAGATTGCTCACATTAATCCAGACCCTCACCCTGAATAAGAGCCTATCTTATATGTTTCCCACACCCTATACATTCAGATTGCCCACATTAATCCGGACCTTCACCCTGAATAAGAGCCTATCTTATATGTTTCCCACACCCTGTACATACAGATTGCTCACATTAATCCGGACCTTCACCCTGAATAAGAGCCTATCTTATATGTTTCCCACACCCTGTACATTCAGATTGCTGACATTAATCCAGACCTTCACCCTGAATAAGAGCCTATCTTATATGTTTCCCACACCCTGTACATACAGATTGCTCACATTAATCCGGACCTTCACCCTGAATAAGAGCCTATCTTATATGTTTCCCACACCCTGTACATTCAGATTGCTGACATTAATCCAGACCATCACCCTGAATAAGAGCCTATCTTATATGTTTCCCACACCCTGTACATACAGATTGCTCACATTAAAAATCATCCTACCTGCATCTACTGCATGTTATGAGCCTTTAAACCTCCAAGATGGCGGCTCATGGAGCATCAGTCAGCCTGCAAACAGGAAGTGCCTTCTGACTGTGCTGCTCTGCATTCTGGGATAGCTGACCTTTCCCTGACCCCAGCTCTGCTCTGTCTGTGCAAAGCACAGCTATAACCCTGCCCCCTGTACTTTATCCCGCTCTCCTCAGTATGCGATGCTTCTGAGGCAAGATGGCGGCGCCCGTATCCTAAAGTCCTGAACAGAGTTGCAGCCCAGTGGGGGAAAGAATAATAAGTGACTAAAAACGTAAAATATATTAATGTTAGATGCTGGGGAATCGTTTTTTAAGGGTTTGGGCTTTTTAATAAATCATGGTGAAGGTCCGGTTTAAAGTGGCTCGAAACCCAATTCCCAACAGCCCTGAAATCAATGGGATTCCAGGAGCGCTGAGTTCCCCTCCCCCCCCCCCTCCCCGGGCCATTCTGAATCAGGATTCCCCGCTGTGTGAATCCCCCCAGGTGGCCCAGAAACTCACCTTGTTTCCCAGTCCAACGGCCGCATCCCCGCTATCCCTTTAGCACGGTGCTTGCAGTGCCAGGCATTTGTGAATGGCCGGCACAGGCACGCTCACTGTTAGAGGGTAGCAGGGGATGCGACCGCCAGCACGCTCAGATCCGCTCACCTTAGACGAAGGGGCGGGAGCGGATCACAGCGTGCTGATTGGACGAGAGGCTGCGCATACGGCGTAGGACCAGGAAGAGGGGAGTTTGTTTGGGTGACCTGGGGGGTTTCACACAGAGGGGCATCCCCGATCGGGTTAACCCGGGGGACAAAGACCAAAACCCAGGATAGTCAAAATTCTGGGTTTTGGTCCACTTTAAAAAAAAAAAAAAAAAGTTGATACTTTTCGTGTCGAAGCCACGCCCCCGCAGCAGATTTGAGATCGCTCATTGGTTGATCTCAAGGCTGCTGCTACGACGAGGTGTAGCCGTCTGGCTGCATCTCTAGCCTTCAAGTGGACCAAAACCCAGTATTTTGACTATCCTGGGTTTTGGTCCTGGTGCCCCGCTACGTGAAACCCCCCAGACCCCCCACATCAACTCGCCTCATCCCGGTCCTACGGCGCATGCGCAGCCGCTCGTCCAATCAGCGCCCTCGGAACCGCTGAGCTATGGGCGTCTAAGCCAACATCTTAGCACTGCAGCTCCGAGCTCACTGGTGGCCGCATCCCCCGCCTCCCTCTAACATTTATGAATGACCGGCGCGGGCACGCGCCCTTGCTAGAGGGATAGCGGGGATGTGTCCGCGGTCTGCGCATGTGTGTGTAGCGGGTGACCTGGGGGGTTTCACACAACAGATTTTAGATGCCCCGGGGGAGGGAATGGATCGGTTTCAGTCCATTTTCAGTTCGGGAGCGTGCACGCTCCCGTGCCCTGCATTCAGATAAGGCTGGGCGCAGGAGCGTGCACAGCTAGACAGAAGCCGTTGATGCTGTGGCTGACAAGAGAGGTGAGTTTACCAGTGACCTGCCTTGAAGGGTCTTTTGCCTGGCTTTGAAGTGGAACAAAACTGACCATCTAAAAGGTTCCTGCGCTGGCCGTTGCCTTTTCCTCGCCTCTGCTGGGCGCCTGTAAAAACTAATCTTTATGCGCGGGCTCTTGTCCAATAAGAGCCCATACCAGGCATTTGTGAATGGCCGGCGCAGGCACACTCCCTGTTAGAGGGAAGCGGGGGATGCGAGCGCCAGCACGCTCAGATCCGTATGCCTTAGACCAGGGGTACTCAACTACTTTCAGTGGAGGTCCACTTACCAGGGTCTGCCGTGGGATGAAGGTCCGACCTGCACACCGGCAGTAAAGAACCCTGGTCCCCTAGCAATAAGGCCAATTTGGTGTGAGGGAGTCGGGGGGGGGGGGGGGGTAAGTAAGAGTGCATGTCACGGGCTGGGAGAAGGGTTAGGGGAGGGTGCAGATCAGCTGCTGGGGGGGTAGGTGAGGGTCAGTGGATGTGTAGAAGGGTTAGGTGAGGGGTGCAAGTCAGCAGCTGGGGAGAAAGTTAGGTGAAGGGTACAGGTCAAGGAGCTGGGGTGAGGGTTAGGTGAAGGGTACAGGTCCAGGAGCTGGGGTGAGGGTACAGGTCCAGCAGTTGGGGTGAGGGTTAGGTGTCTGGCAATAATGAATTGCAATCAACAGGTCCACACACTGGCTGCTTTCATGCTCCATCAGGCCTAGAGTGAGTTGCTTAGATGGTGTTCCCCTTTAACGGGCATGGCTTATCTGCAAATAAATTTCTGGCCCTTTTATATTTTGGAAGGTATGTTTATGGGGGAGGAGGGGCCAATGTGGTGGAAACTGAGGCCCCCATTTCTTATATAGGATAGATGGGCCCTGGGTTTGGGTTGCCTTGGGTCCCAGATGACACTCGGAGCCGGGTATTTAGGGAAAGAATGAGCATGGTGTAATGATCAGAGCAGGGTGAAACGATTTGCTGACATGAAGACACATAAACAATGAGGAGACTCTGAATGGGGGCATAAGAGATACAGCAAGGAAGCTCTGAGGAGAAAGTGGGGGGATGGACATGGCTGCAGTCACCCGCCTCCACAGCCCCAACACACGGAGCTCCTTCCTACCTGAGTCCCGGCATGGCCCCGGTGGGCGCTGAGGGGAGCCGAACTGCTGGAGGAAGTGCTGTGTGTCCTCCCGGTGCCCAGCATGGAAACTTTTCTGCACTCCCTTCCTACTTCGGAGTGTCTCCTGCCCCCTCCTTACATCACCCGACAAGGGAAACCCCTCTCCTCCTCCTCCTCCTCAGCCGCCAGCATCACCACCACCACCACACAGGGGGCCGCACACCCACCTCCTCCCCTCACAGACCTGCCGCTTAACCCCTCACACGCCGCACGCACACCTCACACAGGGAGGGCTCTCCTGGCGGGAAACCCTCAGCCCGGGCCCCCCCTGGCTTAGGGGCCCAGTCGCAATGGCGACCCTTGCGACCCCTATAGCTATGCCCCTGCTGGAGGGGTAAAAGCCACCAAGGCGCAGAGACAGAAGGAAGCCAATGTGCCCCTGCGGAGAAGAGCAGAAAGAGCAAGAGAAGAGGGCGGGAGACTCACCAGCCAATCACAGGTGTGTGCAGCGGGCTCTGCTTGCCGCCCGAAGCCTCCGCCAGCTCCGCGCTCTTGGCTCCTTCCTCCTCCTGCGCCTCTTCGTCTCCACTCCTCCCCCCCCCCCCGCCTACGAGGCCTGGCCACGCCCATGTGCCCGCCCCCAGCTCTGACAGCCCCGGCCGGCAATTGTCACCGGCACCGCCGGATCCCGGGCTGGGCAGCGATCCGGACAAATGGCGTCTGCGGTCCGGATTCGGACCGCGGTTCGCCATTTGAGTACCCCTGCCTTAGACGAAGGGACGGGAGCGGATCCGAGCGTGCTGATTGGACGAGAGGCTGCGCATACGGCGTAGGACCAGGAAGAGGGGAGTTTGTTCAGGTGACTTGGGGGGAGTTTCACATAGCTGGGTTGCCCCGGAGGGGGGAATGACCAAAACCCAGGATAGTAAAAATCCTGGGTTTTGGTCCACTTAAAAAAAAAAAAGTTGGTACTTCTGATAAGGAAACCGTGGGCTGACCCCTTTGTTCTCCACGGTTCAGAGATTTTTTCTTGTTTCGTTCGGTCTTCCAAAATAATCTAAGGGAGTGAAATATACGCGTAACAAAGAACACAGACAGACAACGTGTTCCGAGCTACACGGGGGAGCGCTCTCTGCTCCCCGCCCAGTGGCACTTTATTTTTTATATCAAAGTAAAAAAACACAACACACGTCATTGGACATCATCATATAAGGGAAAAATCTAATTACTGGCTCAATGATTGGTCATCACAGCCAAAACTGATATTCTTAGGAATGTTAGTGACACCTAGGGGGCTGGACATAATAAGGTGTGTCCGGCTCCTCAGTGCCATCTTTTTCACAGTAATATGTTAATAGCAGCTTCATTAACTTCATTGCTCTATATTCATTACAAGCAAAGGAAAGACTCAGCGCAGAGATAAGTGGCTTACTGAGGGTTTGTTTCACCTTTATTAGCCACTATAGCATACAATGCAAAGAGGAATCTATTTTTCTGTTTTTTAAAGGAGAGAGGGGATGTTCAGATATACATTCATTCTATTAATTCTGACCTCCATCCATCACACTTCTCATGTCGAAGCCACGCCCCGCAGCAGATTTGAGATCGCTCAAGGCTGCTGCCACGATGAGGTGTAGCATCTCCAGCTTTCAGATGTGGCTGCCAGCACGCTCGGATCCGCTCGCCTTAGACGAAGCTGGAACAGATCCGAGCGCGCTGACTGGATGAAGGGCCGGGCATGCACCGTAGGACTGGGGGAGGGCAAGTCAGATGGGGTGCTTGCTCCCATGTCCTGCATTTAGGTAGGCTGGATGCGGAGGGTGCACAGCTACACAGAAGATGGGGACGTGGCAGCTGGCGGGAAAGGTGAGTTTACCGGCAACCTGCCTCGAAGGGGGTTTTGCTCAGCTTTAAAGCGGAACAAAACCCACACTGACCATCTAAAAGATTCCAGGGTGCCAGTAAAAACTAACCTTTACACGATTCATGCGCAGGCTCTCGTTCAATCAGAGCCCTTTTGCCGTATTTACTTCCTTTTAGCAAAGGGCTCTAATTGTTTATAATGGGGAGCACCTGCTGCCATATCCCTGGCGGCCTACACTCGCTTTCGCCCCAACCATACAATCAGAGCCCTTTGCTGAAAGGAAGTAAACACGGCTAAGGGCTCTGATTGGACGAAAACCACTCGTGCGCAATTGCAGCAAGGAAAGCTTTACTAGGCTTTCTAGGGGGGTTTTCACATAGCAGAACATCCCAATTCGGGATGCCCCAGGGGGACACAGAACAAACCCGGGATAGTCAGATTCCTGGGCTTTGTTCCAGGAAGGCTTGGCACGAGTACACAAACTGCAAAATGTGCCTGGGCACCCTGAGATCATTGAATATCGACTCACAAAGAGAGGGAGACCAGGCTCGGACTGACCCACAGGGATACAAGTGAGTCCCTGGTAGGCCCCTGGACTAAGGCGCCTGTTTGAAGTCATTTATCACTAAGACTATCTTTAGCTTATTTGTTGTAGGGAAAAGTCTGCAGCTTTCTCCAGGGAAGGATTTAAAGCTGACCAACCCCCCCCCCCCCCCCCCCCCCCACACACACACACACACACACACACACACACACACACACACACACACACACACAAGGACTTCTGTGTGTGTGGCTGGGGAGGGTTGTGGCAGTGTTTGTGAAGCCCCCCTGCGCAGATAGTCCCCCCACGATTGTTACCTGAACCTCTTTCCGCTAGCGAAATTTGCCGCCGCCGCGACTGGCCACTGGGCTGGGGAAGAGAAAGCGACCTCCGCCCACGTGACCACGGACATTCAATCACAGAGCCGCATTTCGCCAGCGGATTGAGGTTCAGGTAAGGATTGCGGGGGTCTATGCTCTATACTGTATCTTGCTCGTACTGGGGACAACCCAACTCCAGGTGACATGTCTCCCAGCAAGCAGGGGCGTGTCTATAGGTGAATGACAGATATACTTAGTGCCAGCTGGAAAATTGCAACAATTGTGATCTTATTGTTCTGCGCCTCTCTGCCAATCCCACAGCGAATCCTGTTCAAAACTTGCATACAAAGCTCTCTCCAACCAGGCCCCTCCCTACATCTCATCTCTAATCCAACAGTATCAACCTAGACGCAGCCTCCGCTCTTCTGCCGACCTTCTCCTGTCCTCCACCCTGGTCACCTCCTCTCATGCCCGCCTCCAGGACTTCTCACGTGCAACTTCTGGAATGCCCTCCCGCACCCAATCCGCCACTCCACAACCCTCAAAACCTTCAAAGGTGCCCTTAAAACTCACTTATTCAGACAAGCATATAATCTGGCCTAACCAATCTTCTAAAGGGCACAAAGCTCAATACTGACTGTTTGTGATCCTTCCCCCCTCGTCTTCACCCCTCTTCCTTTAGACTGTAAGCTCGCAAGGGCCGGGCTCTCTCCCCTATTGTATCTTGTACTCAGAATATCCATTGTCAACTCTGTAAAACTGCATTTGAAATAGTTTATGTACCGTATGTTTCTACCCTGTAATTACTACTTTGTAAAGCGCTACGGAAGATGATGCCGCTATGTAAATAAACAATAATAATCTTATTTTGAACATAAGTAAGTAGTATTTTACCTGGAGTGTGTTATGATAACATATATGATAACTAAATAGACAAATTAGTTATCATATATAACAAATATATCATATATATATATATATATATATATATATATATCATATAGACAAATGATAACTAAATAGACAAATTAGCTCAACGAAGTCCTGCGAGATTCCAGGCGGCCCAATTGCATCCCAATTACACTGCGCATGCGCAAGATCGGAGGCCGCGTGTGTTGGGTGGTAGCTCGCACCCCACTTATAAGTCTTGTCTGGCCTCTCTGACTCAACCTCTGTATTGTTCACTCTTTACCAACCGGTTGAGGAATCACGTGTTCAAATTAAGAGAGAGACATGCACAGCAGGACTCTGTCTTTATTGAAGGAAGGATGTCAGTAAGTTGTTGTACCGTGTTAGCCATCGATGTAAGCAGGAAATCCAAGGTTAAGGTAATACCATTACCAATACCATAGCTTGAACAGCTTCGAAAGCTTGCATTTTCAATCTTATTGAGTTAGCCAATAAATGGTATTACCTTAACCTTGGAGCTTGAAGGAAGGATGTATCTTTTAAAGTGGACCAACACCCAGGATTTTGACTATCCTGGGTCTTGGTCCACTTCGGTGGGGAACCCCGATCGGGGTGCCCCGCTGTGTGAAACCCCCCCGAACAACTCACCTCTCGCCACTCCCAGCGCCGACGGACAAGCGGCTCCTCCGCCGCCGCCTCCCGCGCGTCCCTCTTGACGCGCGCGTGCCCGCGCCGGCCATTCACAGAAGATAAGGTAAGGAGTTTGGGGTGTTTGAGGGGGTTTCACCCTGCGGGACATCCCGATCTCTGATGTCCCGCGGGGAGGGAGGTGATCGGCCCGGGAATCTTATAGATTCCCAGGCCGATCACCCGTGGGTGTTGGTCCACTTTAAAGACCAAGAAAAGCTTTAGCTCTCCCCTCCCCTGCGAAACATAATTTTCACATGACACATAATAATGTTATCTAGCAGTTGGCATTAGGGAGTTACTTATCTTAAAGTGGACCAACACCCAGGGGGGATCGGCCCGGGAATCTATAAGATTCCCGGGCCGATCAGATCCCTCTCCGCGGGGCATCCAAAATCGGGATGTCCCGCGGGGTGAAACCCCCCAGGACGCCCACAAACCTTACCTCAACCCCGTTCCAACGGTGCATGCGCGGGCCGCGTCTCACGCTTCCCTCTAGCAGGGCGCGCACCCGCGCCGGCCATTCACAAACGGTAGAAGAGTTAGAAGGAAGCGCGAGACGCGGCCTCCAGCGCTCAGAGCTGCTGTGGTTGGACGCCGCTTGTACGTGCATACCACAGCGGCTCTGAGCTCTCTGATTGGACGAGCGCCCGCGTAGGAGCGTGGGGAGGTGAGTGTTTACGGGCGTTCTGGGGGGTTTCACACAGCGGGGCACTCCCGATCGGGGTGCCCCACCGAAGTGGACCAAAACCCAGGATAGTCACCTTGGGTGCATGGAATGCTCCAGCTGTACCAAGCCTCAGAATCACACGTACACTACAAAGCTTAAGGTAAAACTCTAAGTCTAAATATATTAAAGCAGCAAGATTGCTGAAATGATGTAAAAGAAAGAGAGAGAAAGAGAATTAACCCTTCAGCGTGCAGTGCCTGATGGGATGCAAGATGGCGCCACCCGCCAGAAATCCGAGGGACCCAGAAGATGGCTCACCCGGCGAGTTGAGTAAATAGTAGGGGTGTCAGAAAAAAATGATACCAGATTCTTTCTCCCCCCGGGGCTCTTCAGTCTTCGACCGGCCCCATAGCTGGTGCCCTGGCTGGTTATGCTGGGTAAGAGGGACCTCACGCCATTTTTTGGGCGGGATGCTTTTTTGGGGATTTTTAACCCTTAAAATTAAAAAAAAAAAGCCCGGGAAGGGGGACCCTATGTCATTTTTTTTAATAAGAAATAACATTTAATTTAAAAAAGTCGTATTATATCGTCTTTGAGACAGAATCGGGATATATCATATCATCATACATGTACATAATAATGTACATAACATAAAGTAATATGTACACCTGCACATGAAACCAGAAATAATGTAAACAGTATTGTGAGTTAGATGTATGTTTTGTTTTATGAATGAACGAACAGATGCCATTTTTAGCAGTATAAAACAATGTAGCCTGGTGTGATTACCAAGTAGTAAATAGTAGAAGTCATGCCCCGTTTCTGCTGTTGTTGAGTGACCACTAACCTTGAGTTTGATAAGGACCATGAGCAGACCCCTCTCTCCTCTGCACGGTTCAGAGATTCTCTGGTGTCATTCAGTCTTCCAAAAATAACCTAAGGGAGTGAAAGTATACGCGTAACGAAGGACACATACACAGATTGGCCTCGATTCAATAAAGGTAGAAAAAAATTCTCATGGTAGTAAAAGATTCAATTCATGAGAAAAAAGCCTGAGAATGTCACTGTTACTGAATCACCAGCTAAGAAAACAATGAAAGTCAATGGCACTTTTTTACTCCTAAGAAAAGTAGAGAACGGTTTATTCCTTTCTACACTGTAGTAAAAGCTGCCATTGACTTTCATTGTCTTTTTATCTAGTGATTCAGTAACAGTGACATTCTCAGGCTTTTTTCTCATTAATTGAATTTTTTACTACCATGAGAATTTTATTTCTACCTTTATTGAATCAAGGCCTATGTGTTTAATGTCACACGGGAAAGCGCTTTCTGCTCGCTCCTCCTTGCAACGCTTTATTTTATAGTAAAGTAAAAAAACACGGCACACATCATCTACAGGAAGAAGATCATATAAGGAGAAAATCTAATTACTGGCTCAATAATTTGTCCTCACAGCTACAGGTCATATTATTCAGGAATGTTAGTAACGCTTGAGGGCTGGCCACCCTACGGCGTTGTCCAGGTCCCCATTGCCATCTTGTTCACAGTAATGTGTTAATAGCAGCGTGCTTCATTAACTTTATTTCTCTAATTTCAGTACAAGCAAAGGGTAAAATCAGCGCAGAGATAAGTGGCTATCTGGGGGTTTATTTCACCTTTATTAGCCACTAAGCTTACAATGCAGAGATATGAAGATAAAGTAAAGTGGTGTAAATGGAGGGAGGGAATGTTCACTATCGCATTTATTCATTTTATTGATTCTGACCTCCATCCATCACAGGTTACAGTGCCTGAAAGGAGACTGGTGACTCCCTGGAACCTAACCACCCCCCTCACAGCCCTTACAATTTGTATTTATTAGGGACCAACATGATAAAGCAGATTTGAGCTTGCTTTTGGGGTTGGCAGGATTTCTGGAGATCCCTAGAATAGCTGAGGATTTGCCATACAACTTCATTCAGGCTTGTCTCACAACCAATTTCATACTGGTCTTCTGCAAACCCATCAGAACTGAAGTTAAAGCTTTAGATGATGCTGGGCTTTGCGGAGTGTGTGTGTCTTGGCGAGTATATTGAGGTGTGTGTTGTGACACCTCCCCTCCAGAGCGCCATCTAACATGATGGAGGTGAATTGACACCACAAAAGGGATCAAATAAGCCAAATAACTGATCCAATCCTTTTCTCTATCTTCTCCTTACAGACACGGACCGTGGCCTTATTGACAGGAACATCCTCTGAGGAAGCCCCGTTCACTTCATAGACCTCTTCTATCAAAGATGGAGGTGGACGGGAGTCACGCGACTGAGAAGGTCTGGAACCTCACACTGGAGATCCTCTTCCTGCTAACCAGAGAGGTAAGGAGGATACTGGAAAGGTCACTTGACATTGTTCTGTTAAAGTGGACCAGAACCCAGGATTTTTGACGCTCCAGCATTAAGGTAGGCTGAATGCGGGACCATGCACAGCTACACAGTAGCTTGGACTGCGGTGGCTGGCGAGAAAGGTGAGTTTACTGGCCTCGAAGGGGGGGGGTTTTGCTATGATTTGAAGTGGAACAAAACACACCACTGACCATCTAAAAGAATCCAGGGCTGGCCCCTGTCTTTTTCCTGCTGTTTTAACCCCTCTCCCCAAGGCCGCCCATAAAACCTTTACATACTTCATGATGCAGGCTCTCGTCCAATCAGAGCCCTTTCCCGTGCTTCATTTTTCGACAAAGGGCACTGATCGCTTACAATGGGGAGTGGCCTCCCCGGCGGTCTACGCATGCTTCCTCCCCACCCATGCTTCCGGATAAGGGCTCTGATTGGACAAGAGCCCACACATGCGCCATTGCAGCAAGGACATGTGAGGTCTGCCCACAACTGTTACCTGAACCTCTTTCCATTGGCGTTCAATCACAGCACCCCATTTCGCCAGCAGATCGAGATAAGGATTGTGGGGGGGGGGGGGGGGGGGTTCCACAATCCTTACCTGATTTTGAGTATCCTGGGTTTTGGTCATTCCCCGGGGCCCCACTTTGTGAACCCCCTACCCCCCCCTAACCCCCCCCCCCCCCCCCAGGGCGTCTGAGCAAACTTACCTCTTACCGGTCCTGCGACGCATGCGCGGCCGCTCGTCCAATCGGCGCCCTCAGATCTGCTCAAGCCCTTTCGCCCAGGAGCTCGTCTAATGCGAGCAGATCCGCATCCCCAGCTACCCTCTAGCAGGGAACGTTCCTGCGCCTGCCATTCACAAATGCCTGGTGCGGGCACGTGTCCTGCTAAAGGGATGGCGGGGATGCGACCGCTGCTGGTGCATGTGCTGTTGGACCTGGTGAGTTTTCGGATGACCTGGGGGGGTTTCACACAGGGGGGGCATCCCCGATCAGGGTGTTCCAAGGGGAGCAAGTATACCTGTCCTGGGGCCCCATAGACTCCAGGGTGGGTTTTGGTCCTCTTTAAAGGGAATCTATACCGGCCATTAAGCTGATTTATCCCGCATCCCTGGATATTGATTTAGGTGAACCTGAAAATCTTGCATAATTGCCAACCTATCTATATTACTGGGCTGTCAGCAGCTTTTACATGATGCCCCGGGGGTGCGGGATGAAGAACCCCTGATGGCAGCTGCAGGACATTCAACCTGAGGTCTGCTGTAATAAAAAGATGTGCAAGGATTTGAACGTTCTGCGAGTGCCATGTGACTTTTTTTTTATTTGTCGTATAAAATAGATTTTTCCTCCTGTGAAATCTGGGGACCGTGTGACCATCACAGTGTCCCCGCCCCCCTCCCTGACACCCGAGACCCGCACCATGCAGAAGATTCTAGAAGTCGCCAACAAGATCACTGAGCTGCTGGCCGGAGAGGTGAGTGGTGCTGAGCATTGTTGGACATTATCTAATAAGGGCAAAGGGCGGTGTCTAGAGGATGACGGGGCCATCGTGTTTGTGTCAGATTTCTATAAGGTGTCAGGATGTCGTCATAGAGGAGCGGGAATTCCTAGGACACAAGAACGACATCCTGGAGGATCGGCTGCTTCCCTTATCGCCAGGTAACGGGCGCCTCCCAAATCTCCCATCATCTAGTGATAACCCCCAGACAACGTTTCCAGCCAATTTGTGTTATTCCTGCAGGTGGATGCAGCACCACAATTACTCCAGAGAGATCTCCCCGCCCTCATTATTCCCAGGATTCCACACAGGAAGTCACACCGCACCATTATCAGGTATATACACCAGAGATCTCCCCGCCCTCATTATTCCCAGGATTCCACACAGGAAGTCACACCGCACCATTATCAGGTATATACACCAGAGATCTCCCCGCCCTCATTATTCCCAGGATTCCACACAGGAAGTCACACCGCACCATTATCAGGTATATACACCAGAGATCTCCCCGCCCTCTTTATTCCCAGGATTCCACACAGGAAGTCACACCGCACCATTATCAGGTATATACACCAGAGTTCTCCCCGCCCCCTTTATTCCCAGGATTCCACACAGGAAGTCACACCTCACCATTATCAGGTATATACACCAGAGATCTCCCCGCCCTCTTTATTCCCAGGATTCCACACAGGAAGTCACACCGCACCATTATCAGGTATATACACCAGAGATCTCCCCGCCCTCTTTATTCCCAGGATTCCACACAGGAAGTCACACCGCACCATTATCAGGTATATACACCAGAGATCTCCCCGCCCTCTTTATTCCCAGGATTCCACACAGGAAGTCACACCGCACCATTATCAGGTATATACACCAGAGATCTCCCCGCCCTCTTTATTCCCAGGATTCCACACAGGAAGTCACACCGCACCATTATCAGGTATATACACCAGAGATCTCCCCGCCCTCTTTATTCCCAGGATTCCACACAGGAAGTCACACCGCGCCATTATCAGGTATATACACCAGAGATCTCCCCACCCTCTTTATTCCCAGGATTCCACACAGGAAGTCACACCACACCATTATCAGGTATATACACCAGAGATCTCCCCGCCCTCTTTATTCCCAGGATTCCACACAGGAAGTCACACCGCACCATTATCAGGTATATACACCAGAGATCTCCCCGCCCTCTTTATTCCCATGATTCCACACAGGAAGTCACACTGCAGCATTATCAGGTATATACACCAGAGATCTCCCCGTCCTCATTATTCCCAGGATTCCACACAGGAGGTCACACCGCACCATTATCAGGTATATACAGCAGAGATCTCCCCTCCCTCTTTAGTCCCATGATTCCACACAGGAAGTCACACTGCACCATTATCAGGTATATACACCAGAGCTCCCCGCCCTCTTTATTCCCAGGATTCCACACAGGAAGTCACACTGCACCATTATCAGGTATATACACCAGAGATCTCCCCGCCCTCTTTATTCCCAGGATTCCACACAGGAAGTCACACCGCACCATTAACAGGTATATACACCAGAGATCTCCCCGCCCTCTTTATTCCCATGATTCCACACAGGAAGTCACACTGCAGCATTATCAGGTATATACACCAGAGATCTCCCCGTCCTCATTATTCCCAGGATTCCACACAGGAGGTCACACCGCACCATTATCAGGTATATACAGCAGAGATCTCCCCTCCCTCTTTAGTCCCATGATTCCACACAGGAAGTCACACTGCACCATTATCAGGTATATACACCAGAGCTCCCCGCCCTCTTTATTCCCAGGATTCCACACAGGAAGTCACACTGCACCATTATCAGGTATATACACCAGAGATCTCCCCGCCCTCTTTATTCCCTTTGTTTCTACACAGGAGATCTAATGATCCTCCTTTCTTTGAACAGACAAAGATTGAGGAGGCGGAGTTTGTTATGGAGGATACGGGTCACACAGGGTTCGACAGAGATGTCACCATAGACATTAAGGTGGAGTCATCCAGCCGCCTGGCGACATCAAAGGGTCGTCTGCTGGGTGGTTGTGGAAATGCAGCGGCAGGAGAAGAGACGGGTGTGAAGAGCAATGACTGGTGTCAAGAGGAGGAATGTTCATCAGTGATTGGTGCAAGTAAGTGATGGTGCATTAGATCTAGGACCCCATTACTTGCTGTTATTGGTGGTGACTGGCAGCAGGGTTTCAATTTCCAAACCACTTAGTTTCCCAAGAGGGGGTAGCACAGCGTCCGTCTGAAAGGAAGACATATTTAACATATCAGGTGTCCTTTTAAGGAGTAGTTCCAAAGATCTTATTGTGGAGCCCCAAGATGCTGAGTCATACCACACCCAACTATGAGGCTCGGGGAGAGAGTTAGTCACTGGTTCCAGGTGAATCCTCAACCCCCCAAGAGATAACCTGAGGACCTGGTCTGCAACATTACAAATCTTACCCCCAACTCCACCATCACCAGTAAGGTAGTCCTCAAACCTTAATAGAGATGGGTGTATTGAGCTGCAGAGACCAAGACTGTGGGACAATGTAGGGCTGTTTAAAGTGGACCAATCGCCCCCTTCGGCCAGCCTGGAATCTAAAAGCTTCCAGGACCGGCCACTAGGCTGTCCCTATAATGGATGCCCGGCTGTTTGTACTCTTACCTGATCATTCATTCTTTTTGTTTCTGTCGTTGATTCTATGCTTTTGTTCTTCCTTTGTTCTTATCATTTATTTTGTATACCTATTCTTTCTTTTCTTGTCATTCCTTATCTCCCTTTCTTTCCTTCTTTTTTTTTTTGTCATTCCTTTTATTTTTGTATTCTTTATTTATCTTTCTTTCCGTCATTCCTGCTATTGCTTCTGTACTTTGTCATTCCTTTTATTATTTTTATTCTTTCTATTCTTCAGCAGTATATACCATACATGCAACTTTTAGACATGTACGGAAAGTAATACCACACCACAAGCGGCTGTCAAGTATATAAAGCAAGCGCTTTATATGGGAAAAGGAAGGATCAAATAAAAACTATAATCAGGGTTGATCCCACGAGGTGGACATAAAACACCTCAAAAAGATAACACTTGTAGGTAATTTTGTTGTACAATAGTAAAACTTACTATTAGTGGTTAGATATAAATCTAAAAAATGATTTATTATAAATATCAGTATTGTAATAATCAACACAAAACCATATAACAATCATATAATCGTACACTTCTTAAATTTGACCACCAGATGGCTCCCCGTAAAGCACCAAATAACCTTTTCATGTCGCCAATATTAGGGAACTGTTGACCAGTCGGTCATGCACTATTTGCAAGGGAATTATGAACAACTATACCCAAAAAAACACTGCTCCGCAAATACCATAACCAACCACAGATATTTGATAGTAGCGTTTATGACCTCTGAGTCAACTTGGATGCAATTTTCGGTAATATGTATCTTTACCGAAAAGCACTAAATGTGACGTAGCGTTTTTACCACTACAGCTCCGCAATAAAGCAGGGCACAACTAAATTTCCAGCCAGTTAATTGTCAATATTTTTTTTTATACATTTTTATTTATGTTTTTCAAGAGAACATAGAACATTTACAATTACATTACAATTACATTACATTACTATCACGGTCATAGTTACAATTACAATGCAATGCAATTGCACGTCCCAAAAATTTCGCCTCCTCTAACATGAGGGCGCAACCCCATATCTATTCCTATTAACCAACAAAACAAAACCACATAACACACATATACATTCACACCTATTCATACTCATTCAAATTCTCGCCTGCTATAATTCTTTCGGAGAGCCGCACTATAGCCCTGGAGGGTGAGCCACAAGTAGTTCCTAGTCACTAGTGGAGCTAGGGGCATCAAGCCACACCTTAATTGTCAATATTTAGAATAATAAAATCTATACATTACCAAATATCTGGGTATACCGACTTCCAGTGCAATGATATGGAGATATTTTAGATGATTCGATGTGTTCTCCTTCTTAGATCCCGAATTTGATGTGTGTGTGTCCTGTGTGTTTCTGGACACGTGTTTTAACCCATTTCTTATCGGACCTATCCACCCATAACAAACATGATGTCACTTGGGGTGTGTCTGTGTAAATTAGGACCTAGTCATTCCTATGTTAACTACATGAGGGTAGTCTAGGATAAGAAATGTATTTTACACTTACTATGTGGGACATGTAATATATAAATATATGAAATATATGAATATCTGTCAAAATGGAAAATTAAATATAGACCTATTATCCCTGTAGGCAACCTTCATGGCTAATATCTGAATACGTCTAAAACCATTAAAATATCCTACTAGATATTATTTATATCTCCCAATCACCCTAAGAAAATATAATTCAAAGAAAAAAACTCACAATATACATAATAAACCAGCCAACAATATCTAAACAATTACATCTGGCTTTTAACAGAATATCTGTATACCTTAGGCATCATTATCTACCAGCTATAATTTGACATCGGAATAATATAGTAAAACATATATTTTATGTCATTGATTCACAATATTATGATACCTTACAGACGTCACAAAAGACGAAGTCAGCGATACCACAAAGCTTAATAGAAACAGGAACATTCTGGTTTCAGAGCCATGAGTCAGGGATCCTAGAAGCAAAATAAAATGATACATTGATTTATACATTTCTACTATGAATATGCCCTACGGGGCCCATTGATACTCTGTTGCCCAAGGGGCTGCATAAAACTGGAGCTGGTCCGAGTTCTAATTTGTTTCTTTCTTTCAATCAAATGATTTTCTTTTTTTTTTCAGATGAAAGATGCAATCTGGATAATTCAGAGGAACATAATGAAATAGATGAATTTGCAGCAAAATCTGAAGGTGTCCTGACCTTATATCCCCACCCTAAACCTAACACTACAGATCTCTCATCTCACCCCTTCGCGCTAAGGAGTAACGAGTCTGATTCCTTGCAGCTCTATTGTTCTGCATGTGGAAATTGCTTCTCTCAGAAACTGCCCCTTATCCATAATGACCAAGATCATACAGAGATGAGGCCATCTGCATGTCCTGAATGTGGGAAGTGTGTCTCTTGGCAGTCAGACCTATCTAGCTACGAAACACTTCATACAAGGGGGAAACCATATTCTTGTTCCGTACGCGGGAAAGGTATTTCTCGGAAACCGGGAGTTATCCAACCTGGAAGACCGGACACAGGAGAGAAGCCGTATTCTTGTTTTATATGTGGGAAGTGTTTTCCGAATCGGTCGCAGCTATCCAGCCACGAACGAGTACACACAGGAGAGAAGCCGTATTCTTGTTCTGAATGTGGGAAAAGTTTTTCTCAGAAGTCCAACCTTTTCACCCACGAAAAACTTCATACAGGGGAGAAAAAATATTCTTGTTCCCAATGCGGCAAAAGTTTTTCTCAGAAAGCAGTTCTTATCAGACACGAAAGAGTTCATACAGGAGAGAAGCCGTTTTCTTGTTCCGAATGCGGGAAAAGTTTTTCTCGAAAATCCCGCCTTATTGAACATGTCAGGGTCCATACGGGCTATCTCTGTTGACTAAACCGTGGAAACTATTGTGCTAGAAAATCATCCTCTCACCCAAACTTTTTAAATTTGAGAAGGTTTTGCCTTGTGAGAGGCCAAAACATAGTCTCAAGCCAGTATGTGGAGAGACCCTTGTTAGGCTTAATATAGGGGGGCTAAAGAGACCAAAAAACCCTCTACTTAGGTAAAGGAAAAGAGTGGCTTTCCTAGAACGGAAAGTATTTGCACAGTACCCAGTCCAAGGACAGATAGTATTACTCATCTACCCTTGCAGTAGGCGGAGCTATACAAATCATCTCTTTACGTCTCTGTGCCATCCAAGGCCCTTAGAACCGCTAAGGGTACAATGTGAGAGGAAAATCAATATCTTTGATTGTGATAGTTACCAAGGATTTTCTTGGTATCCAAGAACTAACGTCGTAATATGCAACTTGCCTTTGGTGTAATGTTCTGAAAGATATAAATGTCAGAGAAAATTGGATTTAGCGGAAATCCCATAAACCTCAGTAAATAGTACCTCCCCTCCCTGGGGTCCCTATAAGTCACTAGAACGAGTCCTTTGAGTAAATTCAAACCATAAACCACGTCTTTGAATGCAAAAAAAGTGCAGAAAAATAAATAAATAAACAATCTACAGCCATGGCTTTCAGGTGTGATTTTTATATTGCCCACACCTGTTACTTGCCCCAGGCGAGTTTAAAGGAGCATCACATGCTTGAAACAATCTTACTTATACACAATTCTGAATCGGTGCCAATAATGTTGTCCAGCCCATTTTTGGAGTTTGGTGTTACATTATGAGGCTGATTCACTACTAGTGCCAGGTATTGCCAGATGAGCATCTGTATAGCGGCGCTTAGAGCAGCCGCTAGTAGACGCTGTAACCTAGCGTTGCCGTCGCTGTGGTAACCTGGCCGGCATTGATGAATATGATGTGTGTTGGGCGCTCTAACAACAGTATAAGGCTGCTGCGAGCGAGAGGTAGCGCCTGTTGGGGTTTCTAAGGGTTGTCTGGCCTCCCTCGCCCAAGGTCTGTCAGTGTTCCGTCAGCAGCTGCTTGAGATCAGATACTAAGAACCACGAGCTTGTACACTAGGTACGGTTCAAAGACTGATCTAAGTTTATTCAGAAATGAATGCATATTTATACAGAATGTCACACACAAAAAGGAGTATTTAGCCCCCACCTTTGTGATATAACTAAAAACCTTCACACATAAAGCTGGCAATAAATCTTGTGGTTCCTACGTGAACTATTTTCCTATACATTTGCTGATAATGAAGTTCAAGGGATTCCCGTGACCTACATCTAGATAATTCACTGAGAGAAGGACATTCCTCCACACTCAAACGTCTGTTAGCTTTATGCCCAGAACTTAAACCGGACCTTCACCATGATTTAATGAAAAGCCCAAACTCTTAAAAAACAATTCCTCAGCATCTAAAATTAATATATTTTACATGTTTAGTCACTAATTTATTATACTTTCCCCCACTGGGCTGCAACTCTGTTCGGGAATTTAGGATACGGGCGCCGCCATCTTGACTCAGAAGCATCACACTTACTGAGGAGAGGAGAGTGGGATAAGGTACAGGGGGGCGGGTTATAGCTGTGCTTTGCTCAGACAGAGCAGAGCTGGGGTCAGGGAAAGGTCAGCAGTCCCAGAATGCAGAGCAGCACAGTCACTTCCTGTTTGCAGGCACTTCCTGTTTGCAGGCTGCCTGCAAAAATGGCAGCTTCCATAAGCCGCCATCTTGGATGTTTAAAGGCTTATAAAATGCAGTAGATGCAGGTAGGATGATTTTTAATGTGAGCAATCTGTATGTACAGGGTGTGGGAAACATATAAGATAGACTCTTATTTAGAGTGAAGGTCCGCTTTAACATATTACATGTATATCTATATAGCTAAGTTTAATATCAGATTATAGAATACAAAATGGAGTCTTCTTTTCAACATGGCCGCCATTAGGCTAAGCATTTCACCCTTCAGCGCCTGCTCAGTGCGTCCGGCACTCGGTGCTCCACACCATATTTATCAAAAACTACACACAGCGTCGGCGCGCTACAGCTGGGCGTCGTAGCATAGAGCGCCAGACACTGTGTGATTACAGTCTGTTTTTGAACACATATCCACCAGTAACAAAGCGAAAACACATGGAATGACATTGTTATAACACTGTGACATTAACACTTTAGTGCCAGACCTGTAATGACAATTCTGCATAAAAATATAAAAAGTCCAAAAAATTTATAAAAGTGTTTGTTTGCAGCCAGGAGAGGTCACACGATGATTTGAGCAAAAAAAAAAAATATTATTTAAATTGCCAAACACGCCGTTTATACACAACTAATGAAAGCCCATTGAAATGTATGGGAGAGCGACACTGAGCGACAGGTACTACATGACGCTCTTGAACCTAGAGCACTGGCGCTATACACTGAGCCGCCTGTAATAATACATCGGACGCTACATGGCGCTGTTAGAGGCGCTCACCATATTCACTTTCTTAAACGTGGTTTTGCCACAGCGCCCGGCGTTCACCAGGCGCTACCTGCCGCGACGAGGCACTACCTGGCGCTATCCCTTCTTAGATAACCCCCTATGTCCAATTTGCCCTTTTTTCTTCCTTTTTTGGGTAGGTCCAATACACACAAGGAGAATAAACGAGTATAGCAAAACGTGTCACTGCAATCCTGCATCTGTGAGAAATAATTAATTTTCTTGAAAATTTTCAGGGGTGCCGACATTTACGGCAATGACTGTATATACATTCTTTTTCCTTTCAGAGTTTCCAATGTACAGATAATCACCTTTAGAATGAATAACTCGAAGCAAGATACAATAGAATAAAAACAACAATAGCCCGCACTCCAGTGAATCAATACATTCTGTAATCCAATAAAGTCCAACAGGATATACAAACATGTGCAATTATGGTTAGTGCCCATATAGTCCTTTATCCGACGTTTCGGGGTGTCCTGCGCCCCTTCATCAGGGAAATGCACATCAAACAGAGTCAAAACCAAATCAAGGGTTAAATATCTTTCCACTACATAGAGATGAGAAAAAAAGCTCGGCTGACGTCATCAGTGACGTCACCGGTGTAAAAGCGAAGCATTGCTATATATCTAAATATCAATGATGCCCATATATGACATTATAATTAAATAATTAACTATGACCCTTGGCCCCGCACAATAACGGGCCGCCGCGCTGCCATTATTAAATTATCATTTTAATTATAATGTCATAGATGGGCATCATTGATATGTATATAGCTTAGCTTTTACACAGATCAAAAAAATAAGTTACAGCAACAAGCAGAGCTGATACCCAACGTTTCTGGCCCGCAATGGGTAATTTACGGCATTTACTCAAAGGACTTGTTCTATAGCTTAAATACCCCCAAATATTTTCGCTCTATTCGAAAGGAAGAGTCGGGTCAACAGAACTTCCTACTTAAACCGGACCAACAGCCTGGTACAGTTGGAAAAGAAAGGTAGTGGCCATTTTGGAGCTTCCTCTCCCAACTGACATAACTGAAATTCACAGTAACATGAAGTGCAGCACCACTTGCAAGCCCATGAGCGGCCATCTTGTTTTTAAAATGTATCCCAGTAGGCATTAGAAAAAGGTAAATTATTTTTTATGTGCAGCAATCTAAATTGCCCTGGGGAGGGATGCATATGAGCGCTGTTTGTTGTGTTGCTCTGACTGTTGGTCCGCTTTAAAGTTCCTGTGCAGGCATTAAAAGGAAAGTTTATAGTCCCCTTTGTGGACCACAGTTCCTCCGTACAGCGGTGTCTGTCAGACTGGCTTATTCCATCTTACATGACATGTGGGGGCAGAAATGTGGCTCCATAGAAGCTGGGAGACAGAATAGCTGGATCCCCACCCTCGTTAGGTATGCAGATGCTAGATGGAGAAGCTGCGGAGGACAAAAGAGGAGTATATACTTATTCTAAGTATACAGCACGTCCTGTTCCAGAATATTCCTTACACATGGGTAATACATCCACAAAATGGCGCTGGACTGCAGAAAACAGCTCGTGGCTCCTCCCGGCCCCATATAAGTCAGGGACCTCCCACAAATTCCCCAGTTCTTTTCTGCAGTCTGCGCTGAGAAGATAGAAGACAGCTCTCTTGTGGCGCAGGTGAGCGGGGCTTATTGCCTGCGGCCCTGCAGGACTATTGCTACCCGTTCCGTCCCAGTTACTGCCTCCCAGCCTCGGCTGATAAGGTTCGGGTGAAGGTAGGCTATTGAAGCACTATGGTGCTGAGGAGCTAGGCTCCTACCGCAGTCCCTGCTCTAACAGGGTAGGCGGTTTAGGCTAATGGTGAGCCTTTTGGGATGCCCCCACTGCCTCATGGGTTTTGCCAGGTTTATCCTGTGCAATTAAACCCTATTCCCATTTCCCCCTCCACCCTCACTCCTCATCTTAGTCCCTGGGCGCCGTTTCTCCCTGGGAATTTTGCCGTTATCCTCCCTCACTCTCCCCTTGGGAGATCTTCGGGGGGGGGGGGTGTCTAGTGGTTTAAGACTGTATACATATGTTGTGCTTTGTCACTTTTATTATCACGTTTGTACTGCGCTCCGCGGCTGGCAGCCCCATTCACCTCAGAGCTGACGGGCCGCTACTGGCCGGCCGGATCACTTGGGCGCGCTTCGCGCTCTTCGGGGGGGCCATTTTGTCTCCTGCTGCGTGCTGCTGGCTCTCTGCGGTCTGTGAGTAACCCCGGTGGGGTGATTTTTTTCTGTTTTTCTTCTTATGCCTTATTCTCATGGGAATGTTTGATTATGTCTTTCAGGCGGGTTAAAGCTTCGGTCCTGAGGTTTCTCCCGGCCTTCTCCCCTCATTATCTCCCCCTTTTTCCCTAGCGGTTTATTGGGGCATCCCGGGTAGCTCTTTAGCGTTAACCCTTACTGGCCTACTGTGCCGTTCAAATCACCATATGGAGGCTTCTGGGGATAATGGGCCTGGGGTTCCTTCGGGACAAGCCCGGCTATGTGTTGCGTGTGGGGTATCCCCAATCGGTGATGATGTCAGGGTATGTGTATCCTGCGCCCAGCAGGTACTTGCACTGCAGTCTGGGTTACCTGTTGATGGGCCTGCGCCCCTTCGGGCTTCGCCTACCCCCCCACGCCTACATCTGACCCCCTACGAGGAGCATACCAGCGGGGAGTCTCAGCCTGATTTGGCTGCACGGGTGGCCAGTATTGAGAAACATATTGCTGGGTCTGCCTCGCGTAAGGCTTCTGCTAAGAAGCGGCATTTATCTCCCGCCATTTCCCTCTTTCCTGTGGAAGCTGAGGACATTTTTGACACTACTGGTTATTCCTCCCTGGAGGAGGGGGAATTGTTCTCTGATTCAGAATCATCTGAGGAGCAGCCTAAGGTTTATGGTGGTACAGGGTCTCCCTTTGGGGAAGATCCTTGGTCCTCAGATGACACGGACAGGCTCTTGGCTCATATTTTTGAAGTGCTCTGTATCTCCCCTCCTGCCGTGGCTCCGCAGCAGCAGGATGAGCTTTTTCATACGGTTAAACCAAGTTTGGAATTCCCGGAGCAGTCGCACTTTAATAATCTGGTGCTCAAAGAATGGGAGCGGCCTAGCAAGCTGCCAGGGGTGCCCAAGAGTTGGGACAAGAGGTATCCCTTTCCTGCTGATGTGATTAAGCGTTGGTCATGTCCTCCCGAGGCGGACGCTCCCGTTCTGGGGCTGTCCAATACATCTGTCATGCATTCTCCTGACACTACTACCCTGAGGGATGGAGAGGACCGGCGCATGGACCAACTGGCTTGCCATGCTTTTGCCTGTGTGGGGACCGTGCTACGCCCGGGTTGTGCCTCTGCCATTACAGCTTTTGCTATTAAGGGTTTGCTTAAGAGTCTCTTAGAGGGGGCCTCTGATGACACGGGAGGAGAAGAGTATAGATCTCTCCTGCTTTGCTATGAATTTGTTGCAAATGTTCTGTCTGACATGGATGATGCCATTAGAATGTGTGGTAGGACTTCTGCCGTGTCGGGGGCTATACGCCACTCTGTCTGGCTACGTCAGTGGGTAGCTGATAATGCTGCTAAGAAGGCTCTCACTGGTTTCCCAAGGGCATGCGCCTCTTTGGTGAACGCTTGGATTTGTTTGCCAGGGGTGGTAGGTTACCTTAAAGTAGGAGGCCGTCCCGGTCCTTTCGGGGGATGGGTGCCTTTCTCCCATCCTTCCATGGTTCCAGAACTGGCCGAGGAGTTTCCTTTACTGGGGCCCACGGAGATCACTGGGGAAGGGGCAGAGGACGTGGCCGTCCTGGCCTCTCCTGGGGTCCCAAGACAAGATTCTCACCCAAGCCCCCTCAGGCATGAAGGGGCGCCCTCACCCATCCGGGTGGGGGGACGGCTTCGGCTCTTTGCTCACATCTGGAGGCTTCACGTCTCAGACCAGTGGATTCAGGAGGTAGTGTCCCCCGGTTACAAGATAGAGTTTGCAGCCTGGCCGCCCCCAAGATTCATGAAATCCCGGATGGCTCAAAACCCCCTGTCAGCTCAGGGTCTGTGTCTTGCTGTCCAAAATCTTCTGGAGTTGGGGGTCATCTGCCAGGTGCCTTTGAGGGAAAGGGGCAGAGGCTACTATTCCAATCTTTTCACTGTTCCCAAAAAAGACGGGTCCATCAGACCTATCCTGGTTTTAAAGTGCCTCAACAAATTTGTCAGCTTCAAACATTTTCGCATGGAGACTCTGCGCTCAGCTGTCAATTCACTAAACCCAGGGGACTTCATGACCTCTGTAGACATCAAGGATGCTTTCCTTCATGTACCAATCTTTCCAGGTCATCAGAGAGTCCTCAGGTTTGCTCTGGAGGATCAGCATTATCAATTTGTGGCCTTGCCTTTCGGTATCACCTCGGCTCCCAGGGTATTCACCAAGGTGCTGGCGGGCGTACTGGCTCTGCTGAGATCTCAGGGCATTCGCATCCTTCCTTACTTGGACGACATTCTCATCACGTCTCAGTCCCTCCAGCAGGCCGAGCTGGATACTCAGCTGGTGGTGTTTACACTGGAGTCCTTCGGCTGGGTGATCAACCACCCCAAGTCTTTCCTGTCACCGTCAATGGTTAGGTCCTTTCTGGGCATGACT
This sequence comes from Gastrophryne carolinensis, assembly GCA_027917425.1. Classification (NCBI taxonomy): domain Eukaryota; kingdom Metazoa; phylum Chordata; class Amphibia; order Anura; family Microhylidae; genus Gastrophryne; species Gastrophryne carolinensis. The sequence continues at coordinate 21,328,819 of CM051237.1, forward strand.
CTGGATACATCTCAGGTCAAGATTTTTCTCCCTCAGCAGAAGGTGGAGAGTCTTCAGGCCCAAGCCAGGTTCCTCATGTCTTGCCCTCATCCCTCCATCCTGCAGGGGATGCAGCTGGTGGGCCTGATGGTGTCTTGCTTGGAGGCGGTTCCATACGCTCAGTTTCACATGAGACCTCTTCAACTTCACCTCTTGTCAGTTTGGGATCGGGACCCTCGGTCCCTGGATCAGGTGTTGGTTCTGCCCCCTCTGGCCAGACGGTCTCTCTCGTGGTGGCTGGACTCAAGAAACCTGTTGGTGGGCAGATCCTTTCTGACCCCGTGCTGGGAGACAGTCACCACAGATGCCAGTCTGACAGGTTGGGGGGGCTTCTGGAAATCCCTGAAATTCCAGGATCAGTGGGGCCCTCCGGAGGCCCACACCCCATCAACATTCTGGAATTGAGGGCGATAAGGTTGGTTCTCGCCCAATTGACTCCACACCTTCGGGGTCGGGCGGTTCAGGTCCGCTCGGACAACCAGACGGCGATTGCCTACATCAATTATCAGGGAGGGACCCGGAGCAAGAGGGCCCTCAGGGAAGTGTCCCAGAATCTGGCCGTTTCTGGCCCGCAATGGGTAATTTACGGCATTTACTCAAAGGACTTGTTCTATAGCTTAAATACCCCCAAATATTTTCGCTCTATTCGAAAGGAAGAGTCGGGTCAACAGAACTTCCTACTTAAACCGGACCAACAGCCTGGTACAGTTGGAAAAGAAAGGTAGTGGCCATTTTGGAGCTTCCTCTCCCAACTGACATAACTGAAATTCACAGTAACATGAAGTGCAGCACCACTTGCAAGCCCATGAGCGGCCATCTTGTTTTTAAAATGTATCCCAGTAGGCATTAGAAAAAGGTAAATTATTTTTTATGTGCAGCAATCTAAATTGCCCTGGGGAGGGATGCATATGAGCGCTGTTTGTTGTGTTGCTCTGACTGTTGGTCCGCTTTAAAGTTCCTGTGCAGGCATTAAAAGGAAAGTTTATAGTCCCCTTTGTGGACCACAGTTCCTCCGTACAGCGGTGTCTGTCAGACTGGCTTATTCCATCTTACATGACATGTGGGGGCAGAAATGTGGCTCCATAGAAGCTGGGAGACAGAATAGCTGGATCCCCACCCTCGTTAGGTATGCAGATGCTAGATGGAGAAGCTGCGGAGGACAAAAGAGGAGTATATACTTATTCTAAGTATACAGCACGTCCTGTTCCAGAATATTCCTTACACATGGGTAATACATCCACAAAATGGCGCTGGACTGCAGAAAACAGCTCGTGGCTCCTCCCGGCCCCATATAAGTCAGGGACCTCCCACAAATTCCCCAGTTCTTTTCTGCAGTCTGCGCTGAGAAGATAGAAGACAGCTCTCTTGTGGCGCAGGTGAGCGGGGCTTATTGCCTGCGGCCCTGCAGGACTATTGCTACCCGTTCCGTCCCAGTTACTGCCTCCCAGCCTCGGCTGATAAGGTTCGGGTGAAGGTAGGCTATTGAAGCACTATGGTGCTGAGGAGCTAGGCTCCTACCGCAGTCCCTGCTCTAACAGGGTAGGCGGTTTAGGCTAATGGTGAGCCTTTTGGGATGCCCCCACTGCCTCATGGGTTTTGCCAGGTTTATCCTGTGCAATTAAACCCTATTCCCATTTCCCCCTCCACCCTCACTCCTCATCTTAGTCCCTGGGCGCCGTTTCTCCCTGGGAATTTTGCCGTTATCCTCCCTCACTCTCCCCTTGGGAGATCTTCGGGGGGGGGGGTGTCTAGTGGTTTAAGACTGTATACATATGTTGTGCTTTGTCACTTTTATTATCACGTTTGTACTGCGCTCCGCGGCTGGCAGCCCCATTCACCTCAGAGCTGACGGGCCGCTACTGGCCGGCCGGATCACTTGGGCGCGCTTCGCGCTCTTCGGGGGGGCCATTTTGTCTCCTGCTGCGTGCTGCTGGCTCTCTGCGGTCTGTGAGTAACCCCGGTGGGGTGATTTTTTTCTGTTTTTCTTCTTATGCCTTATTCTCATGGGAATGTTTGATTATGTCTTTCAGGCGGGTTAAAGCTTCGGTCCTGAGGTTTCTCCCGGCCTTCTCCCCTCATTATCTCCCCCTTTTTCCCTAGCGGTTTATTGGGGCATCCCGGGTAGCTCTTTAGCGTTAACCCTTACTGGCCTACTGTGCCATTCAAATCACCATATGGAGGCTTCTGGGGATAATGGGCCTGGGGTTCCTTCGGGACAAGCCCGGCTATGTGTTGCGTGTGGGGTATCCCCAATCGGTGATGATGTCAGGGTATGTGTATCCTGCGCCCAGCAGGTACTTGCACTGCAGTCTGGGTTACCTGTTGATGGGCCTGCGCCCCTTCGGGCTTCGCCTACCCCCCCACGCCTACATCTGACCCCCTACGAGGAGCATACCAGCGGGGAGTCTCAGCCTGATTTGGCTGCACGGGTGGCCAGTATTGAGAAACATATTGCTGGGTCTGCCTCGCGTAAGGCTTCTGCTAAGAAGCGGCATTTATCTCCCGCCATTTCCCTCTTTCCTGTGGAAGCTGAGGACATTTTTGACACTACTGGTTATTCCTCCCTGGAGGAGGGGGAATTGTTCTCTGATTCAGAATCATCTGAGGAGCAGCCTAAGGTTTATGGTGGTACAGGGTCTCCCTTTGGGGAAGATCCTTGGTCCTCAGATGACACGGACAGGCTCTTGGCTCATATTTTTGAAGTGCTCTGTATCTCCCCTCCTGCCGTGGCTCCGCAGCAGCAGGATGAGCTTTTTCATACGGTTAAACCAAGTTTGGAATTCCCGGAGCAGTCGCACTTTAATAATCTGGTGCTCAAAGAATGGGAGCGGCCTAGCAAGCTGCCAGGGGTGCCCAAGAGTTGGGACAAGAGGTATCCCTTTCCTGCTGATGTGATTAAGCGTTGGTCATGTCCTCCCGAGGCGGACGCTCCCGTTCTGGGGCTGTCCAATACATCTGTCATGCATTCTCCTGACACTACTACCCTGAGGGATGGAGAGGACCGGCGCATGGACCAACTGGCTTGCCATGCTTTTGCCTGTGTGGGGACCGTGCTACGCCCGGGTTGTGCCTCTGCCATTACAGCTTTTGCTATTAAGGGTTTGCTTAAGAGTCTCTTAGAGGGGGCCTCTGATGACACGGGAGGAGAAGAGTATAGATCTCTCCTGCTTTGCTATGAATTTGTTGCAAATGTTCTGTCTGACATGGATGATGCCATTAGAATGTGTGGTAGGACTTCTGCCGTGTCGGGGGCTATACGCCACTCTGTCTGGCTACGTCAGTGGGTAGCTGATAATGCTGCTAAGAAGGCTCTCACTGGTTTCCCAAGGGCATGCGCCTCTTTGGTGAACGCTTGGATTTGTTTGCCAGGGGTGGTAGGTTACCTTAAAGTAGGAGGCCGTCCCGGTCCTTTCGGGGGATGGGTGCCTTTCTCCCATCCTTCCATGGTTCCAGAACTGGCCGAGGAGTTTCCTTTACTGGGGCCCGCGGAGATCACTGGGGAAGGGGCAGAGGACGTGGCCGTCCTGGCCTCTCCTGGGGTCCCAAGACAAGATTCTCACCCAAGCCCCCTCAGGCATGAAGGGGCGCCCTCACCCATCCGGGTGGGGGGACGGCTTCGGCTCTTTGCTCACATCTGGAGGCTTCACGTCTCAGACCAGTGGATTCAGGAGGTAGTGTCCCCCGGTTACAAGATAGAGTTTGCAGCCTGGCCGCCCCCAAGATTCATGAAATCCCGGATGGCTCAAAACCCCCTGTCAGCTCAGGGTCTGTGTCTTGCTGTCCAAAATCTTCTGGAGTTGGGGGTCATCTGCCAGGTGCCTTTGAGGGAAAGGGGCAGAGGCTACTATTCCAATCTTTTCACTGTTCCCAAAAAAGACGGGTCCATCAGACCTATCCTGGTTTTAAAGTGCCTCAACAAATTTGTCAGCTTCAAACATTTTCGCATGGAGACTCTGCGCTCAGCTGTCAATTCACTAAACCCAGGGGACTTCATGACCTCTGTAGACATCAAGGATGCTTTCCTTCATGTACCAATCTTTCCAGGTCATCAGAGAGTCCTCAGGTTTGCTCTGGAGGATCAGCATTATCAATTTGTGGCCTTGCCTTTCGGTATCACCTCGGCTCCCAGGGTATTCACCAAGGTGCTGGCGGGCGTACTGGCTCTGCTGAGATCTCAGGGCATTCGCATCCTTCCTTACTTGGACGACATTCTCATCACGTCTCAGTCCCTCCAGCAGGCCGAGCTGGATACTCAGCTGGTGGTGTTTACACTGGAGTCCTTCGGCTGGGTGATCAACCACCCCAAGTCTTTCCTGTCACCGTCAATGGTTAGGTCCTTTCTGGGCATGACTCTGGATACATCTCAGGTCAAGATTTTTCTCCCTCAGCAGAAGGTGGAGAGTCTTCAGGCCCAAGCCAGGTTCCTCATGTCTTGCCCTCATCCCTCCATCCTGCAGGGGATGCAGCTGGTGGGCCTGATGGTGTCTTGCTTGGAGGCGGTTCCATACGCTCAGTTTCACATGAGACCTCTTCAACTTCACCTCTTGTCAGTTTGGGATCGGGACCCTCGGTCCCTGGATCAGGTGTTGGTTCTGCCCCCTCTGGCCAGACGGTCTCTCTCGTGGTGGCTGGACTCAAGAAACCTGTTGGTGGGCAGATCCTTTCTGACCCCGTGCTGGGAGACAGTCACCACAGATGCCAGTCTGACAGGTTGGGGGGGCTTCTGGAAATCCCTGAAATTCCAGGATCAGTGGGGCCCTCCGGAGGCCCACACCCCATCAACATTCTGGAATTGAGGGCGATAAGGTTGGTTCTCGCCCAATTGACTCCACACCTTCGGGGTCGGGCGGTTCAGGTCCGCTCGGACAACCAGACGGCGATTGCCTACATCAATTATCAGGGAGGGACCCGGAGCAAGAGGGCCCTCAGGGAAGTGTCCCAGAATCTGGAGGCAGACTCCCTGAGCAGGGGGACTTCTCGTCTGGGAGAATGGTCCCTCAGCATCAGGGTGTTTTGCTCCCTGTGCCACCACTGGGGTCAGCCAGATGTGGATCTTTTTGCGTCCCGTCACAATCACAAGCTTCCAGTCTTTGTCTCTCTCTCTCCCAGGACCCTCTGGCCTTGGCCATGGATGCACTAGCAATGTCTTGGAAGAGTTTTCAGCTTGTTCATCTCTATGTGTTCCCTCCTTTTCCTCTGCTGGGCAAGGTGCTGCGCAAGATTGCTCAGGAAGGGGTGCCAACCATTCTGGTGGCCCCCTGTTGGCCAAGAAGGGTGTGGTTCGCAGACGTCGTGCAGTTGGCAGTAGATCAGTATGCTCTGCCCAAGGATCCAGACCTGCTCACTCAGGGGCAGCTACGCCATCCCAATTTACAAACGCTGGCTTTGACGGCCTGGCTGCTGAAACCTCCATCTTGATGGAAAAGGGGCTGCCTGCCTCTGTTGTTAATACCATGATTCGGACTAGGAAGAAGTCCTCGTCATCCATCTACTATAGGGTATAGCATGCTTACATTGACTGGTGTGAGTTTAAGTCTCTTCCCTGTCGGGTGTTTTCTATCCCTAGCATTCTGGAATTCCTGCAACATGGTTTGGATTTGGGTCTTCAACTTAGTGCCCTCAAAGGTCATGTTTCTGCTTTTTTCCATTTTCTTCCAAAGATCCTTTACTCACCATCGTCTTCCAGGGGGTTACTCACATGCATCCTCCACGTAAGCCTATGTTACCAGTCTGGGATTTGAACTTGGTTTTATCTGCCTTGCAGGGGTCTCGCTTTGAGCCTTTGCGTGAGGCCCCTTTGTCCATTTTGACGCTTAAGGTAGTCTTTTTGGTGGCTATCACTTCTGTTAGGCTTGTTTCTGAGTTGGCGGCGCTTTCCACCAAACCCCCTTACTTTGAGAGACACCAGAACAAGGTGGTGTTTCGTTTTAAGCCAGATTTTCTGCCTAAGGTTGTGTCTGCTTTTCATATCAATCAAGACATTGTTTTGCCTTCTCTATGCCCTAATCCTAGTAATCCTAAGGCGCGGGTGTTACACTCTGTAGATGTGGTCAGGATTTGGTGGCTACTGAATCCTTCAGGAAGACTGATGTTCTTTTTGTGCTCCCGTCTGGACCTAAGAAGGTTCTGGCTAAGTCCACTATCAGCAAGTGGATCCGTCAGGCTGTGGTACAGGCCTATTCTGCTAAGGGGAAGGAGCCTCCCTTCCGCCTTACTGCTAATTCTACTCGTGCTATTGGTGCCTCTTGGGCCTTTCAGCACCAGGCTTCTGTTGAACAAGTCGCTACTTGGTCTTCTGTTCATACCTTTTCTAAGTTTTACAAGGTTGATGTTAGGGCCTCAGCTGATGCTGCTTTTGGTCGCAAAGTTCTGCAGGCGGCAGTGGTTTAAACTGCCCGCTGTTACTTTTTGGGGATCCCACCCTACCTTACGGACACTGCTATTGGATGTCCCATGTGTAAGGAATATTCTGGAGCAGGACGTACTGTATATTTAGAATAATACAATTATGTGATTACTCACCTGTAGAATTGGTATTATACGTATACAGCACGTCCTGTTCCATCCCACCCTTGTTATCATTATTCCTAGTTACCTCTGTATGGTGATTGTTCATATGTTCATTTTTGAATTCTGGTTATTATTGTTCTCCCGGCTTCTTGTTAACTGCTTGTCAATACTGGGGAATTTGTGGGAGGTCCCTGACTTATATAGGGCCGGGAGGAGCCACATGTGTTTTCTGCAGTACATCGCCATCTTGTGGATGTATTACCCATGTGTAAGGAATATTCTGGAACAGGACGTGCTGTATACGTATAATACCCATTCTACAGGTGAGTAATCACAGAATTGAATTTTTTTAAAAAATCCTACTTTGGACATTGCTTTAAACTGTTAACGGACCTATAGATTTCCTAATCTGAAAGTGAACCAAAACCCACGGCGATCTATCCAAAATCGGGATGCCCCACTGTGTGAAATCCCCCAGGTCGCCCCATACACTTACCTTGTTTCTCGGTCCAATGGCGCATACACGGCCGCATCTCCACTATCCCTCTAGCAGGGCACGTGCCCACGACAGGCATTCATGAATGGCCGACACGGATACACTCCCTGTTAGAGGGTAGCGGGGGATGCGGCCGTCAGCGCGCTTGGAGCCGCTTACCATAGACGAAGACTTGGACTACATGATTGGGAGAGCGGCTGCGCATGCGCCGTAGTACCGGGAACAGGTGAGTTGATTTTGGCAATCTGGGGGGTTTCACACAGCGGAGCATCCCACATCAGGGTGGTCCGGGGGCAAGGACCAAAACCCATGATAGTAAAAATCCTGGGTTTTGTCCCCCCGGGGGACACCCCATTTTTGGGGGGAATTTTAAGGGTTACAAATCCCCTCAAAAATGGCGTGGGGTCCCCTTTACCCAGCATAACCAGCCCGGGACCAGCTATGGGGGCTTGTAGAACAGGGCGCAGGGGCCAGCTTTGGTGGCCCCTGGCTCTGCAGGCTACAAGCCGTCATAGCCTATGACCATGGGCTCTTCTGCCCCCCCCCGGCCTTTGGGGGGCAGGTAATGGGGGGGGGGTTTAATGGCAAGTCACCCGCTAGCCGCAGGTGACTTGCCAGACCCAGAGCCTTGTGAACTGGTATAGGGGTCTCATGGATCACAAAGAGTTAACAATACAAAAAACACCACACATAGAGAAAATGTCTTTAAAAAAAAAATTTCTCTACTCATCTCCGATTGTCAGCTCCTGTGTTCCTCATCGGTCCGATGACATATGCGGCGGACGCCAGCCAGAGGAGGGGAGGCAGGAGACCAGAGGATCTCCTGCCCCGTCCTCCTTTGGCCGGCAATCATTGCGTCTGAGAGCTGAGCCACTGGGAGCTGGGATGGCGCCCGCGGGGGTGACATCATCCATGAAGATGGCGGCGCCCATCGGGAAGGCAGGGAGAGAGGGCCCGTCAGGCGCTCTCCTGAAGACTGAGGAGCCCCGGGGGAGATTGGAGAGCCGGTTGGATCGAACGAGGGGTCAGGTGAGGGTTTTTTTCCCATTGCATGGCAAAGCCTGCTTCATGAAGTCATAACATCTGAGTTATTCCACCACAAGGTGGTACAGTGTACTACAGAAGAGTTGTGGCTCCTCCAGGTACCATATAAAAACTGAATCACCATAGACTTATCCAGTTTTTCCTCTGCAGTGATTCTGCGAAGATAGAAGATGGCTCTCTCTATTGCGCAGGTGAGCGGGGCAACCAAGCCTGCGGCCCTGCATGGCTATTTCCACCCGTTTGCGGACCCTCTGTGCCTCCCAGCCTCGGCTGACAGATCGGGTGAGGGTAGAGGCGCACTAGGGTCAAGTGCTCAAGGAGCGCTGCTCCAAGCCGCAGACCCTGTACCACAAAGGGTAGCCGGCCATAGGCTTTATGGTGAGCCTGCTAGGGATGCGGAGTTTCTGTCCTAGCTTCTGAGGGGGTGAGTGTTTTTTGGGGACTGTTTACTTGTTCTGGCCTTTTTGGGTCCCCCCCTGTCCCTGGCCTGGGCTCTCGCCGCTGCTCGCTCGCTTTCCTCTCTCCCTCCCCGTCGCATGCTCGGGGGAGGGGGGCGGGTGGTAGAGGCGAGGGTGTGTTTTGCTGTGTCTTCCATCTGCTTTTTACTGTGTTTTAACTATTTTTCTCCGCCTCACCGCTTTGTACTACGCTCCGCGGCGGGCGGCGCTATATTTGTGAGGCGTTTTTTTTCTGCTGTGATGACGCTGGCGAGGTCACATGAGCGTCTTTTTCGCGCTCTTCGGCGGGGCGGTGGATGACGCGTATCGCGTCGTCCTCACGCGGCCCGCCCCTCAAGGTTCCTCTGCCGGCACAATTTTGTTTCTTCTGCGCGTCTGGGGCCCTTCTCATCTCGGAGCTGCGACGGTGATCCTTGTCGGTTGTCGCTTCCTCCTGTGGTCTGGCAGCTGGTACCCTTGCTCTATTTGGTCCGTGAGTCCCCTTCGGGGGTTGTTGGTCTCCCTGGGGCATGCGCTGCGGGATACTTATGTGTCTTTATTTATGTCTTTCAGGCAGGACAACTGTGGGTTGTGGTTTCTCCTGGTCATACCCCTTACCATCCCTCATCTTCCCTTACTGGCTTCTGGGGGCATCCTTTGGGGGGGGCATCCCGGGTGGCTCTTGTTAGCCTTTACCCTGTGCTGGCCTATTGCGCCTTTCTTTATCACCATATGGACGCTTCTGGGGATAGCGTGCTTGGGGGTCCTTCGGGGCAACCCCGGCTGTGTTCCATGTGCGGGGTATCCCCTGTGAGTAACAGTGTCACGGTGTGCGTGCCGTGCGCCCAAGGTATCCTTGCGCTCCAGGTTGCGCTGCCCACTTCGCTTCCCAGCTCTGCGCCCCCTTCAGCATCGCCTACCTGCATTTACCCCCTAGTGAGGGGGATACTAGCGGGGGGGTCACAGTCTGACCTGGCACAGCGTGTGGCCAGTATTGAAAGGCAGCTTGCCAGGCCTGTTCCACGTAAGGCCTCTGGCAAGAAGCGGCACCTAGCTCCCGTGACATCCCTCTTTCCTGAGGAGGATGAGGGACCTTTACCCCTACAGGAGGGGGAACTCTTTCAGGACTCTGACTCCTCTGGGGACCAGCAGGAGGGTTACGACAGTGACCCTGGGTCTGCGTCTGGGGAGGACTCATGGTTCCCTGAGGACACAGCCTGTTTTGCTCACATTTTTGAAATCTTGCACATTGTCCCCCCTGAGGTGGCTAAGAGGAAGCAGGGTGAGCTTTTTTGCCCTGACAAACAGAGCCTGGAGTTCCCTGAGCAGAGCCACTTCACTAATATGGTGCTCAAGGAGTGGGAACGTCCTAGTAGATTGCCCGCGGTGCCCAAGGGGTGGGATAGGAGGTATCCCTTTCCTGCTGACCTGGTCAAGCAATGGTCGTGTCCCCCTGAGGTGGACGCTCCCGTGCTAGGGCTATCCAACACCTCAGTCATGCCTTCCCCTGACACTACTACACTGCGGGACAGCGAGAACAGGCGCATGGATCAGCTGGCCTGCCATGCCTTTTCGTGTGTGGGGGCTGGGCTGCGCCCGGTCTGCGCTGCTGCCATTCTTGCCCTTAAAAAAAAGCTCAAGCATCTCCTGGAGGGCGCTACGGCTGGTAACGGGGGAGGATTATAGGTCCCTTTTGCTTTGCTCTGATTTCGTTGCCTTTTTCCTTACTGCCATGGATGATGCGGTACGAATGTGTAGTAGGACATCTGCCCTTTTGGTGGCTATGTGCCGCTCTGTTTGGCTGCGTCAGTGGGCGGCTGATGCTGCCGCTAAGAAGGCTCTCACTCGGCTCCCCTTTACGGGCCTGCGGCTCTTTGGTGAGCATCCGGATGCTTTAGCCAAGGATGGTAGGCTGCCTCAACATCGGACTTTTCGGTGGCTCTCTTCTTCCCTCCACTCCTTTCGTGCTCCCAGAGGAGGTCGTGGGTCCTCCTTCTTGGGTACCCGCAGGGATTCTAGGGGCCGTGGCAGATCCCGGGGTCGTCCCGGTCTCTCATGGGGCCCCAAGCCCAAGCCTCCTCAGGCATGAGGAGGCGCCCTCACCCATCCGGCTGGGGCGACGGCTTCGGCTCTTTGCTTACGTCTGGAGGCTACGCGTCTCAGACCGGTGGATTCAAGAGGTGGTGTCCTCCGTTTACAAGATGCAGAGTATGCAGCCTGGCCTCCCCCAAGATTCATCAGATCCCGGATGTCTCAAAACCCTCTGTCAGCTCAGGGTTTGCGTCTTGCGGTTCAACGTCTGTTAGAGTCAGGAGTCATTTGCCTGGTGCCTTCCCATGAACGGGGTAGAGGATTCTACTCCAATCTGTTCACGGTCCCCAAAAAGGACAGGTTTCTGAGGCCCATCCTGGACTTGAAGGGTCTCAACAAGTTTGTCAGGTTCAAGCATTTTCGCATGGAGACTCTATGCTCGGCGGTCAGTACCCTGCACCCGGGCGACTTCATGACCTCAGTGGACATCAAGGATGCATACCTTCATGTGCCAATCTTTCCAGGTCATCAGAGATTTCTCAGGTTCGCTCTAGAGGATCAGCATTACCAATTTGTGGCCTTACTGTTCGGTATCACCTTGGCCCCTCGGGTGTTCACCAAGGTGCTGGCGGGTGTGTGGTTCTGCTGCGGAATCAGGGCATTCGAATCCTACCTTACTTGGATGACATTCTGATTGCGGCTCAGTCTCTTCATCAGGCCGAGAAGGATACGCTGGTGGTGACCTCCACTCTCGAGTCACTCGGCTGGGTGATCAACTATTCCAAGTCTTCACTGTCTCCGTCTTTGGTGAGGTCCTTTCTGGGCATGACTCTGGACACCTCTCAGGTCAAGGTATTCCTGCCTCAGCAAAAGGTGGAGGGCCTTCAGAAGCAGGCAGGGGCTCTGCTCTTGTGTCCCCATCCTTCCATCCGGCAAGGGATGCAGTTGGTGGGCCTGATGGTGTCCTGCTTCGAGGCGGTCCCCGTTGCTCAGTTTCACATGAGACCTCTTCAGTTACACCCCTTGTCAGTTTGGGATCGGGACCCTGTGTCCCTGGATCAGGAGTTTGCTCTTTCCCCCCTGGCCAGACAGTCCCTCTCATGGTGGATGGACTCAGGGAATCTTCTAGTGGGCAGGACCTTTTTGCCCCCATGCTGGGAGACTGTCGCCACGGATGCCAGTCTGACCGGTTGGGGGGGGGGTTTGGAAGTCTCTGAAGTTCCAGGGTCGGTGGGGCCCCCAGGAGGCCCATGCTTCCATCAATGTCCTGGAACTGAGGGCGATCAGGTTGGTTCTGTCTCAGCTGGCCACACACCTTCGGGGTCGGCTGTTCAGATCCACTCGGACAACCAGGCGGCGGTTGCCTACATCAATCATCAGGGAGGGACTCGGAGCAAGCGAGCCCTCAAGGAAGTGTCCCTGATTCTGTCTTGGGCGGGAGAGAATGTCCCCTGCATCTAGGCGGTTTACATTCCGGGGGTGGAGAACCAGGAGACAGACTCCCTGAGCAGGGGGACGTCTCGGCTGGGGGAATGGTCCCTCAGCAACAAGGTATTTCACTCCCTGTGTCGCCGCTGGGGTCAGCCGGATGTGGACCTGTTTGCGTCCCGCCACAATCACAAGCTTCCCAGGTTTATCTCCCTGTCACAGGACCCTCTGGCCTTCGCCACAGATGCGCTAGTAATGCCTTGGACGTAGTTTCGGCTCCTCTATGTGTTCCCTCCATTCCCTCTGCTGGGCAGGGTGCTGCGCAAGATAGCCCAGGAGGGGGTACCAGCTATTCTGGTGGCCCCCTGTTGGCCAAGGAGGGTGTGGTTCGCAGACGTCGTGCAGTTGGCAGTAGACCAGTATGCCCTGCCCAAGGATCCAGATCTGCTCACTCAGGGACAACTGTGCCATCCCAATTTACAAGCGTTGGCTTTAACGGCTTGGCTGCTGAAACCTCCATCTTGATGGATAAGGATTTGCCGGCTTCTGTTGTTGACACCATGATTAGGGCTAGGAAGAAGTCCTCGTCCTTTATCTACTACAGTATCTGGCATGCTTACATTGCCTGGTGTGAGTCCAAGCCTCTTCCTTGTCGGGTGTTTTCTATCCCCAGGATTCTGGAATTTTTGCAACATGGTTTGGATTCGGGCCTTCAACTTAGTACCCTCAAGGGACAGGTGTCAGCTCTGGCAATTTTTTTTTCCAAAGATCCTTTGCCAATCACCGGTTGGTTAAGACCTTTTTCCAGGGAGTTACTCATGTGCGTCCGCCATGCAAGCCTATGCTACCAGTTTGGGACCTGAATCTGGTGCTGTCTGCTCTGCAGGGTTCTCCTTTTGAGCCTATTCGTGGGGCTGCCTTGCCCATTCTGACTCTTAAGGTGGCCTTTTTGGTGGCCATTACTTTTGTCAGGCGAGTTTCTGAGCTGGCGGCGCTTTCCATCAAACCTTATTTTGAAAGGCATTAGGATAAGGTGGTGTTTTGGCTTAGGCCGGATTTCTTGCCTAAGGTTGTGTCTGCTTTTCATCTCAATCAGGACATTGTTTTGCCTTCGTTGTGTCCTAACCCTGCTAATTCCAAGGAGCGGACCCTTCACTCTTTGGATGTTGTCTCTGAAGTTTTATTTGGTTGCTACTGAGTCTTTCAGGAAGTCTGACGCTCTTTTTGTTCTTCCTGCTGGACCTAGGAAGGTTTTGCTTCCTGCTAAATCCACTATCAGCAAGTGGATCCGTCAGGCGGTGGAGCAGGCCTATTCTGCCACGGGGGAAGGTTCCTCCTTTCAGTATTACTGCTAATTCCACTCGTGCTATTGGTGCGTCTTGGGCTTTTCAGCACCAAGCTTCTGTTGAACAAGTTTGTAAGACTGCAACTTGGTCTTCTGTTCATACTTTTTCCAAGTTTTACAAGGTTGATGTTAAGGCCATAGCTGATGTTGCTTTTGGCTGCAAGGTACTTCAGGCAGTAGTGGTTTAAACTGCCTGCTGTTACTCTTTGGGGATCCCACCCTACTTTATGGACGCTGCTTTTGGATGTCCCAGATGTAATGACTTCATGAAGCAGGCCGTGCCATGCAATGGGAAAAAGACAATTCTGTGAGTACTCACCTGTAGAATTGCTTTTACCATGCATGGCACGGCCTGCCTCACCCCACCCTTGTTATCGTTATTCTTGGTTGCCTCTTTATGATGATTGTTCCAAGTTAGTTGGGGTTTTGTTACCTTTTTTTTACCCTTATTATCTCCCGGTTTCTTGAATAACTGCTTGTCAACACTGGATAAGTCTATGGTGATTCCGTTTTTATATGGTACCGGGGGGAGCCACAACTCTTCTGCAGTACACTGCGCCACCTTGTGGCGGAATATCCCAGATGTAATGACTTCATGAAGCAGGCCGTGGCATGCATGGTAAAAGCAATTCTACAGGTGAGTACTCACAGAATTGTCTTTTTACTTTTCTTTTACTGAAGTCAGAGTCGATACTAGAAAGAAAGAATCGATTCTAGTATCGTCGAATGAAATATCGCGATACTTGACAGAATCAGTTTTTTCTGACACCTGTACTACCGGTTATAAATTTTCACCTGGCTCTGAATCAGCCCCAAGGTAGACCATGAAAGTGAAATTGTGCAATTTTCTCTCCTAAAGGAAAAGCGAGTTTTCTCACCAGGCTCTCGATCTACCCCTTTATCTATACAATGTTATGCCAGAGATTTTATCTGAAACCTTAAATACCTGCATGTAATTGTTTACCATTTATATTTTGTTTATTAGTGAACTTCCATCATACATTTGTGATGCAATTGGTTATACTTAGCTTAGGTAAAATGAGTCTATGGGGACTTGTGGACCCAGAGCAGAAATAGGCGTCACAGTGTGGACACTGTAACTGACCCTGGTTCCGGTCAAAGCTAAAGAATTCTATGGATAAATCTTTATGTGGGTGGAGCTCGTCCCTATAGCTGATGACATCGCCATAGAAGGAATGACTTAATGTTACAAGACCATTTTTGGACGAAGGTTTAGCTTATGTCAAAAGACTGTTACAAGTATTCATATAAAGGATAAGAGGCGCTTTCCTAGAACGGAAACTGTTTACACAGCACCCAACACAAGGAATAATAAAATTTCCCATCTCTCCTTGCAGTGGGTGGGGCCATGCAAATAATCTCTTTACGTCTTGGAGCCATCCAAGTCACCAGAAGTCGCTAAGTGTGCAATGCCAAGGATTCAGTTTAAATTTACAGAGCCTAACACCATCCACTAGAAGACGTGTTTTGAGAGTCGTGGCTTAAGGATTCATATAGAGATGTTGAACACCCATATAAAACAACCTGCCAGGCTGCTCCCTATATTTCATCTCTAATCCAGCGACATCAATCTAGACACAGCCTCTGACCTTCTCCTGTCCTTCACCCTGGTCATCTCATCTCACGTGCTACTCTCCAACTTTGCCATCCTCAAACCTCCAAGCTTTCAAAGAGGTGCCCTCAAAACCCACATATTCAGACAGACCTACAGCCTGGCTTATGTAATTCTCTGAATGGCACATGCCACAAAGCTCAATACTGACTGTTTGTGATCCTTTCCCCTTGTCTCTACCCCTCATCCTTTAGACTGTAAGCTCGTGAGGGCAGGGCTTTCACCTATTGTATCTTGTATTCAGAATATTCACTGTGAACTCTGTAACATCTCATTTGTAATAGTCTATTTACTGTATGTTCTACTCTGTAATCACTACTTATAATAATAATATTCATACCGTTAACCTTACATCTAGATTTTATGGGAAGGAAGTGTCATGAGTACACTCTGTTTATTCATTTTTTTGGTACCTGGGGCAGAGGGGCACACTTGTTTGATATGTTCAAGACCTTTACTGTACTGTTGTAAATCATTTTACTCCTGAATGGCTCCTCCATTCTATGTAAACAGTTTAATCTAATATCTCCTTGAATAACTAAAATATTAATAATATTATATATATTTATCCCTCCTGGCTCAACTAAAATAGGCAAACAAATGTACAAATATTATCAATATCTGGCCAATGATAACACAATGGATACATGCAAAAGACTGTAGATTATTTGGACTTCCGGTATATACGAAGAACACTGAGAAAATAACACAAAATGCAATCAAATCGTACAAAACAAAATACAATACGCTATGATCAGAGTTCTGAGACCAGCATACATATATCCAATGATTAAGGCAATTACCTGACCAGCAACTCCTACCATTACCATCCTGACCTGGGAACCCACTAGCCGACCTTCAAGCTGGCAGCCTTCTTTCCTCCTTTCTCTCCTCTCCCTCCTGCCACCGCTCCTTCTAATGCTTCCCCAGTTATATCCAGAAAAACATTTGTTCTCCAGACTGGTCTTCCTCGTCTGGCTACTCTGAACTTGTCCAAACCTGCTTTGCTGTAGGTGGCATGTATCGAAATTTCCAGGCAACTGTTCCCCCAAGCCTGCATGGCTTGTTTGGTTGAAACTGATTTTATTGCTTAGTCTCAGAATGCTGATGCTATCTACTGCGAATATAGTTCCTGCCCCGGCATCCTAGGCCTGCTGATATTCTAAGCAGCTTCTCACCGATGTCATGCCATGAACCATTTTGCTGTATATCCATATATTTGTATATGAGCAAAATGATTAACAATATTGAATTTCCATAAAGGCCCCTTATTTACACTGTTATTTGAAATTGTTTCTAATGGTACCCTGTTCTAAAGAGTTATATGCCTTCTATCATCTCCTCACCTTGAATATGGCTCTCCAACATTTCTCACTCCACATTGTGGCTCGTATGAGATTACGTCTTAGGGTGTAGACCTGTCATCAGCCATGTAACATGAAGCTATCGATTATCCCTATGGTTAGGCACAGCTCCATTATTCGGCACATTGCTCATTTGTTTTTCAAGGTTGAAGGACAAAGAGAAGTGTCACATGTCCTTGATGAAGATCTAGTTCTGGATTATCTCACTCCCCCAACCCAGAGGCCTGATGCAGAAGAAGATGAGGGTTACTTGGATTCAGCCTACGTGCTAAGGCAGAATGCACAGCAAGATGGCTTGCAGAAATCTAGACTGAAGTCTAATTCTGAATCTACAGAAACATCCGGGGATTTGTTTGGTCCTCTGGCTTTCTTGGGCTGTATAGTCTGGTTAGGAGCTATCTGAAACAGCTGCAGGGTTTGGAGGTACTTGGTTCCCTGAAGGAAGAAAAGTACCAGCGGGAGCCAATTGCATTCCCAGTGCCACTTGGTGGGGGTTCTAGTCTAGGAAGTGGAGAGTAGATGAGATAAGATAGTAGTACAAGAGGGGAAGTACCTGTTGGAGGTATAGAGACAGAGGTTGAAACAAGAGGAACTCCTTGTACCAGGTACCACCAACCCAACCAACCGTTTCATTTTAGGCGCCACTTGCTGCCCAATATTGCCTAGTCCTTGCTGCCTTCTCTGCTACTGAGGGTTCCACCATTGCTGCTGATTTCACACTGGTCCTGCCAACCATCAAGCAATCCTCGTTGCTCCCGAGGGTTCAACCATTGCTGCTGATTTCCCACTGGTCCTGCCAACTTTCAAGCAATCCTCATTGCTGCCGAGGGTTCCACCATTGCTGCTGATTTACCACTGGTCCTGCCAACCATCAAGCAATCCTCGTTGCTGCTGAGCGTTCCCCCATTGCTGCTGGTTTCCCCACTGGTCCTGCCAACCATCAAGCAATCCTCGTTGCTGCTGAGCGTTCCCCCATTGCTGCTGATTTCCCCACTGGTCCTGCCAACCATCAAGCAATCCTCGTTGCAGCTGAGCGTTCCCCCATTGCTGCTGATTTGCCCACTGGTCCTGCCAACCATCAAGCAATCCTCGTTGCTTCCTAGCACTCAACCCTGTCAGCTTGCAGGCCAGCCTATAATCTGTCTCTAAACTTGGTTAAAAACAGAGGACTCGGTCACACACATCTGCAGAAGTATGCTTAAGCTGCACCACTACGCCAAAGTGCCTCTGTGGGGTGCAGTCCTAACTCTAATCTCTGAGAGCCTGTATGTCCCAGATGGGCTCTCAGAGATTAGAGTTAGGACTGCATCCCACAGAGGCACTTTGGTGTAGTGGTGCAGCTTAAGCATACTTCTGCAGATGTGTGTGACCGAGTCCTCTGTTTTTAACCAAGTTTAGAGACAGATTATAGGCTGGCCTGCAAGCTGACAGGGTTGAGTGCTGTGGCTCCTTTAAGACTTGTGTGTACTAATTGCCCTGCTAACGTGCACCTCCCAGGTTAGTTATAAAATGGTCTGAGCGGCTGCCAACCCCCCTTTTGTTTCTCGTTGCTTCCTAGGGTTCCACCATTGCTTCCGATCTGCCACACCCACTGAACCAATGTCACGTATTCCTAAGGATGAACAAATTTATTCTAAGCATACAGTACGTCCTGCTCCATATATAATACTTACACGTGGGGTAATCCTCCGCCAGATGGCGCTGTGCACTGCAGACATGCAAAAACAGGCTCCTCCCGACCCTTCATATACCCAGGGACCTCCCACAAATCCCCAGATTTCTCTGCAGTGCTGACTGCGAAGACATGAAGTATCACTCTCTCGCAGGTGAGCGGGGCTTTTACAGCCTGCGGCCCTGTAGGACTATTCCCACCCGTCCTCTTCGATGATGTGCCTCCCAGCCTGGGCTGCGTTGGTCGGGTGAAGGTAGGCAGCACCTCGTGTGCTTAACGGAGCCATGCTCCACCGCAATCCCCCACCATAGGGTAGGCGGTTTAGGCTGATGGTGAGCCTCTAGTAGATGCCCCTCCCGCATTATTGCCCCATGCCCCGTGTAGCGGTGGACCCTGGGTGAAGGGTCGCCTTCCTCCCTCGTTTCCCCCTGTAGCCCGGGGGAAAAGAAAGGGGGGGTATGTGTGTGGCGGTCTCAGTGTTATGTTATACACGCTTATGGCTGTTGTTTTGTCTTTGACCGGCAACTGGGTGTCAGAGCCGCGCTGCTTGCACCACATAATCTTTGGCAGGTTGCGTGCGCGTGTGTTTTTCCTTACTGAAGTGTGCTGCCCCGGGCGGCAGTGTGTTTCAGAAGTTACGGCGGTTCCCTTAGCTAAGTTCTAACTAGTGTGTCTTATCCACTGCTTGTCATGTACATTACCGCTGGGTCAGAGCTTTGCGCTCTTTGGGGGAGGCGGGGACCTGGCTTGGCGCGCTCCGCGTCACGGCCAGATTGGGCCCGCCCCTCGAGGTTCTCTTGGCACCATTTTGATGGTCTTCACGGGCGCGCGTGGTTGCGATCCTCCTCCTCCCTTGGTCATGTAAGTGCCCTCGCGGGTGGTTCTTTTATGATCTTTCGCTCTGCTGCGCATGGCTTTGCTACCCCTTCTTCTCCTTATGTCTTTCAGACGCCAAGATTCCGGTGGCTTCTCCCGGCCTGACATATATTATAGCGGGTTCACTTTATAATTCTCCCACATTCCTAGCGGGTCTTGGGGCATCCAGGGTTGCCTATTGCATAAATCCCTGCTGGCATATTGCTTAGATAAATCACCATATGGAGGCATCTCAGAATTATGTGTCCGGGGTCCCTCGGGGACAAGACCGGCTGTGTACAGCGTGTGGACAGCCCCATGCTGATGCTGACAGAGCACGGGTCTGCGGACCGTGTGCTGAACAAGTACTGGCCCTGCAATCAGGCTTGCCAGTGGCTGCACCTCGCTTCAATACACCTGTCTCCCCGTGCTTAAATCTCACTCCTGATGAGTCGCACTCGAGCGGGGATGACCAGCAAGTTGTGCCGCGTAGGCTGCCTACGGCTGAGCAGGTGATATCTAGTTTGGCGGAGCGCTTGGGCTCTGGAAAGAAGCGGTCCCTGACGCCTCCTGGTCCTCTGTTTCCCACTGAAACTGAAGAGTCTGCTGCTATGCAGGACCTTGATCATTCTGATGAAGGTGAGCTGTTTTCCGATTCGGGCTCATCGGACGTGATGCCTTGGAGCCGTGATGATTCTGGCCCTGGTTCCTGGGGCCTGTGTGACACTGATGAATTACTTATAAAGATCTTTGAGGTTTTTGTCCATCTCTCCTCCAGGAGAGACTCCCAAGCCCAAAAAGAATAGTTTCCACACAGCGACACTGCACTTGGAATTTCTGGAGCAGGATTATTTCCAGGCACTAATATCCAAAGAATGGGAATCGCCTTGTAAACTTACAGGGGTTCCAGGGGTTTGGGATTGGAATTACCCTTTTCCCCCTGATGTAGTTGACTGTTGGTCAGCACCTCCCGTGGTGGATGCACCGATCATAGGGGTTGCTAACCCCCCCTTCATGACAGCTCCTACTCATCGTACCCTTCAGGATGCCGAGGACCGGCGCATTGACAGACTGGCTT
The DNA here is from genome assembly GCA_027917425.1 of Gastrophryne carolinensis. Lineage (NCBI taxonomy): Eukaryota > Metazoa > Chordata > Amphibia > Anura > Microhylidae > Gastrophryne > Gastrophryne carolinensis. Next base: position 21,348,751 of record CM051237.1, read on the forward strand.
CCCACGCATTTTCGTGTGAAGGGACGGCTCTACGCCCGGTCTGTGCCGCGGCCATCACTGCGGTGGCCGCCAGGACCCTCATTAGAAAGATACTTGATCACCAGCCTGAGGATCTCCCCTGGGAGGTCTTTAATGCGCTCTCCAATTGTGATGTGTTTGTGAGGTTTATCCTCTCAGTGCTGGACGACACCATTAAGATGTGTGCTAGAACCTCTGCCCTTGTGGTAGCTATTCGCCGCCTGGTCTGGCTGCGACAGTGGGGTGCTGACGATGATACAAAAAAGGCTCTCACTGGCCTTCCCTTTAGAGGACGTCTATTTGGGGCCGTTTGGACCTTTTTGGAAAAAAGGGCAAGGCACCCCTACGCAGAAGGCCGTCTCGGCCTCCTCGGGGCAGGGACACCCCTCCCTACGTTAGTGTCAAGCACGAACCAGAGGTGTGCTTCCAACTTTTCGCCGTAGATTCCCGCCCCAGGGTGGGCAGACAACATCCTGGGCCCTCCGGCAGGACTAAGTCCAAATCTGACAAAACCTCCCAAGCATGAAGGGACGCCCTCGCCCTTCTGGGTGAGGGGACTGCCGCAGCACTTTGCTCCTATCAGGAGGCGTCATGCCTCCTTCTGGTGGATCCAGGAGGTAGTTTCCCCTGGATGCAGGATAGAGTTTGCTGGACGGTCCCTTTCCAAGGTTGTCAGGGGGCTTCTAGTCCCTGTCTCTCTTCAGAAGTTGGCGCAGGCCGGGCTCGGCCTGCAGGGTCTGGACTCTCTTGCAGGTTGCCCTTAACAGGCAGGGGCGATGGCCTCTACATTTACCTTCACTCTTTCCCTCAAAGGGATGAGGCAGTCTGGCCCATGCTGGCATTTTGTAGGCTTGGCAATTCTATATTCACAGGTAGTTCCTGCATGGTATCTCTGTGTTGGGCCACAGGCGCCCTTTGCCCAGTGGGCCACTTGCCGCCTGTGGAGATCTAAGATCCTTTTTAGTTCCCCTGTGTCTTCTGGACAACGAGGCCATTACAGGTCAGCGTTGAAGGACCAACTCTGCGGATTATGGCCTTGTTTTTGGCCTCTCTTCTGCTCCCAGACTGCTCGCCAAGGCACGGACGGGGGTGATGTCTCTGACGTGACCGTGGGGCGTCCGCGCTAGGACCTACTTGATCGTCCTTCTTTACTTCCCAATCATCTACGCCACGCCGAGTGGGTTATTCGGCTGGCGGCGTCCTTTGGGTGTCATTTGGATGGGTGCTCAGTCACCTCTATTCCTCATTGTTCCCTTTATTAGGTATCTCCATTCCTAGGGTTGCATTTGGATTCGGTTCAGGCTGGAACCTTCTTCCTTGGCAATAAGTGGACTTCTGGTTACGCGGGCTCTGTCCCTCTTTGCTGTCACCTTACTCTCACCAGGCAGGATTGCAGCTGGTGGGCCCGTTGGTGGCGGCTCAGATGATGTCCCTTATACTCAGAGCCCTTGGGCTCTTCGGCACCTTATGTTATTATTTCTGGACAGGGTTCCAGCACCCCTGGAGCTAGGTCTGTGCACATTCCCCCTTGGCACGGTGGCTCCTCTGGAGATGGTTAAATTCAAAGAACCTGTCAGGGGGCTCTCCTTCCCTTTCTTGCTTCTTCCTGTAGATGGTCACCATGGGTACCAAGTCTAGCAGGTTGACGGGGGGGGGGGGTTTCTTCTAAAATCCCCCGTGGTTCCTAGGTAGGGGCAGTTGGAGGTGGGGCCTTAGGGTTTTTTTTGTTAAAACAGGGAGCCTTCAGTTTGGCTCTATCTTGCTGGACTACTCCTCTGCAGGACCTGTCTATTTGGGGACTCTTGGCCTGTCGGAGGACAGTGGCCTGTATTTATTATTGGTGTGGAATTCGGAGCAGGATGATCCTCCAGGAAGGTTTCTGATCCTGATCTAGGTGGGGGTCAACGTTCCCTGCATCTCAGTGGTATTCGCTCCAATGGATGTCCTTCAGTGGCAGGATGTGCTATCCTGGTGTCCCTCTGAGATCCAACTAGTGTGGCTCTGTTGGGCCCCGTCACTATCACAGGGGCTCTGCCCTTGTTTTACTGTCCCAGAATATTCTGACTTTGGTCAAGGGGCTTAGTAATTGTATGTCTGGACTTTCTATTCTATATGTCTTTTCTTCATTCACCCTGCTAGGCGGGGTTCTGCGCAAGATTGCTCTGGTAGGGGGGACCCGTGATACTGGTGGCCCCTGGGTGGCCTAGTGGGGTGTGGTTCGCAGATGTTTCTTCTGAAGGCAGCGGACCTGTACGCTCTCTCAGGAGTGCTGTTCTGCCCATTCAGGCCCCCTTTTTATGTCGCCCCAATCTACAGGCTCTGGTCTGACGGCCTGACGGTTGATTCATTCACCCTGTTGGAGACGGGTTTATCTTCTGGGTGACTTTGTCTATTGTAGGGCTAGGAGCAAGCTCCTTCTTCTTCTTCTTCTTCTTCCGTCTATTATAGGGTATGGCGTACCCATATTGATTGGTGTGAGTCTAGGTCTCTCCCCTGTTGGACGTTCTCGGTTCCCAGGGTTCTAGAGTTATTACAGCATGGGTTGGAGTTGGCTCCCCAACTCGGTACTCTGAAGGTTCAGGTGCTGCCCTGTCCGCCTTCCTGTAGAAATCTTTGTTCAGTCTTTACTTGTTAAGCATTCTTTCGGGTATTGCTCAGGTGCATCCCCCAAATAATTCTATGGTCCCTGTTGGGATTAATTTTTATTCTGTTGCCTTGCGGGGTGTTCCCTTTGGACCTATTCCGGATGCTGTCTGAACTGTTCTTACCCTCAAGTTGCCCTTCTGGGGGCTGTTGCTTCAGTCAGACGTGTGCCTGAGAGGGCGGTTCTGTTTAGTTAGCCCTCGTTCATTATATATACACCATGATGTGGTGGTGTTCCGCCTTACGCTGGACCTTATGCCTAAGGTGGTGTCTTATGCTCATTTACTCAGACCTTTTGCCTGCCTCTGGGCCTTATTCTTTGTAACGCTGAAGTAAGGGGGCCTACATTCCCTCAACAGGGTTGAAGGTTTTTTCCTGGATTGTCTCTTGTCCCTTAGGGGGACTGATGCCCCTTGGGGTTTGCGGGTGTCTCCATCCGTATGTGCCTGATCTCGTCTGCTTCCAGGGGTTATGTGCCCTTTGGACTGGTCTTACTTGGATGGATTGTCCTTTCTGGTCCTAAGTACAGGTTTCGGCTTCTTGCTGATCCTTGTTAGTGTAGTGGTCAGTATCCCTGCCTGTCACGCGGGAGACCAGGGTTCAAATTCCCCGATGGGGAGAGCTCTAAGTTTTACCGAGGCTACTGTTTGCATTTGGACTGGTCAAGCTGTTACTCAGGCCTATTCTTTTAAGGGGAAGAATCTTCTTTTTTTATTCTGTTTCTACTTGTGCTTGGGTACCTTTGGGCCTTTCAGCACCAGGTTTCTGTTGAACAAGTTTTGCTAGACCGCTGTTTGTTTTCTGTTCATACCTTTTCAAAAGTTTTTTTTTTTTTTTTTTTATGAGGTTGACGTTAGAAGCTTTGCTCATGTTGCTCTTGGTAGCAAGGTTTGCAGGTGACAGCGCTTTTACTTTCTGCTGTGCCTTTTTTGATGGGGATCCCACCCTACTTTATGGACACTGCTATTGGATGTCCCACGTGTAAGTATTATATCTGGAGCAGGACGTGCTGTATGCTTAGAATAATACAATTCTGTGAAATACTCACCTGTAGAATTGGTATTATACGCACGTCCTGCTCCACCCCACCCTGGTTTTACATTTTTCTGGATCCCCTGTATGGTGATTGTTATCATTGTTATTATTACCAGTTTTGGTGGTTGGTTTCTCCTGGCTTCTTTTCTCACTGCTTTTCAATGCTGGGGATTTGTGGGAGGTCCCTGGGTATATGAAGGGCCGGGAGGAGCCTGTTTTTGCATGTCTGCAGTGCACAGCGCCATCTGGCGGAGGATTACCCCACGTGTAAGTATTATATATGGAGCAGGACGTACTGTATGCGTATAATACCAATTCTACAGGTGAGTATTTCACAGAATTGTATTTTTCCTATTGCATGGCACGGCCTGCTTCAAGGAGTCCTTACGTATGGGATATTCTGCCACAAGGTGGCGCAGTGTACTGCAGAAGAGTTGTGGCTCCTCCCGGCCCCATATAAAAACAGGAATCACCATAGACCTCTCCAGTGTTTTCTCTGCAGTAACACTGCAAAGATAGAAGGTGGCTCTTATATTGCGCAGCTGAGCGGGGCAACCAAGCATGCGGCCCTGCATGTCTATTTCCACCCGCTTCCGGACCCTCTGCGCCTCCCAGCCTCGGCTGGATCGGGTGAGGGTAGAGGAGCACTAGGGTCAGGTGCTCAAGGAGCGCTGCTCCAAGCCGCAGACCCTGTACCACAAAGGGTAGCCGGCCATAGGCTTTATGGTGAGCCTACTAGGGATGCAGAGTTCCTGTCATAGCTTCTGAGGGGGTGAGTGTTTTGGGGACTGTGTTCCTTGTTTCTCTGGTGTCCCCCCCCTCCCCTCCCTGGCCTGGCTCTCGCCGCTGCCTGTTCGCTCTCCTCCCCACCTTTCCCCGACGTGTGTTCGGGGGGGGGGGGGGGGGGCGGTAGGTAGCGCGAGTGCTTTAACTGCTTTATCTTGTTTTTCGCCGCCGTTGCCGCTTTGTACTCCGCTCCGTGGCGGGCGGCGCTATAACTTAAGACGCTTTTGTTGTTCTATTGCAATGGCGCCGGCGCGGTCACGTGAGCACCTTTTTCGTGCTCTTCGGGGGGGCAGGCCAGGGGGATGACGGCACGCGGTATAGTTGCGGCCCAGCCTGGGCTGCCCGCTTCTCTTTCCAGTTCTGCGCCCCCTTCGGCATCGCCTACCCCTCCGCGCCTGCATTTAGCCCCCAGTGAGGGGGATACTAGCAGGGGGTCACAGTCTGATCTGGCACTTCGTTTGGTTCCCCGTAAGGCCTCTGGCAAGAAGCGGCATCTGGCTCCCTCGCCCTCCCTCTTTGCTGAGGAGGATGAGGGAATCGATGCTTTTGGTGGCCGTTACTCCCTAGAGGAGGGGGAGCTTTTCCAGGACTCTGACTCCTCTGGGGACCCGCAGGAGGGTTACAACAGTGACCCTGGGTCTGCGTCTGGGGAGGACTTATGGTTCCCTGATGACACTGATAGACTGTTGTCCCACATTTTTGAAATCTTGCACATTGTCCCCCCTGAGGTGGCTAAGAGGAAGCAGGGTGAGCTCTTTCATCCTGATAAACAGCGTCTGGAGTTCCCTGAGCAGGGCCATTTCTCTAATATGGTGCTCAAGGAGTGGGAACGTCCTAGTAGATTGCCCGCGGTGCCCAAAGGGTTGGATAAGAGGTATCCCTTTCCTGCTGACCTGGTCAAGCGATGGTCGTATCCCCCTAAGGTGGACGCTCCAATTCTAGGGCTGTCCAACACCTCGGTCATGCCTTCCCCTGACACTACTACACTGCGGGACAGCGAGGACCGGCGTATGGATCAGCTGGCCTGCCATGCTTTTACATTTGTGGGGGCTGTGCTGCATCCGGTCTGCGCTGCTGCCATTACAGCTATTGCCCTTAAGAAACAGCTCAAGCGTCTCCTCGATGGCGCTACGGCTGGTAGGAGGGGGGAGGATTATAGGGCCCTCTTGCTTTGCTCTGATTTTGTTGCCTTTGTCCTTATTGCCATGGATGATGCGGTACGGCTGAGTGGTAGGGCCTCTGCCCTTTTGGTGGCTATGCACCGCTCTGTTTGGTTGCGTCAGTGGGCTGCTGACGCTGCTGCTAAGAAGGCTCTCACTGGGCTCCCCTTTGCTGCGGCTCTTTGGTGAGCGTCTGGATGTTCTAGCCAAGGATGGTAGGCTGCCTCAACGTAGGAGGCAGCCTCGGCCTATTCGGGGGCCCTCCGCTTCCCTCCACTCCTTTCGTGCTCCCAGAGGAGGTTGTGGCTCCATCTTCTCGGGTAGCCGCAGAGATTCTTGGGGCCATGGCAGATCCCGTGGTCGTCCCGGTCTCTCATGGGGTCCCAAGCCCAAACCTTCTCCCAAGCCCCCTCAAGGCATGAGGAGGCGCCCTCACCCATCCGGGTGGGGGGGGGGGCGGCTTTGGCTCTTTGTTCACGTCTGGAGGCTACGCGTCTCAGACCGGTGGATTCAGGAGGTGGTGTCCTCTGGTTACAAGATAGAGTATGCAGCCTGGCCGCCCCCAAGATTTCTCAGATCCTGGATGCCTCACAACCCTCTGTCAGCTCAGGGTTTGCGCCTTGCGGTTCAACGTCTGTTAGAGTCAGGAGTCATTTGCCTGGTGCCTTCTCCCAGGAACGGGGTCAGGGGTTCTACTCCAATCTTTTCACAGTCCCAAAAAAAGACGGGTCCTTGAGGCCCATCCTGGACTTGAAGGGTCTCAACAAGTTTGTCAGGTTCAAGCACTTTCGCATGGAGACGCTACGCTCGGCTGTCAGTATCCTTCACCCGGGTGACTTCATGACCTCCGTGGACATCAAGGATGCCTATCTTCATGTGCCAATCTTTCCGGGTCATCAGAGATTCCTCAGGTTTGCTCTAGAGGATCAGCATTACCAGTTTGTGGCTTTACCCTTCGGTATCACCTCGGCCCCTCGGGTGTTCACCAAGGTGCTAGCGGATGTGATGGCTCTGCTGCGGAATCAGGGCATTCGCATCCTTCCTTACCTGGACGACATTCTGATTGCGGCTCAGCCTCTTCATCAGGCCGAGAAGGATACGCTGGTGGTGACCTCCACTCTCGAGTCACTCGGCTGGGTGATCAACTATTCCAAGTCTTCACTGTCTCCGTCTTTGGTGAGGTCCTTTCTGGGCATGACTCTGGACACCTCTCAGGTCAAGGTATTCCTGCCTCAGCAGAAAGTGGAGGGCCTTCAGAAGCAGGCACGGACTCTGCTCTTGTGTCCTCATCCTTCCATCCGGCAAGGGATGCAGTTAGTGGGTCTGATGGTGTCCTGCTTCGAGGCGGTCCCCTTTGCTCAGTTTCACATGAGACCTCTTCAGTTGCACCTCTTGTCAGTTTGGGATCGGGACCCTGTGTCCCTGGATCAGGAATTTGCTTTGTCCCCCCTTGCCAGACAGTCCCTCTCATGGTGGCTGGACTCAAGGAACCTTCTAGTGCCTATTTTATATGTTTCCCACACCCTGCACATACAGATTGCCCACATTAATCCGGACCTTCACCCTGAATAAGAGTCTTTCTTATATGTTTCCCCCCCTACATACAGATTGCTCACATTAATCCGGACCTTCACCCTGAATAAGAGTCTTTCTTATATGTTTCCCCCCCCCCTACATACAGATTGCCCGCATTAATCCAGACCTTCACCCTGAATAAGAGTCTATCTTATATGTTTCCCCCCCTACATACAGATTGCTCACATTAATTCGGACCTTCACCCTGAATAAGAGCCTATTTTATATGTTTCTCACACCCTGTACATACAGATTGCCCACATTAATCCGGACCCTCACTCTGAATAAAAGCCTATCTTATATGTTTCCCACACCCTGTACATACAGATTGCCCACATTAATCCGGACCCTCACCCTGAATAAGAGCCTATTTTATATGTTTCCCACACCCTGCACATACAGATTGCTCACATTAATCCAGACCTTCACTCTGAATAAGAGTCTATCTTATATGTTTCCCCCCCTACATACAGATTGCTCACATTAATCTGGACCCTCACCCTGAATAGGAGCCTATATTATATGTTTCCCACCCCCTGTACATACAGATTGCCCACATTAATCCAGACCTTCACCCTGAATAAGAGCCTATCTTATGTTTCCCACACCCTGTACACATTAATCCGGACCCTCACCCTGAATAAGAGCCTATCTTATATGTTTCTCACACCCTGTACATACAGATTGCCCACATTAATCCAGACCTTCACCCTGAATAAGAGCCTATCTTATATGTTTCCCACACCCTGTACATACAGATTGCTCACATTAAAAAATCATCCTCCATCTACTGCATGTTATGAGCCTTGAGTTGATGTTCCATGAGCCGCCATCTTGGATGTTTAATCCAAGATGGCGGCTCATGGAACATCACGCAGCCTGCAAACAGGAAGTGCCTTCTGACTGTGCTGCTCTGCATTCTGGGATTGCTGACCTTTTCCTGACCCCAGCTCTGCTCTGTCTGAGCAAAGCACAGCTATAACCCTGCCCCCTGTACTTTATCCCACTCTCCTCTCCTCACTATGTGTGATGCTTCTGAGTCAAGATGGCGGCCCCCGTATCCTAAATCGTTTTTTAAGGGATTGTGCTTCTCAATAAATCATGGTGAAGGTCCTGTTTAACAAACGTCCCTCTTTCCCACTCTGAAAAGTTGGGCATACCTTAAATCAGGCCGCACCCCCTCATTGAGGGATGGATAGGAAATAGGATGTAACAGTTACAATATAAACACTTTGAATAGGCAAATGAATAATTTATTGCTACAGATCTGCATGTTACACCTCAAAGAGGGACAAAGGAGAACAACAGGGAGACATGGACTCAGAAGAGGGACAGTCCCTCTAAATCAGGGACACTTGGGAGGTATAGTTGACCACCACCAGCTGCTCACATATGAAGATCAGATGCCCGCTAATTACGCTGCTCAGCTAATCCACTGCATCTCCCAGCACCTCCTGCTGATTGCATGCTGGGAGTTGTAGTGCCAACCAGCCATCACGCCTAGAGACTACACAAACATGGCCGCCGCGCCACCTTAATCGAGGACATCCTCTCCGTCTGGGGGCTACAACAAGATGGCCGCCGGCTCCCATCCCAGCGGTCGCTGGCTTTGCACGGTTCAGAGCGGAAATGGGCGTGGCTAAATAAAGCATCAAGGCGCAAAGGAGAAGCTGGACGTGATGATAGAACGGAAGTGGGCGGAGCAATAGAAGAGACCGAGAGCGCGAAGCAATGGCGGCGGCTGGTAAGAGCTCGGAGGAGCGTCCCGGCTCCACCCACTTGCTACACATGATTAACCCCTCAGCTGCCGAGTACCGTGTCACGAACCTTTCCTCAGATACAGAGCCAGAGCTTGTTTAATATATGTCAAACATATTAACCCCTTCCTCCCCCCTCAGTATCCTCTTCCTATACTCACACATTAACCCCCCCCCCTCAGTATCCTCTTCCTATACTCACACATTTACCCCTTCCTCTCCCCTCAGTATCCTCTTCCTATACTCAAACATTAACCCCTAACTGTCCCCCCTCAGTATCCTCTTCCTATACTCACACATTAACCCCCCCCCCTCAGTATCCTCTTCCTATGCATATACATTAACCCCTTACTCCCCCTTCAGTATCCTCTTCCTATACTCATACATTAAACCCCCCCCCCCCCAGTATCCTCTTCCTATGCATATACATTAACCCCTTCCTCTCCTCCTCAGTATCCTCTTCCTATACTCACACATTAACCCCTTCCTCCCCCCTCAGTATCCTCTTCCTATGCATATACATTAACCCCCCCCCCTCAGTATCCTCTTCCTATACTCACACATTAACCCCTTCCTCTCCCCTCAGTATCCTCTTCCTATACTCACACATTAACCCCTTCCTCCCCCCTCAGTATCCTCTTCCTATGCATATACATTAACCCCTTACCCCCCCCTCACTATCCTCTTCCTATACTCACACATTAACCCCTTCCTCCCCCCTCAGTATCCTCTTCCTATACTCACACATTAACCCCTTCCTCCCCCTCAGTATCCTCTTCCTATACTCACACATTAACCCCTTCCTCTCCCCCCTCAGTATCCTCTTCCTATCCTCACACATTAACCCCTTCCTCCCCCTCAGTAGCCTCTTCCTATACTCACACATTAACCCCCCCCCCCCCCCCCAGTATCCTCTTCCTATACTCACACATTAAGCCCTTCCCCCCCCCCCCTCAGTATCCTCTTCCTATACTCACACATTAACCCCTTCTCCCCCCTCAGTATCCTCTTCCTATACTCACACATTAAGCCCTTCCTCTCCCCCTCAGTATCCTCTTCCTATTCTCGCACATTAACCCCCCCCCAGTATCCTCTTCCTATACTCACACATTAACCCCTTCCTCTCCTCCTCAGTATCCTCTTCCTATACTCACACATTAACCCCTTCCTCTCCCCTCAGTATCCTCTTCCTATACTCACACATTAACCCCTTCCTCCCCCCTCAGTATCCTCTTCCTATACTCACACATTAACCCCTTCCTCTCCCCTCAGTATCCTCTTCCTATACTCACACATTAACCCCTTCCTCCCCCCTCAGTATCCTCTTCCTATACTCACACATTAACCCCTTCCTCTCCCCTCAGTATCCTCTTCCTATACTCACACATTAACCCCCCCCAGTATCCTCTTCCTATACTCACACATTAACCCCTTCCTCCCCCCTCAGTATCCTCTTCCTATACTCACACATTAACCCCTTCCTCTCCCCCCTCAGTATCCTCTTCCTATCCTCACACATTAACCCCTTCCTCCCCCCTCAGTAGCCTCTTCCTATACTCGCACATTAACCCCTTCCTCTCCCCCTCAGTATCCTCTTCCTATGCATATACATTAACCCCTTCCCCCCCCCCCTCAGTATCCTCTTCCTATACTCACACATTAACCCCTTCTCCCCCCTCAGTATCCTCTTCCTATACTCACACATTAAGCCCTTCCTCTCCCCCTCAGTATCCTCTTCCTATTCTCGCACATTAACCCCCCCCCCCAGTATCCTCTTCCTATACTCACACATTAACCCCTTCCTCTCCTCCTCAGTATCCTCTTCCTATACTCACACATTAACCCCTTCCTCTCCCCTCAGTATCCTCTTCCTATACTCACACATTAACCCCTTCCTCTCCCCCTCAGTATCCTCTTCCTATACTCACACATTAACCCCCCCCCCAGTATCCTCTTCCTATACTCACACATTAACCCCTTCCTCTCCTCCTCAGTATCCTCTTCCTATACTCACACATTAACCCCTTTCCTCTCCCCTCAGTATCCTCTTCCTATACTCACACATTAACCCCTTCCTCCCCCCTCAGTATCCTCTTCCTATACTCACACATTAACCCCTTCCTCTCCCCTCAGTATCCTCTTCCTATACTCACACATTAACCCCTTCCTCTCCCCTCAGTATCCTCTTCCTATACTCACACATTAACCCCTTCCTCTCCCCCTCAGTATCCTCTTTCTATACTCACACATTAACCCCTTCCCCCCCCCCCCCCCTCAGTATCCTCTTCCTATACTCACACATTTACCCCTTCCTCTCCCCCTCAGTATCCTCTTCCTATACTCGCACATTAACCCCTTCCTCCCCCCTCAGTATCCTCTTCCTATACTCACACATTAACCCCTTCCTCTCCCCCCTCAGTATCCTCTTCCTATACTCACACATTAACCCCTTCCTCTCCCCCTCAGTATCCTCTTCCTATACTCACACATTAACCCCTTCCTCTCCCCCCTCAGTATCCTCTTCTTATACTCACACATTAACCCCTTCCTCTCCCCCCTCAGTATCCTTTTCCTATACTCACACATTAACCCCTTCCTCTCCCCTCAGTATCCTCTTCCTATACTCACATGTTAACCCCTTCCTCTCCCCCTCAGTATCCTCTTCCTATACTCACACATTAACCCCTTCCTCTCCCCCCTCAGTATCCTTTTCCTATACTCACACATTAACCCCTTCCTCTCCCCCCTCAGTGTCCTCTTCCTATACTCACACATTAACCCCTTCCTCTCCCCCCTCAGTATCCTTTTCCTATACTCACACTTTAACCCCTTCCTCTCCCCTCAGTATCCTCTTCCTATACTCACACATTAACCCCTTCCTCTCCCCCCCTCAGTATCCTCTTCCTATACTCACACATTAACCCCTTCCTCTCCCCCTCAGTATCCTCTTCCTATACTCACACATTTACCCCTTCCTCTCCCCCTCAGTATCCTCTTCCTATACTCGCACATTAACCCCTTCCTCCCCCCTCAGTATCCTCTTCCTATACTCGCACATTAACCCCTTCCTCCCCCCTCAGTATCCTCTTCCTATACTCACACATTAACCCCTTCCTCTCCCCCCTCAGTATCCTCTTCCTATACTCACACATTAACCCCTTCCTCTCCCCCCTCAGTATCCTCTTCCTATACTCACACATTAACCCCTTCCTCTCCCCCTCAGTATCCTCTTCCTATACTCACACATTAACCCCTTCCTCTCCCCCCTCAGTATCCTCTTCCTATACTCACACATTAACCCCTTCCTCTCCCCCTCAGTATCCTCTTCCTATACTCACACATTAACCCCTTCCTCTCCCCCCTCAGTGTCCTCTTCCTATACTCACACATTAACCCCTTCCTCTCCCCCCTCAGTATCCTTTTCCTATACTCACACATTAACCCCTTCCTCTCCCCCCTCAGTGTCCTCTTCCTATACTCACACATTAACCCCTTCCTCTCCCCCCTCAGTATCCTTTTCCTATACTCACACATTAACCCCTTCCTCTCCCCCCTCAGTATCCTTTTCCTATACTCACACATTAACCCCTTCCTCTCCCCCCTCAGTATCCTCTTCCTATACTCACACATTAACCCCTTCCTCTCCCCCCCTCAGTATCCTCTTCCTATACTCACACATTAACCCCTTCCTATCCTCTCAGTATCCTCTTCCTATACTAACACGTTAACCCCTTCCTCTCCCCTCAGTATCCTCTTCCTATACTCACACATTAACCCCTTCCTCTCCCCTCAGTATCCTCTTCCTATACTCACACATTAACCCCTTCCTCTCCCCCCCTCAGTATCCTCTTCCTATACTCACACATTAACCCCTTCCTCTCCCCCCCTCAGTATCCTCTTCCTATACTCACACATTAACCCCTTCCTATCCTCTCAGTATCCTCTTCCTATACTCACACGTTAACCCCTTCCTCTCCCCTCAGTATCCTCTTCCTATACTCACACGTTAACCCCTTCCTCTCCCCCTCAGTATCCTCTTCCTATACTCACACATTAACCCCTTCCTCTCCCCCCTCAGTATCCTCTTCCTATACTCACACATTAACCCCTTCCTCTCCCCCTCAGTATCCTCTTCCTATACTCACACATTAACCCCCCCCCCAGTATCCTCTTCCTATACTCACACATTAACCCCTTCCTCTCCTCCTCAGTATCCTCTTCCTATACTCACACATTAACCCCTTTCCTCTCCCCTCAGTATCCTCTTCCTATACTCACACATTAACCCCTTCCTCCCCCCTCAGTATCCTCTTCCTATACTCACACATTAACCCCTTCCTCTCCCCTCAGTATCCTCTTCCTATACTCACACATTAACCCCTTCCTCTCCCCTCAGTATCCTCTTCCTATACTCACACATTAACCCCTTCCTCTCCCCCTCAGTATCCTCTTTCTATACTCACACATTAACCCCTTCCTCTCCCCCCTCAGTATCCTTTTCCTATACTCACACATTAACCCCTTCCTCCCCCCTCAGTATCCTTTTCCTATACTCACATGTTAACCCCTTCCTCTCCCCCTCAGTATCCTCTTCCTATACTCACACGTTAACCCCTTCCTCTCCCCCCTCAGTATCCTTTTCCTATACTCACACATTAACCCCTTCCTCCCCCCTCAGTATCCTCTTCCTATACTCACACATTAACCCCTTCCTCTCCCCCCTCAGTATCCTCTTCCTATACTCACACATTAACCCCTTCCTCTCCCCCCTCAGTATCCTTTTCCTATACTCACACATTAACCCCTTCCTCCCCCCTCAGTATCCTTTTCTTATACTCACACATTACACCTCTGCCTGTCCCCCAAGCCCAAGGGGGGGGGGGGGGGGGTTGATGTATTAGTTGTGACCAGTCTGTCTCATTCACTTCTATTCTGTATGTTCCTTTCCGTTCTCTCTCTTACTTTATCACGGTCCTTTTTCCTTCCTTCTCTCTCTCTCTCTCTCTCTCTCTCTCTCCCTGCTTTCCTTTACTTGGCCTCTCTTGCTTCTTTTATTTGTCCCTTCCTTCCTTCTTTTTCTCTTCCTCTATCTTCCTCCCTCCCCACCTTTCTCGCTGTGTTCCCTTTTTCTCCCTTCTTCCCTGCCTCTCTCTCTCTTCCTCTCTCTCCATCACACTTTATTCTATCTGTTTCTCTTTTGTTCTCTTTTCCTCCCTCATTCCATTCATCCTTCCCTCTCACCCTCCTTTTTGCATTTCTTCTCTCCTTTTTCTTCTCCCACTCCTTCCTCCCTCTCTTTTTCTCACATTTTCTTTCTTCTTTACATTCTTCCCTTCCCACCTTTTCACTCTTTCTCCCTCACTCCCCTACTGCCTCCTTCCTTCCTTTTTGTTCTTTCACTCCCCCCTTCCTCTTTATTATTCCCTGACCTTTCTCTTCTCTCTTCCTTTCATCAGTGTTCACTTCCTTCCCTCTTTGTTTGTCTTTTTACCCCATTCCTCCTCTCCTCACTCCTTCCCGTCTCTTTTCTCCCTCTTTTTAATTTCTTTTCTCGCTCCCCCTCTCCCTCCCCTCTTTCTTTCTCTTCTGCCTCCCTTTCTCTTTTCTTTCACTCACTATTGCTATACATTCTCCCACTTGTTTTCCCTCTCTTCTTTGCTTCACTCACTTCCTTCTTTTTTTCCCTTCTCTCTTTCTTTTTTCCTCTCCTTTTCATTCCTTACTCTTCCTCCTAGCTTTCTCCTTTTTTTTTTTTTTTCTCTCACTTTCTTTTTCTCTGTTCCCCAACATATGCCCCTCTCTTTCTTTCTCCCTCTTCTCATACTATCACACTATTGTATGTGTGTAATATTATTATTATGTCATTCTTAGGTGGTATTTACCTTTTATGGGCGTGGCTTAATGGTAAAAAGAAAATGCCTGTGGTGCTCTACGCATGCAGCCACACTTGTCCCTCGTTCTTTCTTTCAAACGTTGGGGGAGGTATAGGTTTTGGTCCACTTTAACCCCTTCCTCTCAATATCCTCTTCCTATACACACACATTAACCCCCTCCTATCCCCAATTGCCCCTTACTTTCCTCAAATTACCCCCCCCCACCCCCACCATCACACAGTAACCCCCTCCTTCTTATACAGACACATAAACCCCTTCCAATCCCCCCAGTTGGCCATTTCATCTTCCTATGTACACACCTTCCAGTTATCTCCTCCCACCCCCTGCTGGAACAAATTCCTAAACATACACGTATAACAAAACAATTGGGACTATGCACAGCTAATACACTTCTAAGAATAATGGGTGCTAGCCACAAAAGAGCCCAGACACACAGGTGTCATACAGACAATTTAAGAACAGAAAAGGCTGCCAGATCAGCCAATTATGGCTCCAAGGATAAGTAGCCGCACAACCAGAAATGTTATATGAAAATAGTCATCGTTTTATTTTCCACCAAAATCAATAAAATACAAACAAATAACACACAAACAAACAAGAATAAAAACTATTAAAATATATGCAAGGGTGGCCTAGATACATGCGACTCTGTATATTATTATTATTATTATTGTTTATTTATATAATCAAAGGTTACTACAGCTTTGCAGCCCTTCTCAGAAAATCCTAAAAAAATGACCAGAACCTATACAAAACAGTAGTGAAATTTAAACCGGACCTTCAGCGTGATTTAATGAAAAGCCAAAACTCTTTAAAAAACGGTTCCCCAGCATCTAAAATTAATATATTTTACGTTTTTTGTCACTAACTTATTATTCTTTCCCCCACTGGGCTGCAACTCTGTTCAGGAATTTAGGATACGGGCGCCGCCATCTTGACTTAGACGCATCACACTTACTGAGGAGAGAAGAGTGGGATAAGGTACAGGGGGGCGGGTTATAGCTGTGCTTTGCTCAGACAGAGCAGAGCTGGGGTCAGGTAACGGTCAGCAGTCCCAGAATGCAGAGCAGCACAGTCAGGAGGCACTTCCTGTTTGCAGGCTGCCTGATAAGATGGCGGCTTCCATAAGCCGCTATCTTGGATGTTTAAAGGCTCATAACATGCAGTAGATGCAGGTAGGATGATTTTTAATGTGAGCAATCTGTATGTACAGGGTGTGGGAAACATATAAGATAGACTCTTATTCAGGGTGAAGGTCCGGATTAATGTGAGCAATCTGTATGTACAGGGTGTGGGAAACATATAAGATAGGCTCTTATTCAGAGTGAAGGTCTGGATTAATGTGGGCAATCTGTATGCACAGGGTGTGGGAAACATATAAGATAGACTCTTATTCAGAGTGAAGGTCCGGATTAATGTGGGCAATCTGTATGTACAGGGTGTGGGAAACATATAAGATAGGCTCTTATTCAGAGTGAAGGTCTGGATTAATGTGGGCAATCTGTATGTACAGGGTGTGGGAAACATATAAGATAGACTCTTATTCAGGGTGAAGGTCCAGATTAATGTGAGCAATCTGTATGTACAGGGTGTGGGAAACATATAAGATAGACTCTTATTCAGAGTGAAGTTCCGGATTAATGTGAGCAATCTGTATGTACAGGGTGTGGGAAACATATAATATAGACTCTTATTCAGAGTGAAGGTCCGGATTAATGTGAGCAATCTGTATGTACAGGGTGTGGGAAACATATAAGATAGACTCTTATTCAGGGTGAAGGTCCGGATGAATGTGAGCAATCTGTATGTACAGGGTGTGGGAAACATATAAGATAGACTCTTATTCAGAGTGAAGGTCCGCTTTAAGTGCAACATACAATAAAGCCTCATCAAAATATACGTGCAAACCTATATATAATAATAATGTACTTAAACCCTACATATAAAAAAGCTACCAAAAAACTACATAAAAATAGTTTTCAATACAATTATAAAGTGCTTAGTGCTACAAATATACATGAAAACGTATATGGAAACCTCATGTGCAAACTGTGTCATGTGCAAATAATGCTAATATAAAAGATAGTAGATGAGAGGGCAAAAAGTAAACAATTAATTTATATCACCATATAATCAAGGTCACATCCAGGTTCACCCATATAACGCTGACTCGTTGCGTGGGTTCTAACCGACCCACTTCATCAGGATGTACACATTAACCCCTTCTTCTCCCCCAAAGTAACCGCTTGCTGTCCTCTTCCTGTGCACACAAATGAACCATTTCATCTCCCCCACAGTTACCCCTTCCTTTTCTCTTCCTATGCACATAAATTAAAGAGGAACATTGGACCAAAAATTAAAAGGGGACGATTCCCCCGCCTCCCCCAATCGGCCCCTACTTACCTTTTGGATGTCGCCGCTGCCTCCTGTGATGGCATCTGTCTGCTTCAAGGCTCGATTCTCACCGTCTGTAAATGACAGTATGGCTTTAACCGTGCTCTTCAAAGTCCCACGCGGCTCTACAGGATTTTGGGTGGCTCCATTGCATCCCATGGCGTTGCATTCATGCGCACTGCACAGGTGCGGGATCGGGGGGCAGCACGCAGTGCCTGATGGGATGGAAGATGGCGCAGCCTGTTGGAAGGTCGCTCGGAATCCGATGGACCCAGAAGTTGGATCCCCTGGCGAGGTGAGTAAATACTTCCCAAAGGTAAAACTGGAGGGGGGGCAGCAGATAGGGGAGGTTTTAACCTTCCCCAATGTTCCTCTTTAATCCTTTGCTGTTCCTATATACACACACATGCACTTTAACACCTTCCTCTACCCCAAAGTATCCTCTTCTTTTCCTTTAAACAGATTAACGAGGAACATCAGACCTTTTCTGATGTTCTTCTCTAAACATTCCTTCCTCCCTCCCTCACTGCCCTTGGGATGTCGTTGTGATCTAAAACCCAGACATCCG
Organism: Gastrophryne carolinensis; assembly: GCA_027917425.1. Classification (NCBI taxonomy): domain Eukaryota; kingdom Metazoa; phylum Chordata; class Amphibia; order Anura; family Microhylidae; genus Gastrophryne; species Gastrophryne carolinensis. The sequence goes on from CM051237.1 coordinate 21,366,581, forward strand.
GCAGCATTTCTGGCCCCAGAGTGACGGCCCAGAGGGTTAGCCGGCCTTACCTGTAGCCTTCCTCTCTTTGAAGATCTTGGGGAGGTTTAACAGCGTGGGACACCCCGCATCGAGATGCCCCAGAGATGGGCAGGGATATAAGGGTTTTAGATAGATTTAAGTAAGTTGCTCGGGTCTAGGGATAGGGGAGGTATATGGAGTGTGCAGACGGGTGTGTGCATTTTTGAATTTCTTTAACCCTTTAAGTGCCAGCCTACCTAGAGATTTTTTCACCCTCTGTTGCCAGATTTTTACTGCCTTGCGCTATACATGTTTAACTGTGATTTTTGAAGGAATTTCCCAGAAAATTGCTATATGATCCACACTATAAAGGGTTAAATAAAAATATAGTGTGGGATCCCTCTTTGAAAGCATAACCAGCCTGGACACAAGCTATTAGGGGCTTGTAGACCAGGGCATAAGGGCCAGCCTCAGTGGCCTCCAGGCCCTAAAGGCTTCAAGCCCACATAGCCTTTGTGGGCCGCGGGCTCTTTTTTCCTCCCAGGCTTTGGGGAGGCAGTTAATAAAGGGTCGGGGGTTAATGGCAAGTCTCCCGCTAGCCACAGATGACTTGACACACCCCCCCCCCCCCCCCCCCTCACTAAGATTTTTGAATTTGTATATGGGTGTCTCATGGACTCTTTACCATTTCACAAAGGGTTAAATGTAAAAAAATATTTTCTTTTTTTTTTTTTTCAATACTTGCCTCCGACCCATCCAGAGCACTGTCCCACGCCGATCACTATTGCTTCTGCTTGTTGTCTGCTGCTGGAACTGGTATAGGGATCTATCCGTTCACAAAGGGTTAAAAGTTAAAAAAAAAAACTGAGTAAAAATGTGTGATCTGATCCGATCTGATGGCAGATGCGGTGATCGTTTGGGGAGGGGAGTAAGAGGATCAGAGTCCCCTGCCCCTCCACCAATCACTGGCATCTGAAGTTTGTTATGCCGGGAGTGGGATGACATCACAAATGCTGTCATCCACCCTGTCCACTGTTTCGGGCCCTCTCGGGTGAAGAGGGGATCCTCAGCGCTGGATTCTGGCCGGAGGCAGTTTTTTATTAGTAAATTTCAAGCCTGTAGTTTCTACTTGCTTGGCACTAAATGGTAGGAGAAGCAAGCACATAGAAACTACATGCTTGGCATTTAAAGGGTTCAAGGGACCGTTCGGGCAAAAAAAAGGCTATACTTTTTAGCCTGGCAACAGTTCAGCACTGTGACATGTTAATTCATTTACCGTACTTAGATGTGCGAGATGTCATTCTTAGGTCCGTCATTGTACATGTCACTTATGGGGTTCTCTTTGCTTATGTCTTTCAGACGGGACGAACTCTATTGGTTTCTCCTGGCCCTACTCCCTCTATTTAGTTATTAAAGTTGTGAGGCCTAGTGTGTAAATTACTCCCATATCCCTAGTGGGCTATTGGGGCATCCCGGGTTGCTTTTATAGCGTGAACCCCTATCGGCCTATTGTGCCGCTATAATCACCATATGGAGGCGTCTCAGGATAATGTGCTCGGGGTTCCTTCGGGACAAGCCCGGCTGTGTGTAGCTTGTGGGGTGTCCCCCTACTAGTGCTGACAATGTGCGGGTCTGTATACCTTGTGCCCAGCAGGTGCTTGCGCTGCAGCCTGGTTTACCAGTAGCTGGGCCTGCGCTACGTATGGCGCCACCTACTCCCCCAAGTTTAAATTTGACCATTGAGTTGCATACCAGTGGTATTGAGTTGCATACCAGTGGGGATTTTCGGACTGATGTGTCTTCTAGACTGGCTAGTGTTGAGAAGTTGCTTGCTAATACCTTGGTGTGTAAGGCCTCTGCTAAGAAGCGGCACTTGACGCCTGATGTCACTCTTTTCCCTATGGAGGCTAATGAGTTCTTGGAACTGTCTGGTTATACCCCCTTGGAAGAAGGGGATTTATTCTCTGACTCGGAGTCATCTGATGAGAGGCCCAGGGGTCATGATGATTCTGTCTCGGACCCCTGGGCCCCAGATGATACTGATAGGCTGTTGGCTCAGATTTTTGAGGCACTGTCTATCTCTCCCCCGGTTGCAGCCCCCAGGCAGCAGGGGGAATTGTTTCATACTGCTAAGCCACGTTTAGAGTTTCCTCAGCAAGCCCATTTTAATAATCTCGTGCTCAAGGAATGGGAGCATCCCAGCAGGCTTCCCGGAGTCCCTACGAGTTGGGATAAGAGGTATCCCTTTCCTGCTGATGTGGTGAAGCGTTGGTCATCCCCTCCAGAGGTGGATGCCCCGGTCCTAGGGTTATCTAACACCTCTGTCATGCATTCCCCTGAATTCCCCTTGTGAGGACCGGCGTATTGATCAGCTGGCGTCCCATGCCTTTGCCTGTGTGGGGACGGCACTGCGCCCGGTCTGTGCCTCTGCCATTACGGCTGTGGCTATTAGGACCCTGCTTAGAAGTGTCCTTGATGGTGCTTCTGATGTGTCTAGTGAGGAGTTTAATGCACTCTCTCGTTGTGAGGTTTTTGTGACTTATGTCCTCTCTGCCTTGGATGATATCATTAGGATGTGTGGCAGAGCCTCTGCCCTAGTGGTGGCTATACTCCGCTCGGTTTGGCTGCGCCAGTGGGCTGCTGACAACGCTGCCAAGAAAGCTCTCACTGGGTTTCCCTTCAAAGGACTACGCCTGTTTGGGGGACCCCCTGGACCTGTTTGCTAAGGAAGGCAGGTTACCCCAGTGCAGGCGGCAGTCTCGGCCCTTTCGGGGACAGGGCTCCTTTTCTTCCCCCTACCGTGGAGCCAGACAGGGGAGGGGGGTCTCCCTTACCGGGGCCCGAGGAGATTTCTGGGGTAGGGGCAGAGGAAGTGGACGCCCTGGCTCATCCTGGGGCTCCAAGCCTAAGTCTTCTCCCAAGCCCCCTCAGGCATGAAGGGGCGCCCTCACCCATCTGGGTGGGGGGGGCGGCTTCAGCATTTTGCTCACATCTGGAGGCTTCATGTCTCAGACCGGTGGATTCAGGAGGTTGTGACCTCCGGTTACAAGATAGTTTGCTGCCTGGCCGCCCCCAAGATTCATCAGATCCCGGATCTCTCAGGACCCTTTATCAGCTCAGGCTCTAGTTCTGGCGGTGCAAAGCCTTCTGGAGCTGGAGGTCATCTATCAGGTCCCCTTGCGAGAAAGGGGCAAGGGTTTCTATTCCTACCTTTTCACCATGCCCAAAAGAGTTGGGTCAGTCAGGCCCATCCTGGACTTTAAGATCCTCAACAAATTTGTCAGGTGCAGGCGCTTTAGCATGGAAACTTTGCGCTCTACCATCAGTTCCCTGCGTACAGGGGACTTCATGACCTCTGTGGACATCAAGGATGCTTACCTTCATATTCCTGTTTTTCCAGGTCATCAAAGATTCCTCAGGTTCGCTCTGGAGGAACAGCACTACCAATTTGTGGCATTGCCCTTCGGTCTTACTTCAGCTCCCAGAGTGTTCACCAAGGTGCTGGCATGAGTGATGTCTCTGCTCAGGTCTCAGGGCATTCGCGTGCTGCCCTATTTGGACCACATTCTCATAACTTCTCAGTCCCTCCAACAGGCAGAGCTGGATACTCAGCTAGTAGTGTCCACTCTGGAGTCATTTTGCTGGGTGATCAACCATCCCAAGTCTTCCCTGTCTCCCTCCTTGGTGACGTCCTTCCGGGGAATTAATCTGGATACAGTTCAGGCAAGGATTTTTCTCCCTCAGCAGAAGGTGGACAGTCTGCTAGTGCAGGTTCAGTTACTGCTATCTTGCCCTCATCCCTCCATCAGGCAGGGAATGCAGCTGGTGGGCCTGATGGTGTTGTGCTTTGAGGCCGTCCCTTATGCCCAGTTTCACATGAGGCCTCTGCAACTCCACCTCTTGTCAGTATGGGACAAGGATCCTGCGTCCCTGGACCAGGTCCTTGTTCTGTCCCCCCTAGTCAGGCGGGACTCCAGGAACTTGTTGGTGGGCAGATCCTTTCTGGCCCCCTGCAGGGAGACGGTCACCACGGATGCCAGTCTGACAGGTTGGGGGGGCTTCTGGAAGTCCCTGCAGTTCCAAGGGCGGTGGGGCCCTCAGGAGGCCCACACACCTATCAACATTCTGGAACTGAGGGCGATCAGGTTGGTTCTGGCTCACTTGACCCCACACCTTCGGGGCCGGCCTGTTCAGGTACGCTCGGACAACCAGACGGCGGTTGCCTACATCAATCATCAGGGAGGTACCCGGAGCAAGGGGGCCCTCAAGGAAGTGTCTCTGATCCTGGCCTGGGCGGAGGACAATGTTCCCTGCATATCAGCTGTGTACATTCCGGGGGTGGAGAATCTGCAGGCAGACTCTCTGAGCAGGGGGACCTCTCACCTTTGAGAATGGTCCCTCTGCGACAGGGTGTTTCAATCTTTGTGTCACAGTTGTAGCCAACCAGATGTGGATCTGTTTGCGTCCCGTCACAATCACAAGCTCCCGGCCTTTGTCTCCCTGTCTCAAGATCCTCTGGCCTTGGCCACGGAATGCCCTAGCAATGTCATGGCAGGACTTTCAGCTCCTGTATGTCTTTCCCCCATTCCCCCTGTTGGGCAGGGTTCTGCACAAGATAGCTCAGGAGGGGGTGCCAGCAATCCTGGTGGCCCCCAGGTGGCCAATAAGAGTGTGGTTTGCATACGTGGTGCAGCTGGCAGTAGATCAGTACGCTCTGCCCAGGGTGCCAGACCTGCTCACTCAGGGTCACTTAAGCCATCCCAATTTACAAACTCTGGCTTTGACGGATCCCCTGTATGGTGATTGTTATCATTGTTAAAGTTACTGGTTGGTTCTGTTTTCTTTCTCCCAGGTTCTCGTTACCTGCTTTTCAATGCTGGGGATTTGTGGGAGGTCCCGGGTATTTGAGGGGCCGGGAGGAGCCAATTTCGCGGTCTCTGCAGTCCAGCGCCATCTGGCGGAGTAATATCCAAGTGTAATGATTCTTATCTGGAGCAGGCTGTACTGTATACTCATAATAACAATTCTACAGGTGAGTAATCACAGAATTGTATTATTTAGATTGCTATACCTGATGCTGAGGCAGGATGGAGGGTTACAAAGCAAAATCCCTTACCTGTCCCACAGGACAGTGCTGTTCTCTGGGTCTTGAGTGCCTCCATCTTAGATCATCTCACACAGCCGCATCCCTCGTCTGGACCTTTGGCGGCAACAGGCCGTGCCTAGGAGGGCAGAGCTGGACCGCGGGTCAGGTAAGGGTTTTTTTTTTCTTTGTAACCCCCGTCCTGCCTTAGCACCAGGAAAGGGTGGCAGGGCAGGGGGTCTTAATAGATTACAGGAATTCCGCTTTAAGATTAGAACTCTAAAATTAGAACTGGGTAGACAGGAAAGTCAGTAGTGGGGTCTTGACTGTACAACGAGATATCCTGCTTTTCAACCCTGAGCAAAGAAAAATGCAGACTCTCTGAGCAGGGGGACCTCTCACCTTTGAGAATGGTCCCTCTGCGACAGGGTGTTTCAATCTTTGTGTCACAGTTGTAGCCAACCAGATGTGGATCTGTTTGCGTCCCGTCACAATCACAAGCTCCCGGCCTTTGTCTCCCTGTCTCAAGATCCTCTGGCCTTGGCCACGGAATGCCCTAGCAATGTCATGGCAGGACTTTCAGCTCCTGTATGTCTTTCCCCCATTCCCCCTGTTGGGCAGGGTTCTGCACAAGATAGCTCAGGAGGGGGTGCCAGCAATCCTGGTGGCCCCCAGGTGGCCAATAAGAGTGTGGTTTGCATACGTGGTGCAGCTGGCAGTAGATCAGTACGCTCTGCCCAGGGTGCCAGACCTGCTCACTCAGGGTCACTTAAGCCATCCCAATTTACAAACTCTGGCTTTGACGGATCCCCTGTATGGTGATTGTTATCATTGTTAAAGTTACTGGTTGGTTCTGTTTTCTTTCTCCCAGGTTCTCGTTACCTGCTTTTCAATGCTGGGGATTTGTGGGAGGTCCCGGGTATTTGAGGGGCCGGGAGGAGCCAATTTCGCGGTCTCTGCAGTCCAGCGCCATCTGGCGGAGTAATATCCAAGTGTAATGATTCTTATCTGGAGCAGGCTGTACTGTATACTCATAATAACAATTCTACAGGTGAGTAATCACAGAATTGTATTATTTAGATTGCTATACCTGATGCTGAGGCAGGATGGAGGGTTACAAAGCAAAATCCCTTACCTGTCCCACAGGACAGTGCTGTTCTCTGGGTCTTGAGTGCCTCCATCTTAGATCATCTCACACAGCCGCATCCCTCGTCTGGACCTTTGGCGGCAACAGGCCGTGCCTAGGAGGGCAGAGCTGGACCGCGGGTCAGGTAAGGGTTTTTTTTTTCTTTGTAACCCCCGTCCTGCCTTAGCACCAGGAAAGGGTGGCAGGGCAGGGGGTCTTAATAGATTACAGGAATTCCGCTTTAAGATTAGAACTCTAAAATTAGAACTGGGTAGACAGGAAAGTCAGTAGTGGGGTCTTGACTGTACAACGAGATATCCTGCTTTTCAACCCTGAGCAAAGAAAAATGCAGACTCTCTGAGCAGGGGGACCTCTCACCTTTGAGAATGGTCCCTCTGCGACAGGGTGTTTCAATCTTTGTGTCACAGTTGTAGCCAACCAGATGTGGATCTGTTTGCGTCCCGTCACAATCACAAGCTCCCGGCCTTTGTCTCCCTGTCTCAAGATCCTCTGGCCTTGGCCACGGAATGCCCTAGCAATGTCATGGCAGGACTTTCAGCTCCTGTATGTCTTTCCCCCATTCCCCCTGTTGGGCAGGGTTCTGCACAAGATAGCTCAGGAGGGGGTGCCAGCAATCCTGGTGGCCCCCAGGTGGCCAATAAGAGTGTGGTTTGCATACGTGGTGCAGCTGGCAGTAGATCAGTACGCTCTGCCCAGGGTGCCAGACCTGCTCACTCAGGGTCACTTAAGCCATCCCAATTTACAAACTCTGGCTTTGACGGCCTGGCTGCTGAAACCTCCATCTTGATGGAAAAGGGGCTGTCTGCCTCTGTAGTTGATACCATGATAAAGGCTAGAAAGAAGTCTTCTTCTTCAATTTACTATAGGGTTTGGCGTGCCTACATTGACTGGTGTGAGTCTAGGGCTCTTCCCTGTTGTGTGTTCTCTATTCCCAGGATTCTGGAGTTCCAGCAGCATGGGTTGGAGCTGGGGCTCCAACTCAGTACTCTGAAGGGTCATGTCTCTGCCCTGGCTGTTTTCTTCCAGAGGTCCTTTGCCCAGCATTCTCTGATCAGGATTTTTTTCCTGTTTGGGATTTGAACTTGGTCTTGTCTGCCTTGCAGGGTGCTCCCTTTGAACCTGTGCAGGCAGCTGCCCTGGTCATTCTTACTCTCAAGGTCTTTTTGGTGGCTATCACCTCTGTTAGGCGTGTGTCTGAGTTGGCGGCACTTTCCATCCAGCCCCCCTACTTTGAGAGTCACCAGGACAAGGTGGTGTTTCGCTTCAAGCCAGATTTTTCTGCCTAAGGTTGTGCCTGCCTTTCATCTGAGGACATTGTTCTTTCTTCCTTGTGCCCTAATCCTAGTAACGCTAAGGAGAGGGTTTTGCATTCCTTGGATGTGGTTAGGTGTCTGAAGTACTATCTGGTGGCTACTGCACCTTTCAGAAAGACTGATGCCCTTTTTGTGGTCCCTTCTGGTCCCAGGAAGGGTTTGGCTCCGGCCAAGTCTACTATCAGCAAATGGATCTGTAAGCTGTGATTCAGGCCTACTCTGCTAAGGGAAAGAATCCTCCCTTCCGTCCTTACTGCTCATTCCACTCATGCTATTGGTGCCTCTTGGGCTTTTCAGCACCAGGCTTCTGTTGAACAAGTTTGCAAGGCCGCTACTTGGTCTTCTGTTCATACTTTTTCAAAGTTTTACATGGTTGATGTTAGGGCCTCAGCTGATGCTGCTTTTGGCCGCAAGGTTCTGCAGGCGGCAGTGGTCTGACCTGTCTGTTGTTACCTTTGGGGATCCCACCCTACTTTATGGACACTGCTATTGGATGTCCCAAGTGTAATGATTCTTATCTGGAGCAGGACGTACTGTATACTAAGAATAATAGAATTCTGTTTTTACTCACCTGTAGAATTGTTATTATGAGTATACAGTACGTCCTGCTCCACCCCACCCTTGGTTTTGCATTATCCTTGGATCCCCTGTATGGTGATTGTTATCATTGTTAAAGTTACTGGTTGGTTCTGTTTTCTTTCTCCCAGGTTCTCGTTACCTGCTTTTCAATGCTGGGGATTTGTGGGAGGTCCCGGGTATTTGAGGGGCCGGGAGGAGCCAATTTCGCGGTCTCTGCAGTCCAGCGCCATCTGGCGGAGTAATATCCAAGTGTAATGATTCTTATCTGGAGCAGGCTGTACTGTATACTCATAATAACAATTCTACAGGTGAGTAATCACAGAATTGTATTATTTAGATTGCTATACCTGATGCTGAGGCAGGATGGAGGGTTACAAAGCAAAATCCCTTACCTGTCCCACAGGACAGTGCTGTTCTCTGGGTCTTGAGTGCCTCCATCTTAGATCATCTCACACAGCCGCATCCCTCGTCTGGACCTTTGGCGGCAACAGGCCGTGCCTAGGAGGGCAGAGCTGGACCGCGGGTCAGGTAAGGGTTTTTTTTTTCTTTGTAACCCCCGTCCTGCCTTAGCACCAGGAAAGGGTGGCAGGGCAGGGGGTCTTAATAGATTACAGGAATTCCGCTTTAAGATTAGAACTCTAAAATTAGAACTGGGTAGACAGGAAAGTCAGTAGTGGGGTCTTGACTGTACAACGAGATATCCTGCTTTTCAACCCTGAGCAAAGAAAAATGCCAAGCCCAATCTTATCAGCAGAGAGCAAGGCATAAGCAGCACAGGCAAGCTGGTGGGGAAAGAGAACCGAGACATGTGTGGAGCTGTAGGGATGGCCCCTATGTCAATTTTTTTTGTATTTTTTAGGGTTAGCCTAACCCTAACCCTAACCCTTAAAAATAAAAAAAAAAGTCATAGGGGGGGGGGGGACCCCATTTTTTGGGGAATTGTTAGGGTCAGCCTAACCCTTTAAAATTCCAAAATGTCATTTTTTGGGGGGATTTTTAAGGGAGGGGGGAACCATGTGTCATTTTTTTTTAATTAATCCCTTATGTTTATAGTGTGGATAATAGTTGTATTTTATTTGTAAATGTTATAAAGTGCTCTTTTCAGTTTGGGGGGTCTCCAGGGCAAGAATGCGGGGGCTACCGGTACATATGTGGTACCGTTGTAATCAGGGGAAATGGGGCTTATCACATGCAATATGGTTTTCATTAATAAAACGTTTTATTTAAAATAAAGGAGACAATTGTCTAAAAAATATTTTATTTATTTTTTTGTTTTTTTACGCAAAACTATTCAAAAAACAGTAGAAAAAATACAAACAAGACATTTCACGTTAAAGCCTAAACTCTGCTGCAAAAAATATGTATATAATTTATCTGGAAATTCCAGCAAAAATCACGGTTAAACATGGCGCAAAATGGGGAAAATGACCTGTCAACAGAGGGTGACAAAAGTTCAAGTAGGCTGGCAATTAAAATGGTTAATAGTACCTATGCATGTTGGGTATTGTTCTGCTCGGGGGACCTTGCACTTTTAGATTTACCTTGTTTTTTCTTGTTTGCATATTGATATTTTAGGAAAACATGGTTTTTATTCTGCTTTTTTATAATTTTTCTTAGGGAAACCCAGTGCAACCTAAGAATTCTTCAATGGATTACTTCCAGAAAGATGAGCCCACTACAACAAGCTCAGTACGCTTAGAAAGCTTAACATGTGTACTTTCAGGGAATATATGGTTTATGGGGGATATTCCAAATGTAAAGGGTTGTTTTGGTTGAAAAATTGCAAGGTGCGCACTTTGTCAGCTGAGCTGAAAATTTCAAGTACAATTACCGTTATGCGTATGCTTTACTTTGGGGTGTTTGGCAACTCTTCCCTTGACACTACCTATGCATGTTGGGTATCGTTCTGTTCGGGGGATGTTGCTTTTTCAGAATTTACCTGTTTTTTCTTGTTTGCATATAGTTTTTTTCTTAGGAAAATGTGGCTTTGATTCTTCTTTTTTAGGGAAACTCCGTGCAACCAAAGAATTGATTGAGGGATTATTTCCAGAAAACTGCGCCCATGTCAACAAGCCTGGTACGCCTAGAAAGCTTGAGGTGTTTACTTCCAGAGAATATATCATTTGTGGGGGGTATTTCAAATTTAAAGGGTTGTTTTTCTGGAAAAACTGCCAGGTGCGCTTAGCACGTAGCATAGTTGTATTTTACCTGAAAATCTCCTAAAGCGCTGTTTCAGTTTGGGGGAGTCTCCTAGGCAGGAAAGGGTGTCTACCAATACACATGTGGTACCGCTGTGAGCCGGAGAAATTGGGGTTTCGCACGCAATAAAATTTTATCGACAAACTTACATTTTTTATTACAAAAAACACTACAAATTGCAAAACATTTTTTTTTTTTTTTTGCACATATTTCACCCAAAAGTATTGAGAATACACTAAAAAAGGCCAAACAAGATATTGCATGTTGAAGCTCAGACTCTGCTGAAAAAAACATCATTTTCCTGGAAAATCCCTGGAAATCCCTTCAAAAATCAAGGTTGAACATATGTAGCGCAAAATAGTGAAACGTGGTCTGGCAACAAAGGTTGACAAAAATTCTAGGAAGGCTGGCACTTAAAGGGTTAAGTGCCTTCATCTCCGGAAAGACACTGTTTCCATCACCAGCACGGGTTTATGAATGATCCCTGCCACTGTAACTCTACCACTTTCAATGAGATGTTGCTAAAGCATTTTAACCAGTTCCACATCAGTTCCACATCATAGACTAATAAGAGAATTTTAGACAAAAGGCAAGATCACCCTCTGCAGTCCTCCCTCCCCTCAGTATGCAATGCTTCTGAGGAAAGATGACCTCAGAGTCCTATCCTAGAGTCCTGAAAAGAGTTTCAGCCCAGTGGGGGAAAGAATAATAAATAGGTGACTAAAAGCATAAAATATATTTATTTTAGATGCTGGGGAATATTATGCTGAATGCCCGGTTTAAGAAAACTTAGGATTGGTTTGTAGTCTTCCCTGTTTTTTGTGCAATTTTTGAGTAGAGTGAAGTCCTTTAAACATCTTTCTTTCCACACCATTTCTTTTCTCCAGGTGGAAGATGCAACCAGAATAGTACAGAGGAACATGCTGGTATCTTTCCAAATGCTGAAAAAGAAGGCGTTGCATCAAAATTAAAAGAAGACCTGATTTTAAATCCCCATCAAACACTTAACTATACAAATCTATCATTTTACCCCTGTGACAATAAGGTTCAGAATTATTCACAGCCATTTACTTATTCTGAATGTTTTTCTCAGCAACCATTTTTACCCAACCATCAAATAGTTCATATTGGGGAGAAGCCATATTCATGTCCTAGATGTGGTAAATGTTTCTCGAATAAAACAAAACTCATCAGACACGAAAGAGTTCATACAGGGGAGAAGCCTTATTCCTGTTCTGAATGTGGAAAATGTTTTCCGGAAAAGGCAAAACTGGTCAGACATGAAACTGTTCATACAGGGGAGAAGCCATATTCCTGTTCTGAATGTGGGAAAAGTTTCTCTTATAAATCAGTCCTTACCAGCCATGAAAAAGTCCATACAGGAGATAAGTCGTATTCATGTTCTGAATGTGGCAAATGTTTTTCTCGGCAATCACACTTATCCAGCCATGAAAAAGTCCATACGGGGGAGAAGCCATATTATTGTTCCGAATGTGGGAAATGTTTTGCTCGGAAATCACACCTTAACAGCCATAAAATAATTCATACAGGAATCAAACCGTTTTATTGCTCCGAATGTGGGAAATGTTTTTCTCGACAATCGCACCTATCCAGCCATAAAAGTGTTCATACAGGAGAGAGGCCACACGCTTGTTCTGAATGTGGGAAATGTTTTTCTCGGAAATCGCATCTTAAGAGCCATAAATTAAGTCATACAGGAGAGAAGTTGTTTTCATGTACGGAATGTGGGAAATGGTTTTCTCGGCAGTCGCACCTATCGAGTCATAAAAGACTTCATACTGGGGAGAAGCCATTCTCGTGCTCTGAATGTGGGAAATGTTTTTCTCAGAAATCATACCTGAACAGTCATGAACGAATGCATAGAGGGGAGAAGCCATATTCTTGTCATGAATGTGGGAAATGTTTTTCTCAAAAATCAGGCCTTAGCAATCATGAAAGAGTTCATACAGGACAGAAGTTGTACATATGTTCAGATTGTGGGAAATGTTTTTCTGAGAAGGCAAAACTCATTAGACATGATAGAGTTCACGCAGGGGAGAAGCCCTATACTTGTTCTAAATGTGGGGAAAGTTTTTCTTATGAATCATCCCTTATTGATCATGAAATCTTTCATACAGGGTAGCAATGTATGGGATATCCTTCATTGTGAGTGGGAAATAATCTTTGGGGGATTACTTGTTGCCCAGTCCTAAACACACAAACAAGGTTACCTATGGGACTGGCACAATGGCTGGTACTGTATAGTTACGCAAGGGGACAATTAGAAGGTGATAAAACCATCTTTATTGAAAATATTGCACCGATAAAGTACGCCAAAAAGGTATATAAAAAATACACAAAGTTGTGATATTAAAAATCGAGGGGCCCCCCATGCACATGCATCATCACCTCTCCATCTCATCCACTACCACACATTCACTGTATGCCAAGGACCATACACATAGCACTAAATAGCATGCTTCTTTATAGCTCTATGTTGGGCGTCATATTTGAAAGTCACCAATCCTCAGCAGATGTACTATAATCCTGTTTTATACGTAGCTGATCCAACGCTCCTTTGTAGCAACAATGCATTCCTCCAATCTCAAAAGTACCGATCCACGGCTCCACTCTTTAAAGTGCATGTGCTAAATGCTGAGTAGCATAATATTGCAGCTACCTCAGGCTGCACTGTCACTTAAAGTGCCTATAACCAGTCATCTGTTTCCACACAGCTGTGCTGCACCCGTTCGCAGTGTCATAAAGCAGATCAGACAGTCCCATCGTAAAGTGCATATGCTCTACAGCATGTTATATATATATATATGCATGTAGTTTCTGCTCACTGCATTGTCATTTCCCACACAGGGTATAACGACTTAATCAGCACAGCTCTTTCAGGCAGGTGGTAGACTCTGTCAGCGCAGCTCATAGATCATACACTACTGTCCGGTTTCACCGCTCCCGCAGCGCGTCAGGGTGACGCTCAGCCAATCAGGGTGCCGTTTTACTGAGAGTAAGCTCTGCCCATCAAATGTCAGGATTATATTCTTTAACCCCACAGTGTCCTGTGCTTTCCACCGAGTTCAAACAGCAGATCAGCACCCCTTCTGGCACATTCAGACTCATGGACCATAGCTTTCCCACAGTCAAGTCAGCTCTATAAACACTATATACAGGCAATCTACAAATTACCAGCCAATCCCGCCTGGCTTCCTTTACTCGATTAATACACGAGGGGATAACATACTCAATATACTAGTATCCATCGGCTCCTTCTCACAGGGGTATGATAACACCCACACTTATGTTTCACACACACCATGCATGCAGAACTTCATATCAACATATCCTTGTTGGGACTTCTATACCCTTTTGCTCCATTTGTCACACACAGACCAAGGGAGAAAAAGACAGAATACTATGTCTACAGGGTATATATTCGTAGGCAGGGTTTGGGGTTCTTTGTTAAAGAGGGAGGAGAGGGTTCATTGTTAAAGTCGGCATACCCTGTGTGGAAAATGCAGTGAGCGGAAACTATATGCATAACATATGACATGCTGTAGAGCATATGCACTTTACGATTGGACTGTCTGATCTGCTTTATGACCCTGCGGACGGGCGCAGCACAGCCGTGTGGAAACAGATGACTGGTTATAGGCACTTTAAGTGACAGTGCAGCCTGAGGTAGCTGCAATATTATGCTGCTCAGCATTTAGTACATGCACTTTAGAGAGTGGAGCCATGGATCGGTACTTTTGAGATGGAGGAATGCATTGTTGCTGCAAAGGAGCGTTGGATCAGCTACGTATAAAACAGGATCATAGTAAATCTGCTGAGGATTGGTGACTTTCAAATATGGCGCCCAACATAGAGCTATAAAGAAGCATGCTAGTTAGTGCTATGTGTATGGTCCTTGGCCTACAGTGAATGTGTGGTAGTGGATGAGATCGAGAGGTGATAATGCATGTGCATGGGGGGGGGCCCGGTTTTTAATATCGCAACGTTGTGTATTTTTTATATACCTTTTTGGCGTACTTTATTGATGCTTTGTGGGTGTGTGCAATATTTTCAATAAAGATGGTTTCATCACTTTCTAATTGTCCCCTTGCGTAACTATACAGTACCAGCCATTGTGCCAGTCCCATAAGTAACCTTGTTTGTGTGTTTAGGATTGGGGATGCTAATTTGGTTAATGGGACGCTGTGAATCTAGACGGCAGTGCGCATGGCAGTATTAGTTGGAGTCTCCCTGTGTTTTAAATCTGTAGATTACTTGTTGCACCTAGCACCTGTGTTGCTTTTCATGTGTATGTTGTGCACCTTTGCCTTGCTTCTAATGCTATAGCAATCTACAAAGTTTATCCGTGAATATGTTTAACAGAAAAAATTAAATACCTTCTGAGATTTACTTCCTCTGCCACTGATTTAGTATTTTATACACACTGGTCAAGTACTTTCTTGGATTTCTTGGCTCTCCTAATCTCTCTGACCGATCTTTTAGTGTGTCCTACTCCAACACAATTTCCTCTCCTCGTTTCCTGTCGGTGTACCACAAGGCTTGTCCTAGGATCTTTATTTTTCTCGATATTCAACTAATAACCTCACTGGGCTTCCAATATCACTTTCATGCATATGACACTCATATGACACTAAAAATGTGCACAATAAAAAATTCTGGGTTCAAACACCAAAGTAGTCCAGATGGAAATCACACTGAGAAGTTGTATTAAGAGAAATAACTAGCTTGGGCAGTTTTCTGGATAGGCTAAACAGATTAAAGCAGGAATAAGATAGAACTGAATAACTGGTGTCAAGGGAGATTAAAAAAAAGCTGGCGCATCATTAATAATACAACTATGGAAATGGAAAATTGAACACCCTTGAAACCAAAAAATTGCATTTAAAAGGAAGAATTTTTTATGCTGTTAGCAAAAGATAAGTAACATCAATAAAGTGTATTTACGGCGTGTCCTAGGCATGGTGGTGTGAGGCTGCATATCCCTGAGCTCCCGCACCTTTGCCCGAATTGAAGCAATCTAGCAGCAATCCCATCGCTCTGACCGGCCCAGGGACTATGGGCAGGAGGAAGACCACCCTGAGGAGGGGTAAGGGCGGCAGGCAAGGCTCCCGTTATCGTTATATCGGCGAGCACATGGACTTACCGTCGGCAGCCCAGGAAGACAAGATGGCGGCTCGAGACGGGACGTCCTCGGAGGAGAGGGAGGCGGATTCGGAGGCGATTGCTCCTGGTCGGCTGGAGCAGGAACATCGGGAGGCTGGAGGTGATGCTGCAGGGCTCGGAGGAGAAGCACGGAGGAGCGGCGGTGTGCTGAGCGCTGCGGGCAGCGGCCCACGTGCTGTGCTGGCGGCGGGCCAGGAACGGGAGGAGAGAGGACAGCGAGCTGCGTGCCTGCCACAGACCGGCGCTTCATTTGAGGGCGGCCGGATGCCGGGCTCGTCATCTGACGCTCAGGCGCCCGGATCGCCTGACAGAGGCTGTGAGAGGCGTCCCACCAACCCAGAAGCGGCAGCGGTGACCGGCCCTGGAGGACCTAAGATGGTGGCTGGAGGTGAGCGTGGGGCGGGAGCAGGAGGGGTCGGTGTGGGGCTGGAATTGCCCTCACCTGAAATACCCAGGGGAATGAGAGACTCTATGACAGGGAAGCGGGGGTCCGCGGGGGCTAACGCAATGGAGCTATTATCGGCCCCCCCAGGCTGCAAGTCCACGCCACAGCCGAGCCCAGACAAGCCCCAGAACAAGGATCCATCATGGGGGCAGCGGGCGGCTCCCCCCCCCACCCTGATCACCCACACAGCAAAGACCCTGCCAAATGCCCAGCCTGAGATCCCCAGACCACAAATGGGGGGTGCCATGGATGTTATAAGTCCCCAGCGCAGTCCTTCCTCGGGGGGGACACAAAAAATTGGCCTAGAACGCTTTGCATATTTGCCCAGACAGGAAGGAGGGCAGAGCAGTGTCCGCCCTGCTGATACCCAGCACAGGAGAGAAGCGGTCCCCCCTGCTGGCCTCCCGCAGCGACAACCGAGACCCCGCCAACCAGTCCCTCTGGAACAGAGGGTGGTTATTAGCTCCCTGGGAATTGGCTCCCCCAGCCCGCCGTCATCTCCCTTGTTGCCATCTCCAGAGATTTCTTGGTCTGGGAACGGACCAAGCCCGACTGAGATGTCGCCAACGAGGCCATGCTTCTCTCCGGAACAGGAGGCGGCCCCACAGGTCTCATGGGTGCCACTAACTGGGGTGAAGGCCCTGGGATCGCCCCCGGGGATGCCAAGCTCAGCGAATGCATATATACCTGCGCCCTCTCGACAGACAAATATCCATTTGGAAACTATTTCATTACTGCGGGGTCTCCCGTCTAAAGCAGACATTGAGGCCTTAATAGCGAAATATGAAGAGGCCCACAGACGCGAGTTGGGCGAAGTCAAGAATCATATACGGGCAGTTGAAGAAAGAGTGGCTGGCCTTGAAGCTGAAACACCCTCAGTGTCGAGTCGTCTGCAACAACTTGAAGCGCGTTGTGACATGCAAGAAACGTTGCTACAAGCTCAGATGCTCCACATAGATGACATTGAAAACAGGAGTCGCAGAAATAATCTGCGCCTTCGGGTGCATCCCGGAGGCATCCATGGGGGAGGACCTCACTCACATCACGACAGGCATCCTCAACACGGTGCTGGAGAGGGCCCAGACTACCCCGATCGAACTGGACAGGGTTCATAGAGCCCTGGGCCCGCCTAGCACAGACCCCTTGAGACCTCGAGATGTGGTCTGCAGAGTTCACAAGTACACCTTGAAGGAAGAGATCACTCGCAAGGCCTGGAGCAAAGGCAGCGTGGACTTTGATGGGGCCAGTGTTCAGATTCTTCAAGACCTGTCAAGAAGAACTCTCCTGATGAGAAGAGCACTGAGACCGCTACTAGAAGTCATTACGAACAGAGGGGCGTCTTACAGATGGGGTTACCCCTTTCATTTAGTCATTCAGAAAGAGACACTTTCCTGCTCAGAACACCAAGGGACCTCCCTGATTTGTTTTCCTTCCTGGGTTGTGAACCGGTGGAGGTGCCAGACTGGTTGGCGGCGAAGTTGGCGCCTTCACCACTGCCCCGGAATGCTGCTCGAAGGGCTCCTGTAGGCTCGAGAGGTCGCGGAAGACAGCGTCGGGGCCGGCGACAAGGCAGGCCGTATGATGTAGAAACTTGATTTATTACCCTCTTTTCCCATTTTCGTTGACTTACATTATCGCCGCCCTCCTCGCCGGGGGGGAGCGTCCTTGGCATTTTTTATATGCTCGCTGACGGGCCTTCTGGGGCGTTGAGCGAGCTATGTGATGCTTATGCCTTATCCGTTGATTGCCGGGGATGCTCTCTCTGCGAGTTGGGGGGCTCTATCTGAGGAACGACACTTGCTTATTTGTTGCAACTAAATGTCACTGTTATCTTTTTGATGCTCCTGGCTACATTGCCTACACAAGCTGGATTTGCTGCTATTCAATGGCAGGGCTAGTTGTCTAGGCAATCTAGCCTAATCACAGGGCCTGGTGCGGGGGAGGGAGGTACCAGTTGCTTCTCCGTGTCGACGGGCACTCTTCCCCCCGATAGGGCCAACTCGAGGTTCCATAGGACCCGACGAGTTTTGTTTTTTCTCCGTATAGGACTGTTAGAGATTATCTATATTGATTATAATTGGGTTTTTTTCCTTTTCTTTCTATTTTTTCTTTGATTTTTCTCCCTTCTTGATTTTGTGTTTACTGTTGTCTGTACTTTCCCTCCCCCCACATTCCCTTCCCCCTAATTCCTAAGGGTTGAGCTAGACCCCTACGGGCAGAGGACCCCACTAGCCTACGAAGCGATCGTTGTTGGGCTTTCTGGAGAAAGATCTGCCATGGCAGGAACCACAATTGTTTCCCTCAATACTAAAGGCATGAATACCCCTGAAAAGAGATCGCTGGTATTGAGAAACTTGAAAGGCCTTATAGATTCTTCCCTAGGGCATATCATAGCTACTCGCCTGATTCTAGGTCCCGTGGGGTTAGCATAGTGATTTCAAAATCATTAGCATGGGAACTCGTAGACTACAAGGCAGATGAGGAGGGTAGATGGCTGATGGTGAAGGGGAAAATCAAGGCTGAAATGTATACCCTGGCTAATATCTACGCACCAAACACAAGCCAAATCCCCTTTATAACAGGTGTCCTGGAGACCCTTGAGGATTTCCGGGCCGGGGAATTGATTTTGGGCGGGGATTTTAATGTAGCCCTAGATCCACTACTAGACATCTCTAAGGGGGGACCCCACTTTGCCTATGCCAAATTAAAACACCTTAAGAAAACCCTAACTCTATTTCAACTAGTGGACCCCTGGAGAATCCAACACCCGAACACGAGGGACTACACCTTTTTCTCACACCCACACACTTCCTACTCCAGGATTGACCTGTTCTTAGTACCACACTCCCAATTGGCGAGAGTGATTAACACCACCATTGGCCATATCATATTATCTGATCATGCACCTATCTCCATCACGATTGAGGACCCCTTTCCTGTGCCCAAATCCTGGTCCTGGAAATTGAATGGTTCACTACTGGAGAACCAGACTGTGCTGGAAGTAGTTCAAAGGGACCTTAAACATTACTTTGAGATAAACTCTGGCCCGGAGATTTCTCCTGGGACGGTCTGGGAAGCCCACAAATGTGTCATTAGGGGTTCGTTAATCAGTCAGGGGGCGCGGGTTAAAAAGGAGAAAATGGAATGCATGCTGAAGCTCCTCAAAGAGATAGGGAGACTTGACGCGTCACATAAGAAGTCACTGTCGGACTGCCGACGCTTACTGAGCTGCGAGAAAAGTTAAAATCAGTATGCTGTGACAAGCTGAAGGCTCAGGCGGCTAGATGCCGGCAGGCTTTCTACGAGTCAGGAGATAAGTGTGGAAAGATGCTGGCAAGGGATTTGAGAACAGAAAGGGCAAGAACTTTTGTGCCCAGGGTGGCGGACTCCTGGGGGAAGATGGTGCATCGCATCAAGGATATCGCGGAAGCATTTCGCAAGTTCTATAGGGATCTCTATAACTTGCCACTTTCCCAGGAAGGTGACCTGGGTCAGAAATGCGCTCAATATATCGCCAACTCGGGCATGCCCAGACTCTCCGGGGAGGCTGTCTCAGAAATGGAAGGTCCAATATCAATGTTGGAGTTGCAGGCCGCCGTGTCTGAGGCGGCTTCGGGAAAAGCGCCGGGTCCTGATGGGCTACACATCCAATACTACAAAAAATTGTTTCCCATCCTGGCCCCTAAGCTCCTCTCTATGATGAACTCCATCCTGGAGGGAGCCCCCCTCCCAAGTGATACACTACGGGCGCACATAGCGGTGATCCCGAAAGAGGGGAAAGACCCCACCCTCTGTGCAAGTTACAGGCCGATCTCGTTACTTAATACAGATGTTAAATTATTTGCAAAGATTCTGGCGTCGCGGATTGCACCGCACCTGCACTCAGTGATATCCCCAGATCAGGTGGGCTTCATGCCTCTCAGAGAGGCCAGAGATAATACCACCAAAGTTTTGAACCTGATTCATCTGGCACAGAGACAGCGCATGCCCACCCTGTTGCTCTCCACTGACGCCGAGAAAGCATTTGACAGAGTGAATTGTCACTTCATGAGGGCGGTGCTTAGACATGTTGGTTTAGGCCCAAACATGCTACACTGGATTGAGAGTCTATACGGCTCCCCCTCGGCGTCGGTGAGAGTAAACGGCTACACGTCAGATTCCTTTGGGATCTCAAACGGGACAAGGCAGGGCTGTCCTCTGTCGCCGTTGATCTTTATATTGGCATTGGAGCCCTTTCTGTGTAAGGTGCGCGGCAATCCGGACGTTAAGGGGCTGGGAAACATCTTGGGGCATTACAAGGTGGCGGCGTATGCTGATGATTTAATCTTTTTCTTGACATGCCCCGAGATCACGCTGCCTAATCTCATGCAGGAACTCAGGGAATACGGGGCTCTTTCGGGTTATAAGATCAATCTGCAGAAATCGGAGGCTCTTAACATTAATATCCCTATGCACAGATTGGAGACGATTAAGAATGCCTTCCCATTCCGCTGGGCCAAAGAGAGCGTTAAATACTTGGGAACGAATATCAGTGGGGATCTCTCCAGGATATATATGCTCAACTTTCCCCCACTGCTGAGAGGCTTCGAGACAGAAACAGCCAGGTGGAGTAAGGGGAAGATCTCGTGGTTCGGGAGGTGCAACGCTGTCAAAATGACCCTACTTCCCCGACTACTCTATCTCCTGCAAGCCCTCCCGGTTGCTATCCCACGCTCTTACTTTCAAAGAGTCCGCTCGATCTTTACCAACTTTATCTGGGCGGGGAAGAAACCGAGACTTGGGGGGGGGGATCTTAACTAGGACGAAGGAGCGGGAAGGAGTGGGTTTACCAGATCCTATGATGTATCAGTCTGCAGCACACCTCTGCAGGCATACGCTTTCAAGGATCTACAGACTACTGATTGATCCCCCTGACGCAGATGACCCACCGTTCCTTGACAAATGGGAAAGAGACCTGGGTACGCCATGGTCCCCCAAACAACGCCGCATGGTATTGGAGCTGCAGCATAAGACCTCGATTTGTACCCAATACCAAGAGTGCGGGTACAAACTGCTCTCGAGATGGTACAGGGTTCCTACAGAGCTACATAGGTGGTTCCCAGCTGTCTCTCCAAATTGTTGGAGATGTGGCGAGGAAAGGGGAGATCTGCTGCATATCTTCTGGTCATGTAGTAAACTGAAACACTATTGGAACTCGGTTCGGCAGGCTGCGGAGAAAGTGTCGGGGACTCCAGTCCCGGACGATCCTGCTCTTTGCCTTCTCCACATGTCGGAAATGCCCATGAAACGGTATCGCAAGTCCGTGGTCCGTCATCTGCTTAATGCAGCTAAAGCAGGCATCCCCCAGATGTGGAAAAAGGAGGAGCCCCCCTCCATTGCAGGTTGGTGTCAGAGAGTTAACGACATAATGCGATTTGAGAACGTGGTGTCCTCGAGAGAGGGTACATATGAGAAATTTATATCTACCTGGTACGATTGGATGGCCTTCACTGAGTCCCCAGAGGGCAAGGATATGTTGAAAATGACATGAGCCCGCTCCCCCATTATTGCCATTATTGCCCTTGCCCTTTCCCTTCCCTCCTTTCCCTTCCCCCTTTTTTCTTGTTCTTGTGCTGTTTGTTCGAGTCCTCTTTTAGAGTCTGCTATATCCTTGCTGTCAATTGCCTAGCTTTAGCATAAGATGAGGTCTGAGTGTATATGTCTTTTATAATCAACCCTTTCATGAGACAAGAAACAATAACGAGACTTTCCTTTTCTCTTCACTTTATTATACCATTGTTATGGAGACGAGCGACGTGTACTTTACCTTATCAACTGTTGATCAGACTTATGTTAAAAGAGGTACTCTTTTGTTTATTGAAAAATTGAATAAATAAAGAATTATAAAAAAAAAAATAAATAAAGTGTATTTACAAGACATAATACATATATCCATAAACAGAACAGTATACAAAAGTTTGACCGCTGGTAATAGTTCATTCATTGATGCTGTAATCAGCACTGAGGGGCACAGTGTCCATAGAAAGTTTCAGGGAGTCTATGAGAGTAAGTAGAGTGAGGGAAAAATTCTTGAAGTCAAAAGAGTATGATTCTCTGGGAGAGCAACCAGTGGACGTCCCTCAATCCATCCTGCCAAATGCCATTAGAAGTATAACCAGATGCAAGAGGCACTTACAAGGTAGTCAGGCTGGATGGCTGCAGCACCGGGTAGATAGAGTTGATCCTAACGTTTCGGCTGGGGACCTTCGTCACGAGAAGTGGTATTGCATAACCAGTATGGGGGGGGTTTAAATATGCATGTCAATTAGTCTCCAGCGAATGCGTGAGTGGCGTCAGAGGTCACGCCCATCCGGGCGCGCACCTATGACGTCACTCGCAGCTATTCCAGCCTGTTCCAATCATCCATAACAGGGATGGCGGCGTATGCCATCCACTATCTGAGGTGACGTGCGGGGCAGGCTAAAATGCTGGACATGAGAGTTGCGCCATCTAGTGAGGAAGGGAGACAGCAAGATGGCGGATCCGTAGTTTCCGATTCGCCGTTACTGCCTCAGGCGGCACTTCCGGGAAACCAAAAAAGTGTATTTGTCTTCTGCTCACTAGGTTGCTTTAGCACCTGCGTGTCTTGCTACAGACTGCAATGTCCTTCGAGGATATTAACTCTTTCACCAAACATCAGGCTGACAAAGTGGCATTTAGCCAGACCGAGGTAGATAGCATCATCGCTCAATACTCTAGGGCTGATAGCCCACTAATTAATGATAATACAGCCATAAGGAAACAGTTTGAGTTTCAGTCTAAAAAACTGATTCAATATTAGTTACACTCTGATACATTGATCGAATATCTCAAAGCCAAGTGCATACCAAGAGGCCTACGCCTTGCAATCAGACCCACTTTCTGTCAAAATAACAAAGACTTTGTCTCGAATTGGCAAAAAATACTTAACAAATGCAGCCTTGATTTGATAGCCCTCACAATTACGGGCATCCAATCAGAGCTGGGCATCATTAAAGAATCAATTAATACTCTCAAAACACAATTGGAAGGCAAAACCCCATTAGAAGAATATAAAGCATATCTGGAGACCTGCAACGCAGGCTTACAGCAATACAGACAAGAAACCACACAATTCAAGTTGAATAAATATCGGAGGGATGCCCTAGATTACCAGGAGGGGAGGGTATATACCTAGCGGGAATTTAGGAGAACTAGGCCCCCCAATACTCAACGACCAACCCCCAACTCTGACAGCAGCAGGACATCAACCTTATCTGCGGAAGATTTTTCTTTATTTATTTTTCAGGCGCGGCGTAGTCCGCGCTGGCCCGCCCTTCTTCTCCCTCTCTCTCAGGAGCTCCTGGCTGGCAGGACGCCATTTATCCTCCGTGAGTGCCCTGTTGGGCCCATCTTTTTTTCTATATATGTGCGCTGCGTGTTCCTTCTAGCGCGTTGGGGCAGCCTGCCAACATGTCCTTCCATATGTTATATATATACTGTATATATATATTATGTCATATTTTATGTACTTTGATTGCATGTGTGTGTGCCTGCTCATGGGTCCCTTCACATTATGTCTTTCAGGAGGACTCCCTATCAATTATATTAAAAGGGGGTTCTCCCTGTCCAAGGGTCCCTTGCAGATAAATTTGGGGTCCTATAAATCCTCCCACTGGGGACTTAAAGGGGCATCCCGGTTGCTCAAACAGCGTAATTCCCTCTGGTCATTGCGACTACCTTAAAATCACCATATGCAGCCTTCCCAGGATACCGGGCTTGGGCTACCTTCGGGGCAATCCCGGCAGTGTGTGGGTTGTGGGGTATCCCTTACGGGGATAATATATGTATTATATATATCATAATGTACTGATTTGCATACCATGTGCTCAGCAAGCCATAACGCGGCAGTCGGGGTCCCAGGCGTCTGGGTCCGTGCCACCGGCCTCATCTCCTACCCCACCCCGCCTTATCCGCACCCCAAGTGACACTGTCACTGGCGGGGAGTCGCAATCTGATGTGTGTGCTAGATTGGCCAACATCGAGAAATTGATTTCTAGCTCTGCGGCCAGAAATGCCCCAGCTAAGAGAAGACATCTGTCTCCGGCCGCGCCGGTTCTGGATTTTGATGACTATGATTCCCCTGACTGGTCTGATTATTCCCCGCTTGAGGAGGGGGAATTGTTTGCTGAATCTGATGCTGAGGATCAGCAGTTTTTTGATGCTGATACTGGGCAGGCGCAGGGGGATGCCGTTGATACCCCCAGGGTCCTGGCCCATTTATTTGAGGTGCTGGATATTTCTCCTCCAGCGGAGTCCCCTCCGCTGAAAGGGAAATTCTTTGGGACTTCTAAGCCTCGCTTGGAGTTTCCAAATCAGAATCATTTTGAAAGCATGATTCTTAAGGAATGGGAGAGACCTAGCCGGCTCCCCGGTGTTCCTCAGGGATGGGATAGGAAGTATCCCTTTCCGGTGGACGCGGTTAAGCGCTGGTCGTCCCCTCCCGAGGTCGATGCGCCCGTTCTGGGATTGTCCAACACCTCTGTTGTACATTCTCCAGACGCCACCACTCTAAAGGATGGTGAGGACAAGCGCATTGATCAAATGGCCTGCCATGCCTTCGCTAGTGTGGGTTCAGCCTTGCGGCCTGTTTGTGCGTCTGCGCTCACGGCTGTGGCTACCAGGTCTGTGGTTAGGGACCTGTTGAGTGGTTCCCAGCTTAACCCAGCCAGTGATGAATTCGCAGCCCTTAAGCGGTGCGAATTGTTCATGTCTTTTGTTTTATCCGCCTTGGATGACACAATATGCATGTGTAGTAGAACCTCGGCGTTGCTAGTGGCTATTCGCCGATCGGTCAGGTTGCGGCTAAGAAATCACTTACAGGGCTATCCTTCCTGGGTATGCGGCTGTTTGGAGATAAGTTGGATTCGGTGGCAAAAGGTGGAAAGTTACCACAACGTAAGAAGCAGCGTCGCTCCTTTTGGGGGGCAGGCTCCTTTAATCCCTCCTTTAGCGGTGCCAGAGCAGGCAGAGGAGCTGCCTACTCTACCTTCAGAGGTGATTCCTGGAACAGAGGCAGAGGACGTGCTCGTCCTGGACCTGCCTGGGGTTCCAAGCCCACTGCCAAGCCAGCTCAGCAATGAGGGGACGCCCTCACCCTTGCAGGTGGGGGGACGGCTGCAACACTTTTTCCGGGTTTGGGCCCGGGAGGTCACAGACAAATGGATTTTGGAAGTGGTCTCTTACGGGTACAAACTGGAGTTCGAGTACCGGCCTCCTCACAGATTCCTCAGATCTCGGGTGCCCTCAGATCCCCGGGCTGCGCAGGAGCTCCTGTTGGCAGTACAAAACCTTCTGGACATGAAAGTTATATGCCCGGTGCCTTTCTCAGAGAGAGGCCGGGGCTATTATTCCAACCTCTTCACGGTGCCCAAAAAGGATGGATCCATAAGACCCATTCTGGATCTGAAGCTTCTCAACAGGTTCATCAGAACCAAGAAGTTCCGCATGGAGACTCTGCGCTGGGCCATCAATTCCCTTCGTCAGGGGGATTTCATGATGTCCATAGACATCAAGGATGCTTACCTTCATGTACCAATTTTCCCAGCACACCAGAGATTTCTCAGGTTTGTGGTGGGAGATCAGCACTTTCAGTTTGTGGCAGGGGGTCACAGTCTGATCTGGCACTTCATGTGGCCAACATTGAGAAGCAGCTTGCCGGGGCTATTACTAGGAAGGCTTCTGGCAAGAAGCGGCACCTGACTTCCACACCCTCCCGCTCCACTGAGAAGTATGAGAAATTTGATGCCACCGGTGGACTTTATTCCCTAGAGGAAGGGGAACTGTCCCAGGACTCTTGACTCCTCTGGGGACCAGCAGGAGGGTTGCATTAGTGACCCTGGGTCTGCGTCCGGGGAGGAATCATGGTACCCTGAAGACACTGACAATCTGCTGTCACAAATTTTTGAAATATTGCATATTGCTCCCCCTGAGGTGGCTAAAAGAAAGCAGGGTGAGCTTTTTCGTACTGGTAAACAGCGCCTGGGGTTCCCTGAGCAGGGCCATTTCACTTCTATGGTGCTTAGGGAGTGTGAACGCCCTAACAGGCTGCCCGCTGTGCCCAAGGGATTGGATAAGAGGCATCCCTTTCTTGCTGATCTAGTAAAGCGTTGGTCCTGTCCCCCTGAGGTGGACGCTCCCATGCTAGCCTGTCTAATACTTCGGTCATGCCTTCCCCTGACACTACCACTCTGAAGGACAGCGAGGACCAGCGCATGGATCAGCTGGCCTGCCATGCTTTTACTTGTGTGGGGGCTGGACTGCGCCCGGCCTGTGCTGCTGCCATTACCCTTAAGAAACTGCTCAAGCGTCTCTGCCATGGCGCTATGGCTGGTAGGAGGAGGGAGGATGATAGGGCCCTCTTGCTATGCTCTGATTTTGTTGTATTTATCCTTACTGCCATGGATAATGCTGTGAGGCTGGGCGGTAGGGCCTCTGCACTTTCGGTGGCTATGCGCCGCTCTGTTTGGTTACGTCAGTGGGCAGCTGATGCTGCTGCTAAGAAGGCTCTCACTGGCCTCCCCTTTGCGGGGCTGCGGCTCTTTGGCGAGCGTCTTGATGTTTTGGCCAAGGATGGCAGGCTGCCTCAGTGTAGGAGGCAGCCCTGGCGTTTTCGGGGGACCCCGGTCTCCATCCCCTCCCTTCGTTCTTCCAGAGGAGGTCGTAGCTCCCTCTGCTCAGGTAGCCGCAGAGATTCTTGGGGTCATGGCAGATCTCGTGGACGTCCCGGTCTCTCCTGGGGTTCCAAGCCCAAACCTCCCAAGGCCCCCCAGGCATGAGGGGGCGCCCTCACCCATCCGGGTGGGGGGACGGCTTTGGCTCTTTGCTCACGTCTGGAGGCTCCGTGTTTCAGACCGGTGATTTAGGAGGTGGTGTCCTCCAGTTACAAGATAGAGTTTGCAGCCTGGCCGCCCCTGAGATTCATTAGATCCCGGATGTCTTTAAACCCCCTGTCAGCTAAAGGGTTACTTTCGGCGGTTCAATGCCTGCTGGAGTCAGGGGTCATTTGACCGGTGCCCCATCAAGAACAGGGTCAGGGGTACTATTCCAATCTCTTCACGGTCCCCAAAAAGGACAGCTCTCTGAGGCCCATTCTGGACTTGAAGGGACTCAACAAGTTTGTCAGATTTAAACATTTTTGCATGGAGACGCTACGCTCTGCTGTCGGTAACCTTCGCCCGGGCGACTTCATGACCACCGTGGACATCAAGGATGCTTATCTTCATGTGCCTATCTTCCCAGGTCATCGGAGATGTCTGAAGTTCGTGCTGGAAGATCAGCATTACCAGTTTGTGGCCATACCATTCCGTATCGCCTCGGGTGTTCACCAAGGTGCTGACGGGAGTGATGGCTCTGCTGCGAACCCGGGGCATTCGCATCCTTCCCTACCTGGACGACATCCTCATCGTGGCTCAGTCCTTTCATCAGGCCGAACAAGACACCCAGGTGGTGATCTCCACTCTGGTCGCTACTGAGCCTTTCAGGAAATCTGATGCTTTTTTTTGTTCTCACTTCTGGACCTAGGAAGGGTTTGCCTCCGGCTAAATCCACTATCAGCAAGTGGATCCGTCTGGCGGTGGTTCAAGCCTATTCTGCTAAGGGGAAGGAACCTTCCTTTAGAATTACTGCTCATTCCACTCGTGCTATTGGTGCTTCTTGGGCTTTTCAGCACCAAGCTTCTGTTGAATAAGTTTGCAAGGCCGCTACTTGGTCTTCTGTTCATACTTTTTCCAAGTATTGCAAGGTTGATGTTAAGGTCTCAGCGGATGCTGCTTTTGGCCGCAAGGTGCTTCAGGTGGTAGTGAATTGAACTGCCGGCTGTTACTCATTGGGGATCCCACTCATTGGGGATCCCACCCTACTTTTGGACACTGCTTTTGGATGTCCCAACTGTTATGAATACTGAAGCATGCCGTGCCATGTAATAAAGAATAAAAGCAATTCTGTGAGTACTCCCCTGTAGAATTGTTTTTGCTCTTGCATGGCACGGCCTGCTTCGACCCACCCTTGTTATCGTTATTCTTGGTTGCCTCTTTATGGTGATTGTTCCAAGTTTAATTGGGGTTTTTTTTACCTTTTTAATTTTTTTTTACCTTTATTCTCTCCCGGCTTCTTGTCTCACTGCTTGTCTACGCTGGGAACTCTATGGTTAATCCCATTTTTATAGGGGGCCGGGAGATGCCACAGCTCTTCTTCAGTACACTGCGCCACCTTGTGGCGGAATAACCCAACTGTTATGAATACCGAAGCAGGCCGTGCCATGCAAGAACAAAAACAATTCTACAGGTGAGTACTCACAGAATTGCTTTTTTTTTTTAGACAAAATCAGGGCCCAAAGGGACCCAGGCACTGCACAAGAAATCAAAAAAGACGCGGAGGGGCAGACGCAAGAACAGGAGCCACCGGCCAATCAACTCAGGCACCCTACAACACTCGGAGCCGGACAGTGACAACACAGTGA
This sequence comes from Gastrophryne carolinensis, assembly GCA_027917425.1. Classification (NCBI taxonomy): domain Eukaryota; kingdom Metazoa; phylum Chordata; class Amphibia; order Anura; family Microhylidae; genus Gastrophryne; species Gastrophryne carolinensis. The sequence goes on from CM051237.1 coordinate 21,395,048, forward strand.
TCAACATATCCGACTATACTCTTACCACCGGAGAAAAACAGGTAGTTACTAAGGGTCTCTCATATGTCACCGCCACTGGCAACTCCTTTGATCTAGAGGTTAACCTACAGAAATTTTTCCGCACACTAAGACTAAAATCTTTCTTTGCTTATCATCCTGCGCAGGGAGGCCCCAATACCAAACATTTGGTATAGATAAAAAAATGTCCAAATTCCTGATAACAGATTACCCTTTAACTCTACTCTTTTATTGCCTGCCAAAGGTCCATAAAACACCAATCCTCCAGGTCGCCCCATTGTTGCGGGAACTGAATACATCTTTCAGAACCTGGCAATCTTCATAGATCAGCTACTGCAACCGTTGGTTATGGCCACTCCCTCCTACTTGCAAGATACCACTGATTTTCTAAATCGGATCACATCATTAGGAACACTTACCAACGACTGTATTTTGGTGACCATGGACGTATCAAGTCTCTATACCTCACTCCTCAGGCACTGAAGTAATTCAGAATGCTATATCCAGCACTATGTACTCAGAGGGTATACAAGACCTAGCCCTTAAAACGGACCTTCAGCGTGATTTAATGAAAAGCCCCAACTCTTAAAAAATGGTTCCCCAGCATCTAAAATTAATATATTTTACGTTTTTATTCACTAACTTATTATTCTTTCCCCCACTGGGCTGCAACTCTGTTCAGGAATTTAGGATACGGGTGCCGCCATCTTGACTCAGAAGCATCACACTTACTGAGGAGAAGAGAGTGGGATAAGGTACAGGGGGGCGGGTTATAGCTGTGCTTTGCAAAGACAGAGCAGAGCTGGGGTCAGGTAAAGGTCAGCAATCCCAGAATGCAGAGCAGCACAGTCAGAAGGCACTTCCTGTTTGCAGGCTGTCTGATAAGATGGCGGCTTCCATAAGCCGCCATCTTGGATGTTTAAAGGCTTATAACATGCAGTAGATGCAGGTAGGATGATTTTTAATGTGGACAATCTGTATGTACAGGGTGTGGGAAACATATAAGATAGACTCTTATTCAGAGTGAAGGTCCGCTTTAAGCTCCTTACAATCATACTTACTAAAAATTATTTTTCTTTTGACCATAAATTCTATTTTCAGGCGCAAGGCACAGCTATGGGGTCTAATATGGCCCCTAGCTATGCCAACCTGTTTATGGCTAATTTTGAAACTAGGTTTGTGTATCCCTCTGATCTCTATCAATCACATGTCCTCATCTGGCTACGCTTTATTGACAATGTATTCTTAATATGGCAAGGAGACTCCAATCACCTCCATTTCTTCCATGCATATTTAAACCAGTGTCTGCCGACAATTTTTTACACTGGAACACAGCCAGGACACAATCCATTTCTTGGATGTACAACTCACCAATAACAATGGCACTCTAGTAACCGACATATACAAGAAGCCGACAGACAGGAACACCTTCCTTCATGCCAAAAGCTATCACCCCCCTCCCTACTTAGATCTCTTCCCTACTCCCAATTTGTGAGAATATGTAGAATCACGGCTACAGATTAACTCTACTGCACACACTCAGATGAACTAGTTCAAAGCCTCACACAACGTGGTTACAATCCCAATGACTTAAGGGAGGCACAAATTAAGGCTGGGGAGAAAGATAGGAATTCTTTGAGGAAATTCCGCCCCAAGAGGGAAAGCAAACGCATACCATTGGTTCTCACTTATTTTGATCTCTCCATACAGGCACAAAAAATTGTCAAACGGCATTGGCTGTTCCTGAATACGGACGATAAGCTGACTGAGATGAGCAAAGAATCCCCCATGATGGCATTTAAAAAAGTTAGAAATTTACGCTCATCCGTGGTTAAAGCGGAGTTCCATTCCACCACATCTCCAACACCCACTAACTGGTTAAGGGAGTTACAAACCCTGAAAGGTATGTACCCGTGTGGGCACTGTACTCAATGTAGTTTTACTTGTAAGACCCGGTCCTTCACGCATCCAATGACAGGAAAGCGCTACCCAATTCGCAGTTTTGCAAATTGTTCCACAAAAAATGTAATTTACCTGATAAAATGCCCATGTGGCAAAGGGTATATAGGAAAGACAAAAAGGGAAGTAAGGTGTAGAATTAGTGAACACCGCTCTGACATAAGGTCGGGTAGAATGGAATACCCCATAGCTAGGCATTTTCTACAGGAAGGGCATTCAATTAATCAATTAAAATTTACGGTCATACCATGGCCTAGGTGGAAGGGAGACTTGCGGTGATTGGGGGTAGGGTGTTATATTGTCTTGTACTGCATTAATATGTGTACTTTACTGTGTTTTATGTCTTTGTTTATTTGTATAATTGTGATATGCTTAAATTCAATAAACATAAGATTAAACAAAAAAAAAAAATTACGGTCATAGAAGTAGTTGCACCCCCTGAACGGGGTGGGGATCCAGAAAAACGATTGCTCCAGCGAGAGCTTTACTGGATTCACCAATTGCGCACCAAAAGTCCATTGGGCCTCAATGAGGACATGGACTTTTCAGTGTTCTTCTAAAAGGACTTAATTTTACTGTTATGTACTGCATTTGATATTTGAGGGGTAATAAGCGCCCCCTAGCGTTTTGGCCAATTATTCATTTCTGATCACTATACTCATATTAATAATTACTAGTCTCTTACAGTATTGAGTGATAATGGCACTTTAGGTTTTACCTATGGTATTGTTTTTAATCTGCACGTGCACTGACATATTTTTATTTTTTACTTTTTGATAGAAAGCCGTCTCCAGCGATATCCTCCAGCGATGCGTTTCCACTTTTATACATTACCTCTCCAGCGTTCCCCTCTCACTCGCACGCAGCTTTGTGTCTGCTACGATGAATATAAACAAAGGCAATGGCTCCGGAAGGGACCTGTACTACTGACGTCGCGGACCTACTCAGCAGCGGTCGTTGTCATCTTTTTGGTTTTCCGGAAGTGCCGCCTGGGGCAGTAACGACGAAGCGGAAACTACGGATCCGCCATCTTGCCGTCTCCCTTCCTCACTAGACGGCGCAACCGGATGGGCGCGACCTCTGACGCCACTCACGCATTCGCTGGAGACTAATTGACATGCATATTTAAACACCCCATACTGGTTATGCAATACCGCTCCTCGTGACGAAGGCCCCCAGCCGAAACGTTAGGATCAACTCTATCTACCCGGTGCTGCAGCCATCCAGCCTGACTACCTTGTAAGTGCCTCTTGCATCTGGTTATGCTTCTAATGGCATTTGGCAGGATGGATTGAGGGACGTCCACTGATTGCTCTCCCAGGGGATCATACTCTTTTGACTTCAAGAATTTTTCCCTCAATATAATTACTCTCATAGACTCCCTGGAACTTTCTATGGACACTGTGCCCCTCAGTGCTGATTACAGCATCAATGAATGAACTATTACCAGCGGTCAAACTTTTGTATACTGCTTATGGATTTATGTATTATGTCTTGTAAATACACTTTATTGATGTTACTTATCTTTTGCTAACAGCATTAAAAATTCTTCCTTTTAAATGCACTTTTTGGTTTCAAGGGTGTTCAATTTTCCATTTCCATAGTTGTATGTTGCCCAAGTCCGGATTGAGTAGACGAGCCTTGGAATTTTTGAACCCCTGACTATATTTGACTCTGATCTGAAGTTCTTTACTTCTTCTTTTTCTGAGAAACAGTGTGCTACAACCCTTTAATCAATATTGCAACATTAATAATACACTTGAAGAACTGCCTTACCTTTATAGATCTGACCAACCTGAATCCCCAATGAAAAAAGTCCAAAGAGCCAGCACATCGGTAGTTCAAAGTAGTAGGTAATCCACAATCACAAAGCAGAATACATGTAAATTAGCCAGCTTTTTGGGAAGACAAAGCATCTCTTTCTCAAGGCAGCTTATCCACACAGAACAAAAAGAACCTCATCCCAAACCCTGTATATGCAAACAAGGACCAATAGAAGGCAGACAGGGGCTGAGCACAAGTTATGCTTAATTGAAAGGTCTCCCCCCAAGTAGAAGTGGACCCGCTCTTGCAGCGCTCAGTCTCCCTGGCACCATCGTAGCCCAAAGCGGCGTCTCCAGCTGCTAAGCAGCATTAACTTTGGGTGGTGCGTGGAGTGGCGAATTCTGCCTCATCAAGACCAGGCATGCCAAGAAACATGGAGCTCTCTGATAGGTGGCACTCCTGTTAGCTCCAAGCTTCCCACAGCACTCCAGGTCTGCGCCGCACAGCCCTCAACACTGACACACACCTTGCAATGTCAGTTGTGTATGGCTGCGCGCGTGGGTCCGGGAGCAGAGGGGGGAAGGGAGTCGACCTTAAAGGGTCTTCCCGGCAGCAGATGGGACATCCCATCAGATAGACATTATGTGGGGGAGGAGAAATTAGACAAAGTTTAGATGTACCTAAGCAGGTCCACATATGACAGAAGCAGGCTTCTCAAACAGTGGGAAACACCTATATAACTAAGCAGTAGTAAGGCACCGCAGACATAGCTGTGGTGCAACAAGCGATGTCTAATTTAAAGAGAACAACTTTGAGCAGAGGGTCCATATACTAGTAATTAAATTACAGAAGGGCTCATAATTTAGTTCAGGCTGAAAAAAAGGGATGAGGATAGAAAAGAACATTGGAAAGAAGAAGAATCCATTGTAGTGGATCAGTTGGGAGATAAACAAGAATACGACCCTATTACCCGTAAGACACAGATGTAAAGAGAAGAAAAAGGAAAGGTTGGGGACAAAAAGGAAAGAGAGAACACAGACAAGAAGAAGGAGGAGAGAAGGTGAGGGAACGCGGAAAGACAAAAGGAACAGGAAAAGGCACGAAAGGAGAAGGGAAAAAAGAACAAGAGATGAAAAGAAAAAAAAAAAGGGGAGGTGAGGCAGGGGCAAGAGAACCCGGAGGGAGGGAAAAAAAGGGGAAAGAAATAACCCAGATAGCTAGACATGTTGTAGGGAGAGCTGATAAAGAAAACAAACAAAAGGGTGAAAGAAAAGGATAAAGAGACTAAGGGGAGAAACTGGTATTTAGAGAGGGAAAGACAGGGGTGAGGGCCAGGGAGATAAGGTAAGGAACAGAAGGAGTGGAGGGACTGAGAAGAAGGAGGAGATAGAAAGAGAAAAGGGAGAGGAAAGAACCATAAAAAAGTGCACTTATAGTAAAACAATGTAAATGGACCCTAAAAAGAACAAAGGGTTAGACAATATTTAAACAGGCCAGCCTAGCGCACATCCAAAAAATGAGATAATCCAAAGGCAGTATTAAGGCCTCTGGATCCAAAAAGTTTCTCAACAAAATCCAATTTCTATCCCCTCCTCTGTTGTGATGGGGTACATGTTCAATCACCATTCTCCTCAGTTCACATGTCTGTTGACCAAGTAACATGAAATGTGCTGCCACAGGTTCCTCCTAGTCTACATAAGTACCGGTATATGTTGATTTTTGCAAACAACCTTTTTAACCCATGGTGATGCATGGTTGTATGTCTGGATAAAGGGGATTTGTTCATCGGTTGTGCGCTCCTTTAGCTGTGGTGTGCTCACTATCTCCACAGCCCTTTGTTTGTACCCCATGATGTTTTTTTGGTTTACCCCCTTTCCCTAAATTTTATATGCATCCTGTTCATCTGAATCTCTCTTTTGGATCAGAACAGATGCTTGATACTCTTACAAATTGGGGAATGGGTAGGTTCTCAGTGAGGTGCTCCTCACACTGTGTTTCTATCTGTGGGTTTACTGTACAGGGTTGTAATTGCCCTGATTCATTCTTAGTAATGGTCACATCCAGGAAGTTGATCTTTTCTAGTGACCATTCAGGGTTGAATGTGATTGAGGGGAAGATGACATTGATGCAGGTCACAAACTCTTTAAACCGGACCTTCACCCTGAATAAGAGTCTATATTCTTAGTATACAGTACGTCCTGCTCCAAATAGATTACTTACACGTGGGTATTACTCCACCAGATGGCACTGGACTGCAAAGACATCGAAAAATAGGCTCCTCCTGGCCCCTCAAATACCCGGGGACCTCCCACAATCCCCAGAATTTCTCTGCAGTCTGGACTGCGAAGGACGAAAAATGGCTCTCTACTCGCAGGTGAGCAGGGCTATTAGCCTGTGGCCCTGTAGGACTATTCCCACCAGTTCCATTAGTAATATGCCTCCCAGCCTTGGCTGCGCTTCGGGACAAGACCGGCAGTGTGTAGCGTGTGGGCAGCCTCATGCTGACGCTGACAAGGCGCGGGTCTGTGTACCTGTGCTGAGCAGGTGCTTGCATTGTAATCTGGCCTGCAAGTGGCTGCACCTCGTTTCACTTCACCTACTCCCCCAAGCTTAAACCTCACTCCTACTGAGTTGCATACTAGTGGGGATTCTCAGCCTGATGTGTCTTCTAGACTGGCTACTGTTGAGCAGTTGATTGCTGAGTCCTTGGCGCGTAAGGCCCTGCTAAAAAGCGGCACTTAACGCCTAATGTCACTATTTTCCCTATGGAAACTGAGGAGTTTTGATGAAGGGGAGCTCTTTTCTGACTCAGGCTCATCTGATGAGAGACCAAGGGGTCATGACGATTCTGGCTCTGACCCCTGGGCCCCGGATGACACTGACAGATTATGGACCCAGATTTTTGAGGTTCTGTCCATCTCTCTCCCTGTTGCGTCTCCCAGACAAAGGGGGGAACTCTTCCATACAGCAAAATCACATTTGGAATTTCCCGAGCAGGCAGGAATGGGAGCGCCCCAGTAAACTTCCCGGGGTCCCTAAAAGTTGGGATAGGAAGTATCCCTTTCCTGCTGATGTGTTAAAGTGTTGGTCACCCCCCCCCCCCCAGGTGGATGCCCCAGTCCTAGGGCTATCTAATACCTCTGTCATGCATTCACCTGACTCCACTACCCTGCGGGATGCTGAGGACCGGGGCATTGACCAACTGGCATCCCATGCCTTTGCATGTGCGGGGACGGCGCTGCGCCCGGTCTATGCCTCTGCTATTACTGCTGTGGCCACTAGAACCCTTATCAGAAATATACTTGACAGTGCCCCTGATGATTTGCCTTGTGAGGTGTTCAATGCACTTTCCAGTTGTGACGTGTTTGTAAATTTTGTCCTCTCTGCCATGGATGACACCATCAGAATGTGTGCCAGAACTTCTGCCCTCGTGGTGGCTATACGCCGCTCGGTTTGGCTGCGCCAGTGAGCTGCTGACAACGCTGCCAAGAAGGCCCTCACTGGTTTTCCCTTTAAAGGACTATGCCTGTTTGGGGACCGCCTGGACCTTTTTGCTAAGGGAGGCAGGTTACCCCAGCGCAGGCGGCAATCTCGGCCCTTTCGGGGTCAGGGTTCCTTCTCCTCCCCTTACCGTGGAGCCAGACAGGGAAGGGGGGTTTCCTTTCCTGGGACCCGGGGAGATTTCTGGGGTAGAGGCAGAGGACGTGGACGTCCTGGCTCCTCCTGGGGTCCCAAAGCAAAATCGTCCTGACCATGATGGGGCGCCCTCACCCATCCGGGTGGGGGGACGGCTGCAGCACTTTGCTCACGTTTGGAGGCTTCATGTCTCAGACCGGTGGATTCAGGAGGTAGTGTCCTCCGGTTAAAGATAGAGTTTGCTGCCTGTCCCCCTCCAAGATTCATCAGATCCCGGATTCCTCAGGACCCTGTGTCAGCTCAGGAGCTGCTGCAAGCAGTGCAAGGCCTCCTGGAGCTGGGGGTCATCTGCCAGGTCCCCTTAAGAGAAAAAGGCAAGGGCTTTTATTCCAACCTATTCACAGTACCCAAAAAAGATGGTTCAGTCAGGCCTATCCTGGACTTAAAGATCCTCAACAAGTTTGTCAGGGGCAGGCGCTTTCGCATGGAAACTCTGCGCTCTGCCATCAGTTCCCTGCGCCAAGGGGATTTCATGACTTCTGTGGACATCAAAGATGCTTACCTTCATATTCCTGTATTTCCAGCTCATCAAAGGTTCCTCAGGTTCGCTCTGATGGATCAACACTACCAATTTGTGGCCTTGCCTTTCGGCCTCACTTCAGCTCCCAGGGTGTTCACCAAGGTGCTGGCCGGCGTGATGTCTCTGCTCAGATGTCAGGGCGTCCGCGTGCTTCCCTATCTGGACGACATCCTCATCACTTCCCAGTCTCTACACCAGGCAGAGTTGGATACTCAGCTGGTGGTGTCCACTCTGGAGTCATTTGGGTGGGTGATCAACCTCCCCAAGTCCTCACTGTCCCTTTCCTTGGTAACTCCATTCCTAGGAATGAATCTGGATACAGTTCAGGCAAGGATCTTCCTTCCTCAGTAGAAGGTGGACAGTCTGATTGCACAGGCTCAGTCCCTCCTAGCTTGTCCCCATCCCTCCATCAGGCAGGGGATGCAGCTGGTGGGCCTGATGGTGGCATGCTTCGAAGCGGTCCCTTATGCTCAGTTCCACTTGAGGCCTCTGCAACTTCACCTATTGTCAGTATGGGACAAGGACCCAGCGTCCCTGGACGGGGTCTGTGTGCTCTCCCCTCGGGTCAGAAGGTCCCTCTTGTGGTGGATGGACTCAAGGAACCTGTTGGGGGGCAGATCTTTTCTTATCCCTCCCTGGGAGACGGTCCCCACGGATGCCAGTCTGTCAGGTTGGGGGGGGGGGGTTTCTGGAAGTCCCTGCGGTTCCAGGGGAGGTGGGGCCCTCGGGAGGCCCACACACCTATCAATGTCTTGGAACTGCGGGCGATCAGGTTAGTTCTGGCTCACTTGACTACTCACCTTCGGGGCCTGCCTGTTCAGGTGCGCTCGGACAACCAGATGGCAGTTGCCTACATTAATCATCAGGGGGGGACAAGGGGGCCCTCCAGGAAGCGTCTCTGATTCTGGCCAATGTCCCCTGCATATCAGTACATCCGGGGGGGTGGAAAATCACCTGGTCGACTCTCTGAGCAGGGGGACCTCTCGCCAGGGAGAATGGTCCCTATGCAGCAGGGTGTTTCAATCCCTGTGTCACCATTGGGGCTAACCAGATGTGGATCTGTTTGCGTCCCGTCACAATCACAAGCTCCCAGCTTTTGTCTCACTGTCCCAGGATCCTCTGGCCTTGACCTCGGATGCTCTAGCAATGTCATGGCAGGACTTTCAGTTCCTGTATGTCTTCCCTCCAATTCCTCTGCTGGGCAGGGTTCTGCGCAAGATTGCTCTGGAAGGGGTGCCAGCAATTCTGGTGGCTCCCAGGTGGCCAAGAAGAGTGTGGTTCGCAGACGTGGTGCAGCTGGCAGTAGATCAGTACGTTCTACCCTTGGTGCCAGATCTGATCACTCAGGGCTCACTACGCCATCCCAATTTACAATCTCTGGCTTTGACGGCTTGGCTGCTGAAACCTCCATCTTGATGGAGAAGGGGCTGTCTTCCTCAGTTGTGGATACTTTGATTAAAGCTAGGAAGAAGTCTTCCTCTTCCATTTATTACAGGGTTTGGCGTGCCTACATTGACTGGTGTGAGTCTAAGGCTCTTCCCTGTCGTGTGTTCTCTATTCCCAGGATCCTGGAGTCCCTGCAGCATGGGTTGGAGATGGGACTCCAACTCAGTACTCTGAAAGGGTCAGGTTTCTGCCCTGGCTGTTTTCTTCCAGAAGTCCTTTGCTCAGCACCCTCTGATCAGGACATTTTTCCAGGGAGTCACTCATGTGCGTCCCCCACATAAGCCTAAGGTGCCTGTTTGGGATTTGAATTTGGTTTTGTCAGCCTTGCAGGGTGCTCCCTTTGAACCTGTGCAGGAGGCTGCCCTTGCCATTCTTACACTCAAGACTGTCTTTCTGGTGGATATCACTTCTGTTAGGCGTGTGTCTGAGTTGGCGGCACTTTCCATTCAGCCCCCCTACTACGAGAGGCACCAGGACAAGGTGGTGTTTCGTTTCAAGCCAGACTTTCTGCCTAAGGTAGTGTCTGCCTTTCATTTGAATTAGGACATTGTTCTCCCTTCCTTGTGCCCTAATCCTAGCAATGCTAAGGAGAGAGTTTTGCACTCTTTGGATGTGGTTAGGTGTCTGAAGTACTATCTGGTGGCTACTGCACCTTTCAGGAAAACTGATGCTCTTTTTGTGGTCCCTTCTGGTCCCAGGAAGGGTTTGGCTCCGGCCAAGTCTACTATCAGCAAATGGATCCGTCAGGCTGTGATTCAGGCCTAATCTGCTAAGGGGAAGAATCCTCCCTTCCGCCTTACTGCTCATTCCACTCGTGCTATTGGTGCTTCTTGGGCTTTTCAGCACCAGGCTTCTGTTGAACAAGTTTGTAAGGCCGCTACTTGGTCTTCTGTTCATACCTTTTCAAAGTTTTACAAGGTTGATGTTAGGGCCTCAGCTGATGCTGTTTTTGGGCGCAAGGTTCTGCAGGCGGCAGTGGTTTAAACTGTCTGTCTGCTGCTACTTTTTCTTGGGGATCCCACCCTACTTTATGGACACTGCTATTGGATGTCCCACGTGTAAGTAATCTATCTGGAGCAGGATGTACTGTATACTAAGAATAATACAATTCTGTGATTACTCACCTGTAGAATTGGTATTATGAGTATACAGCACGTCCTGCTCCACCCCACCCTTGGCTTTGAATTATCTTGGATCCCCTGTATGGTGATTGTTTTCATTGTTATAGTTGATAGTTTGGGTTGTTTAATTCTCCCGGCTTCTCGTTAACTGCTTTTCAATGCTGGGGATTGTGGGAGGTCCCCCGGGTATTTGAGGGGCCGGGAGGAGCCTATTTTTCGATGTCTCTGCAGTCCAGCGCCATCTGGCGGAGTAATACCCACGTGTAAGTAATCTATTTGGAGCAGGACATACTGTATACTCATAATACCAATTCTACAGGTGAGTAATCACCGAATTGTATTTTTGTATGATTCCCCCACCCTATACATACAGATTGTCTACATTTAAAAATCATCCGGGGGCGCATGCGCGCAAAGCTGGCAGATGGACGCTTCCTGCTAGAGCTCCGCAAACTCGGGCACAGAGGGGCCGCCTAACGCAGCACGGAAACCCGCAACAGAGCACCTGGGCCAAGTTGAAGGAGGAGAGGTGCCTTACCTCCCGTCAGAGCATGCGGCAGAGCCGTAGGAGCAAGCAGAGGTCGCCGAAACCGCTCAAGTCCCAGCAGCCGGAATCCAAGATGGCGGCCGAAGCACCAGCAGCAACACACGCAACACGAGGTGAGGAGGGAGAGGGTGCTCTGACCCCTTTAGCATTCCACACAGAGGACTCTCTGGACTCAGGGGATAGCCAGGCCCAGTTTCCCACTGAGCTGCAGGATCACTGCCCACAAATGGTCCTGAATCGAGCCTCACTCCAGCATATACGTGCTGTGATACGGGAAGAGATTTCAGTGATCACTAAAACCACTTCTCAGTTGATCAAAGAAATGAAGGTGCAGGGGCACAGAATAGCGTCCCTGGAAGGCCATATTAACAATGTCACTACTGTCCTGGAGGGCCATGAGGAGGAAGTGGAGACTCTGCATGAGGAGATCGCAACCCTGAGGGATATGCAGGAGGATCTAATGAATAGGAATCGTCGCTCTAATCTCAGGGGGCTCCCAGAGTCGATGGAGGATGCCCAGGGCACTATTACAGGCTGGAGCTGGAGCGGGCGCATCGGGCTCTTACCAAGCGCAATCCTGATGGGCGCCCGAGAGACATTGTTGTAAAGTTTGTCTACTTTAAAACTAAGGATCAAAATCTGGAGGCCCCACTGTGTGAAACCCCCCAGGTCGCCTGGAAACTCACCTTCTTTCCCGATGCAACTGCGAATGTGTGAGCCGCATTCCTTGCTATCTGTCCAGCAGGGCGTGTGCTTGTACCGGGCATTTTTGAAAGAGCGGCGCAGGCACGCTTCTTGTTAGAGGGAAGCGGGGGATGGGGCCATCAGCATGCTCAGAGCCCCTGGCCTTAGGCAATGGCTTAGACGCCGTGATGTTAGCGGCTCTGAAATCCCTGATTGGACGAGCGGTCGCAAATGCGCCATGGAACTGGAAAGAGGTCAGCTGGTTTCGGCGACCTGGGGGTATCACACAGCAATCGGGGTACCCCAGGGGCAAGAACCAAAACCACAACAGTCAAAATCCTGGGTTGTAGTCCACTTTAATATTTCTGTAGTAAACTCCCTCCCTTTGTGCTGGGCCTCCTCAGCAGCAGAGGATGACTCATCCATGCATGTTTCAATGCGACAGTCCCCTCTGGAGTGAATTCATTTTTGGGACTGAGAAAAGAGGATCCAGCAGTAAGGAGCGAGTTCAGCAGGGTTTATTTAGAGATGTGTCAGGCTTCTTCCAGTCACACTGTTATTGTGCTACATACAGGGCTGCATAGGAAGTTAGCCCTTATGCTGGATCAGCTGTTCCTTGGCTTCAGCTCCTAAATAACAGGGGCTGCCCTGTGATTGGTGGAAGGAGCAGCTGCTGGGGACTGTAGGAGAGTTTTTGCACCAGACGAGTTGTACTGTGGAAAGGAAATGAGTTTCCGCCACAAGCTGCTTACCTACGATATCACTTAAAGTGGACCAAAAACCAGGATTTTAATACCCTGGGTTGTGGTCCTTTCCCCCAGGTGTCCCGATGTATGAAACCCCCTGATCGCCAATGCCAACTCACCTCTTCCCAGTACAACGGCGCATGTGCGGCCACTCGTCCAATCAGAGCTGCTGACATCACATCGTCTAAGGCAAGCGGCTCCGAGTGCGCTGATGGCCACATCCCCCGCTTCCCTCTAACAGGGAGCGTGCCCGCGCCAGCCAATCACAAATGCCTGGGGTAGGCAAGCGCCCTGCTATAGGGATAGCGTGAATGCGGCCATGGCTCGCACATGCACCATTGGACCGGGAAACAAGGTAAGTGTATGGGGCAACCTGGGGGACGGGGCTTCACAAAGCAAGGCATCCTGATTTTGGACACCCCAGGGGAAGGGAATTAATCAACTCAGGTGGGTTTTGATCCCATGATCGGCCCGGGAATCTATAAGATTCCCGGACCGATCAGACCCATGACTGCGGGGCACCCCGCTGTGTGAAACCCCCCCAGAAACCCCTAAATCCCTACCTGATCCTCGTTCCAGCGATGCCTCCCGCGCGTCCCTCTAGCAGGACCCGCGCCGTCCGTTTGTGAATGGCCGGCGCGGGCGTGCGCCCTGTAAGAGTGAAGCGCGGCGGCGGGCACCCTATCTTGTCCGTCGCTGCCTCACGCTTGTCCGTCGGCGGGGATTGGCTGTGGCGGTCACGTGGGAGCGAGGAGAGGTGAGTTTTTGGGGCTTTCTGGGGGGTTTCACACAGCAGGGCACCCCCAATCGGGGTGCCCCACCGAAGTGGACCAAAACCCAGGATAGTCGAAATCCTGGGTGTTGGTCCACTTTAAAGCAGGACATAACCCAGCAGAGGCTGGCCTGGCATGTAAAAGATTTCATGGCCGCCCGCTGGCTTTTCCCTGGGAAACCCCCAGGCATACCTCCCAACTTCTGAAGGTATGAAAGGACAAGCCACGCCCCCGACCACACCCCCTGTCATGCCCTCCAGCTCCGATCCTTCACCCCTGCATGCCAGCCTGCGTAAGTTTTCTTATCCCCAACCCAGCAATACCGGCCCACCCCCGCACGCCAGGAAGTTAGTATCTTTGCGCTGCCCAGTGTTTATTCAGAAGGCGCCGGCGTTGTTGCGGCCCTGGGCACACCGCCGCGGCGCAGGGCGTCCCAGGGCCATTTAACGGTCTGGGACTGCGTGATTTTGTGCAAAAATCGGGACAATCCCGGTAAAATCGGGACAGTTGGGAGGCATGCTCAGGGCACCCATAAAAACTCACCTTTCCCAGATGCAGCCACAGCAGGCGCCTCTGATTGGAGGAGAGCCCACACATGCGCAGTTGGAGCGAGGAAAGATGACTTTATTTTAGTTAACTGGGCGGTTCCCAACTAAGACACAAAACAGAACAAAAAAAAACAAACTCCTGGGTTTTGTTCCGCTTTAATATAGTGTTCAGCGTATGCACTACATGTCCCCACCTCCTGCTGCTTGCTCTGGGCATGCTGGGAGCTATAGTTCGCCATCAACCAGCCCTTACCGAGACGCCGCTCTTTCTGCCCTCACAGTGACCCGGTCATTGCCGAGCGCTACACGAGCATGGCCGCCCGCCGACCTGCACAGGGGACAACCTCTAAGCCTGAACCAGCCAAATGCGTGCGGGCTACAGCAAGATGGCCGCCAGTTCCCAGGACAACCACCGAGGCAAAATTGGGCGGGGCAAGGGAGTGTAGTGAGGGCGCTAGGCGGAGTATAAAACAAAAGTGGGCGGAGCGATAAGGCGTCACTGTACGGATGAGAGAACGGGAACAGAGAACGTACGACTTGTGGGCGGGGCGATTCTGCGTCACTGTACGGAGGACAGTGCGGGAAGGGAGGACAGGACGCTTGTGGGCGGGGTGACATTGCGTCACTGTACTGAAAAAAGAGCATGAAGATAGAACGCGAGGCTTGTGGGCGGGGCGATATAGCTTCACTGTACGGAGGGGAGAGCGGGATTATAGAACGCGAGGCTTGTGGGCGGAGCGATATAACGTCACTGTACGGAGGGGAGAGCGGGATTATAGAACGCGAGGCTTGTGGGCGGAGCGATAAAGCGTCACTGTACGGAGGGGAGTGCGGGTTTATAGAACGCGAGGCTTGTGGGCGGAGCGATATAGCGTAACTGTACGGAGGGGAGAGTGGGATTATAGATCACGAGGCTTGTGGGCGGAGCGATTTAACGTCACTGTACGGAGGGGAGAGTGGGATTATAGATCACGAGGCTTGTGGGCGGAGCGATATGGCGTCACTGTACGGAGGGGAGAGTGGGAAGATGGAACGCGACTCATGGCGGCAACTGGTGAGAGACGCTTCTTTCCTCATATATTAACCCCTCACAGGCCGCTATCCTGCACAACGTCACCGCTTCTTTTCTCCCTCACACATTAACTTTTCAGGCAAGAAAGAGGGACATTTGTTATATTAGGTCACGCCCCCTCATTGAGGGATGCATGGTAGAAAGGTTATAACAGTTACAATATAAACACTTTGTATATGCAAATGAATCATTAATTGACGCAGATCTGCATTTTACAACTCAAAGAGGGACAAATCGGAACAAGGGACATGGACTCCAAAGAGGGACAGTCCCTTTAAATCAGGGACACTTGGGAGGTATGCACTAACCCCTCCCACGCATTAAAGTGGACCAACACCCACCTCTGATCGGCCGGGAATCTTATCAGCTCCCTCCCCGTGGGGCATCCGAAATTGGGATGCCCCGCTGTGTGAAACCCCCCAGAAAGCCTCTAAAATCTTAGCTTTTGGGCGATGGATAAGCCGCTGGCGCCTCCCGCGCGTCCCTCTTGCAGGGCGCTCTCCCGCGCCGGCCGTTTGTGAATGGAGAGGCGGCGGCGGCGGCGGCGGCTTATCCGTCGCCTAAAAGGTAAGATTTTACCTTTTACCCTATCGGGGTGCCCCGCGGAAGTGGATCAAAACCCAGGATAGTGAGAATCCTGAGTGTTGGTCCACTTTAAAGTGGATCAAAACCCACCATGATCGGTCCGGGATTCTGATTCCCTTCATCAGGGCATCCAAAATCGGGATGCCCCGCTGTGTGAACCCCCCCCTTTCAGGTTGCTCCATACACTTACCTTGTTTGCCAGTCCAACAGCGCATGTGTGAGCCACGGCTGTATCGCTGCTATCTTTCTGGCAGGGCGCGTGCCCGCGCCAGGTATTTGTGAATGGCCACCACGCTCCCTGTTAGAGGAAGATGCGGCCGTCAGCGCACTCAGAGCCGCTGGCCTTAGACGATTTGATGTCGCATGCGCCGTAGGCCCGGGATGAGGTGAGTTGCCTTAGGCCAGTGGTTCTCAACCTTTCTAATGCAGTGACCCCGCAATACAGTTCCTCATGTTGTCGTGACCCCGCAATACAGTTCCTCATGTTGTCGTGACCCCGCAATACAGTTCCTCATGTTGTCGTGACCCCGCAATACAGTTCCTCATGTTGTCGTGACCCCGCAATACAGTTCCTCATGTTGTCGTGACCCCGCAATACAGTTCCTCATGTTGCGGTGACGCCAAACCAAAAAATAATTCTGGTGGCTACTTCAAAACTGTAATTTTGCTACAGTTATGATTCAGGAGGTAAAGACCTGATATGCATTATGTATTCTCATTGCTACAAATCAAACATCATTTAAACATAGTGATTAATCACAAAAACAATATTTCATTATTTGTTATGTTAGGAAATATTTATTACTAATTCCAATAAATAACATTTCACCATGGCATAGCATGTGTTGGAAACTGTCGTTTCTCCGCCTCTTATTGAAATTAATAGGAGGCTGCGGCGGATTGTGTGATAACTCGAAATTCTCGGGAGCTCTCTTTCACAAAATTCGCCGACACTCACAATGAAATCAATAGGAGGCTGATTTAGTGCCCAAAACCGCTGATTTCAGCAGTTTCCTCATCCAGAATATGGGAAAATAGTGGGAGATATGGGAGATTATTATACATTGGAGAACAGTGTGAGCTACATCTTATAGTGGTCTCTTATAGTATAAGACACTGTGTAAATGTCTGGTGCTTTGTGTAAGTTGCTTTGTGTACTGTGTAATGATTACACACAAAGCACCTTACACTTACACTGTATTGTGTGTATGGTGTGTGTACTGTTATTACACCAGCAGGCGTCTCTTGGCTTCTGTCCTCCGTTGCTTGCTGCGTCGTCCTACTGATGACGTCAGCAAGCGCCGGACATGCGTAATGCGCTGCTATGGACTGTAAAGCGTTCCCCCCCCCCCGCCCCTTAGGCCCCGGACAGATGATGCAATCATGTCTGCGCATGAGCGCAGGCATTCAGTTTGGAACGCGCAACCATACCGGCGTGCTGAATAGCGCTGCTGCAGACGGTAGCGCGACTTCTCAGCGGCTAAAGCCATCGGAAATATGTATTTTCCAATGGCTTTAGGCGACCCCTGTGTTTTGGTCGTTCGACCCCCACACAGGTTGACAACCGCTGCCTTAGGCGATCTGGGAGGTTTCACACAGCAGAGCACTGCAATCTGGGTGCCCCGGGGGGGGGGGGGGGGGGGGGGGTTTGGTCCACTTTAACAGAGGGCCCAGTCACTTCAAATCAGGGACACTATGCACTAGCCCCTACCACCCATTAACCCGCCCCTCACGCTGATTGGGGTTGCCCCGCTGTGTGAAACCCCCAAGTCGCACGGACAGACTCGCCTTTACCCGGTCCTAAGGCACATGCACGACCTCCCGTCCAACCAGAGCTCTCATCTGCGCTGACGCATTTTTGGCTTGGCTTATCTAAGGAGCCGAGCGTCTGAATCCCCCTCTAACAGGGAGCGTGCCCGCGCCGGCCATTCACAAATGCCTGGCATGGGCACGTGCCCTGCTAAAAGGATAGCGGGTATGCGGCCGCTGCTTGCGTATGTGCTGTTAGACCTGGGCCAATGGTGAGTATACAGGGGGGCGGGGGCTCACACAGATTCTGGATGCCCCGTGGGAGGGAATCTAGCTTATAGATTCCCAGGCCGATCTCCGTGGGTTTTGGTCCACTTTAACGCCTTTCTTCCCTCCCAAACCATTAGCCCCGCCCTCTCCCTATCAACACCAATCTAAAAAGATTTGAATCGAGATGCCCTGCTGTGAGTAACCCCCCAGATCACTGCAATACTCACCTCTTTCCCAGCTCTGTCCCATCTCTCTATTCCCAGCTCTGCCCCATCCCATCTCTCTATTCCCAGCTCTGCCTCATCCCATCTCTCTATTCCCAGCTCTGTCCCATCCCATCTCTCTATTCCCAGCTCTGTCCCATCCCATCTCTCTATTCCCAGCTCTGTCCCATCCCATCTCTCTATTCCCAGCTCTGTCCCATCCCATCTCTCTATTCCCAGCTCTGTCCCATCCCATCTCTCTATTCCCAGCTCTGCCTCATCCCATCTCTCTATTCCCAGCTCTGTCCCATCCCATCTCTCTATTCCCAGCTCTGTCCCATCCCATCTCTCTATTCCCAGCTCTGTCCCATCCCATCTCTCTATCCCCAGCTCTGTCCCATCTCTCTATTCCCAGATCTGTCCCATCCCATCTCTCTATTCCCAGCTCTGCCCCATTCCATCTCTCTATTCCCAGCTCTGCCCCATCCCATCTCTCTATTCCCAGCTCTGCCCCATTCCATCTCTCTATTCCCAGCTCTGCCCCATCCCATCTCTCTATTCCCAGCTCTGCCCCATTCCATCTCTCTATTCCCAGCTCTGTCCCATCCCATCTCTCTATTCCCAGCTCTGCCCCATTCCATCTCTCTATTCCCAGCTCTGCCCCATCCCATCTCTCTATTCCCAGCTCTGCCCCATTCCATCTCTCTATTCCCAGCTCTGTCCCATCCCATCTCTCTATTCCCAGCTCTGCCCCATTCCATCTCTCTATTCCCAGCTCTGCCCCATCCCATCTCTCTATCCCCAGCTCTGTCCCATCTCTCTATTCCCAGATCTGTCCCATCCCATCTCTCTATTCCCAGCTCTGCCCCATTCCATCTCTCTATTCCCAGCTCTGTCCCATCCCATCTCTCTATTCCCAGCTCTGCCCCATCCCATCTCTCTATTCCCAGCTCTGCCCCATCCCATCTCTCTATTCCCAGCTCTGTCCCATCCCATCTCTCTATTCCCAGCTCTGCCCCATCCCATCTCTCTATTCCCAGCTCTGCCCCATCCCATCTCTCTATTCCCAGCTCTGCCCCATTCCATCTCTCTATTCCCAGCTCTGTCCCATCCCATCTCTCTATTCCCAGCTCTGTCCCATCCCATCTCTCTATTCCCAGCTCTGTCCCATCCCATCTCTCTATTCCCAGCTCTGCCCCATCCCATCTCTCTGTTCCCAGCTCTGTCCCATCCCATCTATCTGTTCCCAGCTCTGTCCCATCCCATCTCTCTATCCCCAGCTCTGTCCCATCTCTCTATTCCCAGATCTGTCCCATCCCATCTCTCTATTCCCAGCTCTGCCCCATTCCATCTCTCTATTCCCAGCTCTGTCCCATCCCATCTCTCTATTCCCAGCTCTGCCCCATCCCATCTCTCTATTCCCAGCTCTGTCCCATCCCATCTCTCTATTCCCAGCTCTGTCCCATCCCATCTCTCTATTCCCAGCTCTGTCCCATCCCATCTCTCTATTCCCAGCTCTGCCCCATCCCATCTCTCTATTCCCAGCTCTGTCCCATCCCATCTCTCTATTCCCAGCTCTGCCCCATCCCATCTCTCTATTCCCAGCTCTGTCCCATCCCATCTCTCTATTCCCAGCTCTGTCCCATCCCATCTCTCTATTCCCAGCTCTGTCCCATCCCATCTCTCTATTCCCAGCTCTGTCCCATCCCATCTCTCTATTCCCAGCTCTGCCTCATCCCATCTCTCTATTCCCAGCTCTGTCCCATCCCATCTCTCTATTCCCAGCTCTGTCCCATCCCATCTCTCTGTTCCCAGCTCTGTCCCATCCCATCTCTCTGTTCCCAGCTCTGTCCCATCCCATCTCTCTATTCCCAGCTCTGCCCCATTCCATCTCTCTATTCCCAGCTCTGTCCCATCCCATCTCTCTATTCCCAGCTCTGCCCCATCCCATCTCTCTATTCCCAGCTCTGTCCCATCCCATCTCTCTATTCCCAGCTCTGCCTCATCCCATCTCTCTTCTCCCAGCTCTGCCCCATCCCATCTCTCTATTCCCAGCTCTGTCCCATCCCATCTCTCTATTCCCAGCTCTGCCTCATCCCATCTCTCTATTCCCAGCTCTGTCCCATCCCATCTCTCTATTCCCAGCTCTGTCCCATCCCATCTCTCTATTCCCAGCTCTGTCCCATCCCATCTCTCTATCCCCAGCTCTGTCCCATCTCTCTATTCCCAGATCTGTCCCATCCCATCTCTCTATTCCCAGCTCTGCCCCATTCCATCTCTCTATTCCCAGCTCTGTCCCATCCCATCTCTCTATTCCCAGCTCTGCCCCATCCCATCTCTCTATTCCCAGCTCTGTCCCATCTCTCTATCCCCAGCTCTGTCCCATCTCTCTATTCCCAGATCTGTCCCATCCCATCTCTCTATTCCCAGCTCTGCCCCATCCCATCTCTCTATTCCCAGCTCTGTCCCATCCCATCTCTCTATTCCCAGCTCTGCCTCATCCCATCTCTCTATTCCCAGCTCTGTCCCATCCCATCTCTCTATTCCCAGCTCTGTCCCATCCCATCTCTCTGTTCCCAGCTCTGTCCCATCCCATCTCTCTGTTCCCAGCTCTGTCCCATCCCATCTCTCTATTCCCAGCTCTGCCCCATTCCATCTCTCTATTCCCAGCTCTGTCCCATCCCATCTCTCTATTCCCAGCTCTGCCCCATCCCATCTCTCTATTCCCAGCTCTGTCCCATCCCATCTCTCTATTCCCAGCTCTGCCTCATCCCATCTCTCTTCTCCCAGCTCTGCCCCATCCCATCTCTCTATTCCCAGCTCTGTCCCATCCCATCTCTCTATTCCCAGCTCTGTCCCATCCCATCTCTCTATTCCCAGCTCTGTCCCATCCCATCTCTCTATTCCCAGCTCTGTCCCATCCCATCTCTCTATTCCCAGCTCTGTCCCATCCCATCTCTCTATCCCCAGCTCTGTCCCATCTCTCTATTCCCAGATCTGTCCCATCCCATCTCTCTATTCCCAGCTCTGCCCCATTCCATCTCTCTATTCCCAGCTCTGTCCCATCCCATCTCTCTATTCCCAGCTCTGCCCCATCCCATCTCTCTATTCCCAGCTCTGCCCCATCCCATCTCTCTATTCCCAGCTCTGTCCCATCCCATCTCTCTATTCCCAGCTCTGCCCCATCCCATCTCTCTATTCCCAGCTCTGCCCCATCCCATCTCTCTATTCCCAGCTCTGCCCCATTCCATCTCTCTATTCCCAGCTCTGTCCCATCCCATCTCTCTATTCCCAGCTCTGTCCCATCCCATCTCTCTATTCCCAGCTCTGTCCCATCCCATCTCTCTATTCCCAGCTCTGCCCCATCCCATCTCTCTGTTCCCAGCTCTGTCCCATCCCATCTATCTGTTCCCAGCTCTGTCCCATCCCATCTCTCTATCCCCAGCTCTGTCCCATCTCTCTATTCCCAGATCTGTCCCATCCCATCTCTCTATTCCCAGCTCTGCCCCATTCCATCTCTCTATTCCCAGCTCTGTCCCATCCCATCTCTCTATTCCCAGCTCTGCCCCATCCCATCTCTCTATTCCCAGCTCTGTCCCATCCCATCTCTCTATTCCCAGCTCTGTCCCATCCCATCTCTCTATTCCCAGCTCTGTCCCATCCCATCTCTCTATTCCCAGCTCTGCCCCATCCCATCTCTCTATTCCCAGCTCTGCCCCATCCCATCTCTCTATTCCCAGCTCTGCCCCATCCCATCTCTCTATTCCCAGCTCTGTCCCATCCCATCTCTCTATTCCCAGCTCTGTCCCATCCCATCTCTCTATTCCCAGCTCTGCCCCATTCCATCTCTCTATTCCCAGCTCTGTCCCATCCCATCTCTCTTCTCCCAGCTCTGTCCCTTCCCATCTCTCTATTCCCAGCTCTGTCCCTTCCCATCTCTCTATTCCCAGCTCTGTCCCTTCCCATCTCTCTATTCCCAGCTCTGTCCCTTCCCATCTCTCTATTCCCAGCTCTGTCCCATCCCATCTCTCTATTCCCAGCTCTGCCCCATCCCATCTCTCTTCTCCCAGCTCTGTCCCTTCCCATCTCTCTATTCCCAGCTCTGTCCCATCCCATCTCTCTATTCCCAGCTCTGTCCCTTCCCATCTCTCTTCTCCCAGCTCTGTCCCTTCCCATCTCTCTATTCCCAGCTCTGTCCCATCCCATCTCTCTATTCCCAGCTCTGTCCCATCCCATCTCTCTTCTCCCAGCTCTGTCCCATCCCATCTCTCTATTCCCAGCTCTGTCCCATCCCATCTCTCTATTCCCAGCTCTGTCCCTTCCCATCTCTCTATTCCCAGCTCTGTCCCTTCCCATCTCTCTATTCCCAGCTCTGTCCCATCCCATCTCTCTATTCCCAGCTCTGTCCCATCCCATCTCTCTATTCCCAGCTCTGTCCCATCCCATCTCTCTATTCCCAGCTCTGTCCCATCCCATCTCTCTATTCCCAGCTCTGTCCCATCCCATCTCTCTATTCCCAGCTCTGTCCCATCCCATCTCTCTTCTCCCAGCTCTGTCCCTTCCCATCTCTCTATTCCCAGCTCTGTCCCTTCCCATCTCTCTATTCCCAGCTCTGTCCCATCCCATCTCTCTATTCCCAGCTCTGTCCCATCCCATCTCTCTATTCCCAGCTCTGTCCCATCCCATCTCTCTTCTCCCAGCTCTGTCCCTTCCCATCTCTCTATTCCCAGCTCTGTCCCATCCCATCTCTCTATTCCCAGCTCTGTCCCTTCCCATCTCTCTATTCCCAGCTCTGTCCCATCCCATCTCTCTATTCCCAGCTCTGTCCCATCCCCCTTATACCTAGCTTTGCTCCCATCCATCCCTCTTGTTTCAGCGCTGCCCCCGTCCACCCATCCATGTTACCAGAGCTGTAGGTTCCACAGGGCCAAACAAAGAAAAAAAGGTGTCTCACTGCCCAATACAGATACTGCTTGGGGGGGCACAGCCATTTTTTAGTTCTGCTCATGAGGATATATCTCCGCTGCGCTAATTTCAACTACAACCCCCCCAAGTACTTTTAGTCGAGGTCCATTTACCGTGGTGCAGACCACGGTAAATGGACCTCGACTAAAAGTACTTGAGTACCCCTGGGCTAGAGTCTTTCAAAACCCAAGGCGATTGGCCCGGAAATGTATAAGATTAGACAACGTGTCGGCAGCATATCCGAGCACGCTGATTGGACAAGCGGCCGTGCATGCGTCATAGGACCGGGAAGCTGCGAGTTGGTTTCAGCGATCTGGGAGGTTTCATGCAGCAGAGCACCCCCTGTATAAGCCCCGGGGAAAAGGGTCTAAACCCAGGATAGTCAAAATCCTGGCTTTTGGTCCACTTTAAAATGGACCAAAACCCAGCGCGATCAATTTCCCAGGCTGAACGATCCCCCCCCCCCAGGGCATCAGGATGCCGCTGTGTGAAACCCCCCAGCTCGCTAATACACTTACCTTCTTTCCCGGTCCAGCTGCGCATGCGCGAGCCACGACCACATCCCCGCAATCCCTCTTGCAGGGCGCATGCCCACGCCAAGCTTTCGCGCAAGGCAGACGCGGGCACGATCCCTGTTAGAGGTTAGCGGGGGATGCGTCCTTCAGCGAGCTCAGAGCCGCTGGTCTTAGACGACGTGACGTCAACGGATCCGAGCACGCTAATTGGACGAACGGCCGCGCATGCGCCGTAGGACTGGGAAGAGGTGAGTTGGTTTCAGTGACCTGGGCGGTTTCATATCGCCTGATCAGGGATGGCCCAAAACTCAGGATAGTCAAAATCCTGGGTTTCGGTCTACTTTGAGGAACAGCCAGCCGCATGTTTTTGTCTGGTGAGCCTGCAGGGGGGGGGCAGGGGAATTGTTTCCCCTTTCTTATGTTTTTCCCACAATTTTATTATTTTTATGTTGCCACTTTACCTTTTAAAATTTCACGCCCTTTTTGGGGGCAGGATGCTTGAGCGAAGGGGTGGAGCTTGCGGTCGGGGAAAGACAAGACAATAGAGAAGCGCTGCCTAGTTCCCTGGCTTTGTGATGGCCTTGTCGAGGCACCGGCCGGCTGCTCGTGCCAAGGACCGCTGCTTCCTGGCTGTGGCTGTCTGGGCTGGCCACTCGCATGGAATGGCCTAGGGGCTGCAAGTGTTGTGTATAGGTATATATTTGTGTATATAAATATATATACCTTTCAAGTGTCCCTGATTTGGAGGGACTGTCCCTCTTTTGAGTCCCTGTCCCTCATGGTTCTCATTTGTGTTTCTATTGTTGTAACTGTTACAATCTCCTATCCATCTCTCAATGAGGGATACTTTTTTTTTTTTTTTGTATGTATGTGCTTAGGAGTAAGTGCCTATTTACTTTCTCAGTATTATTTGTAGGATTGTGGGAAAGGATAGCAATATTGGTGTGGTTCCCCCTAGGGCCTTGAAGTAGTCTATGACTATCGAGTACTCTTATCTACTATGGTCTTAGGCCCTCAGGGTTATTTAGACTAGATAGTAGGGGTGTCCGCTACTATCGCAATAGTTTATTCAACAATACTAGAGTCGATTCTTTCTTTCTAGTATCGATTCTGACTGTAAAAAAACACTCACCTGACCCTTTGTTCGATCCAGCAGGCTCTTCTATTCTCCGGGGGGGGGGGGCCTCTGAGCCCCCCATTACCTGCCTCCCCAAAGCCAAGGGGGGGCAGAAGGGCCCGGGGCCATTCGGCTGTGCCTGTCCCTGCGCCCTGTTCTACAAGCCCCCATAGCTGGTCCTGGGCTCATTATGCTTGGTAAGGGGGACCTCACGCCTAGAGATGAGCAAACTTTTGAAAAATTCGATTAGCCGAATTTTCCAGAAAAATTTGTTTTGGCCCAAATCTATTTGCGGCGAACCGCTATTAAAAACGGCTATTTATGGGCCTCCATAGGGTTGCAGAACGTTTTGCCTGGCTGTAACACGCATAGGATGCGTGCTGGGTTAGTGAAATAATATTGTAAAGAAGTATGACATGCAGATCAGAGGCGTCACTATCAGAATCGCTGTCGCAGAGCGGCACAATTACAGAGCCTTGAGGTGGCATCAGCATGACAAGTCCATATATTGCCTGAAAGACACACTGTCGGGTATATAAAGCAGAGCTTTATATAGAATAAGGAGGATCAAACAATATGAAACTTATAAACTATAACTCAGGTTGATCCTTTAAGATGGACATAAAAATACCTAGAGATCTCTATGTAATTTGTCAGCGCAATAGTAAAACTTACTAAATAACGGTTAAAGATAAAAATTATTTGTTATAAATACATTTAAAAATAACCAACAAAAACAATCATATTAAAACCATTTATCATGCACTTATTAAATTTGGCCACAAGATGGCTCACTTCTATTACACAAATAACCTTTTAACTAACCAACACTAAGGGCAACCTAGTAAACAATTATACCTATTTGCAATACAGAATTTATAGATTAAAAATAATTTTCCCCAGCATGGTGGCAGAAGGGGAACGTCTGGAGGCAAATGTGCTCGGGGTAGACCACTTGCTGCGTGGCAGGCTACCTTCCCGGGAGGTAGTGGAAGAGGAGTTCCTGGAGGCTGCAGCAGCAGTGAATTAGTATCCGCAGGAGGTTAACATGGCTATATGAAAAATGTGTAGGCAGAAGGCGAAGGGTGGCCAGGGTCCCAATGTTGGCCCCACAGCCCTGCATCAACATTTGCAGCGTCACCATAAAGCGGCCTGGGCCTTACTCCGAGTCAGTCATTCCGCCGGCAATCCATTGGCCAAGCCATGGCCAAGAGACAACAGTATGCGCCCACTCATCCAACGCGCAGAAGCTAAATGTGCTCCTGTATAAGTTGTTGGTGCTGCAGACCTATTTGCAATACAGAATTTATAGATTAAAAATAATTTTCCCCAGTGAACAATGCTCCGACAATAATAAAATCAGCCAAAATATTTGATAGTATAGTTCAGATTACCAAGCCGGAAATTAACTTGTGGAAATGTATATTCCAATAAGAGATTTTACAATATCCAGCACGTTAACTATCAGTTAATAATAACTATACATTACCAAATATCTTGGGATGTCGGCTTCCAAAGCAATGTAGAGCTTATGAGATATTTGGGGTGATGTGTCCTCAATATGTAATCGATCAGAATGCTGAGCTGTTGATCAGAGCTGTTGATGGAGATCTGTGAGGTCAGGTGAGTCGAGATGAGCAGATGATCAGATGCTATCAGATCTCAGATGCTATCAGATGCTCTCCGCCCCTCTCTGTGTAGCTAGACCCATTTTTTGTAGATTTCTTATCTATTCCCCCCTCCTTCAGTAAACATGAGGTCACTGGGGCGTGGGGTAAGATATCAGGTGACTTTGTCATTTCTAGGCTAACCACAAGAGGGCAGTACAGGATAAGAAATGGATCCTGCACTATTTTGGAGGAGTAAATATATCCTCAAAAGGCATATTATATATTACTATATATACATACACAGATATATATAATAAATGTATATTTACACATGCATATTCAAATATCCCACTAATATCCACAATTAATTTCTCAGTATCTTATATAGACAACTGGAAATATATGAATAATTATTTGTCATAAAGTAACATCATAACAATTATATAATTGTTATCCTGGGGACAATTATTATGTCTAATATATAAGACATTTAAAAAATTATAATACCTTTTATAATCATTTTATATATCTTTCCATTATACTGATTATCTTAAAAAGATATTACATTCACCGAAATTCTAAAATACATATATATATATCTACCAATCTTATTTAAATTGATGCATCAGGCATTGAACATATAATATATATAAAATAAAATAGTATTGCATATATTTAAATGACACCACTATGAAAACCCTCATCGTGGCAAAAGGTATTTTTCCCTTGAAGCTGGATAATTAACTCAATCCAATTGTTTATTCTGGAAAAGCTGACACCATATGAAATCTAAGTTTGTAAGACACCTGGTCTGATCCGGGATTATAAAATCCCTCTTTAGCATATACACCTAAGTATAAAATTCCATTGTTCAATAGTTCATAACCAAATGGGCCTTATTTAGAATCCTGATAACAGTGGATTTCAGCCACATATGTAGGCTTTTCCCAGACTGAGAAAATGCCTAGTCTGGGCTTCTATTGTGAAGACTTGTCAACTAGGCCTTATGTCTGCTGAGACAGTTAAACTTTAAACTGATTAACCAATTTGTAACACCACACAGGTCTCACAAGGAAAATACAGGTCAATTTATAGTTTCAGAGTTTCTACCAAATCTTAAAATAAAATCATATATAGGTTTATACATTTGTTATTATAAATAAGCCTGACAACACTCTGGACTTGGCAGCAGCATGGGGAGCCCATATATTGCCTAAAAGACACACCCTGGAGTTGGCAGCAGCATAAGGAACCCATATATTGCCTGAAAAACACACTGGAGTTGGCAGCAGCATTAGGAGCCCATATATTGCCTGAAAAACACACCCTGGAGTTGGCAGCAGCATAAGAAACCCACATATTGCTTGAAAAACACACCCTGGAGTTGGCAACAGCATTAGGAGGCCATATATTGCTTGAAAGACGCACCCTGGAGTTGGCAGCTGCATGAGAAGCTCATATATTTTGCCAGAAGGACACACCCTGGAGTTGGCAGCAGCACAAGGAGCCCATATATTGCCTGAAAGACACACTGGAGTTGGCAACAGCATTAGGAGGCCATATATTGCCTGAAAGACACACCCTGGAGTTGGCAGCAGCATGAAGAGAACATATACAGATTTTGGGCACATATATCTTATCCTAGGAATATTAATACAAATTAAGATTAACGTAAAGCATTTCCTCAATAATTACTTGTGGTCTGATGTGGGGGAATGTCTGTAACTGGAGAGCAGCGCCTTAAATCTGTTTTGCACTATCCATATTTCTAAATTGTTGGTCTGGCACCATGATCAATCTACTCTGATGCATCAGGCATTGGTGGGTGGAAATCTTGGCTGATCCATGCCTGATTCATTTTCACGCAGGTCAGTCTCTGAAAAAAACATTTTTCAAGCGTACTGGAGCACATTGAACTGCCCTCATCAGTGCATCATATACGCACATCAAAGAGTTTTACCACTTTGTTCCTGTTAAAGTCTGCAGTCTGAAAGGCCATAGATAGTTACACACCTGCTGCTGTTATCGACAAATCCTGTTTTAAGCATAGTGTAGCGTTTTGTCCTCCCCTCATATATGCACTAAGTATGTCAGGCAGAGAAGTGCCAGGATGGGCACAGAGGAGTTTCAGAGGCCTGAATTCATCAAGCAGAGGTCGCAGCAGACTACGGGTGAGTGGCAGCAGGAGTCTCAGTGAGAGGCCTGATCTCCCATATCGGCTAGCGGTCGTGTCTCGACCTACAACCCATCTGCCATTATCGATTGGTTGTCACT
This sequence comes from Gastrophryne carolinensis, assembly GCA_027917425.1. Taxonomy (NCBI): domain Eukaryota; kingdom Metazoa; phylum Chordata; class Amphibia; order Anura; family Microhylidae; genus Gastrophryne; species Gastrophryne carolinensis. Next base: position 21,423,230 of record CM051237.1, read on the forward strand.
TGTGATGAAGTGGATGATCGTGTTATCTGACACCCCCCAGTCAACTGTGGGTTATATCTTATGCTTTGGGTTCAGCTCCACTATTCAGTGAGGACGACCTGAGAAAAATCAGCAGCTACTGCCCAGCCAAGAAGTGGAGGAGACACTCGCCGCTTCTTCCACTAGGCGGGCAAGTAGTGATGAGGAGAGTGGCGTGGGAGGCGGTGTTGCAAAAGTTTTGGCTTCTGAATCGGACACTGTTGAGGAACCTGAGGAGGACATCAGTGATGTCCTTGCGAGCTTACAGTCTAAAGGATGGGGTGGAGTCAAAAGGTAGGGATCACAAGTGGTAGAGCTTGAGTTGGGCTGCATGTGCCGTTTGAAGGTTATAGGAGTTGCTTAAGCCAGATTATATGCCCTGTCTGAAGAAGTGAGTTTTGAGGGCACTTTTAAAGGCTTGGAGTGATGGAGAGTGACGGATTTAGTGGTCAGCATGGTGGCAGAAGGGGAAAGTCTGGAGGCAAATGTGCTCGGGGTAGACCACTTGCTACGTGGCAGGCTACCTTCCCGGGAGGTAGTGGAAGAGGAGTTCCTGGAGTCGGCAGCAGCAGTGAATTAGTGCGGACTGTTGGTGGGAAAATCAGCTACTCAGTGATGTGGCAGTTTTTCATCAAGTATCCGCAGGAGGTTACATATATATATGTATATATGGAGGTTACATATAGGCTATATGGCTATAAGATGTGTAGGCAGAAGGCGAAGCGTGGCCAAGGTCCCAATGTTGGCCCCACAGCCCTGCATCAACATTTGCTGCGTCACCATAAAGCGGCCTGGGAGAGCTGGCTCCAAAGTGGTGGTCCAGCCTGCTGCATTAACTAGTGGCACACTGCTCCCTGTTCCAGCCAGCCAAGGCTCCACCACCTTCTGTGTGTCATACCCATCCTCTGTCGCTCCAGATGCTCCTCCTCCTCTTACTCCGAGTTAGTCATTCCGCCAGCAATCCATTGGCCAAGCCATGGCCAAGAGACAACAGTATGCGCCCACTCATCCAACGCGCAGAAGCTAAATGTGCTCCTGTATAAGTTGGTGCTGCAGTCCCTCCCTTTTTCAGGTGGTGGACTCTGCACTGTTCAAAGAACTGATGGCTTGTGCCGAGCTGAGGTGGAGAGTCCTAAGCTGTCATTTCTTTGCGAAGAAGGCAGTACCAGCCCTGTACAATTTTGTTGAACAGAAGGTGGGCCAGTCCTTGAGCCTGTCAGTGTGTACCAATGGCTTCGGATGTAGTTCTGAGAGGTATGTCTAAGTGAATAGATAATCTTAAAGCTCATATTGGGAATAGAGTTCCTCCTCAAGAAAGTATGGAGACTCTCCCAACATTATACAGAGCTATGTCTTTCCCAACACATGCCTGTCAGGAGATCATCAGGGCCTCGGCTAGGTCATCGGCATTAGTAGCCTGTGCCCGTCGAGCAATCTGGCTGAAGACTTAGTCTGGGGACAGTAGTTCTAAAAATAGACGGTGTGCCATTCCCTTTCAGGGGGGAAGATTTTTTTCTGCCAGACCAGGAGAATTGTCATCTACAGTACAGAGCACTCCCATTCGGCCTGTCATCCTCCTCCAGAATCTTTAAAAGATACTAGCAGAACCAATGGCCCTCTCATGCAACTAGGAATCAATGTCGTACCATATCTGGACGATCTGATTCTAAACAGTTCCAAAGAGGCTCTGTTGGTACATTTGGAAAAGACGATGAAGGTTCTAAAGGATCTGGGAAAGGTGATAAACCTGGAAAATTCCAGTACAAGTCCTTCACAGCAGTGCAAATATTCGGGGCTCCTAATAGAACCCAGGGGAAAAATAATTCTGCCAGGAGACAAATCATTAAGGATAATAAACAAGGTGATATCACTGGTAAATCCAAAAGTATTCCTAAGGGCAATAATGAAGCTGTTAGGACTAATGACTTCAACCATTCCAGCAATGGCTCAGTTGCACTGCAGGAATTCCTGTTACTAAAATGGGGAAAAAGATCAAGGGTCACTGGATCAGTTGGTGCAGTTAAACTCAACGGCACTGAAAGATCTTCTCTGGTGGACATATTCAGTTTGATCAGGATTATTTGGGGACAACATCAAAAAGAATGCAAAAAGTTATTCTCCCTAGTGAAGGAGGAAGGAGCAGTAGCAATAGAGGCACTGGCTCAAAAGATGTAACTTTCAACTTACCTGTGTTTTTCCACCCTTCAGAATCCTGCCACAGGTGATATGGAAAGTGGGGCAAGCGAAAGCAAAGGGGATACTCTTCGCACCTTATTGGCCAAGAAGAGTGTGGTTTGTAGAATTAACCAGGATGGTGATAAGAGGTCCTTGGAATCTGCCGGAAGTTACAGACATCATACATCAAAAGTCGGTACTGCATCCGAATCCAACAAGAATTCGAATGATAGCATGGATCCTAAAGGGCACTACTAAGAAAAAAAAGGTGTTCCCGGAGAAGGATAGAAACATGTCTGCAAGTCATAAGTTATCTACAAGGAAAATTTACGGAAAGGTATGGAAAGTATGTCTTCTTTTGTGAGATTAACAATCCGAAGGTAAAAGATATAGCTTCAGTGCTAGTTTGTTTGTTAAAAGGATTCGAAAAGGCACAGGCTGTAAGTACCCTGAAGACTCAAGCCTCTGCATTATCAGTGTTTTTCTGGATGGTAGCTAACCCTAGGCCATCTCTAACTCTAGGCTGGTCCTAAACCTAACCCTAGCAACAAAAAGGGTTAATGAATTCAAGCATAATCAAGTAAAGAAACTATTGGGCTAAAGTCCCAGATAAAATAATTTCTAGACCCAATCCATTTATTTTGCCTAAGATAGCAACTTCCGATAACCGGTACCAGGAGATAGTTCTTCTGACGCTGCCAGGTACAGTTGGTAAGGAGGAGGATCTTTTGCTGCTTGATGTCAGAAGAGCGCTGATTTTTATTGAAAAGTTCAAAATACTGGCACTTGACAGGGCAAATGCTAGTAACATTAATGGGGAAAATAAAGGTTCAGCAGCCTCAAAGGCTACTATTACGAGAAGGTTAAAACTGACTATTGCAAAGTCATATGCTAAAAAGGGAGTGACACCCCCTGAAGTGTCAGCTCACTCCACAAGGGAAATGATCACATCTTGGGCAGAAAGAACTAGGGCTTCTATAGAAATATGTGAAGCTGCCATGTGGTCTTCGCCCCACACCTTAAGCACTATAAACTTTAGCTACTGTCGGCAAACATCAGTACTTCGGAAGAAGTGTACTCCTTGCAGCATCCCATCCCTAAGGTATAATTATTTGCCTAATCCTCTCCATGTGGTCAAGCTAAAGGATGACTTGGAAAAACCTCTGTTACTTACTGGTAACGTCCTTTTTAGGAATCCTTCAGCTTGACCGCTTATTACCCGCCCAGATGCCAAGGGTTGGAGTACAGTTACTGTTCTATAACTGAGGTGGGAAGGTAGAGGTGGGGCTTTTAAACTCTGTTCCTGTTTTGTGTTTCCTCCCAGGGGGTGGAGCATGATCTCTCCATGTGGTCAAGCTGAAGGATTCCTAAAAAGGACGTTACCGGTAAGTAAGGGAGATATTCTAAGTATGTCACACACCCCACTTCAGACTTAATAATTACACTAGGGTTAACGCACCTCTAGGTGGCAGCATTGCAGAGGACTTCTCCCAAAAACTTCAACAGGCCCCTCCCGGTCTATACATACCTGGTACCTCCCAAGAACCTCCCAGTGTTGTTCTCTGCAAGGTGGCGACAAGACAGAAGAAAGAAGTCTCCTGCTTGCAGGTAGCCGGGGTATCCCCCCGGCCCCCCCCCCATGGTCTATTTCTGCCCGGCTTTTGTTTGAATTGTGTTCTATGTAATGGCAGCCTCCCAGCTTCGGCTGTAGGCCGGGCAATAAGGTAGCCGGCACCATTGGTGCCTAGGAGATTAGCTCCTCCGCTCGACCCTTCATTGCGGGGCATAGCGGGATTCCCGGAGTGGTGATCCGGATGTGGGATGCCCCCTTTTTTATAGGAGTTAGTGGTCAGGTTGTCCTTGCCCTGGGGTGTTGTGTCTCTTCCGGGGTGTGGGACGCGCTGGGGACAGTGTCATGCTTTACTATGCACATGTTGTGTGAGTGTGCTGCTGCGCTTTCCATTTGTGATTTTACTTTGTGTTTTTACTTGTGATTTTACTTGTGCCTTCACTGTCTGTTCATGGCTGTGTATGTGTTCTCCCCTCAGGAGCCGGGGGTGGTCCCGCGGGTGGCTGGGCGCCGTATTCGGCGCCTGCAGCTTGTTTGCCCGGCTGCTCAGGGGAGACTTTGATCAGTGTGTGGGTCTGTGTTCTTCGACGCTGTACTCCGGGAGCCGGCGGGTGGCGCCGCCGGCCCCGTGATCGAGGTCTGATGGCGGTCCCCGCAGGCAGACGCTGACGCTGCCTGGGGGCGGGGCCGCGCACGGATTGGACGGTCTGAGGGGCGGGGCCTTCTCGGCTCCCGCGCTCCCGGAGCTTCTCTCTTCCTCCGTCCTCGGTGTGCTGGCCGCCATCTTCTGCTGGCTGCGCGGTTCCTCTTCTCTCCAGGTAGGCGGTTCGTGGGCCATGTCAGTGACCCCTCGGATCCTTCCTTCTCCCTTGCCTCCCTCCTCGCCCCGGCGCAGCTTGATGGTGCTGGCTGGCATTAACCACTTCCGTTGCTCTGGTTAATGAGGGGGGGGGGTGGTAAAGGGGGGTTTTGTATATTATGCGGTGTTTTTTGGCATGGTGCTGATTGACGCCTGTCTCTCTCTCCCTTTGTGTTTTTCAGATCCTGGGATCCCGTCTGGCAGGGCTCTCCCGGTCATATATACCTGGCTCGTGGGGGGTGTTTTTTGTCCTTGCTATATATATATATATATATATATATATATATATATATATATATATATATATATATATATATATATACACATTTATTGTATTTTTATTAGGGCCTTATGCTATTCCCCTGGGTCAGGATCTTGTGTCTGTCCTTAGACTAGTGTTAGGTTATTTAGGGGCATCCCGGGTCGCGTACCGCATAAATCCCTGGGTTCTGCAAATACCATAATTTCACCACATGGAGGTTGCCACAGATACCGGGAATGGTTCTTCGGGACAATCCAAGGTGTGCGGGGGTTGTGGGGCTCCGCTCCAGGGAGATGATGTCATTTTGTGTATCCCTTGTGCACAGCAGAACATTGCACGGCAGTCCAGTACTCCGGTGCCTAGCACTTCGTCAGCCGCGCCATCTCCCTCTCCCCCTCGCTTATTCCGGACCCCGTGTGACGTTGTCCTGGGCGGGGATTCGCAGTCTGAGGTATGTGCCCGCTTGACCAGCCTTGAGAAGCGGTTTTCTGCTATAGCCGCTCAGAAGGTTTCAGCTAAGCGGAAGCATCTGTCTCCGCCTCCGCCGGATTCAGATGAGGAAGTTGTGGGAGATCTGGATTGGTCGGATCGTCCCCGTGAAGAAGGTGAGCTCATTGAGGATGAAGATTCTGATGTTCAGCAGTTGCTGGGTTCTGAGGGAGATCAGGATGATGGCCTCCCTCTCGATTCCTCTACCATTTTGAGCCAGATGTTTGAGGTGTTGGATTTGGAGCCTCCGGTGGTTGCTCCCAGGCCCAAGGGTCAGCTTTTTGGGGTTTCCAAGCAGCGTCTGGAATTTCCCAGCCAACAGCACTTTGAAGAAATTGTCTTCAAGCAATGGGAGCAACCTACACGTCTTGTTGGTGTGCCGTCTAGCTGGGATAGGAAGTATCCCTGATGAAGCGTTGGTCTGTCCCCCCTGAGGTAGATACTCCGGTCTTGGGACTGTCCAACACGGCGGTCGTGCATTCCCCTGACACGACTTCGCTCAGGGACGGTGAGGATCGCCGGGTTGATCAGCTTGCCCGTCATGGTTTTGTATGTGCGGGTTCGGTGTTAAGGCCTGTCTGTGCTTCGGCTCTTTTGACTTTTGCTGTCAGGTCTATTGTCAGGGACTTGGGGGTGGATCTCGAGCCCTCCAGTGATGAGTCCCTTGGGCTTAAGCGCTGTGATGCTTTTTTGTCCTTCATCCTGGCCGCTCAGGAGGATGCCATGCTGATGTGTGGCAGGGCTACTGCCTTGCTGGTAGCTATCCGGCGCTGTGTGTGGTTGAGACAGTGGACAGCTGATTTTAATTCTAAAAGATCGCTCACGGCTCTGCCCTTTATGGGTTTGAGGCTTTTTGGTGAGAGGCTGGACTCTGTTGCCAAGGGAGGTAAGTTACCTCAGCGCAAGAAATTTCGTTGTTCCTTTCGGGGGATGGTCTCGTTCAATCCGTCCTTTCGGGGAGTTGGCGCCGGTAGAGGTGCGGGCTCCCCGGCCCCCAGGGGCGGCAGTTGGAATAGGGGCAGAGGCCGTGGTCGTCCCACCCGCGTCTGGGGTGCCAAGCCCAAGCCGGCTGCCAAGCCCATCCAGCAATGAGGGGGCGCCCTCACCCGTTCGGGTGGGGGGACGGTTGCAACTTTTCTCCCGGGTGTGGGACCAGGAGGTCCCGGACAGATGGATCCGGGAGGTGGTTTCGGCCGGTTACAAGTTGGAGTTCGAGTCCCTTCCTCCTCCAAGGTTCTTCAGGTCTCGGGTGTCTTTGGATCCTTTGGCCGCGCAGGGGCTCCTGGCGGCAGTAAGGAATCTTCTGGATTTGGCCGTCATTTGCCCGGTTCCTCCTTCGGAGGTGGGACGCGGGTTTTATTCCAATCTCTTCACGGTCCCCAAAAAGGACGGGTCCTTCCGTCCTATTCTGGATTTGAAGTTTCTCAACAGGTTTATTCGTCCTCGGAAGTTTCGCATGGAGACCCTGCGGTCGGCGATCGGTTCGCTTCGGCAGGGGGACTTTATGACGTCCATAGACATCAAGGATGCGTACCTGCACGTGCCGATTTTTCCTGCTCATCAGCGGTTCCTCCGTTTCGTGGTGGGGGATCGGCATTTTCAGTTTGTGACTCTTCCATTCGGGCTCACCTCTGCTCCGAGAGTGTTCACCAAGGTGTTGGCGGGGGTGATGGCCCTGCTCAGAGCTCAGGGGATTCGCATTGTGCCTTACCTGGACGATCTTCTCATCATGGCTCCTTCCTTCAGTCAAGCAGAAGGGGACACCAGCACGGTGGTGTCCATGTTGGAGAGATTCGGCTGGGTGATCAATTACCCCAAGTCCTCGCTGGTTCCGGCCAGGGTGGTGACCTTTCTGGGGATGTCGCTGGACTCCTGCCAGCACAGAGTGTTTCTTCCTCAGGCCAAGGTTCTGATGATTCAGGAATTGGCCCGGCTGCTCCTCTCCCATCCTCATCCGTCCATTCGTCTGGGGATGAGACTGGTGGGGTTGATGGTGGCCTCGTTCGAGGCAGTTCCCTTTGCTCAGTTTCATACGAGGACTCTTCAACTCCATCTTTTGGCGTCTTGGAACCGGTGCCCGGGGTCGTTGGATCGGTCCTTCCGGTTGTCCCCTCGGGTTCGGCAGTCCCTTCTGTGGTGGTTGGTCTCGGACAATCTTCTGAAGGGCAGGTCGTTTCTGACTCCACTTTGGGAAACTGTCACCACGGATGCCAGTCTGTCAGGCTGGGGAGGTTATTGGAAGGATCTTCGGTTTCAGGGGCAGTGGGACCCTCAGGAGGCTCACTTGCCCATCAATGTTCTGGAATTGCGGGCCATCAGGTTGGTTCTGTCTCACTTGACGCATCATTTACAAGGTCTGCCGGTTCAGGTTCGCTCGGACAATCAGACGGCGGTTGCTTACATCAATCACCAAGGGGGGACTCGCAGTCTGGGTGCCCACAGGGAAGTGTCTCTGATTTTGGTCTGGGCGGAGACTCCTGTACCTTGCATCTCGGCAGTTTACATTCCGGGTGTGGAAAACACGGAGGCGGATTTTCTGAGCCGGTGTGCGTCCCGTCGGGGGGAGTGGTCTCTCCATCCCCAGGTGTTTCGGTCACTTTGTCTCCGGTGGGGGACGCCGGAGGTGGATCTGTTTGCCTCTCGTCACAATCACAAGCTTCCGTCCTTTGTGTCCCTGTCCCGGGACCCTCTGGCTCTGGCGGTGGATGCCATGTCCCTGAGCTGGAGGGACCTGGGGTTTCTTTATCTGTTTCCTCCGATTCCCATGTTAGGCAGGGTTCTGCGAAAGTTGGTTCTGGAAGGAGTTCCCGCCATTCTCGTGGCTCCAAGGTGGCCAAGGCGGGTGTGGTTCGCGGACATCGTCCGTCTGGCCGTGGATCGGTTCGATCTGCCTCTTCGGCCAGATCTTCTCACTCAGGGTCACCTCTGTTACCCCAGTTTACAAACGCTGGCTTTGACGGCTTGGCTCCTGAAACCTCCATCTTAAAGGAGGAGGGTCTTTCGGATGCGGTCATTCAGACTCTTATTGGTGCTAGGAAGAGATCTTCTTCTTCCATATATTACAGGTATTGGAGAGCTTATATTGATTGGTGTGAGGCTAGGTCTTTGCCCTGCCGGGTCTTTTCTGTGTCTAGGATTTTGGAGTTCCTTCAGACGGGTCTGGACTCTGGCCTTCAGTTGAGTACCTTGAAGGGGCAGGTTTCTGCTTTGTCAATTTTTTTCCAGAAATCTTTTGCTAGTCATTCTTTGGTCAAGACTTTTTTCCAGGGGGTCTCGCATGTGCGGCCTCCTAGGAAGCCTTTGCTCCCAGTTTGGGACCTGAATTTGGTTCTTTCTGCTCTTATGGCTCCTCCTTTTGAGCCCTTGCGGGATGTTGCTTTGTCCATTCTCACTCAGAAGGTTGCCTTTCTGGTGGCCATTACTTCGGTTAGGCGTGTTTCAGAGCTGGCTGCTTTGTCTATTCAGGCTCCTTATTTTGAGGATCATCAGGACAAAGTGGTTTTTCGTTACAAGTCAGATTTTCTCCCTAAAGTGGTTTCTGCTTTTCATCTTAACCAGGACATTGTTCTTCCTTCTTTGTGTCCTAAGCCTAAGAATGTCAAGGAGCGTGCTTTGCACTGCTTGGATGTGGTTCGTTGTGTCAGGTTCTATCTTCGTGCGACGTCTTCTTTTCGTAAGACTGATGCCTTTTTCGTTGTGCCATGTGGGCCTAGGAAGGGGTTGGCTCCGGCCAAATCTTCCATTAGTAAATGGATTCGTCAGGCCATTATTGGTGCTTATTCGGCCAAGGGGAAGGATCCTCCTTTCCGTGTTACTGCTCATTCTACTCGGGCGGTTGGTGCGTCCTGGGCTTTTCAGCACCAGGCTTCTGTTGAACAAGTGTGTAAGGCTGCAACTTGGTCTTCTGTTCATACTTTCTCTAAGTTCTATAAGGTTGATGTGCGGGCTTCAGCGGATGCTGTTTTTGGCCGCAAGGTTTTGCAGGCTGCAGTGGTTTGAATTTTTTCTGCGTTATTGCCTGTTCGGATACCCACCCTTTTCTGGACACTGCTGTTGGATGTCCCTAGTGTAATTATTAAGTCTGAAGTGGGGTGTGTGACATACTTAGAATAATACCATTTTGTGAATACTCACCTGTAAAATGGGTATTATAAGTATGTCACACACCCCACTTCACCCGCCCTTTTTGGTATCCTGGCTCTCTATTTGGTGAAGTTTGGTTCTTTACGTTGAGGGTTACATTGTTTGGTTCTGGTACCTTGTCTTACTGCTGTTCTAACACTGGGAGGTTCTTGGGAGGTACCAGGTATGTATAGACCGGGAGGGGCCTGTTGAAGTTTTTTGGAGAAGTCCTCTGCAATGCTGCCACCTAGAGGTGCGTTAACCCTAGTGTAATTATTAAGTCTGAAGTGGGGTGTGTGACATACTTATAATACCCATTTTACAGGTGAGTATTCACAAAATGGTATTTTTTCCTATATCCATTCCAGGTCGTCCCATAAGTGATGACAATAGGGTATTCCGCCCCCAGTGGGCGCTTGACTGCAAGATCAAAAGCTGTCGCTCCCCCCCTGCCCCCTATAAAAGCAGGTGTCTCACTATGATTTCCCAGTGTTCATCTTGCAGTCTGGCTGCTATAGATCGTTGGATACACTCTACCAGATATTGCAGCTGAGCGGGGCATCCTAGCCGCTGCGGACCCTATTCCACTGATCCCCTGGACCCACTATTGCCCCCCAGCCACGGCTGTCGGGACTGTGATGGTAGGGAGAACGCCGGGGTCAGGCGTCTTGGCAGAGCTAGGCTCTGGGCTGCAGACCCTGTCTAAAGGGTAGCCGGCCATAGGCTGATGGTGAGCCTATGGGGGGGGAGGAACCACTTAGTGCCCTCTGTTTATTCCCTCTGCCCCACAAGCTTTATTGCTGTGTGTGTGATTATGTCACTGTATTTTTGATTCACTTGCTCCCTCGAGTTGTCTCTTCCTGCTCCCCTCTCCCCTCCATCTTGGGCTTTTATGCTGTGAGGGGGGAGGGGGGTTCAGACGCTGCTCGGCGGTCTCTACTGGGACCGCAGGCTTCCTGTCTTCGGCGTGGTGTGAGGCCAGTGCGCGCGTTGTGCTGGGGCCGTTTTGGAGTTGGCAGACACAGGGCTGTGAGGAGGCAGGAGGCGGGCGCTGCTTTCACGCCATCGGGGAGGGGGACCCACATTATGACGCTTTTCATGTCACTGCCATGCGGCTCGACCTTCGAGGAACCCTCGTATCTGCCCCAGCTCGTTATCGCCTGCGGCCTCTCCAGATCCCCCGCTGCTGCACTCAGCCCCCAGTGAGGGGGAAGCCAGCAGGGGGTCCCATGTTGATTTGGCATACCGGGTGGCCAGTTTTGAGAGACAGCTCTCGCGAACGGCTCCTAAGAAGGCCACGAGTAAGAAGCGGCACATCGAGCCCGTTTACTCGGATAATGTTGATGATGATGATCTTTTTGGAGGTCTGGGCTCCATGGAGGAAAGCGAGTTGCAGAAGGGCTCCATTTCCACAGTGGATTATTCTGCTGGATATGACAGCGGGTCTGGTTCTCCCTCGGATGAGGATACATGGCTCCCTGATGATACAGAGAAGTTGCTTGCATCAGTTTGAGACGTTTCATATTGTCCCTCCAAGAGCGGCTAAGAGGAAGCAAGGTGATTTGTTTAGGCCTGAGAGACAGAGACGAGTCTTTCCTGAACAGGCCCATTTTTCTAATATGATTTTCAAGGAATGGGGAAGGCCTAACAAGCTGCCGTCGGTGCCTAAGGGCCTGGACAGGCAGTATCCCTTTCCAGCTGATGCTGTCTTTGGCCAAAAGGTGCTTCAGGCAGTAGTGAAATGAATTACATGATGTCCGGCACTGGGGATCCCGCCCATATATCCAGTCCAGGTCGTCCCACCCCACCCTTGTTTCATTATCTCTTGTTTGCCTGTTATGGTGATTACCATTTTTATATTGGACCGTTGTCCTTAAAGTGGACCAACACCCACCCCTGATTGGCCCGGGAATCTATAAGATTCCCGGGCCGATCAGCTCCCTCCCCGCTAGGCATCCGAAATCGGGATGTCCCGCAGGGTGAAACCCCCCAGAAACCCCTAAAATCTTACCTTTTAGGCGACGGAAAAGCCGCCGCCACCTCCCGCGTGTCCCTCTAGTAGGGCGCGCTCCCGCGCCGGCCGTTTGTGAATGGCCGGTGCGGGTGCGCGCCCTACAAGAGGGACGCGCGGGAGGCGGCGGCTTATCCGCCGCTTGTCCATCGCCTACAAAGGTAAGATTTTAGGGCTTTCTGGGGGGGTTTCACACAGTGGGGCACCCCCTATTGGGGTGCCCTGCAGAAGTGGACCAACACCCAGGATAGTGAAAATCCTGGGTGTTGGTCCACTTTAAGGTTTTTTTGTTGGAGAGAGTACATTCTAAAGCTATGTGAAGTAACATGGTTTCTTGGCCTCCCAGCCTGTCTTTTTTCTTACTGCTGTTTAACCACTGGGAAATCATAGTGATACACCTGCTTTTATAGGGGTCCGAGAGGAGCGACAGGTTTTGATTTTGCAGTCGAGTGCCCCCTGGGGGCGGAATACCCAATTGCCATCACTTCTGGGATGACCTGGACTGGATATATTCAAAAAGAATTCTACAGGTGAGTTTCACAGAATTGTATTTTTTTCTACTTGTGGTATTGCACTTAGGCACTTTTTTCTCTGACACCATTGCTAATTGTCAATTACATATTTATTGATAGCATTTATCTTATTTGCACACATTTATAATAATAATAATTATAGCTTACTTTCGCTCAATTTCATGTAGTGCAGATGTATGGTTTAATTCCTGCGGTCCTTGCAAGCCAGGAAGAATATTTCACTATGATGCCTGGAGAGACTCACTCGAACGTTGGAGGAATTGCCTCGGAGGCTGCTGCATCCTGTCAGAACTGTACATCTTTACAGCTGAGTTTGAATGAATATGTTGCAGCTCTTATTACCCTCAAGCAGAAGATTATTGATTCAGACCACCTGCTTAAAAAGTATCAGCAAAACTTTGATGATCTTCAGTCTGCAAAGAGGGAAAATGAAACGCTAAGATGTCAACTGGAGCAAATTTTGGAGAAGATATCCCCCCAGGAACAAATTGAAAATAAACTAATATCACTGAGCGCTGAACTAGAGGAAAAATCAATTGCTCTCAAGGCTTTCCAACAAACACAGTTGCAGTGTGTCAAAATTAAAGAACAGTACAAAGAAAGTTCTTTGACGAAGAAAAAGCTTAAGGCAAAATTAAAGAAAATGGAAGAAACTGCTGAAAAGCACATCAAAGATATTAGAAAGCTACAGCTGGAAAAGACATTCATTGGAAAAGAATTAAAGAAAATGCAGAAAAGGCTTGAAATAATCCAAAATGGAAAATGCATAAGGGCTGTGAAAAATGCCGAAACCCAAGTAGCCAATGAGCAGTCATTTGTGAAATTAAATAAAAAAAAAATCAAGATTTTGTTGGAAGAGCTTTGGGGTTGTATTGAATCGTCAACAGAAAATGGCGATGATGACCAGCTAATCCTGGAAACAAAACTAGAGAGTAGCAACACGGAGCGCTCTTTTGAATGCACATCATCCCTTGGGCCTAACAATTCTTCATTAACTTTTAACACTGCTTCAGAATCCAATTTTGTGTCTAAATCAAATGAATTTGCACAGAATTCAGAAAGGAAACCGTATGATAAAACTAGAATTGGTGTATTATATGAGGAAACTCCTAAAAATGAACTGAAAGATCTAAATGACGCCTGCCTTTTGAATTCTGATAGTGAAAATGTCACAGATGACCTAGTGAAAATATTAAATTGGGCAAAACCTCTCCCCCATCTTCTATCACCTCTAACGTCTTCCCCTTTAATGATCAAGGATGTGTTTGGTGAATTTGATGATTCTGGTGGTGATGAGCTCTCTGATTCGACTGTTAAAAACAAAACAATGCACTGTAAAATAGCTAACCAACTAAGCGACAAGCCTTTTCAGTCCCCGTCTATGCTACATTCAGTTAAAGCACAAGAAAATGTCCTGGAAAACTGTACACAAAGTGATGGGCACAGTGGAGATTTAAAAATTGACATTGAATGCCAGTCTAAAAGTGACATTAGTTTTGATGCAGACAAATTAAAAGTCCAAAGGGAAAGCCCTAAAATCGAGTTTGGCAGCAATCCAGATCCCAAAGATAACATGTCACATACCGTTAGTAATGAAAGCTTGGTCGAGAACCCCTCAGTTCTGCCTGTGGATGTAAATGATTTTTTAGGAGAAAGACAAATTAAAGATATGCAGGCTTCTGAGGATAGATCAAGTTTCGAAGCATCCCAGTTGTCTCTTAGTTGCAGTCCAGCAGTAAATCGCAATAAAACAGAATTTCCGAGTGATGCATTTTTGAATAAATCATACCTTAACATGACCGCTAAAGAATGTGACATGACCCAGTCCTACAGTCAGTGTAACGAAGAAAAATCTGGATCTGTAGATTTCACAGAGCCTTTAGCAGAAAGAACATTAAATGCAGATACATTTCAGACTAAAATGACACCAAACTATTTAGATATAGTTGCAGAATATAAAGAAAGCAACTCATCTGAATCTCTTCATAGTAAAAGTAGCTCTAATGTTTCTGGAACTAAAGCAGGATGTAAAAGTCAAGAAAACAAAGATGCTGACCACAGGAAATGTGTAAATGATACTGATAAAGAACATTTTAATCAACAGTCATTTATTAGTCAAACTGAGAAACTGCAGCAATTCAAAGATGAAGCATGTGAAACAGACACCACAGGCAACTGCTGTGATGTAAATGAGTTTAAAATGGGTTCATCAGAAACTGAGAAACCATTGCCAGCTAATGTAAAATCTTCAAACACCCAGGACATGTCAAAAGCCCAGAATATAGTTTTGGCAAATGTACAATTTACGCAGACACAAATGTATGTTAATGAGATCTGGTCCCATAGTGAATATTTTTATGACTATCCAAGAACACAGGAAACAAATGACCTACTGCACATGAATGACAAAGTTGCTGAAGAAATTAATGCAACTAATGGCAGTAAATGTGAAGCTAAGTTACAAACAAAAGACAGTAGGTCTTTACTATGCAATTACCCGCTTACTGAAGACGTAAATGACCTAATTACTGACCGTAATGATAACAATAAGAAATTCAGTAGGATTACAAACAAACCTACTGACGGTGAAGACATATGTGTCTCTTTGGATAGTGAAGAAGAGGACACTTCATTGGTGCGTAAAGTAAGCAATACAAGAGCTTTTTCTAATCCGCTTAATTTTATGAAATCGTGCAGGAGTTCTTTAGAAAATATTAATAAAAAGGTTTGCAATCTAGACTTTAGGCTCGATAATGGTTCTGATCCCACAATATATACCAGCTTGGTCCATAAGAGTTATGCAAGAGCTTTACCTACTTGTGAAAACTATAAAAATAAATGTAATTCTTCAGATAGTGTAAATGGCGTATTGATAGAGCAGGACTCTTCAGATAATGTAATTGTGGATACAGAAAGGGACACATCCAATGCAGATATTGTGACATTTGATTCTGATGAGCAAAGGAAAAAAGAATCTTCCCTTTTGGTGGACAGTGAAAAACAAGACGGCACACTGGTTTCTGAACCTTGCATGTATATCAATAGTAATGCTGGAATAATCTGTGATATTTTAAATACTAAATCAAGAAATGCACAACCAGGTAAAAACCAGATATGGAATATTGAGAGAACTCATGATTTCCTTGATTTCAGTCATCTTAGAAAGCAAAAATTGAAGGCAAATTCAGAGACCATACACGTGGCCTCCAGTAACATTTTCAGTAAGATCTCTGTAACAGAAGAAATGCCAGCAGCTCCTATTCCAACCTATAAGGTTAAACAGGTTGTAAGAAAAGAGAAAACTTTACTTGTAAATGCGGACACATCATCTAGCTCAGATTGTTCCCCAGAATCTATTATTAAAGTAAGATCTGAAATAGGTCCTCCATTGCCACCTTTGCTAGGTCCTTTGTTGGCAACTCCAACCAGAATGATACCCCCTGTTTCACCCACCAAGTTTTCAAGTCTTTCATCTTTACCATCTCTTGATGAATTGATTTCTCCTTTACCCGGAACTCAGTTTCCCTTATTGATGTCACCCTTGTCTGATAGTTGCAAGCATTCACTAGCACTTACCGCTATGTCCAATCCTGAAAAAGCAAATGCGCAAATTTTGTCCTCTCCCTTACAGTTCTGTACAACAACCCCCAAACACGCTCTCCCTGTTCCAGGGAGATTACCTCTTTCTGCATCTGGAACATGTGCAACCAGTGTCCAGGAAAATTCAGTAAAAATTCTCGACACAATATATCCAGAATTATCTGCACGTGCAAGGACATTAAATATTTTGAAAGGTCATGTTCAGCTTAATCAAGGTTTGCCTGACGACTCTAAAAATATACACATTAGCCAAATAACTGGGTTTAAATCAATAACATCCACTCCCACAGCATTTATCAAAACTGGAAACCATTTAGGCACTGCCAGTAGTACAATGGAGTTGCGCAGATGTGAAAATCAAGTGTCACCTAGCAGCAATTTATCTCTGAACAAAAGGACTGCAGATACTTTTCTTATGCCTAAAAGTGCCAAGCGACTTTGTTTAGACAGTGAGTCCCCAGTTATGGAAACTGTAAATGTGAACTTCACGATATGTGCAAAAGAAGTCCAGAAATCAAGCGAATATTTGCACAAAGTTGATCACTGTGAGCTGCTTCCTGATATTGTGAAAGATAGTAGTGTTGATGAAGACGCTATAACGAATGCTCTTAAAAAAATCGAAGATTTGTGTTTTGATCTTCTGCCAGTCATTCGGAGCCATATCTTTGTGGGAAATATTCCTAAAATTCCTGTAATGAGAAATGAGGAGAAAGAAGTAATTTACGAGTTCAGCAGTTTAAAAAGCAATTTAGCAGACCATTTTCTTCATGTTGTTTTGAAAAAAATAAGAGCTGGAAAAGCCTCAATGCCAAGTTCCTGTCTGCAGGCCCTTTGTAGAGTGTATGTAGGACTGTGTCGACAACTTGGAGATATTGAAAGGGCTCGGATTCTCTGCTACAGTATACTAAAAGAAGATTTTCCAGACGCCGATAAGTTGCTCCTGTTCATTGTCAGCTCGTGGAATGATATACTTTCCACTCATGGAGTACTCAGTAAAGCAATACAGGTTATACTGAGAACTTTAGCAAAGGAAGAAGTTGGGTATTGTCTAAGTGCTTACCTTGGCTGGGAAAAGGCAAATACACCACCCATGAATGTAAATGTCCTTTTGTCGAGTGTTCTCATGGCAATACAACTTTATCCAGATGTAAAATTTCAGCAGAGTGAGAAGTATGGAGAGGATTTACCTGACAGTGTATGGGAATATGTTTTTGCCGTTGATCTCTTGTGCAGCTATCGTAAATGGGTTTGGACCCATGATAATGTCATAAGTAAAGAACTGTGGCCTATTCTGGATAAATGGGTAAAACGCAAAAAGGGAAATCCCAATGTCACATTTGTCCCTGATGTTATTGTGGCAGCTGTTCTTCGTCTTATAGGCCGCCTCTGTCAGATGGGTTTAAAGGAAGGATTTATTACTGCAGTGAAGAATATTGGCACTGTAATTATTACATTTCTTCAACATGCTAATGAAGAAGGTATGCCTTGGGGAATGCAACTTGCATGTGTGTACATGCTTTGTAACTTGGCTCCGAGTGATCCAGCTACAATATTTAAGACTCTACAGGCATGGAAAGATGCTTCAAAAAATGTTATCCCACCCGCTATTGGAATTTGTTTTCAGGAATTGGAATCAACATGTGAACTAAAAAAGTAAATTAAATATTTCTCATGGACAAGTAGTTAATATTTTCTGCAATTCAGGGTTAACATGCCTTTGCTCCTAAATTTGCACTTTGATACAAAATGGAAATAGCCTTTTCAGTTTATGTATTTCTTTTGTAGCCCACTAGACACTAGCACTCTTCAAAACTGTATGTCTGTAAATTTTATATGTGAATTAAATACTTATTTTCTTTTTTTATGTTTTGCCAATGCACTATGCAAATTTGCCATGATTTTCCTCCTGAGAAAACTTACATTAGGTAGTGCCAGGAGGCTGTTCAGAAAATGACTCAAATTTAGAGTCAGTCAGTGACCCATCAGCCACGGCACAATTATTGTGGACATAACGAAGAGAAAAAAAGTGGCCAAAATGGAGGATAATAGGAGACATTTCTGCTTGGCCAAAGTTGGGCTTGAAGGAGGAGTGTTTTAAAGGCATTTACCTTTAAGATTATTTATGTAATGTATGTGCTTTTTACAGGGACCAACCTAAATTCCCAGTTTTCAAAAACGGCAAAATAGTAAACACATTTTGCAAAGAACATACAAGTAAACAAGTAGACCTAAAGCAATGTAGTATTGATATTAGGATTTGAAAAAAGAAAAACTCACATTTTTTTAGGGGGTGGTAGTTGGTACAAGTCTAAAACACTTGTTTCACTTGGTTTATTTGGATGGTCAAAGACTTGTATGTTCTTTGGACAATGGCTTACTTTGACTGACATATCAAGCTTGCAAAAAAGTTTGTGTATCACCAAAGAAAAAATAACTTTTAAGTGTTGCAAAATGATTTGCAAATTAGCACTGTTCATTTCACATTTACCCTTTTGCATCACGGGCAAGCGGATTAGACAGATATTGAACTACAAGCATTCTACAGATGTATGTCTGGGAGCACTGTGATTCATACAATGAGTATCTTCCTGGATTTTGTTGAGCAGCCTGCATCTGTCAATGTTACAAAAGGGAGTTTTTAAATTTCAGGTTTATTACAGTCTGACCTTGACATGTAAACGCAGAAATAAGGCACACCTAAATATCCTAAAGACTTTTTCACAACTTCTTCCTTGAGCGCCACCGACAGGTCATGTTTTGTGTATCGCTTCATAGCCTGCTCTGTTACTGCACTAATTGCTTCACTTGTGCGCCTGGGTGGAGATCCACAGGACATGGCCTGTTGGTGGTTCTCAAGGAGAGGTTTAAAGAACACTGTCCTAAAGTAGTGTCATCTGATATCAAGCTAGGAAACTTGCATTGGGGTTTATATGGGTGAGTGGGTTTGCTGGTGCATTTCTTATTTTCTGAAAAGTATACAGATAATTAAATCACCTCACACTTTTCCATTGACATTTTATGTATTGCCATTTGTTATGTGCATTAGTGAACAAAAGAGCAAATAATCCAGTAACTCACTCCCAAAATGGTAAAAACAGTTCCTGAACAAAACAAGACAAAGTGGAACACGTGGTGCATGCATTAATGGTTTGCCTTTCTCTGCATTCATGTATGTATTTTCCATTACTTACCTGTTAAACAAAAAAATAATAATAATAATAATTACAAATTTCACACATTCATAATATATATTAACTAATAGCAAGTTTCAAGTTGGTCCCAGCAAACCACCCAGTTAGCCCCAAATATACAGCACCCTCTCCACTGCAATCAATCAAAAATAAAAAAAGAAATTGCATAATACTAATGATAAAATTGTTATAATTTACCCAACATAGTTATTGTCTGGGCTCCCCCCTCCAGCCATTTCTGTTTGTGTTTATGTTTATGAGTGTCTTTGTATATTACACGCTGTAATTATTTCTAATAAAAGATTTCATTTTATAAGTGTGTGTGGCTTATTCTAGGGGGACCGTTTTTGGGATATATCTAGAATTCCAATACTAATACATTTGCTCAGGTCTGCACACCCCACGAGCCTACACCCTCTTTTTATACATATTGGGCTGTGCATATCTATGTGAGCGACTCCATATCCTCATCCTTCGCAGCCTCCACTGCACGGACAAGTCTCAGTGCCCCTCCAGCCTACCACGTGTGCAGAACACGGCAGTGTCACGCTGTTCTTCACATGGTTTGCCTTGGCGAACGGAGTCGCACATGGGAGGAACTTCTAAAAATCATTAATCAAGAAATCAAATCATGGCTTACTCCGAAAACTGCAAATGGGAACCATGGTGACCGACAATGTGAAGATGTAAGATGCTGGTTCCTTGTGTTAACTTTAACAAGTACTATTGGCCATCCAGATATAATCTCAGCTATGAGAAATCCGGGAACAAGAATAGGGCGAAACCAACAATCGATGATAAAGTAATTATATGAATGGTGTAAATATAATGTAAAGTTGCAATTTCTATACAAAAAAGGCGACATTCTCAAATGAATTCAGCCAGGGCCATTTGTCCTTTGCCCGCCCCCCCCCCCCCCACCATACTGCCTGCATGGCAGCCCTTCATTTCTCCTGCATTGTCAGAGGGAAAGCAGAGAGAAGACTCTTCCTCCACGTTTCCTGCTTTAATATAATTCTCTGGTCAAACTTTAATTTCTCCTCCTCCCAACTGCCCATTAGACTTCCTGTTACACAAAGAGGCCGTTTACAGTTAAATATTTTAAAATGCACATCAAGTAATTACGGAGAGGGTACTCAAACATACCGAGACATTCTTTACATCTGCATATGAACTGCTTCCCTGAGGTCCGAAAGCAAAGTCAATTAACAGAAATAACCTTTATATTATATGGACATGTATATATGTTATATGAGTATGATTTCCTTTGAATCAGCCACATCCAGATCAGAATCATAATAAATGGCAGGTAAACATCCACAGCTTCCGCATTCAGCCAAGGCACCTATATACATCAATCATTTAGTGATTTAATAATAATTCATTAATATAATAATTGAGATCATAAACCTTTTGTTCCTCTGGAACTCTTCTTAGAAAAGGACATCTTGTCTGTGCTGCAACAAGGATGCCTGAGCCATGCGCCCTGTATGGCACACGTGTTCAACCTAGTTGTCAAGCGTCTCCCCCCCCCCATCTGCAAGACATCCTAAGAACGGGAAGAAAACTTTGCATGCACTTTAGCCACTCCTACGCTGCCAAGCACACCCTTCTTGAGCTACAGCGTCAGAACGGTAGCTGGGTCATCTGGCTCGGTCATTGGGCCATTATTTAGCATTAATCAATTTTAGCTACATTCATTTAATATATTGTTTATATTGCATATTAGACAGTATTAGCCCCAATTATCCCCTCTTGCCCTCCCTCCAGCCATTTTATACGTCTTTTTTGTTTTGTTCTCTGATATCGGTGTTATTTATGTCAATGTATGTCATTTGCATACCAGGTGTGTGCACTTTTGTGTATTAATAATTGTAGGAATATTTTCAATTATCTGAGAAATCTCTAGGTGGCAGCTCCAGAGCCCCAGTAGTTTTTAGTGCCCTCCGAGTCACTTGCACAAATGGCACGATGCATGCTCATGTGCTTGTGTAGTGACCGCCGAATTGTCACCATTCGGCAGCGGGATGACTTCTGCCTCTCCACCTTATTGAACCCTCGCTTCCAGCACTAAATACTGTTTTAAGCCTAGCGCAGAGCATTGGCCTGCCCTTAGCAGTACACACCACATACGTACATCTAAGAGTTGCACCATTTTTTCCTGTTAAAGTCTTCAGGGCCTAGTTACTGTGAAAAGCCAGACACCTTTTTCATGGACAGACAAGTTCTCCTTGTGATTACTATGTCCCCTGCCGCGCTAAACTCCCTCTGATGGCACAACACTGGCAGGGCAAGACAGCTTTCCCAGTGCAAACTGCTAGTTGCGGCCACAGATCAAGTTTGGCTGGCCAGAAGCCCACTGGATCTTCGAGGTGTGTTGGCATGGTCATGTCAAGGTATAACACCACCCGCTGGTTCAGGTCCTGCTCTATGTCTACCTGCTGCTCATGAGTTGCCTCACTATGCAGGTGAAGAAAGCTACTCATTAGCGACTGAAGACTCAGAGGGCCCCACGTGTCAGACCTGGGAGAGGATGGACGGTGGGTGTAAAAAAAAAAAAAAACATTTTTACACAACAGCAGCAGGTGTCTGGCCTTTCACACTAACTAGCCCATCAGCACTTGAAGATAAAACCAAATGCAAACACTGCCAGATTGCCTGAAATGGGATGCCCCATGCTCAAAGTAATAGTACTACAGCAAACTTTAAAACATGGTTTTTGTTACAAAATGGAAAAGGTAAGTAGCCAGGTACTCTTAAAAGACACATGCTAGCACGCAGTGACAGCATGGGATGCCCCCCGGTGAAAGTGAATAACTACTGCAAATTTTACAACGTGACTTTTATTGCAAAATGGAAATGGTAAGTAGCCAGGTACTCTTTAAAAAGACAAATGCTAGCATTCAGGCTGCCCCCGGTGAAAAGCAATGCCTGTTGCAAATTTTACAACGTGACATTTGTCACAAAATGGAAAAGGTAAGTTGCCAGGTACTCTTTAAATATTAATGCTAGCACGCTTTTTAAAGAATGACACCAGGAAAAGGAAAAGCTAAATAGGCAGGTGTGTTATTAACACTAAATAGGCTTGAAAGCTAATGCAAACATTGTAAACTGTCTCTCTCTGTCACTGCCTCTCTCCTCTCCCTGGCTCTATCTGTCCCTCGCTCTATCTATCTGTCCCTCGCTCTGTCTTTGCCTGACCCATTCTTGCCGCAATACACTACCGAAATGAGCCTCCGCAAGATGGCCGCCACTTATATAGGGCTGTGACCTCATCGGGAAGTTTGGCTGCTGATAGGCAGCATGTGATGCCTACCCAGGATTCTTTGCCCCATGGGACATGTCCTGACATGTGGATCCACCATTTTAGATGGCCTGGACCACAGTAAATGGAGTTTTAAAGAAACAATTTGAGCAATTGAATTGCGGCGATATTCAGATTCGTTTGTAGCGGAGCGGGCTGACAGATTGTTGGGAGGGGCTGGCGTGAACCCAGCGGTCATGGTGCATATTGGCACAAATGACATAGGAAGAAGTAGGTGGAAGGTCCTTAAAAATGATTTCAGGGACTTAGGCCGTAAGCTTAAGGCAAGGACCTCAACTGTAGTATTCTCAGAAATACTACCAGTACCAAGAGCCACACCAGAGAGGCAGCGGGAGATTAGAGATGTAAATAATTGGAGTAAAAAGGAGGGGTTTGGGTTCTTAGAGAACTGGGCCGACTTCACAGTGGGCTACAGGTTCTTTGGCAGGGATGGGTTGCACCTCAATGGGGAGGGTGCATCAGTTTTGGGGGAGAGGATGGCTAAAAGGTTAGAGGAGTGTTTAAACTGAGCACTGGGGGGGAGGGTAAAAGCAGTTACAAAGGGGAAGTTAGGAAAGAAAGTGACAGTGGGTGTAGACATGAAACTGGGGGTGGAGAGGGGGGAGGGGTTAGCACATCTAGGAGGAATAAGGGCAATATACAAAATTATCAAAATTGTCATAAGCATTTGAAATGCATGCTTACAAATGCTAGAAGCATGACTAATAAAATGGATGAACTAGAACTGATAATAACAGAAGAGCAATATGACATAGTGGGGGTAACAGAGACCTGGCTGGATGAAAGCTCTGCCTGGGCAGTAAATCTACAGGGATACTGTGTGTTTAGGAGGGACCGTAACAAACGCAAAGGGGGTGGAGTCTGCTTAATTGTAAAATCCTCTCTACAGCCTGCTCTGCGGGAGGATATACAGTATGTGAGGGGAATGACCATGTGGAGTCTGTATGGGTAGAAATACATGGAGGGAGAAACAAAAATAAAATACTGATGGGGGTTTGCTATAAACCTCCAGATATATCCGAATCCATAGAATATATGATGCTAAGGCAAATAGATATAGCCGCTAAACTAAATGAGGTAGTGATTATGGGGGACTTTAACTACCCAGATATAGACTGGGATGCTGAAACATGTGTTTCGCAGAAAAGTAATAGTTTTTTATCTAAAACAAAAGATGGCTACCTTTCCCAACAAGTACAAGCTCCAACAAGGGGGAAAGCCATATTGGACCTAATACTAACCAATGTACCAGACAAAGTAATAAAGGTACAGGTTGGGAAGCAGTGATCATAATATCATTAATTTCCACTTAGCAGTCACTAGGGGGCCTTATCAAGGAGCCACAAAAACGCAGGACTTCAAAAAGGCAAAGTTTGACCAATTTAGAGATGCCCTACACTGCATTGACTGGGAAAATGTCCTTAAAAACAAAAGCATGGACGCTAAATGGGATACTTTCAAAGGAATACTTAATTTTCATTGTGACAGATATATACATTACAGGAATACAACTATTAGACACACATGTAAACCGATGTGGCTAAATAAAAAGGTTAAGGGGGCAATAAACAACAAAAAAAAAGGCATTTAAACATTTAAAGCAGGAAGGGACAGCGGAAGCGTTAAAAAAATATAAAGAAGAAAATAAACAATGTAAACAACAGATAAGGGCAGCTAAGCTGGAGACAGAAAGACTGGTCGCAAAAGAGAGTTAAACTAACCCCAAATTATTCTTTAGCTACATAAACCGTAAAAGGTACAAACCTGAGGGTGTGGGCCCCCTGAAAAGCAAGGAGGGGACCCCTATAGAGGGAAATGAGGAGAAAGCTAATTTGCTTAACAACTTCTTTGCTTCTATATTCACAAAAGAATTTGACATGCCCAGTGAAATGCAGGGGAATAACCGAAACCCTCCATTAAATGTCACTGGTCTAACCAAGGAAGAAGTCCAGCACCGTCTCAAGCAGATAAAAATCGATAAATCACCGGGACCAGATGACATACATCCTCGTGTTTTAAGGGAGTTATGTACAGTAATAGACAAGCCGTTATTTCTAATATTTGTGGATTCCATAACTACAGGGTCTGTTCCAAGGGATTGGAGCTTGTCAAATGTGGTGCCAATATTCAAAAAGGGATCTAGTGGGGAACCTGGGAATTACAGACCGGTAAGCTTAACATCTGTGGTGGGCAAGCTGTTTAAAGGCTTCTTAAGGGATATTATCCTGGAGCACCTTGGGGAAAATGACCTTATTACTCCATATCAGCATGGATTTATGAGGAATCGCTCCTGCCAGACAAACCTGATCAGCTTTTATGAGGAGGTAAGTTCAAGATTGGATCAGGGGGAGTCATTGGATATCATATATCTTGACTTTTCTAAAGCATTTGATACTGTGCCACATAAAAGGCTGGTACAATAGATGAGAATGCTTGGACTGGGGGAAAACGTGTGCAGATGGGTGGGAAATTGGCTTAATGATCGGAAGCAGAGGGTGGTTATCAATGATACACACTCAGATGGGTCACTGTTATTAGTGGAGTACCACAAGGGTCAGTTCTGGGACCAATTCTCTTCAATATATATATAAATGACATTGGGTATGGATTATACAGTAAAGTCTCAATCTTTGCAGATGATACTAAGCTGAGTAAAGTAATTAAAACAAAAGAGGGCAGCAGGCAGCTACAAACAGATTTAGATAAATTGGAAGCATGGGCAGTTAAATGGCAAATGAAGTTTAACACAGATAAATGTAAGATTATGCACATGGGAAGGAGAAATCTGTGTCATGATTACACACTAAATAAAGAAACACTTGGTAAAACAACAATGGAAAAGGACCTAGGGGTTTTAGTTGACAATAAGCTCAACTGTAGTAATCAATGCCAGGCAGCTGCTGCCAAGGCAAATAGGATCATGGGGTGCATCAGGAGGGGCATAGGTGCTCATGACCAGAGCATCATTTTACCCCTGTACAAGTCACTGGTCAGACCCCATATGGAATACTGTGTACAGTTCTGGGCACCTGTGCTTAAGAAGGACATATCAGAACTGGAGCACGTTCAAAGAAGGGCAACAAAGTTAGTAACATAGTATGTAAGGCTGAATAAAGACTTTAGTCCATCCAGTTCAGCCTGTTTAACTCCTTCCAGTGGTCTAGTAGCCATAGCCGGAAATGTTATTACATGCCAGGAAGGCATCAAGGCCACTTTTGAAAATTTTTAATGTATCCCTCATTACTACCTCCTCTGGCAGCGAGTTCCATAGTCTCACTGCTCTTACAGAGAAGAATCCCCTCCTATGTCGGTGGAGAAAGCACCTTTCCTCTAACCTTAGTGGATGCCCCCGGGTTATTGTTACACTCCGGGGTATAAATAGATTGTGGGACAGATCCTTGTATTGACCCCGAATATATTTATACATAGTTATTAGATCACCCCTCAATCGTCTTTTTTCTAGACTAAATAAGCCTAACTTGGACAATCTTTCCGGGTACTCTAGCCCCCGCACTCCTTTTATTAACTTTGTTGCCCTTCTTTGAACGTGCTCCAGTTCTGATATGTCCTTCTTAAGCACAGGTGCCCAGAACTGTACACAGTATTCCATATGGGGTCTGACCAGTGACTTGTACAGGGGTAAAACAATGCTCTGGTCATGAGCACCTATGCCCCTCCTGATGCACCCCATGATCCTGTTTGCCTTGACAGCAGATGCCTGGCATTGATTACTGCAGTTGAGCTTATTGTCAACTAAAACCCCTAGGTCCTTTTCCATTGTTGTTTTACCAAGTGTTTCTTTATTTAGTGTGTAATCATGACACAGATTTCTCCTTCCCATGTGCATAACACATGGACACAAAGTTAATAAAAGGAGTGCGGGGGCTAGAGTACCCAGAAAGATTGTCCAAGTTAGGTTTATTTAGTCTAGAAAAAAGACGATTGAGGGGTGATCTAATAACTATGTATAAATATATTCGGGGTCAATACAAAGATCTGTCCCACAATCTATTTATACCCCGGAGTGTAACCATAACCCGGGGGCATCCACTAAGGTTAGAGGAAAGGTGCTTTCTCCACCGACATAGGAGGGGATTCTTCTCTGTAAGAGCAGTGAGACTATGGAACTCGCTGCCAGAGGAGGTAGTAATGATGGATACAGTACAAACGTTCAAAAGTGGCCTTGATGCCTTCCTGGCATGTAATAACATTTCCAGCTATGGCTACTAGACCACTGGAAGGAGTTAAACAGGCTGAACTGGATGGACTAAAGTCTTTATTCAGCCTTACATACTATGTTACTATGTTTAAAATCAATTTTTTCCTGAAATTCATAACGGATTTGTCAGATGTCATTCATCTCTACTCACGCCATTTTTTGAGGGGATTTTTAAGGGTTTTTAACCCTTAAAATTCCAAAAAATGGGGGCCTTTCAGGAGGGGGGGGGGGACCCTATGTCATTTTTTTTAAATTGAAAATAAAATTTTATTTTACAAAAAAATCGCACTATATCGTCTTTGAGACAGAACTGGGCTATATCGTATCGTGATATGTATCGTATCGCCAGATTCTTGCCAATTCACACCCCTACTAGATAGGATCGCTCTATGTCTGGTATGCATGCTAAGGATTTCGGATGAGGACAGCCATATTGTGCTGAGTACACTTCTAGTTGGGTGACAAATAGTTTCCTAGAGAGACCTCTTGTGCTGGGCCCTCAAAACTTAAAGCTTCTTCAGCAGCCCAGTCTGTTTAATTCACCATGACGGAGGGAACTTGGGGATTGGGTCTGTTTTTTTTTTTTATAGCAGATAGGATCACTCTATGTCCGGTATGCATGCTAAGGCTCCCGAACGAGGAGCGTCATATTGTGCTGAGTACACTACGGTGTACTCGGTAAGGTTGGGAGACAAATATCGCTTTCAGAGAGGTTTCCTAGAGAGACTTCTGGTGTTGAACCCTAAAGCTCCTTTGGCAGCCCAGCCTCGCTCGGATAATCAGGGGGATAGTGTCCAGCGGAGAGGTTGGCCCACATAGTAAGCCTTTTAGAGCCATTGGTTCCAAGGAAGGCTTTACAAAGAGAAAGCATTTTGTTTCCTCTGACACTGACGAGGACATTTATGCTTTCATAGTTTTCTCTTCGGATTCAGGGGTCCCCTTCACATGGGGCTCTCTATTAGAGAACAGATGGATAGTTTGTTCCATTTTAGAGATTTTAAATACCTTGGGTCCTAAGGTTCCCAAGAGGAAGAAAAGGGATCCTTCAAGCCTAAAAAAACAGGCATTTGTTTCCTGAGCAAACTCATTTTTTTCAATCTTATTCTATAGAAATGGGAGAAGTTGGATAGGCTGCCTTCCATTCCTATAGTGTTGGATACTAAATATCATTTTTCCTCAGATCAGATTGATTATGGCTTTCCCTTTTGGGGTAGATGCCCCGCTTTTAAGTCTCCTTAATACTTTTATGCCTTCCTCTGGTAGTGCCTCTCTAAAGGATCCAGCAGATAAGAGCATAGAGCATCCTTGGCAAGCAGAAGGTCGTTAAGGCAACTGGATTCTAAGACTTGGTTGTGTCTTTTATGTAATGAATGCTCCCAGTTGATTAATGCCATTTTGGATATTAACAGATATGTCCTCTCTGCTATGGATGATTAGATTAAGTGCCAGAGGTTTAGCTCATGTTCATTATGGCTAAAGCAATGGTCAGCGGATGCGATCTCCAAGAAGAGCCTGACGGGACTCCCTCTTCAAGGGTGCTGTCAGTTTAGGGAAACATTTAAACAATATGTTAAGGGAGGCTACTAGAGGCAAGTCAACTAGACTAAGTCTAACCCCTGTTTTCGTAGGTCCTCCAATCCTCAACCCTTTTGAAGGGTTATAGATTCTGCCTCTCCGGGGATACCGGAAATAATTTGGGAATAGACCAAAGCCCCAAAATAGAGCAAATAGAGATTTTTTTCGGTGGAATAAAGCAAGGAAAACTCGAGAGGAAAACCCTTTAAAGCCCCCTCAGGCATGAAGGGACATCCCCACCCTTGCGGGTGGTGATACGGCTTCTGCATTTTGCTCCCATTGGGAGGCTCCACGTATAAGATCTTGGATACAGGAGGTTATTCCTCAGGCTTTAAGTTTAATTTGGTTCCAGACCTCCTTGGAGGTTCTCTTGATCAGTGGTAACCCGAAATCTGGCGAAAGCAAAAGCATTGAGATCCGCCATAACTCATCTTTACAGATTGGAGTAGTCCATCTTGTTCCTCTTTTAGAGAGAGGTCAGGGATTTTACACCAATTTGTTCATAATTCCCAAAAAAGGACAGTTCTGTGCGCCCAATATTCGATCTCAAGGTCCACAACAGGTTCGTTTATCTGAGGAAAATATGCGTGGAATCTTCCACAGTAATGTTGCTTTAACCAGGAAAATTTGGACTAGTGGATATAAGCATTGCATACCTACATATCTCTACATATTTTGGGTCATCAAAGATATTGCGCTTTGTAGTAGATGGTCTACATCTTCGGTTGTGTTACTAGGCCCTTCGGCCTGTCGGCCCCAAGGGTGTTTACCAAGGCTTGGCAGGTCTCATGGCCTTTCTAAGAAACCAGGGGGTACATATTAATCCTTACTGAGTCGATCTGTTGAGCAAGGCACCACCCTTTCTGGATGCTCTAAAGGTTATACAGACTTATTATGTCTTGTTGATGCTAGAACGGTTTGGCTGGATAGTCTGCTATCCAAAGTCACATATCATACCTTCAAGAGTTATACTTTTCCTGGGAATGTCATTAGACAAAACTCAGGTTAAGGTATATCTTCTGGAACAGAAGAGAAGATTACTTCAGGCCAGGGTACAGGATCTCTTGACCTGCGCTCATCCGACTATTCGTCAAGGAATGCGTTGGGCCTGGTGTCTTACTCCGACGCAATGCCCCTTGCATAATTTCATGCAAGACCTGCAGATGGAATTGCTTTTGTTTTGGGATCGGTGTCCAGAATCCCTGGATCACCCCTTTTTGAATGACACATTCAACAAGGCAGTCCCTAACCTACTGGCTGAGTTCTCAGCATATTCAGATGGACAAGTCTTTTCTTCCGGTACAATGAAAGATTGTCACCACCGATGCCAGTCTTAACAGGTTGGGGGGGGTGTCATGGGGTCACAAACGATTCACAGACATTTGGGACCAGGGTAACTGCCTTCCCATAAATATTCTGAAACCGAGAAAGATTTTATTATCTCTCACACACTAGACCTCCTATCTGAGGGGTCAGAATTTAAACAGACAACCTGATGGTGGTTTATATCAACCATCAGGCACCAGAAGCAGAAAAGCTCTCAAGGAGGTGAGCAGAATCTTCTCTGGGCCGGGAAGCATGTTCTGTGCATCTTGGCGACCCTCATACCAGGAGTAGACAATATACAGGCTGATCATCTAAGCAGAGCAGTCCTGCATTAGGGGAATGATCCCTTAGATGGGTTTTCAGTCCCTTTTCATCCACTGGGGGTTCCCAGAGGTAATTCACTTTGCATTCCACCACAATCGGAATATTCAGAGGTTTTATCTCGGTCCAGGGATCCTCTAGCAATAGCAACAGATGCACTGACTTTTCCTTCATCAGCATTCAAGTTCTCTACGCGTTCCCTTCAACTCCACTCCCGGGTCGAGTACAAAATAAAAAAGAGGGATAGGCGGCAAGGGAATCCCGCCCATTGAGGTGGCCAAGGAGAAGCTGGATTTAAGACCTAGTAAGTATGTCTAAGGGCATTCTTGCGGCACCCCAATTTACAAGTTCTGGGTTTGATGGCCTGGCTACGGAGACCTCCATCTTGGCAGAAAGGGGCCTTGTCATCCAGACTGATTCAGACCCGAAAGCATACCTCATCAAGGATTTACTACAGAGTCTGGCGAATATTATCGCTTGGTGTGAATCTAGAGGTTTTGCTTGTATAAAGTTTCTTTCCCCAGAATCCTGGAAATTTTGCAGAAAAGTCTCGATGAAGTTCTTCAATTAGGGACAGATGTATGCTTTATCTATTTTCTTTCAGAAACCCATTGCTGAGAATAAATTTATTAGAACTTTTTTTTGCAGGGGGTCACCCATGTGCGTCCTCCCCATAAGTCTCTTCTGCCTGTTTAGAATTTGATCTCCGTTTTGTCAGCCCTTCAGGGTTCCCCCTTTTGATCCTCTGGCAGAAACCTCATCAGGGTTGATGACATTTGGGGTCATCTTTCTAGCGACAATTACCTCGGTACTGCGGATTTCTGAATGAGTAGCCTTATCGGTTAAGCCTCCTGATTCAGTGTTGCATAAGTACAAGGCAGACTTCTTTTTTAAACCTTTAAGTGCCAGCCTACCTGGAAATTTTGTCACTTGCCAGACAATTTTACACTATTCTGTGCTCCATATGTTCAACTGTGATTTCCAGGGAGTCTATATATTGTTTTTTTCAGCGGAGCCTGGGCTTTAAAATGAAATGTCTTGTTTGTCATTTTTTACATGTATTCTCAATATTTTTGGGTACAATATGTGCAAAAAAATTAGTACGTTTTATTGCGTGTAAAAGCCCCATTTCTCCCGTTTACAGCGGTACCACATGTGTGTTGGTAGACACCCTTTCCTGCCCAGGAGACTCCCCTAAACTGAAACCGTGCTTTAGTAGATTTTCAGATAAAATACAACTATGCTATGCGCACCCTTTAAAATAGCCCCCACAAACTATACTCTGGAAGTACACACCTCAAGCTTTCTAGGTGTACCAGGCATGTTGACATGGGTGCAGTTGTCTGGAAGTAATCCCTCAATTAATTATTTGGTTGCACAGGGTTTTCCCTGTATAGGGGTCTCATGGACCCCTTACCAGTTCACAAAGGGTTAACATAAAAAAAAAACCCTCTACTTCTTACCGGGGCATCTGAC
Source organism: Gastrophryne carolinensis (assembly GCA_027917425.1). Taxonomy (NCBI): domain Eukaryota; kingdom Metazoa; phylum Chordata; class Amphibia; order Anura; family Microhylidae; genus Gastrophryne; species Gastrophryne carolinensis. Next base: position 21,454,302 of record CM051237.1, read on the forward strand.
AGAAGAGCCGTGGGTAACCAGGGGGTGGGGCTAGTCGTCAAGATGGCGGTGCCCATCGGGAAGCAGGGGGGAGGGCATGTTGAACCTCTCCTGAAGATTAAAGTGGACCAACACCCAGGATTTTGACTATCCTGGGTTTTGGTCCACTTCAGGGGGGCACCCCGATTTGGGGTGCCCCGTTGTGTAAAACCCCCCCAGAAAGCCCCCAATACTCACCTCAACACACTCCCACGTGGCCACGGACAAGCGGGTGACAGCGGCGGACAAGACAGTGCGCCCGCCGCCGCCTCCCGCACGTCGCTCTGACAGGGCGCGCGCCCGCACCGGCCACTCACAAACGGCGGGCGCGCGCACGTCTAGAGGAGCGCGTGGGAGGTGAGCTTATTTGGGGTTTTGAGGGGGGCCCTCACCGCGGGACATCCCGATCTCGGATCTATAGATTCCCGGGCCGATCACCCCTGGGTGATGGTCCACTTTAAGCAGCCTGGGGGGGGTGATCGAAGGCCCCCCCTGAAGAAGAGAAGAGCCTGCGGGAGCGATCTCAGCTGCAGGTGAGTAAATGTAATTTTTTTTTTTGCAGTGGCCGCAGGGGTCACTATTCTGGGGGTTCTCCTGAACCATCCGAGCCTCCAGGGCGGATCAGATAGCACCAAATTAAAGAGGAGACCCGGACGGATCAATAGAGGGGTCAGGTGAGTATTTTTTTATTATTTTTTTATAGCTAGCAGAGAGGGAAATTCAAGCACGTAACACCTAGGTGCTTGGCACTGGACAAGCAAGCCCATAGGTGTTACGTGCGGGTTAAGCAGGATTCTTCCTAAGGTGTTCTCCCCTTTTCATATTATTGAAGAGGTGTTTTTTTCCTCCTTATGTCCTACTCCAGTTAGCCAGAAGGAGGGGGTCCTTTATTCCCTGGATGTAGTGAGAGCATTAAAATATTTTATTCCTGCCTCACAAGCCTTCCGTAAGCCGGACTCCTTATTAATATAATAGAATATAGCCAGGGAGGGGCTGATAGATTAGACAAGAGGTAATAAAGGCATTTATATATCCAAAGGGAGGAATTCTCCTTTTCGGGTTACAGCTCATTTTACACGAGCTATTGGAACTTCCTGGGCTTTTCAGCAAAAGTCTTCGGTGGAACAAGTATGCTAAGCTGCTACTTGGTTGTCAGTTCATACATTTACCAATTTTCATAAATTAAATATCAGAGACCCCCCGAGAATGCGGCTTTTGATATGAAGGTATTACAGTCAGCAGTAAGCTTAAAGTTTGATTTTAGAATGACTTACTCCAAGTCTTAAAGGAGCCACAGCACTCAACCCTGTTAGTTTGCAGACCTAAAATCTGTCTCTAAACTTGCGCTTGGTGGTGCAGCTTAAGCATACTTCTGCAGATGTGTGTGACCGAGTCCTCTGTTTTTAACCAAGTTTAGAGACAGATTTTAGGTTGGTCTGCAAGCTAACAGGGTTGAGTGTTGTGGCTCCTTTAAGACTTTTGTATCCTAATTGCCCTGCTAGCATGCATCTCCCAGGTTAGTTATAAAATGGTCTGAGCGGCTGCCGACCCTCCTTTGTTACTTTTTGTAAAGGCCCATTTAAAGGCATCTGGTAAGATGGCCAGAGTGGGAAGGAAGAGTACTGGATTGGCAAAGCTGGGGAGCCGGGGATTTGATGGGCAAAGCTGGGAGTACAAGAATGGATGGGGCAGAGCTGGGGGGAAGAGATGGTGGAACAGAGATAGATGGGGCTGCAGTACTTCATTTTGCAATGCTAGGTGCCAGGGAGCCGTGACACTGGCAGGGAAGCACTACATCACTAATCAAGGGGGCAGCTCTGAGAACAGCTGTCAGGGCAGGGGTCCAGAAATCTGGTACCAAGGTCTGCATGTGGTCACTGGTCCACCAGTTGAGTATCACTGTTGTAAGGGAAGGGAATGAAGGATTGTATAAGGAAGGGTATTACAGAGGAGTAGAATGGTGCGTGTAAAATCCTGGACATGGGCATCAAATCAGGATGCCCGGTTGGCAGGGAACAAAAACCTAGTTAGTCAAAAACCCTGGGTTTCTTTTCTCTTGAAATCTATAGCCTTTAATATCTTGATGACAATGTTGATCCAGCTAATTTAACTTTTTACAGTGGTACGAATGGAATAATGCATATACCCTGCTGCTGACTGGAAGCCCTGTATAATTAAAGGGATGAATGGTTTTGTAATTTCATTAACCCTTGTTTTACAACCTTGTTTTTTGGGAGTAGAGCAGCATTTTTCTTTAAACGTATCTCTTCTACTCCATTTGTTTTATGCAGGTGAAAGATGTAATCAGAATAGTAAAGATGAACATGCTGATGTCTCTTCCAGCCTTGAAGAAGATTACGTCACAGCAAAATCTAAAGGAGAGCTGACTTTAAACCACCATCTGATGCCTAACTCTCCAGATACATCATCTCACCTCTACAAACAAGACAGTAAGGTTCTTGATTCAACACGGCCATATTATTGTTCTGAATGTGGCAAATGTTTTCCTCAGCAATTGCAGCTATACAACCATGAAAGAGTTCATACAAGGGAGAAGCCATATTCTTGTTCCGAATGTGAGAAATGTTTTTCCGAGAAGCGCAGTCTTGTCATTCATAAAAGAGTACATACAAGAGAGAAGCCGCATTCTTGTTCCGAATGTGAGAAATGTTTTTCTCAAAAATCACATGTTATCAGTCATAAAATGGTTCATACAGGAGAGAGGCCATTTTCCTGTTCTGAATGTGGGCAAAGTTTTACTCGAAAATCACACCTTGTCAATCACGAAAGGATTCATACAGGAGAGAAGACATATTCTTGTGCTAAATGTGGGAAATGTTTTTCTGAAAGCCGATATCTTGTCAATCACGAAAAGGTTCATACAGAAGAGAAGCCATACTCCTGTTCTGAATGTGGGCAAGTTTTTTCTCGAAAATCACCTTATCATTCATGAAAGAGCTCATACAGGAGTGAAGCCATATTCTTGTTCTGAATGTGGGAAATGCTTTTCTCACAAACTACTATTCATTGGCCATGAAAAAGTTCATACAGGAGCGAAGCCATATTCCTGTTCTGAATGTGGGAAATGTTTTTCTCAAAAAACACACCTTATCGTTCATGAAAAGATTCATACAGGAGAGAAGCCGTATTCTTGTTCTGAATGTGGGAAATGCTTTTCTCACAAAAGATTACTCATCAGTCATGAAAAAATTCATACAGGAGTGAAGCCATACTCCTGTTCTGAATGTGGGAAAAGTTTTTCGCGAAAAACAAGCCTTGTCTATCATCAAAGAGTTCATACAGGAGAGAAGCCGTATTCTTGTTCTGAGGAAAATGTTTTTTTTCAAAACTCATATCGATCATGAAAGGGCTCATACAGGAGAGAAGTTTTCTTGTTCTGAATGTGGGAAATGTTTTTCTGTAAGAAGAAGTTTTTTAAGACATAAAAGATTCCATTCAGAGATGTAATGTGCTGAATGAGGTAATGTTTTCTCAGCAATCACACCTTTCTGGGCATGACATATTTCTGATTTGTTATGATCTGATTGGTAGTTTAACTTTACATCTAGGTGGTACGTGTACCACACATTTATTTTCTGCTCCCTTCTTTTTAGCATTGTAGTTACTGTTGCTTAGTTGTCACACAGTTGTATTTCAAACTAGACGAATAAAATACATTTGGTGAAATTTCACTATCTGTCTATTTTATGCTCAATGTGCAGCATCATGCACTGTACCATCTGCTTCTCACTGTATATCTCCACTATCTTTACACCTATAACATTTGTGTGTGTAAAGGACATTCTCACAGGAAGTTGCTACTTGGGTGTTGCTGGTTTCAGAAAGGGCATGACACAGGAATCCTCATTTTGTGCTAGTCATGAGCATTTCGGCAATGTGACACCCATGATTGGTTTGTAAGTTTTGGTCTGGTGACCTTAGAGAAATTGTGGCTTAATCTCCAAAGTAGGATTATTGGGAGCCCAGAGAAAACCACATTGGCTGTAATTACCGAGACTGTTCAGTTAATGCCACAGGTGGTGAAAGCCCAGCAGTGTATCCCATGAGTCTTATGGTATAGGCAGCTCAAATCAGCCAGTCAGCATGAACTTTAGAATTACATGCATCTCTATGCTCAGCTTTGATAAGCAAACTTTGCAGACATGTTTTTGCAGGCTGGCTCAACATGTCCTTGATGAAGATCTCTTAGGTTTATAAAGATCCTATGAATGTACAAGGGCCTGATGCAGGAGAGGTGGTGTATTACTTGGGTTTAGTCCAAATGCTGAGCCGCAATGCACAACAGAGTTCTAGACCAGGAGTTCCCAAACTTTTTTTCATGCACTACCATTTCCTGTCTGCAGAACTTTGTGCTCCCCAGTAGCCTTGAGTACAACCAAAAGTAAAATCAGTGGTACATACAGATGGTATATTGTAACCATGTTCAGATGAGAACCCGGGATTTTTTGCGGGGACATTACATTTTTTGCATGCATACAATACACATACAAATGTTTCCCAAATGTTTAACCCATTCATGCAATGAGAGCACTCTCCTGAAAGTACATATGCCCGGAATGGTGGGCTGCCCTGATTATGGTGCTTGGGGAGCAGTTGGGGGGTTAGGTGCCGTACTTAAGAGCATGTCTGTCATGTCCTATGTCTGGGAATTGAACCTGCAACCCTTCAGTCATTAGGCAGCTTCCTTACCTCTAGGCCACCACTGCCCCTTAACCTGGCAATAACATCCAGGACGACCTGGAGTTATCAATTTGGCAACCGTGGGTGACCCAGGTGAGTCCTGAATACTATCTCTGGTAATGGATGTAAGAAAGAAGAGAGGCTGGGTATGCACAGCTATCTTAACAGTTATGACGAGGGTGCTGGCAGAGCAGTGCAACACACTGTATCAAGACACTATGAAAGAAAGAGCCCTAGATTAGCCCCCAATGCCCCTGCATAAATTTATTAAATCATTCTTAAATCACAAACAACATAAAGAACTAATTTAAACATTTAGATAAAATGTGTAGGTATATATTCTAAATTTTTCTAGCACAAACTTCTTTGTTTTTCTTAAACGCCATCTTGCATCCATAGTAAGCTATTCTTGATACACATATAATATTAATTATTGGATATTTAAACAAGAGCCACAAATGGATAACCCTCCTCGGCATTTTATTTGTGTATATGTTTTTAATTAGTCCTTATGTTGTTTGTGATTTAAGAATGATTTTATAAATGTAGCTTTTTTATTGACATTAATTCTTGGTGTGCGACAGATTTATGCAGGGGCATTGGGGGCTAATCTAGGGCTCTTTCTTTCATAGTGTCTGAATACTATCTCTATGAACGAGGAGACCTGCTGCTTGGACCATGACAGACAGATGGGCGTTTGTCGGCAAAGGTAAGAACGTTATCTTACTAGGTCCCTCTGTCTGTCCTGTCCAGTAGGTCTCATATTGTTGACTATTGTATTCACCAAGGGTTGATCTAATAATGACTGGTCCATTTTGTTATGAAAGATCCCGACAATCCCCTCTGTATGTTGGTGTTTTGTGCGATTAAACAGGACCAGCAGCTCAAAAATTCTATTTATGTAATGGCAGCCTGTGCATCTGTCGGTGGCCGGCAGAACTGAAGTGCATTGAAGCTTGATAAGAGACAAACAAGCAGCGTGTCTCTATTCACCGCGAGATTTGCTTCAAACCCAGCACTGGGAACCCGAGGAAAGAGCTGCTGGCAATTAGCCTGCTGCAGACTGCTAAACAATTTGAAGTTATGTAAATTAAAGTTTTGTATTCACAAGCAGGCTGTGCATGTGAAACAACTAAAGGATGTCTGGAGTGTGCCTTTACTCTGTAGCTCAGCACACCAGCCCCTGTAACGCTGATAGCTGATGCAAGCAGGCACAGTGTCTCTCCCCCCTCTGCAAGTTTGACTATTGGAATACCTTTTGTCAAAGTCGCTCGTGCTGTAACTAAAGAGCCACTGCTTCACATTAGTTGCCTTGAAAAGCATCGGCTGGGGGAACATTTGAGCTGTGACCTCCCGCAGTCAGCATGCAGTGTGCAGGTGTGGGATTTTTTTATCAAGCACCTTCCAGGTGTTCAATAATGGCGGTGCTCAGTATTTGGCCCGCGGCTGTTGCACAAAGGACAGGAACTATTAAAAAGAATGTACACTTAGCCTAACTTTAAGAGTGGCCCAAGCTACGCTTATTTTTTATGTGTTTAATGTATTTTTTTTTTCCCTTCAAATTATAGCTGTTGGTCCGGTTTAAGCAGCATCGTAGTGGAAACAGACACGGATCATAAATCAGCGGCAGCATTAGGGCAAGGTGAAGGAGCAAGTGTTCAGGTCGGTTCTTGCATCATGCCTTGTATTAGAATTTTATTTTCAAAAACAGTTGACGACCATCACTATGTAAACGGACTGGACTTCTAGTAAAATCAATGACTATTAGGACAAATAGAAATTCTGTCTTTAAGCATGCTGGTTTCATACCTATGGGACGACCTGGAGTTATCCATTTGGCAACTGTCGGTGACCCAGCTGATTCCTGAATACTTTCTCTATGAACGAGGAGACCTGCTGATTGGATGGGTGTTTGTCAGCAAAGGTTTGTCTGCACCTAAGCAAGTGTTCAGGTTGGTTGTTGCATCTTATCTTGTATTAGAATTTTATTTTCAAAAACAGTAGACGACGACCACTATGTAAACGGACTGGACTTAAAAGTAAAATCAATGATTAATATTAATCAATATTATGACAAACAGAAATTTTGTCTTTAAGCATGCTGGTTTCATACCTATGGGATGGGTTCAGGGATATTATGGGAATCCGAAAAAGAGGACTTTGATGAATAATCCCAGTTCCTGTCATTAGGACCAGAATAGGTACCTCATCTGCCCCTGACTGCCCCTTTACAGTCCACAAAAAGGAAGGAATTCTGAGTTTAGGAACTGGCATAACCTGGTACCATTGAGCAAGCATTAAAGTAGATATTGAAGTTAGTCACGGAGGGCAGGTAAGTAGCTGGGAAAATGTTGGTAGGTAATTCTGCTGCAGAACAGCCTAGCTAGTAATCACATAAATGGGAGTGTGATTACGTCTAGCCATATTGTGGTCTTCACAGTATAATTTTCTACCAAGACTAAACGGGAGGGTCGTCTGAGGATGACCCAGCTGTTGTGGTCAATGTGGAAACTCATAGTAGTTGAAGAATCCTTAGGAATATAAAATATGAAAAGACCTTTGAGTACTAAAGGGACCTTTTATGTACAATTAAGAAAGTTATTTTAGGCCACTTCCTATCAGCCGGTAGGACGGTGATCCCCAGATACTGGCGTATGCAGCCCCCCCCCCCAAAAAAACTTTTGGATTGACTACAAGAACTGGAAATTGTTAAGAGAATGGAGGAATAATCAGCTGAAAGTAACAACCGATCCCAACAATTCATTCTTACATTGGCACCTTGGCTGATATTAATGGAATCCCAGGATTTAAGACATGCTACAGGCTTAGCTTCTCTAGTCCAAACCTGGACCATATAAAGTTCTTTCCAATTCTTTCTCCCTTCCTCTTAGTTCCTAATTCTTTTCTTTTTTTCTTCCACTGCACATACAGATCTATATGAATTTATTTAAGGGGACCAACACCCGTGCGGCACAGGGTCTGTCTGACAATATGATGACAAATTAATGACTGTTAATGTCTGTGAGGTTGTGTCCCCTCTGTCATGGATTCTCATCAGAGAAATCCCTTACTATAAGAATGACCGTTATTTGAGAGCTGTAACACTGAGAAAGAGGCACATAAGCGGCAAACAGGGTTTAATGGTGGTAACACTGCAATAAGGTATACACAGCACAAAGCAAAACCGGCTGCTGCTACTATTACAGAGATATGGATGTACAGATAACATCGGTGAGGGGCCAGGCAGGGAAGGGTTATATACTTAAGGTGCAGATGCCAGAGGTGAAGGGAGCAAACATACACATGCTAGGATCCAGTTCAAAAGTCCAAAACAGATACTGAGCTCAGAATACTAAGGCTGTAGCAGGCGTCCTGGGTCTCACTTCAAATGACAATACAATGCTGATCCACCAGCTGCAAGGGCGGAACCAGCTTTTAAAGGGAAGTTCAGTAGCACAAGAGCTGGCTACTTACCAGAACCTCTGCAGCAGGGTTTCCATTTGAAGACAAGGATGGTGTCCTGGACCTCCCATGCTGGAAACACCTGCATTTATAGTCCCATTGGGATGATATGATGTTTGACATCCCTCAGTAAATTTTGTATTTTCCACCAGGTTTTGACATATCTTTTATATGTAATTTTTAACAAATGACAGGTTTCTTTCAAATTAGCCAGTACTGAAGCATCCAATTCACTAGTATTATAGGTCAATAATAAAGTATTCAGAACCCAGGGCTCAGAGGCCCCCCATAATCACAGGGCTGACTAGCCCATAACCACGATTAGGGCAACCACCCCTCAAGATTCCCTGGACTCATTGGCCGACAGGAGATGTCACAGGAACAAGAGCAGGTAAGGAATTTACACAAGCAAGGAATTGATATGGGAAATGCCGATGCTGGTAATACATTATGTGATGAAATATTAATCTGTAATTTCAGACATAGTGGACCTAGCTGATCTGTGGGGAAGCAAGTTTGCCTGGACATCCACTTTAAAGAGGAACATCAGATCTTTTCTGATGTTCCTCTCTAAACATCCCTCCCCCTTCTTTACTGCCTTTTGGATGTTGGCGTTATCGAAAATGCAGATACCTGGCAGCATTCCTGGCCCCTTTGCACCCCCTTTAGCTGTCCCAGAGCGAAGACTGCAGGCTTAGCCGTACTCACCCTTTGCCACCAGTCTTCAAATGTCTCATGCCGCTCTTCAAATCTTGTGGTACTTGCGGTACAGTGGCAGCCTATGCAGTGACACTGCACATGTGTGAGATCTGAGGGGCGGTGCAGTGCATGACGGGACAGCAAGATGGCGCTGCCCGACAGACATGGCATGGGACCGAGGGATATTGGAGTGTGATGTGACCAGACAGGTAAGTATAAAATTGTAAATTGTGGAACCTGAGGAGGAAACAAGCCTGGTTTGGGGAGTTTTTATGAACTCCCTGTAAGAAGGTTCAGAAGGAATAAAAATTTTATGATCTCAAATATTAATGAATTATTATTAAATCACTAATATTATTGATGTATATAGGTAACTTGGATGAATGTGGAAGCTTTGGATGTGTACCTGCCATTTATTATGTTTCTGATCTGGGGCTGGCTGATTCAAAGGATGATTCAATATACAGGTCCATATAATAAATAAAGGTTTAGTTCTGTTAAATTGAATTAGTTTGCGGACCACATGGAAGCAGTTCAAATGCAGACTTAAAGAATGTCTGGGTATGTCCGAGTTCCATGTCAGTAATTACTTGATGTATGGTCTTTCAACTCATTTAACTTGAACCATCTGTTGTGTGTAGGCATAGTATTTCATGACGGCTTCTTTGTAACAGGAAAACTAAGGGGCAGTTGAGAGAAGGAATTTGGGTTTACCAGAGGAATAATATTTAAGCAGGGAATTTGGGGGGAAGGGGCTCTGTTCGCTCTCTGGTTCCTCTCTGAACAGACATGAGGCTGCTATGCAGGCAGCATAGACGAACCCCTGCAGAGGCTGAGCAGAAGACAAAGGTCCTGTTTGAATCAACTTGAACACTCTGCTTACATTTCTGGACATTGTAACTTTCCATCATATTATCACTATTCATATTATTACATTTTATGTAATGTAACAACTGGCTCCATTTTAATTAAATCCACTCATCAATTTTTAGTTTTGGCCCAAAACTTGTTTTGTGAATTACATAGCTGAGATTATATCTGGATGGCCCAATAGTCCTTGTAAAGTATAAAAACAAGGAACAAACTTTTTCACTCCCCAATATCTCCTCTTTATACCTCCTCTGGCTGAATAGAGATTTTGAGAATGAATAATTCAGTGTACACAAGCCTCCCAAGACGATACCCAAAAATGTATCTTTCCAGGCTAACCTGGTAACATACAATGGGAAAAATGGTTGAGGGGTTCTTAAAGAGGTCAGCCAGTTAGCATTCTATTTTGACAGCAGCGGTGCAGGAGGGTGGGTTTTGGAGCTAAGACTACTAGCTAGTCAAACTCAGCTGCCTTGGGGGGTCAGTTGTCTTACTAGTCTGTCCTGCAGGAGCACCATGCAATCAGAGATACTTTGTAGTAAAAAAGGAAAATGCAGCTCAAATAGGCCTAATAGTCAGAGCCGGCTCTAGGTTTGTGGGGGACCTTGAGCAAGAGAGTCTTAATGGGCCCCTAAGTAGTGTGTCACATAATGTCACCTTTCAGCTCTGCTTCCTCAAATGGGTCATCTTCTACTGCTGATCACCCTCCAGTCCTTTTTGTCTTCCCTATAGCCATCAAGCATCCTATAGTCCTTGTTACATTCTCTACTGCCACCAAGCCCTCTTCAGCCCTTACTGCTTGCTCCGCTGCCACTAAATACTTCATCATTGCTGTCAGTTGTCACCTGGTTCTTACCACCTTCTGAGCTTCCATCAACTGCCCTCCCATCCATCTGCCCTCCAAAGCTACCCTTTCCATTGTTGCTTATCATCCCCTGTTGCTGAGGCCAGCCATGAGCAGGTCTGCACACAACACCCAGGATTTGGTGGTTCGGGTCCACTGTACAATGGCCAAGTGTGAGTCTGAGTAGGCAATTACCCAGGCCTGCCCTGTGCTGGTGCCAGCCCTGCTAATAGTAATAATAATAAGGCACGGAGACCAAGATGCAAGAAAATCACAATTAAAAACTTCTTATCGACTGTCCCATTCCCTGAACCCTCAAAACAAGCGTTGCGCTTCAGGGGAGAACCCTTTTATCAAGCAGCCTGGGCTTACCTTTCGGGGTAATTGCTTTGGGGTTCCGAAATGGGACACTTGGTCCCCTTGTAAGATGCATCTTTTACTGTATATACATTAAAAAACGTTTTATATTTTGGTCCAGAGTTCCTGTGTGCTGAAAACCTTTGGATGATCCTTGTCATTCAGATGTCATTCAGATCTACATCCAGAAGGATGAACAGTTTTTAGCTCTGTTTGTGCCTTCACCAAAAAGTTCTCCCTTCTTTCATAATTAGAATTGCAAATGGATGGCCCCACCAGCTTTTTGAAGAGGACTGTGTAAAAGCAGCTGCATCTATTTGTGCATGTGTAGTGTCCTCCAGGACACATCTTAGTGATCTATAGAAGCGTCTTTAAAAGGAACTGGATCTTCTTCTCAGGCATGGTGCATCAACTCCTCTTACACTCTTTAGTAATTGACCCAACAGACCTGTATGCCTGAGCTGTGAAGGGCCATCAGCTCTGGGGCCAAGGGTGCAGTGGCAGTGATGATTGGGTATAAATCCTAAGCGGGCCACCAGGGTCGGCGTCAGTATCCAGCAAGGCGAGGCAGCTGCCGGGGGCCCCCACTCTCTGGGGTGGCCCACTGACATGGCCGGTCTTTGGGATGTGCTATGGCACTTGACCGTCAGCAGACTGGGAGGGCACCGCCACAGCTTTTGGTCCGCTTTACAGGAGCATCTTAATTTGGGATGCCCCTGTTTGTGAAAGGCCCCCCCTGGATTGCCCGTTAATCAGGAGAATCTAGATTCGTTTAGACTCCGGGATCAGAACAAAACGAGGAATTCAAAACAAAGTGGGCACTCCACCAGGTTAATAAGAAGATCTAAGAATTATTTTATTAAATATTACTATTTCATCATAAAAAAATAAACATACAACACAAATACACAAGACAATTAAAAACAAATTATGACCACCGGGTAAGAATATAGAATCATAACAAATCAATATATATGAGTCCAAACACTGGATCATTCCTCTGGGATCAGGTTTAAAGGGGTTTGATGCGCTTCAAATTAGACCAAAACTAGAGTTTTGGTCCAAATAGCATGATCCTTAGGGGGCATCCAGATTTGGGACGTCCCTCGTGATGTGACACAACTCTTCACCACAAAGGGGCCCACTGAGACCATGTCGCCCAAGGGCCCACATAAACCTGGAGCCGGCCTTGCGGGGCACCAAGCCTTTTGTTTTCCAATCCATCATATCTGATTGCCCCGGAGACTGGGATAGTGGATTGCTGGTGCGGTGGCTGACTGGTCTGGACTTATTGTCTGGTGGGGGTAGGCAGAGCTCCTTTGTTTGCAGATCCCAATCCATCTATATCTAATTGCTCCAGGGAATGTGATCATGGAGAGCCTAAGCCAGTTCTGGCAGAGCATGTTGTGAATTGAGACCTCCCCTGTTCCTCTTATGAGACAGCACAGACCTTGTGACTGACATGTTGCTGATTAGCCAGAATTTATTTTATGGGGACGGTAGATAGAGCTTCTTCCTGTGTCTGCACTGAGCGGTGAGAAGCTGTCCTCCCTCATCCTGACTGACCTGTTGCTGATTAGCCGGTATTTTTTGTATGGGGATGGTAGGAAGAGCTTCTTCCTGTTTCTCCACTGAGCGGTGAGGAGCTGTCCTCCCTCATCCTTGGCTGAAGACCAGAGGCATTTTGCTCTGTAGCAGGCTCTACCACCACCTTGGAGCCTGCTCAAGCCACTCCAGGAACTTCTGTAGTGTCAAAGACTTCAGGGGTCAATGAGGCCTCATGTCAGGGTGTAGTTTGGTAACTCCTCCCACACCAGGACATGTAGGATAGCACACAGGCCCAACAGAGGACTGCCTGTAATAGGCTCCCATGTCCCAGGCATTTAGCTGCTTGCATCTCTGGTGGCACAGATGGGTTGTATTGGTCAGTCTCTTCTCATGTTCCCAAAGCTAATTATGTTGGCACAACCTGGCTTGTATGCTGTCCATCACAAGAAAACGCCCATCACTGCTGCTTTAGAACCTATAGAATTACAGCCATTGCCCCCCCCCCCGCCGCCAAATGCCTCCATATGTTCTTTTCTGCTATAATTGCTGTTAGGTTCCTTGTCAAACAGTGAAGACATGGTCTGCTAACGATATGGCTGTTCTATGGTTGTAAGTCAGCCTGCACACTGGAGAAATCTTCCAGGGACTTTAAAGGGATTTTTCACCCACAAAATAAAAAAAGGTGGAAAGGCAGCATACCTTTGGTTACTTTGGTGATGTGATTACTATTGAAAGGATTTCAAATTAGAGTGCTGGCTGTTCTTGCTTTTTTTGGATGTTTGGAACCACCATTATAGCCACTGCACCCGACCAACTTATATGGTAAGAGTGCCTCCGATACTACAAATTGGATAGTCACCATCCGCGGTGAGTGGTCCAATATACCCCTCGGTAAGTATTCACAAACTATGACTATGGCCAGAACTCACCGAGATGCAAGCCAAGTCAATACATGAGAGTGACTTGTGGAGGATGGAATGACAGAGGAATGCCCTGTCATTAGGATATTTACATCTCCATAGTTCAGTTAAAACCAGGGCCTCCGCCCATGCTGCTGTCGGGGTGGGTTGGGCCTACCTTAGGAGTCAACCCAGGGCCGACACCAGGTTTATGTGGGCCCTTGGGATGTCCCTCGGTGATGTGACGCGACTCTTCACTACAAAGGGGTCAGTGGGCCCCTTTGTAGTGAAGAGTCGCATCACATCACCGAGGGATGTCCCAAATCTGAAACAAGCTATTTGGATCATGCTATTTTGAAGTGCACCAAACCCATTTAAACCTGACCTCGGAATCTAAATGAATCTAGATTCGTAGAAAGTTTCGAAAAACCTTTCTTCAGCATTTAAAATTAATATATTTTACATTTTTAGTCACTTCATTTTTATACTCCCCCACCCCCCACTGGATATGGGCACCACCATCTTGGCTCAGTAGCATCACATACTAAAGAGAGGAGAGGGGGTGGGGTTATAGCTGTGCTTTGCAACATTTCAAATTTTTACAACTATAAAAAACATAGCAATGGCAGGCCACAGAACATTATTCTTCATCTGTGGTCTCCAACGAGTTGTGCAGCTCCTGCATCTCGCCCACCAACTGAAGGACCCTGACACTCAGTTGTGCCACTCTGGCACGTGTGGTCCCTGTTAAAAAACTTAAATTAAAATATTGGTATAACCTTGTTGGGGTCATACTGCAGTGCCCCCGCTGCCCCCCCCCCCCCCCCGTACGGTCCAAACACCTAAATCCGGACTTCAAAAGCCAGAGGGCCCTCGCCACCACGGCCCGGGTTTTGCACAGTGCCCGATTAGCCATCCACCAGATAATTCTCCTGACTCAAACTGACGAAATAAGCCGGAGCTCTGCAATATATAAGCATCATGGGACGACCCTGAATGCCCTGCAAGAACACTGAGGAATCGCATAGCTGGACCAATCACTGCTTTTATGTTGGGTGAGTGGCACATCTTGCGGTTCCTGCAACCAAATATAAAATAATTACACAAAGCAAAGGTAACCAACTAAAACAATAACTCCTACAACAAATTAAGATTCAAGTTCAACAATCCTAATATAATTCACAAAGGACATAAGTCTAAAAAAAATAGCAATTATATGGATGTGTGGGAAAATAAATGTTTACATACTAAGGACTAATTTAGGTCAGCATTAAAATGCATCTATTAGGCATACATGAAAAGTATTGATTCAGGTATGCATTGCTATACAATTTATGGCCTCGCCCATGCTGATACATGCAATGCCTTGGTGCTAAAGGCGCGCAGACTCCTCCACATAGCCACAAAACATGTTCAACAATAGCAATAAGTGGATCGGAAATGAAACGGATTTATAGGGTGGTGGTCCGTCGGAAATCAGCTCTCTGAATCAGACAGAAACCATCCCAACAATGGAAGTTATCTGAACGAACTGAAAATTTCCGATTTTGTTTGGAAATGTTCCGATTTGCTTCCGTTCATCGAAAGAGCATATACACATTTTCTCGAACGTTCGTGCGAGTAGAAAATGGACGAAAAAAAGCAAAAAAAAGACTAACACCCACCAAAACTTTCACAGACAGCTACGGAAGTCCGGACGAATGTGTCTCTAAATCGAGGCTCAAGTGTCTTTCTTTGACGGGAGCGAAGAAGAGAATTAAAAGAACAATAAAACTGATAAGTGGAGAATCTTAGTTTGAATAAGAGGCTAGGGGAAATGATTAGATTTTTTTCTTGAGAGGAAACATCTAAAAAGGAGAGTATAATGAATCTACAAAATAATCCATACAAGAAATATAGAAATACATCACACACACTATATATATATAGCAGCCAACCAAGGAATGTTTTTGCTGAGTCTGTGGCCAAGGAAAGACCAGGACTAGAACACCAGAAGGATCAGATAATCTTAGGCAGGATCAAAGTCGAAAGGCAGGCTGATGTGGGCTGGTTACGAGATCATTTTCTGTGGCTTTTACGCACCTGGAGATCCTTTGACTCTACCACTATTTAGGGCTTGTGGTCCGGGTAACAAGACTAGAATAAGTGTATGAACTCTAAGTGGACCAACAACCCCCTGCGACCAGCGTGGAATCTAAAAGATCCAAGGGCTGGCCTACACTGGTGAAACCCCCCTGGGGCTAATCCTGGTGGCTGCATCCCTGTAGCTGTGCACGCTCCCCGCCATTCAGATAGGCTGGCTGTGCGCACTCCACAGGGAAACCGGGGATGCGGCCATCAGCGCAGCTATGCCAGCTTGAAGTTCAAATTAGCAGCTATATGGCGTGGATTAGTAGGCACTGTATAAAGCATTGGACAAGCATCCGCGCATGAGTCGTGGGAACGACAAAGAAGGTGACGGGGACAAAAACCTGTTGATTGGTCAACTATGGCCTGGCCCAGGCTGTGCGTCGCGACGCTGAAACAAAAAAAGGGCTATCCGGATACTCACCTCTTCCGGGTTGTGCTCCCACATGACCGTGAGCAGCCTATCAACACTGTCGGTACCGGCCATGCAAGCTGGTAGGCTGCTCCATGGAAGCTGTAGAAAGATCCCAGAAGAGGCGAGTACCCAATTCTTAAACAGTGGCGATGCACAGCTGGGCAGCCTGGGGTCCGGCTGCTGCGTATTATACAGGGATTATGGTCAATTCTGAACATAGTTCCACTTTAAACTGATTAATTGCACCTGCGCACATTGCTGTCTTTATGCATTTCAGTTTTATGTGATGTTATATAGAATATTATTACATTCCACTGTTGAACGTACAACAAAAATGATTTGTTCTCCGATGTAAACAATAAAGTGTAAATCAATTTTATTAATTACAGAACAGTTCAGAAAAACAGGGGGACAAAGGGGAGAAAAAGTGAGCAAAGGATCAACAGAGCAACACAACATCATTAGTATTAAATATTGCCATGGACAGGCAACACCAGACTTAACATAAGCAATAAAACTAATAATAAATTGTTTTAATGTCAACTAATCCTTTGGAATGACAGCAGGGACGCACTAGGACCAAGGGGGCCCCATCATTTGTGCTCACTTGGTATCATTTATAGAAACAAAGCCTCATTTGTTTCTGCTGTTTCACTCTCTAGTTGTCTAGTTGCATCTAACAGAGTTAAAAGACAGAAAAAAAAGTTTACTGTACAAGCTGTAAAAAAGGGCCCCATTTGATGTTCACACCAGGGCCACATCACAATTAGTAACGCCAGAACCTGAGCACATACATTTCAGCCAAACCAAGATTTCCCAGCAGATTTTGCAGCAGAAACCCAAACTTTGCAAACTCTGTTTGATCCTTTATATGACATTGTCTCGTTATATGGTATATGAGGAGTAGTAACTATAGAAAAATAGAAATAAGAGAGAAAAGATAAAAAAAAAAAAAAAAAAAAAAAGAGGGGAAAGAGTAACAGATAACGTAGTGGAGAAATAGTTGATGACACATAATGTTAAATATGGGGAGGAACAAAATATATCTGTTTAAGCTGACTTTTTAATCGCCCATGTAGCATTGATTTATAATTTAACATTTTTATACATGAAGCAATTATCCATAGTTTAATTATAGCTTCCCCTGTCCCCATATTTTTTTTAGAACACCGCTTTCTGTAGACTTCATAACTTTTCAGGGTGTATCTTGAGCTGCATTTCCTTGGGGTCAGCATCCGTAGCGGGCAATTCAGACCAGAGCACTGTGGCTACGGTGGTCTTTCAGCCGTTGTTGAGATCATAATATATGGTTCGAGTGATTGATGTATAGTATAGACTTTAGGTCCTATGGCTGATAAAACTGAATATGTTTCCTTTACCACAGATTTAGATACATTGGAAGCATGGGCAGTTAAATGGCAAATGAAGTTTAACACAGATAAATGTAAGGTCATACATGGAAAGGAGAAATCTGTGTCATGATTACATGCTAAATAAAGAAACACTTGGTAAAACAACAATGGAAAAGGCAATAGTTAAACTTAACTGTAGTAATCAATGCCAGTCAGCAGCTGCCAAAGCAAATAGGATCATGGGGTGCATCAAGAGGGGCATAGGTACCCGTAACCAGAGCATCATTTGACCCCTGTACAAGTCACTGGTCAGACCCCATATGGAGAACTGTGTACAGTTGCGTAAGACACCTCTGCATAGAGAGGACATATCAGAACTGGAGTGAGTTCAAAGGAGGGCAACTAAGTTAATAAAAGGTGTGTGAGGACTAGAGTACCCTGAAAGTTTATTTAGTTTGGAAAAGAGAAGCCTGAGGAGTGATCTAATAACTATATATAAATATATTCGGGGTCAATATACAGATCTGTCCCACAATATATTTATACTCCAGAGCGTAAATATAACCCAAGGGCATCAACTAGGGTTAGAGGAAAGGTGCTTTCTCCACTGACATAGGGGATTCTTCTCTGTAAGAGCAGTGAGACTATGGAACTCTCTGCCAGAGGAAGTAGTTATGAAGGATACACTGAAAGATTTTAAAATTGGCGCGGATGCCCTCTTTGCATGTAATAACATTACCAGCTATGGCTACTAGACCACTGGAAGGAGATAAACAGTCTGAACTAGATGGACTAAAGTCTTTATTCAGCCTTACATACTAGGTTACAGCCTGTCCAATAGGCATGCACAGTCAGATCAAGTTTAGAGTATTTTGGGGTTAATCATTTAAATGAATATATGAACATAAACATTAAAAATAATCCTCTTGAAATTATTTCAAAGCAGAACACTGTCTACATTTACAAGAACATGCCTATGACCATGTTTGACCTTATTAATGCAAGATACTGTAGGTCGATTTTCATACAACTTGCAAATGGCCTCTCCCCTATATGAACGCTCATGTCTCATAAGGCCTGTTTTGTGAGAAAAAAATTTTCCTCATTAAGAATACGAATACGACTTTGCTTTTTATGAACTCCTTCATGTCTGATAAGACCCGATTTATTAGAAAAAAGTTTCCCGCATTCGGGACATGAATATGGCTTCTCCCCTCTATGAATGCTTTCATGACTGAGAAGGATAAATTTGCGAGAGAAACATTTTCCACATTCAGAACACGAATATGGCTTTTCGCCAGTGTGAATTCTTTCATGTCTAATAAGATCTGACTTCTCAGAAAATCCTTTTCCACATTCAGCACATGAATACGGCCTCTCTCCTGTATGAACTCGCTCGTGTCTGATAAGGTCCGATTTATCAGAAAAACATTTCCCGCATTCAGAACACGAATATGGCTTTTCCTTCGTGTGAACTCTTTCGTGTCTCATAAAGTTTGATTTCTGAGAAAAACGTTTGCCACATTCAGAACAAGAAAATGGTTTCTCCCCGCTGTGAACTCTTTCGTGTTTGATAAGATAGGATTTAGCCGGGAAACCTTTCCCACATACAGAACAGGAATATGACTTCTTCACTTTATGAACTCTTTCTTGACTAACGAGGTCTAAATTATGTAAAAAGAAATTCCCATATTCAGAACATGAAGATCGCTCCACCCCTTTCTTATTTGTAAAAATGTCAGAATCGCAGTGTTCAGAACAGGATTGCCCATTTGTATGTACTTTCTTATGTCTAACAAGGCTTGATTTCCGAGAAAAACAACTCCCACATTCGAAACATGGATATGACTTCATCCCTTTGTGAATTTTTTCATGCGTGAAAAGTTCTGATTTCTGATAAAAACTCTTCCCACATTCAGAACAAGAATACAGCTTCTCCGCTAGGTGGACCTTTTCGTGTCTTATAACGTGTGCTTTCCGAGAAAAACTTTTCCCGCATTCAGAGCAAGAATATGGCTTTCTCCCTGTATGAACGCTTTCATGACTGATGAGGTCTATTTTGTAAGAGAAACGCTTCCCGCATTCAGAGCACGCATACGGCTTTTCCCCTGTATGAATTCTCTCATGTCTGATAAGATCTGTACTACGAGAAAAACATTTCCCACATTCAGAACACGCAAATGGTTTTTCGCCTGTATGAACTCTTTCATGATTGATAAGGTGTGAATTCCGAGAGAAGCTTTTGCCACAGGCGGAACAAGAGTAAGGCTTCTCCCCTGTATGAACTCTTTTATGTCTGATCAGATTTGATTTCAGAGAAAAATATTTCCCACATTCAGAACACATGAATTTTTTCTTCAGTCTAGGAGCAATATGATGAGAGACGGAATGCAAGTGATCAGCAAACATCAGGTCGGCTGTAGATTCCACTGTAATGTCATCTTCTCGCTCCAGAGCATTCTCCTCCCAGTTATAATGGCTATAGCTCCCGTCTGGGGAAAATTGAAAATGGATGGAAATTTATAAAGGTAACCATGCACCATCTAAATATAAATAACACCTTTTAGACACTAGAATAGTATGGCGTTCTCACCTTGGGGGTTCATTACTGCTGATTGATTTAGCCATTTAACTGCGGATAAGCTCACCTGTTACAGTGGAAGGATTCTGGGACTCGTGGTCAGTAGTTTTTACTCAAGGAAAGCTGCTCCCACATTAGCAATACAGAGCCACAAGAATTTAAGAAACTTGGAAAAAGAAGGCAGATAAGTACCGTATTTTTCGCCCCATAAGACGCACCTAGGATTTGGGGAAGGAAAACTAGAAAAAAAAATATTCTAAGCCAAATGTGCTAAAACACCCAATTACAGACAGTGTGGCGTTCCCCCATCCCCATAGGCAGTGTGGGATGCCCCCCTCCCATTCCCTGTAGGCAGTGTGGCATTCCCCCCTCCCATTCCCCATATAGTCAGTGTGGCATCCCCCCCTCCCATTCCCATATAGGCAGTGTAGCATCCCTACCCATTCCCATATAGGCAGTGTGGCATCCCTACCCATTCCCATATAGGCAGTGCGTCATAGCCCCCTCCCATTCCCATATAGGCAGTGTGGCATCCCCCCATCCCATTCCCCATATAGGCAGTGTGGCATCCCCCCATCCTATTCCCCATATAGGCAGTGTGGCAATACCCCCCATCCCATTCCCCATATAGACAGTGTGGCAATACCCCCCATCCCATTACCCATATAGACAGTGCAGCATCCCCCCCAGTGTGGCATCCCCTCCTCCCACTGCCATATAGGCAGTGTGGCATTCCCCATTTAGGTAGTGTAGCATCCCCCCTTCCATTCCCCGTATAGGTAGTGTGGCACCCCCCCCTTCCATTCCCCGTATAGGTAGTGTGGCATCCTCCCCCTCCATTCCCCGTATAGGTAGTGTGGCATCCCCCCCCTCCCCTTTCATTCCCCTTATAGGCAATAGTTAAAAAAAAAAAAAAAATTAAACTCACCTTTAAATCCTTCCCGCTGTCCCCACCATTTTCACACACAGACACACACACAGCGGCCACAACCACCGCTGTATAGTCCGGGTGTCTCTGTCTGCTGGGGCCATGGAGAATTGACAGGGACAGTGCGAGCGGCACCATACACATTACAATATGGGCAAGGACATTAAAGACCAAATCCCACTAGGAAAGTAGATAATACTAAGCTGTGTAAAGTAATTAACACAAAAGAGGACAGCAGGCAGCTACAAACAGGCGTAGATGAATTGGAAGCATGGGCAGTTTAACACAGATAAATGTAAGGTTATGCTCATGGGAAGGAGAAATTTGTGCCATGATTACACACTAAATAAAGAAACACTTGGTAAAACAACAACAGAAAAGGACCTAGGGGTTTTAGTTAATTATAAACTAAACTGTAGTAATCAATGCCAGGCAGCAGCTGCCAAAGCAAACAGGATCATGGGGGGCATCAAGAGGGGCATAGATGCCCATGACCAAAGCATTATTTTACCCCTGCACAAGTCACTGGTCAGAACTGGAACGCGTTCAAAGGAGGGCAACTAAGGTAATAAAAGGAGTACCCTGAAAGATCATCAAAGGTAAGTTTATTTACTTAGGAAAGGAGACACCCGAGGGATGATCTAATAACCATGTATAAATATATTTGGGGTCAATAAAAAGATCTGTCCCACAATCTATTTATACCCCGGAGCATTACCATAACCCGAGGGCATCCAATAAAGTTAGAGGAAAGGGATGCCCTCCTTGCATGTAATAACATTACCAGCTATGGCTACTAGACCACTGGAAGGAGATCTATAGTGGCCGGGATGCCCTCCTGGCATGTAATAACATTACCAGCTATGGCTACTAGACCACTGGAAGGAGATCTATAGTGGCCGGGATGCCCTTCTGGCATGTAATAACATTACCAGCTATGGCTACTAGACCACTGGAAGGAGATCTATAGTGGCCGGGATGCCCTTCTGGCATGTAATAACATTACCAGCTATGGCTACTAGACCACTGGAAGGAGATAAACAGTCTGAACTGGAAGGATGGGACTATGTTACACAAAAAGAACATCTAGTGAGAAGCATTCAATCTACTGTTGTCTCTCAGCAAAACCACAGTTCTACTCTGTGGTTCTTGTGTATTGCTCCCAATGAGCATTGATCTCATGATATGCTCAGAATAAAGGAGGGAATGGATGAGGGCCTTGAAAAGTAGGAGGATGAGGAGAAATAAGTAGGAGGAAATAGATGAGGGTCCTGATGAGTAGGAGAATGATAACTATGTAGAAGTATAGGAGGAGGAACATAATAAAGGTCTTGGAAAGTAGGAGCATGGGAAGAAATATGTAGAAGTATAGGAAAATAATAGATCTTGGAAAGTATCCAATCCTAGACAGGATTTTGGGGGGAGTTTCAAGGTCATAGAAATTGGATCTGGCATTGGTGTTGGGAGACATACGCCATTGAGCTTTTCCAGCAGGCAGACAAGGAGGGGGGATGTGTTGATGATAAATGACTGATCAGGACCGACCATTCTCTGTCACTTCCTAAAAGTGGGCTTGAGGCATACATACATCCTGCATCTCTAACCACTACACATTTGCAAGCTCCATGGAGCATCTTCTATTTACATAAACCCTCTTGTTTTCCATGATCATAGAGCATGGTATTAGAGACATCACAGTGGAAGTCCTGAATTAATGCTGAGCATTCACCAAAGGATGTATGGGTGGGAATAACAAAAGTGCAAGCACACTTTTCTGGCCTTATGCCTCGTATGCAAGAATAGAAGCACTGAATTACCAAATTCCTCACATCAGCCTAAAAAAAGGTATGCCTTGCAAAGGGCTGGTAGGAGGTGGGGCCTGTTTTGACACACAAACTGGTCTAGCTAGAGCTTGTGGGTCCAACAAGGTCAGACAGAGCCTGCAGACAATTCTTGGTCTGTGTGGCAAGTAGGACCTAGGTAGATAGGTTTTACCACAGCGTAGCATAAAGTAGGTGAAACTACAGGAGAATGAAAAGGGATGAGGTTTTTGAAATATAGGAGAAGGAAAAGGGCGAGGGTCTTGAAAAGAAGGAGGATGAGGAGAGGTAGTGTAAGAAGGTTCCAGAGGAATAAAATGTTTATGATCTCAATTATTAATGAATTATTATTAAATTCACTAATATGTATATAGATAACTTGGATCAATGTGGAATCTGTGGATGTTTATCTGCAATTTATTATTATTCTGATCCAGGGCTGGCTGATTCAGAGGAAATAATGCACATATAATATAACATTTTGGTGAATTGCATCAATATTCATTATACACACACACACACACACACACACTCACACTCAAGTAATGTTATGTCTGGGTTTTTCTCCTAGGAATTATTTGATAATGGTCTTTTGACTATTTAACTGAAACCATGTTTTGTGTCTAGGCAAAGGAGATAGTATTTCATGAATGGGGGCTGGAATTGTGAAAAGGAATTTAAGGGATCAGAGAAACGATATTTAAGGAGGGAATGTGGGGGAAGGTCGCTCTCTTCTCTTTGCAGGCTCTCACAGCAGACATGAGTCTGCCAGGCAGTTCAGCCAACCCCAGCGGGGGTGGGGCAGAAGATCAGGTCCTATTTGAATTAGCCTGAGAAAGATTGTTGCATTTTGTATGGACACTCTGCTTACATTTCTGAACATTGCAACTTTATATCATATTTACACCATTCATATTATTTTTCTGTAATGTAACTGGCTCTATTTAAATTAAATCCACTTAGCGATTTTTGGTTTCGGACAATACTTGTTCCTTAAATTATCATAGCCGAGATCATTTCTGGATGGCCCAAATATTCCTTGTTAAAGAGCAAAACAAGGAAAAAACAATATTACATGTAGGCTGAAGTATAGGAGAAGGAAAAGGATGAAGGTCTTACAAAGAAGAAGGATGAGGAGAGGTAGGGTGAAGTATAGGAGAAGGAAAGGGATGAAGGTCTTACAAAGAAGAAGGATGAGGAGAGGTAGGGTGAAGTATAGGAGAAGGAAAAGGATGAAGGTCTTACAAAGAAGAAGGATGAGGAGAGGTAGGGTGAAGTATAGGAGAAGGAAAAGGATGAAGGTCTTACAAAGAAGAAGGATGAGGAGAGGTAGGGTGAAGTATAGGAGAAGGAAAAGGATGAAGGTCTTACAAAGAAGAAGGATGAGGAGAGGTAGGGTGAAGTATAGGAGAAGGAAAAGAATGAGGGTCTTGAAAAGAAGAAGGATGAGAAGAGGTAGGGTGAAGTATAGGAGAAGGAAAAGGATGAAGGTCTTACAAAGAAGAAGGATGAGGAGAGGTAGGGTGAAGTATAGGAGAAGGAAAAGAATGAGGGTCTTGAAAAGAAGAAGGATGAGAAGAGGTAGGGTGAAGTATAGGAGAAGGAAAAGGATGAAGGTCTTACAAAGAAGAAGGATGAGGAGAGGTAGGGTGAAGTATAGGAGAAGGAAAAGAATGAGGGTCTTGAAAAGAAGAAGGATGAGGAGAGGTAGGGTGAAGTATAGGAGAAGGAAAAGAATGAGGGTCTTGAAAAGAAGGAGGATGAGGAGAGGTAAACTGAAATATAGAAGAAGAAAAAGGATGATGGTTGCAAGTAGAAGGGTGAGCAAAAATAGGTTGAAGTATAGAAGGAAAAGGATGATGGTCTTGAAAAGTAGGCGGATGAAAAGTAGAAAAGCTAGAAGTAAAGGAGACAGAAAATGATGAGCGAATTGAAAAGTAGGAGTATAAGTAGAGGTAGGTAGAAGTATAGGATAAAAAAAGATGAGTGTTTTGTACATAAGGATGATGGGCAAATCTCATTCAAGTCCTGCCATTCCCAAAAATGATTCACCCAATGCCAATAGGAATGTCTAATGCCCCTGACCAGGCTCCAGGCAAGGTGGAGATTGCTGTAGGTTGTGCTTGGGGTGGCTATCCTGGGTCTTGGTCTTTGCACCCAGGCACCCCAATCCGGGATGCCCTGCTGTTAAATCCCTCAACCGCCTATAATCTGGCCCCGGCTGGGCTAGATTACTGGGGCTTAGCATAGGCCCCAAAATGATTGAATACAGGTGTCTCCTCTAATCTGTAGGGCAGCAGTGCAATGCTAGCAACTAAGGCTTTGAACTCATGCTTGTGGTCGGGGTGGTCCTTTTTTTCTGCTCTCCTAAGGCCAGGGGATGAAAGGATGCACCTGTGTTGGCTTATTACTTACCTGAACAGATCCGTAGGAAAACTTCTTCCTCTTTATTCTCCACAAACAGGTCTCGTTCAGTCTTCACGCATCTCGCTCGGGTGTCTCCGGGGTCTGTGAAGAAACAGCAAAGTAACAAACACCCCCCCTTGTGCTGAGACGTATGAAACACACCAGACACTTTATTACTCACCTGGTTTCATCTGGAGAGAATGTGGCTTTCCTTTCTTCTTGACGAATATTTCTTCCTTCTCTGCTTTCACATTTCTCCCTATAGCATGTCCCCGATCTGGGGAATAAAGAGAGTCACGTCCCTGTACTGAAACGGCACCACAAGAAAGTGTGCAGAGAGGGAATAGCAAAAGACTTTCATTAAAGTGGAGCAACACACCCCCTGGAGTCTATGAGACTCAGGGGCAGGCGAAATCTCTCCCCCGGGGCATCCAGACTCAGGATGCCCCATGGTGCTAAACCCCCAAGGTACCCCGGAAACTCACCTTTCCCGGTCCAACGGCACATGGGTGAACAGCAGCTTCATCCCCGTTATTCTTTTAGCAGGGCACGTGCCCGCGTCAGGCATTTATGAATGGTCGGTGTGGGCACGCTCCCTGTTAAAGGGTAGTGGGGGGTGCAGCCGCCAGTGCGCTCACATCCGATCCCTTAGTCGAGCTCTTGGAGGGAGGAGTGGGAGCAGATCAGAATGCGCCGATTGTACGAACGGCTGCACAGGGTGAGTGAGATCGGGTGATCTGGGGGTTTTCACACAGCAGGGCAGCCCTGATTTGGGTGCCCCGGGGGCAAGGACCAAAACCCAGGCTAGTCAAAATCCTGGCTTTTGGTCCACTTTAAAGTGGGTTAAAACCCGCACGACCAGGCCCTGGAATCTAAAAGATTCCATGCCTGGCCGCTAGCTGACCCCGGGGCATCCTACACCAGCTGCGTGAAACCCACCAGGGTGCCGGTGATGTCACCTGATCCCCAACAGCGTGCCAGGGATGCAGCCAGTCAGCTACACCTCTGTACGAGCGTCCGCACATGCAGCGTCATAGGACTGGGGAAGGGTGAGTGAGATTGGGCGATCGGGAGGGTTTCGCACAGCGGGGCATCCCTGATTGAGATGGCAAGGGCCAAAACCAAGATAGTCAAAATCCTGGGTTTTGGTCCACTTTAAAGCGGATTAAAACCCACGCGACCAGGCCCTGGAATCTAAAAGATTTCATGCCTGGCCGCTATCCTACACCAGATGCCCCGCTGTGAGAACCCCCCCCTCCCCCCAGGGCGCCAGTGATCTTACCTGATCCCCATAGGTCGGTCCCGTGCTCCCCAACAGCGTGCCGTGGATGCGGCCAGTCAGCTACACCTCGTCACAGCGGGATCGGATCCGAGTGTCCGCACATACAGCGTAGGACTGGGGAAGGGTGAGCGAGATTGGGCGATCGGGAGGGTTTCGCACAGCGGGGCATCCCCGATTGGGATTCCAAGGACCCAAACCCAGGAGAGTCTGGGTTTTGGTCAACTTTAAAGCAGGTCAAAATCTAAGAGATTCCAGGCCTGGCCGTTAGCCTACCCCTGGGGCATACTACACTAGATGCCCCACTGTGTGAACCCCCACCATCCCCCCAGGGTACAGGTGATCTTAAAGCGGACCTTCACCCTGAATAAGAGCCTATCTTATATGTTTCCCCCACCCTGTACATACAGATTGCTCACATTAATCTGGACCTTCACCCTGAATAAGAGCCTATCTTATATGTTTTCCCCCCTGTACATACAGATTGCCCACATTAATCCGGAATCTCACCCTGAATAAGAGCCTATCTTATATGTTTCCCACACCCTGTACATACAGATTGCCCACATTAATCCGGACCTTCAACCTGAATAAGAGCCTATCTTATATGTTTCCCACACCCTGTACATACAGATTACCCACATTAATCCGGAACCTCACCCTGAATAAGAGCCTATCTTGTATGTTTCCCCCCCTGTACATACAGATTGCTAACATTAATCCGGACCTTCACCCTGAGTAAGAGTCTATCTTGTATGTTTCCCCCCCTGTACATACAGATTGCTAACATTAATCCGGACCTTCACCCTGAGTAAGAGTCTATCTTGTATGTTTCCCCTCATACAGATTGCTCACATTAAAAATCATCCTACCTGCATTTACTGTAAGTTATGAGCCTTTAAACATTCAAGATGGCGGCTTATGGAGCATCAGGCAGCATGCAAACAGGAAGTGCCTTCTGAGTCAGTTGCTCTGCATTCTGGGATTGCTGACCTTTCCCTGACCCCAGCTCTGCTCTGTCTGTGCAAAGCACAGCTATAACCCGCCCCCTGCACTTTATCCCCCTCTCCTCAGTAAATGTGATGCTTCTGAGTCAAGATGGCGGCGCCCGTATCCTAGAGTCCTGAACAGAGTTGCAGCCCAGTGGTGGAAAGAATAATAAGTGATTAAACTTAAAATATATTACATTTTAGATGCTGGGTAAAAGGGTTTGGGCTTTTCATTAAATCATGGTGAAGGTCCGGTTCAACTGATCATGGAGGGTCTCGCAACGCGTTCTCCGCCGGCGCCTCGGCTTCTGCCCTCCCCAACAGCGTGCCAGGGATGCGGCCAGCCAGCTGCACCTCATCACATCGGCAATTACGAGAGAGCCAATAGGGCCCCACACATTGAGCAATGGACCCAAATATGGGTTTCCACCTGCTTTAAACGGTTTGTTACTCACCTGGGCTTATTTGTAGAGGAAGTTCCTCCTCCTTAATAGTCACCAATACTAACTGTTCCTCAGTTATGACATTTCTCACCATAGTGTCCCTGGAATCTGTAATAAAGAGGCCGAGATAGATGAGACCCATCGACGTGTGAGTAACTGACCAGTAGGATTAGGGAAATCTATTATTACTCACCTGGGCCGATCTGTAGAGGAAATTCCTCCTCAGTTTTCAAATCTTTCACTAAAGCATCTCTTGGGTCTGCAAATAATGATGCGAATGGGGGACAGGGATCTGTCAGTGAAGGCATCTCGGGGTTGAGGGAATTAGGATGTTGGGGATGCTCCCCGTACTCTTACCTTGAAATGGGAGGAGCGGCTGATCCCCCATCATGGTTTACATGAGGAGAACCTAAGGACCTTCTCCCCCTTCGTCTGTATGTCCAAATAATTCCACGGCTGGAGTAATGGTCGCTCTTCGGAGCTCAGGCTGGAAGAAACCAAAAAATTATCTGATCTTCTGGGGCATCACAGATATACAAGACAACACAGTGATGAGGGCAGGGCCGGCTCCAGGTATATATGGGCCCTTGGGTGGCATGGTCTCAGTGGGCCCCTTTGTGGTGAAGAGTCGCGTCACATCACAGAGGGACGTCCCAAATCTGGATGCCCCCTAAGGATCAGGCTATTTGGACCAAAACTCTAGTTTTGGTCTACTTTGAAGAGCACCAAACCACTTTAAACCTGACCTTGGAGTCTAAACGAATTTAGATCCTCCTGATTTTGGATGCCCCTGTGTGTGACCCCCTCGCCCCCTTTGTTCATTACTTTCCTGGAACAGGTGAATGCACTGTGGGATCGCCAGTTTGAGTTAATGGACAAACCAGGGGGGTTCTTTCACAGACAGGGGCATCCCAAATTGAGATGCCCCTGTAAAGCGGACCAAAACTCATGGGTGGGATTGCTTGCATAGTGGGTATGGCAGCGATCTCAGGGGGTGTCACACAGGAGGGTATCACAGATTGTGATGCTCTAGGGATAGGAAATCAGCTGGGGTGGGCAACTTAAGAGCAGAACAGAACCCAGCACTTCCTCCCCTGGAATCAGAATCGAGATGCCCCATTGTGTGGAACCCCGCCATTCGAGGAGGAGATGTGGGCACCAGCTGTGGAGGTGCCCTCCCAGTCCGCCGCTGGTCAACCACCGCCACACACCCCGAAGGCCCGGCACTGTCAGTGGGAACCCCTGGAGGGTGAGGACCCCTGGCAGCCGTCCCGCCTTGCCGGGTGCTGGCGCCGGATGACGGGGTTAGATTTGGGGCGGGGTAGCCCTTTAATCAAATTGGTATCAAACTCAAATTTGGAAGTTTAGAGGGACACACAAACCCAGAGATGGGAAACACCCAACAATGTATCTTTAACAAGGTTTAGTTTAGAACACATTTCTGGTTTTAACATTGACCACTCGGGCTCAGACTGGGCTGCTGCGATTCCTTGGTTGGACCCACTCACTAGACTGGCGAGCCGGGTGTCCTGCAAGCAGAACTGGTGATGGATGGTCCCCGAGCAGGTGGCACAGGAGAAGGCAGGAAGAATCAGAGGACCCATCGGTGCCAGAGGTGGCATGACCCGACACACTGAAGCTTTCTTGCCCAAAGGTGCAGCCCTTGTAATGGGGGGCGATGCCAAACCCCGCCTGTAATGGGGGGCGATGCCAAACCCCGCCTGTAATGGGGGGCGATGCCAAACCCCGCCTGTAATGGGGGGCGATGCCAAACCCCGCCTGTAACGGGGGGCGATGCCAAACCCCGCCTGTAACGGGCGGGGGAATGCCCCACCCTGCCTGTAATGGGGGGCGATGCCAAACCCCGCCTGTAATGGGGGGCGATGCCAAACCCCGCCTGTAATGGGGGGCGATGCCAAACCCCGCCTGTAACGGGCGGGGGAATGCCCCACCCTGCCTGTAATGGGCTCCTTTCCCCCCAGCCTTTCAGATAGGCTTGTGGCGGGAGTGCATCTGCTGCAATTGCTGTATACTCACCTTGCCGGAGATCCCATGGCACATGCGCAGGCTCCATCCCCGGCATCCCTTGGGTGATGCCCAATTAGATAGACTGATGCGGGAGATAAAGGGGGAGCAGGCCGCTCCCTAGAGAGCCCGGATTGGACGAAATCCGCACATGTGCCACGGGATCACAGTGACAATCCCAGGGGGGTTTCACACAGCGGGGCATCCCAAATCAGTATGCTCACAGTCTCTGGCTTTGGGTCCGCTTTAATAATGTGTTATAAGGGGCTGTTGAACCCCTGCAGACCCCCAAATGTTAAACCGGACCTTCACCATGATTTATTGAAAAGCCCAAACCCTTAAAAAACGATTCCCCAGCATCTAACATTAATATATTTTAAGTTTTTAGTCACTTACTTATTATTCTACCCCCACTGGGCTGCAACTCTGTTCAGGACTCTAGGATACAGGCACCGCCATCTTGCCTCAGAAGCATCACACTTACTGAGTAGAGGAGAGGGGGATAAAGTACAGGGGGCGGGTTATAGCTATGCTTTGCTCAGACAGAGCAGAGCTGGGGTAAGGAAAAGGTCAGCAATCCCAGAATGCAGAGCAGCACAGTCAGAAGACACTTCCTGTTTGCAGGCTGCCTGAAGCTCCGTGAGCTGCCATCTTGGATGTTTAAAGGCTCATAACATGCAGTAGATGCAGGTAGGATGACTTTTAATGTGGGCAATCTGTATGTACAGGGTGTGGGAAACATATAAGATAGGCTCTTATTCAGGGTGAAGGTCCGGATTAATGTGAGCAATCTGTATGTACAGGGGGGAAACATATAAGATAGGCTCTTATTCAGGGTGAAGGTCCGGATTAATGTGAGCAATCTGTATGTACAGGGTGTGGGAAACATATAAGATAGGCTCTTATTCAGGGTGAGGGTCCCGATTAATGTGAGCAATCTGTATGTACAGGGTGTGGGAAACATATAAGATAGGCTCTTATTCAGGGTGAGGGTCCGGATTAATGTGAGCAATCTGTATGTACAGGGTGTGGGAAACATATAAGATAGGCTCTTATTCAGGGTGAAGGTCCGGATTAATGTGAGCAATCTGTATGTACAGGGTGTGGGAAACATATAAGATAGGCTCTTATTCAGGGTGAGGGTCCGGATTAATGTGAGCAATCTGTATGTACAGGGTGTGGGAAACATATAAGATAGGCTCTTATTCAGGGTGAGGGTCCGGATTAATGTGAGCAATCTGTATGTACAGGGTGTGGGAAACATATAAGATAGGCTCTTATTCAGGGTGAGGGTCCGGATTAATGTGAGCAATCTGTATGTACAGGGTGTGGGAAACATATAAGATAGGCTCTTATTCAGGGTGAGGGTCCGGATTAATGTGAGCAATCTGTATGTACAGGGTGTGGGAAACATATAAGATAGGCTCTTATTCAGGGTGAGGGTCCGGATTAATGTGAGCAATCTGTATGTACAGGGTGTGGGAAACATATAAGATAGGCTCTTATTCAGGGTGAGGGTCCGGATTAATGTGAGCAATCTGTATGTACAGGGTGTGGGAAACATATAAGATAGGCTCTTATTCAGGGTGAGGGTCCGGATTAATGTGAGCAATCTGTATGTACAGGGTGTGGGAAACATATAAGATAGGCTCTTATTCAGGGTGAGGGTCCGGATTAATGTGAGCAATCTGTATGTACAGGGTGTGGGAAACATATAAGATAGGCTCTTATTCAGGGTGAAGGTCCGGATTAATGTGAGCAATCTGTATGTACAGGGTGTGGGAAACATATAAGATAGGCTCTTATTCAGGGTGAGGGTCCGGATTAATGTGAGCAATCTGTATGTACAGGGTGTGGGAAACATATAAGATAGGCTCTTATTCAGGGTGAAGGTCCGGATTAATGTGAGCAATCTGTATGTACAGGGTGTGGGAAACATATAAGATAGGCTCTTATTCAGGGTGAAGGTCCGGATTAACCCCCCCCCCGCATTCACCACCTACACAGACACAGGGCCTTTCAGGGCCCCCAGGCACAGGAAGGGTTAAGCCTCCAATCCCAGCATGCATCAGTCGGTCCCTTATTCTTACCAGCCGCCGCCTCACCTTCTCTCAGTCTGTTCCTTACAGCTCTCACTCTGGCGCCTCGCCTGTCCTCGTCAGCCATTTTGTCGTAGCCCGCTGTACGGAGGCTATTTATAATATGATTGCAACGGCATATAAGCAGCGCTTTATAGTTCTATTCTCCCTCCCCATAGTCGTGTTATCTACATGAAACATCTTTCGCAGTCAATGGCGTCACCTTACTTTCTAACACGCCACGCCGCCTCCCTTATTGGCAAATGGCGGCAACACCTGGGACGTAAAAGGGGAGGGGTTCGCAGCGGGAGTGGGCGGGGTTATTTTGCCGCCTGCGTCTCGTAGCAACAGGCGCCGGATGGCGACGCATTTAGCCTTACAGTGCGCAGTGACGTCATGGTGTGGCTCACTCCATGTTACCATGTACTTGCTGTCACTTCCTGTAACTATTAACCCTTCGCTCACTTCCTGTAACCAAACCATTAATTCTTCGCTGTCACTTCCTGTAACCATTAACCCTTCTCTGTCACTTCCTGTAACCTTTAACCCTTCGCTGTCACTTCCTGTAACCTTTAACCATTTGCTCTCACTTCCTGTAACTATTAACCCTTCACTCTCACTTCCTGTAACCTTTAACCATTTGCTCTCACTTCCTGTAACCATTAACCCTTCGCTGTCACTTCCTGTAACTATTAACCTTTCGCTGTCACTTCCTGTGACCATTAACTCTTTGTTGTCACTTCCTGTAACCATTAACCCCTCACTGTCTCTTTCTGTAACCATTAACCCCTCACTGTCTCTTTTTGTAACCATTAACCCTTCGCTGTCACTTCCTGTGACCATTAACTCTTTGTTGTCACTTCCTGTAACCATTAACCCCTCACTGTCTCTTTCTGTAACCATTAAGCCTTCGCTGTCACGTCCTGTGACCATTAACCCTTCGCTGACACTTCCTGTAACCATTTACCCCTCGCAGTCACTTCCTGTAGCCATTAACCCTTTGTTGTCACTTCCTGAAACCATTAAAGTGGACCAACAGTCAAAAATGACTTAAAACGGACCAACACAAGAAACAGTGCTCATATGCATCCCCTCCCCAGGGCAATTTGTGGTAAATTTAAAAAACAAAAAATGGTGGCTCATGTATTTGCAGGCCGCTGGTCTTCCTGTTACTGTGCATTGTCAGTTATGTCAGTTGAATCCAGGCAGCAGCATGGCTGAGATGCTGGGAGAGGAAACTCCAAAATGGCCGCTACCTTTCTTTTCCAGCTGTGCCAGGATGCTGGTCCACTTTTAACTCTCTGCTGTCACTTCCTGTAACTGTCCTGATTTTCACGGGACAATCCCTCGAGCGGGTGCTTGTCCCACCATGCTGCGCCGCTATTCTGTGTCCCGGAATGCTCATGCGCATTTTCTGAACAAATCTGCCAGTTGCCAATCCGATTATGGGACCCGCAGCTGTTTTTAGTAGGGTGACTCAGGGGCATAGCTAGGGGGAAGCAGGGGAGGCACATGCCCCGGGTGCAGCAGGTCAGGGGGGCGCCATTTCGAATCTGTCATAAAGCCTAGCTACTCCTCTGGGGTGACTACTAGATTGCTTACAAGAGGAGCTTCTTCATTCCAGTTCTTTAATGTGGACTTAAACCCATTCATTTTGTTCCACTTAAGCATCATGATTTCGAAAACCCCAAAGATCCCACAGTGCCTGTGCACCCGCTTCCAACCAATCAGGATTGCGTCACCCGGAAATCCATTACAAAAGAAAGGCGTGCCGGCTGCTTCAGATGCTCACATAGGCCGGGTGCGGGAGCAAGCATCAGCCAGAGGGAGGCTAGGGATGCTGTCCATGCACATGTGCAATGGATTGCTGGATAGGTAACCAAATCAGGAGAGCCCCGGGGAGTGGGAATCGGCAGGCCCTGGAGTCTGTAAAACAGACCAAAACTAATGTAACCCTGGCAAAGATAACTACAGTTTTCCCCGGGGGCATCCTGATTTGTAACCCTCATCCCTGGTGATTCCCACATTCAGAGGCCTGGCGCGAGATTACACAGCAGTCGGAGGGGGGCTGGGGATGCCGCTATGGTCTGCACATGCACCAGAAAGGTACATTTCACGATCCCAGGATGATTTATACAGGGAGTGGGAATCGGCCAGCCTTGGAGTCTGTAAGACCAAAACCCATGTGAAGCACAGTATTCCCAGGTGGGGCACCCCAAAATGTGTAAAACCTCCCAGTTCACACAGAACTTGCTTCAATCTGGGGATCCCACCATAGGGCTGGTGTGCACAGCAGGAGGGCAAGGCCTAAGCCTGCTCCACCCATTCAGGCAGGCCTGGCGCAGACTGATGATGCCGCCTCCTCTGTGCATGCACCAAAAAGGTACGTTATGGTGATCCCAGGAGGATTTACACAGGGAGGACCCAAACCCCTGTAACCTGGCTGTGAAGTCTAAAAGACTCCAGGACCAGGTTATGGTCTCTCTGCCCCACTGTGTGTACCCTGCGAGTACTTACCTCATTCCAGCCACCCCACAGCAAGGAAAGTGCACTCAGCCCTGAGGTCTATAATTTTTGGATGCCCCACTGTGAGACCCCCCACAAGTACTAACCTGTCTGGCCATCCCACAGCATGACAGGTGCGTGCAGCCAGATGGCATGGCGAGCAAGAGACGCCCAACAATTCATTTCGTCAGCCTTCATCGCTGGGCATTATTCTGCGCGGCCAGGACATGCGTCATGGGGGCAGATTTCAAGGTAAGTATGCTGTATCCTAAAGCGGGACATCTCTGTGAAGTGGAACAAAATCCAAGAGTGTGAAAAAATTATTGGCCGTTTTAAGGTCATATGGGCATCAGACGCTCCGGGGCAGTGAGTACATGCTAGAAAATGTGCTGATACCTCCAGACTTGTGGCATCAAATAAAAACAATCGCTATAAAACATTCCATAATATGGATTGTGCCTTGCCAGAGAGGTGAGTTTATACAGCTAACTCTGGGGGAACCCAAATCAGGAGAGGAACAATAACCTGGAGAGTGAAATTCCTGGGATGGCTGGCCCCTGAGCAGATGGCAATGGAGAAGACAGTAAGAAGTAGAGGACCCATCGGTGGCAGAAAAGTACCCATTGCTGGCAGAAGAGGACCCATTGCTGGCAGAAGAGGACCCATCGCTGACCTATCGCTAGCACAAGAGAAACAATCAATAGCAGAACAGGATCCATTGCTGACCTATCGCTAGCACAATCTCTGACAGAAGAGGACCCATCGCTGGCAGAAGAGGACCCATCGCTGGCAGAAGAGGACCCATCGCTGGCAGAAGAGGACCCATCGCTGGCAGAAGAGGACCCATCGCTGGCAGAAGAGGACCCATCGCTGGCAGAAGAGGACCCATCGCTGGCAGAAGAGGACCCATCGCTGGCAGAAGAGGACCCATTGCTGGCAGAAGAGGACCCATCGCTGGCAGAAGAGGACCCATCGCTGGCAGAAGAGGACCCATCGCTGGCAGAAGAGGACCCATCGCTGGCAGAAGAGGACCCATTGCTGGCAGAAGAGGACCCATTGCTGGCAGAAGAGGACCCATCGCTGGCAGAAGAGGACCCATCGCTGACCTATCGCTAGCACAAGAGAAACAATCAATAGCAGAACAGGATCCATTGCTGACCTATCGCTAGCACAATCTCTGACAGAAGAGGACCCATCGCTAGCAGAAGAGTACCAATCTCTGGCAGAACAGGACCCATCGCTGGCAGAATACCTAATGCTAGCACAAGAGGAACAATCTGTGGCAAAAGAGGACCCGTCCCTGGCAGAAGAGGACCCATCACTGGCAGATGACCAATCACTAGCAGAAGAGAAACCATCGCTGGTAGAAGACCTGTTGGTGACAGAAAAGGACCCATTGCTGGCAGAAGAGGACCCATCGCTGGCAGAAGAGGATCCATGGCTGGCAGAAGAGGATCCATGGCTGGCAGAAGAGGATCCATCGATGGCAGAAGAAGACCCATCACTGGCAGAAGAGGATCCATCACTGGCAGAAGATGATCCATCACTGGCAGAAAAGGATCAATCGCTAGCAGAAGAGGACCCATCACTAGCAGAAGAGGACTCATCCCTGGCAGAGGAAGACCCATGTTGCTGCATGTTACCTTGATGTCTTCTAAATGGCCATCTTCTGAACTTGGTCAAGTTGACTTGATGACTTGATTATATATATAGCAATAACCCCCCCCAACTTCTTGATACATGGCTTCTCTCACATCTCCCAAGGGCCTACTGTTTTCTAACAGACTGCAAGGTCAGATGCTGAATTGACCTTAACAAGATCAGAAAATCTGACTCAGAAACCAGTTTTGGGGATACCTCCAAATATGCCACCTTCTGTCACGTGCGTACAAAACCCTTCAGTCAGGGAGGGGAGGAGTGAAGGTGAGTATACAGCAGTCTCAGGTGTAATTTACCTTCAATAATAGGACATGGAACAAGAAATAGGCTTGGAGCCCAGACTAAGAAAGGTCAACCTTATATCTCTAGTCAGAGGCGCCTGCTATTCAGTCGTCAAAGGTCATGTCCTAAACCTATTGCCTAATGATGGAAAAACGATCCACAACCATAACCCTTTTCTGCAAGGAGGGATAACCTGAGGGAAGAGGAGATATATGCCAATGGGAGAACCAGGGTCTCCCATTATGATCTTGAGGGTGATAGTGCAGAATGGCAACCAGGATCACCCAGAGGGAGAGGGAGAATAGCCCAACAGGGGAACCAGAGACCCACAGTATGAAAAAAGAGGGAAGATAGCCAGCAGAGGACTCAGTATTACCTGGAGTAAGAGGGGTGAATAGCCCAGCAGGGTCTCCCAGTACCATCTGAACAGGGGTACTGGAGAGCATGGGAATGGGGGTCTCTCAATATCATCCCGAGGAGGAGGAAGAATAGCCCAGGAGGGAAACCAGGGTCCCCCCAGTATCAGCTGAAAGAGGCAGGGGAATCACCCAGCAGAGAAATGAATTTAAAGCAAATAATTGAAAGCATTAGTACAAGAAAATCACAATCAGGGTCCACATAGTATTGCATGTGATATTTTATAGCAAAATAAATTCACTTTACCTACTTACTCTGCTGTATGAATTCTTCCATGTTTGATGAGGTTTGATTTCTCAGTAAAACCTTTCCCGCATTCAGAACAAGAATACGGGTTATGGCCAGTATGAGTTCCTTCATGGTTGACAAGGAGTGATTTTCTAGAAAAACATTTGCCACATTCAGCACAAATATGAGGTCTCTCCCCCGTATGAACTCTTTCATGTTGGAGGAGAGACGCCTTAAAGGAAAAACATTTCCCACATTCAGAACATGGAAAAGGTTTTTGCCCAGTATGGAGCATTTCATGTTTATGAAGCGATGACCTAAAAGAAAAACATTTTCCACATTCAGAACAAGTAAATGGCCTCTCTCCTGTATGAACTCTGATATGTTTGATAAGGTTCGATTTCTGAGTAAATCCTTTTCCACACTCAGTGCAAGAATAGGGCTTCTCCACTGTATGAGCTCTTTCGTGGCGCATAAGATTCGCTTTCACAGAGAAACATTTCCCGCATTCAGAACAAGAATACAGGTTATGGCCAGTATGAGTTCCTTCATGGATGACAAGGAGTGATTTTCTAGAAAAACATTTGCCACATTCAGCACAAATATGAGGTCTCTCCCCCGTATGAACTCTTTCATGTTGGTGGAGAGACGCCTTAAAGGAAAAACATTTCCCACATTCAGAACATGGAAAAGGTTTTTGCCCAGTATGGAGCATTTCATGTTTATGAAGCGATGACCTAAAAGAAAAACATTTTCCACATTCAGAACAAGTGAATGGCCTCTCTCCTGTATGAACTCTGATATGTTTGATAAGGTTCGACTTCTCAGAAAAATATTTCCCACATTCTGAACAGGAATACGGCTTCTCCCCTGTATGAACTCTTACGTGACTGGTAACCTCTGTTTTTCGGGAGAAACATTTCATACAAATGGGACAAACATATGGCTTCTCCCCCGTATGAACCCTTTTATGTTTGATGAGTTCTGATTTTCGTATAAAATATAGCCCACATTCAGAACAAGAATATGGCTTCTCCCCAGTGTGAGCCATTCCATGGCTGATAAGGTGTAACTTACGAGAAAAACATTTCCCACATTGAGAACAGATATATGGCTTCTCCCCTGTATGATCTCTTTCATGACAAGACAAATTTGATTTCCTAGTAAAACATTTTCCGCAATGAGAACACGAATATGGCTTCTCCCCCGTGTGAACTCTTACATGACTGATAAGGAGTGAGTTCCGAGAAAAGCATTTTCCACACTCTGAACATGAAAATGACTTTTTAGATCCACGAGCTGTATGTTGGGTAACTAAAAAAGTCTGATACTCTGCTTCTTTTAAGGGG
Organism: Gastrophryne carolinensis; assembly: GCA_027917425.1. Lineage (NCBI taxonomy): Eukaryota > Metazoa > Chordata > Amphibia > Anura > Microhylidae > Gastrophryne > Gastrophryne carolinensis. Next base: position 21,492,583 of record CM051237.1, read on the forward strand.
TTGGATGACATATTTGCAGGGTGCTGTGGCGGATAGGCACTTGAGGTAGACCAAGTTCCAGTGGACTCTGCAGTGATGTCATCAATTTCACCATCAGAAGAAATATCAGCATGTTCTTTCATATTATTCAGGTCGTATCTTCCATCTCGAGGAAAGAAGAAACAGAAGGAAGGAAAACAAATTAAAATAAAACCAAAAGCTGCCAAAATGGCGAAACCAATTATCGCTTTAATTAAAGGCAACCTAAAGTGAGCTGCAGCAGAAAGGGAGTGCAGACATTTGATAAAAGCTAAAGCAGACACAAAGCATTAAAACGTGATCACAGTGAATACTACAGATTCTTGGAGCATGGACGGTTTCGGTGGAAAGACCAGCTGTGCTGGTGGTGAGGTGCTGATCTTTCTCATCCTGATTGAGAATCATATTATGGTGTTTTACTCTATTTACAGGCAAGTAAAGGATACGTGGGACCAGGGCTGGCTCCAGGTTTGTGGGGGCCCGTGGCCAAGAGAGTGTTAGTGGGCCCCAAAGTAGTGAAAACACAATGTCATCTTTCAGCTCCTCTGCCACAAATGAGTCATCTTCTGCTGCTGATCGCCCTCCAGTCCTTGTTGCCTTCCCTATAGCTACCAATTGTCCTCTAGTCCTTGTTACATTCTCTACTGCCACCAAGCATCCTCCAGTCCTTACTGCGTGCTCCGTTGCCACTTAAGACTCCATCATTGCTGTCAGTTATCACCTGGTTCTTGCCCCCTTCTGAGCTTCCATCAATTACCCTCCATTCCATGCCACCATCTCCATTGTTGCGGAGGCCAGACATGAGCAGGTCTACACACAACAACCGGCATTCGGTGATTTGGGTCCACTGTAAAATAATACCATGGCCAAGTGTGAGCTTGAGTGGGCCCCTGAAGATGCCAGGGGCCCTGGCAGTTGCCCAGGTTTGCCCTGTGCTGGCGCCGGCCCTGCTTGGGACCATCAGGATCATATTATCACACACTGTGATGCCACATGTGGTCCGCACTGCCCTCAGTTGCACCCTCCAGCATCCATGATTCTAAATGTTATAGAGCTGAAGAGCTCACCTATCTCCTTTACTACTTTACCTCTGCCCACCTCTTCCAATCACCTTTGTCTATCAAACCTCTGCCCTCCTCTTCCCAACTCACTACCACCTTATCCCTGTTTCCCCGTCCCACTCCACCTTTGCTTACCTCTTCCCATCTCAATTCAGTTTACCTATGTCCACCTCCTCCCACCTTATCTCTGTTCGCATTGCCTCTGCCTACCTCTTTCCACCTCACCTCTACGTATCTCTGCCCAACTAACCCCTACCCACTTCTCCCTGCCTCACCTCAGCACATCTTATCTCTTCCTGCCTCACATCTGCCCACTTCTTTCTACCTCACCTCTGCCCAATTCTTCCTGCCTCACCTCTGCACACCTTGTTTCTTCCTGCCTCACCTCTGCCCACTTCTCTCCACCTCACCTCTACCTACCCTGTTTCCCCGAAAATAAGACCTACTCCGAAAATAAGACCTACTGTGATTTTAGCATGAAGGCTAAATATAAGACCTCCCCCGAAAATAAGACCTCCCCCCGAAAATAAGACCTCCCCCGAAAATAAGACCTCCCCCCGCAGCAAGAGTCCTCAGTCAGCTGCGGCCGTCTCTCTCTGATGATGAGTGACGCCCCTGACGTTGCACATAGGGGGACGTCACTGGGGGACATCACTCGTCATCAAAGCGGCCGCCACCAAAGTGAAAGCTGCTGTCTGCTGCTCGCTCTCTGACAGTAAGTTAGTGAGTAGTGGCAGCAGACTGTGAAGAAGAAAAAAAAAAGAATTTCTATGGGGGAAATGCCAGGTGAGGTGAGGGGAGGGGGGATGGAAACTAGAGAATTCCCTGGATTCTCTAGACTCTACCCCCACCTCCCCCACCTTCACCCACTGATGATGAGGAGGGGGGGTTGTATGTTTTGGATTCCCCACATATGCCACTACCGGTAGTACAGGAGAAGGGGGGTAAATTGGGACAGGAGGATCGGGGGGGGAGGTAACATGAAATTTTGACAGGAGTCACATTTTGTCTGGTTATGCTGGTTTGTGATGGCAACTACTACTGTTTAACAGTTAATAAATTTCCTTTTTTTGTGAATGCATGTGAATTCTTCTTCATGGAAAAATGTAAGACATCCCCTGAAAATAAGACCTAGCGCATCTTTGGGAGCAAAAATTAATATAAGACACTGTCTTATTTTCGGGGAAACACGGTATCCACCTATGCCCACCTCTTACCTTTTCCTGCCTCACCTCTGCCCACTTCTTTGTAAATTCTTTATTTAAGCTTTTACAGCAGATACAAGATCAAGTGTACAGTATAGGAAAAATAAAAAAGAGAAAAAAAAATACAGCCCTCAGGAACCATATTAATAAACCACACATTACATTGTTTCAAGCAAAGTCAAACTAGGTCAAGGCCCTGTTTAGGGGACCCGACTCCTTTCGTCAACCCGTGGTATCTCCGAAGATAGGGAATGTGTGTTTTCTCATATCTAGTACCTGAATATGAAAAAAAAAAAAAACCCCTTCGGCTTAATTTTATATTACCAATATAAAAAAAGGGGTGGGGAAGGGTTCGTGGGCAGAGGAGCCCGTAATGCAAGGGGGGATAGGGTACCTACACCCTGATGAAGATGTTTTTGTATTTCTCCGCATTATCTCATTTACTTTCAGGGCCCACATTACATGTGTGCTCTGCCCACTTCTTATTCCTTCCTTACCTCTGGCCACATCTGCTCATTTGTTTAAGGAAGACATGGTTGGACTGATAGCAATTTAATGTTTATTACAAATGTATACTATATTACAAATTGGTAATGGTTTCATACCAGGTAATTCAGACAATTAGTACAGCAAGTAAGAACAATAAGAAATTCTAAGAAATTCTCAGAAAATACAAGGTAAGGAGGTTCTTTCTGGTCTAGTTGAGGGGTTAGAATTATATGATTTTTCCAAAGGTACCACCATATGTATTGGTAGCCCCCTGTTCCTGCCCAGGAGACCTCCCAAATGGAAAAGAGCACTTTGACTATAACATTTACAAATGAAATACCACTACTATCCACACTATAAAGGGTTAAATAAAAAAATTGATGTGGGCTACGCTCCCAGCATAACCAGCCCTGGCACCAGCAATGCAGAGCTTGTAGAACAGGGCCGCAGAGGTCAGCCTAGTTAGCCCCTGGCACTAGAGACTACAAGCCCGCACAGCCTTCGTGGCCCCCGGGCTCTTCCTCCATCCCCCCCGGGCTTTGGGAAGACAGGTAATGGGAGGCTGTGGGCTAATGGCAAGTCACCCGCTAGCTGCAGGTGAATTGCCAGCCCCCCAAGCCTTGTGGACTGATATAAGGGGTCTCATGGATCCCTTACCAGTTCACAAAGGGTTAACAGGAAAAAAACAAAACAAAAAAAAAAACACATACACAAAGAAAAAGTGACATTTATTAATTTTTTTTCATTATTTACCTCCGATCCTCCGCTGTCCCACGGCAATCATGTCCATTGTCAGTCCGATGACAGATGGGTATGATTAAGGGCGCTTGAAGCCTGAAACGCGTTACGTGTGGTGGAGGGTAATAGGGGATACATGTCCTCATGACACTCTGTTTGGATCCCAGTGATTTTTCATGTTATCATTGAATTTTCAAGTAAAGGTTACGTTTTATCCCGGAAGCTGGACACTTTCTTTACTTTGCATTATGAAATTGTTCAAGAGTTTTTTCTAAGTCTGTACTGGAGGATATTCACGAAGGGTGAGCTGGTTATTTGTAATTACTTAGTCCGATGACAGATGCCGGTGATCGGTGGTGGGGGTGGGGAGGCAAAGAGTCCCCTGCCCCTCAAACCTTTCTACACTGATCACCGGCATCTGAGGATAGTCAGGCTGGGAACGGGATGATGCCACGGAATGACGTCATTCGTCCGCCCACAAAAGGCGGGGCTAGAGGCGGCAGCCAGCAGAACAGCGGAAGTGGGGGCCTTTTTTTTTTTTCTTTGCAGAGATGGCAGCGGAAGTAGGGCAGAGAGGAATGGAGGCCCTTAGATCTAAAAACCCTAATCTAATGCACGCCAAGGCCAGGTTAGAAGCGCACACTTGGCTTTGAAACAAAACCTGATCAACTCAGCCCTCAAGGTCGAATCAAGGTTCGGGTATGTCAGTAAAGTTATGCTTTGTTTTTGCTACAAAAGTTTGCCCCTTTGATTTGATCACTCCTCCACCTACACCAGCCAGGGATGGGTGGAGAGGCTGGTGAATTTGTTAACAGGTGGGGATGGGCAGGACTTGGCAAAGCATCACTTCTCAGTCTCAGAAGAGGAACCAAGTATGGTATGGCCTGGCAAGGGAGTCATGCTGCCAGCTGTCATGCCATTCCTCCTAAACAAGGAAGGCAGGCCCTTCATTAATACAACATTGCTACTACCGTGCTGGAGACAGGCCCCTCCCATCCATCATACTAATTACTAATCAGTATTTCTTACCTGCACCAATCACTGTACAGCTTTTTTCCTCCTTATACCAATCATCACTGCTCACACGTGTGTTTGTTGCTCCTGATCCACCATCTCTCAGTGGAGATTGTTCTGGAGTCACTTGGCGAATGGACCCTTCCACTCTACTAATCTCACTATAGGGATCTGCGCAGACATATGTATCAGTCGAATCCTCCATAACAAGCCCCGCCTCCTCAGTCTCTGTCTGATCAAACAACATGAGGATCAGTGAGAGGCTCATTCTCTAATATACAAATTACAATGCAGAAAGTGTGACTATGAATGTAGATATTTACACATCCTGTGTGGAGGATCTCTGGTGTATATTCCTGATAATGGTGCGGTGTGACTTCCTGTGTGGAATCCTGGGAATAGAGAGGACGGGGAGATCTCTGGTGTATATACCTGATAATGGTGCAGTGTGACTTCCTGTGTGGAATCCTGGGAATAAAGAGGGCGGGGAGATCTCTGGTGTATATACCTGATAATGGTGCAGTGTGACTTCCTGTGTGGAATCCTGGGAATAAAGAGTGCGGGGAGATCTCTGGTGTATATACCTGATAATGGTGCAGTGTGACTTCCTGTGTGGAATGCTGGGAATAGAGAGGACGGGGAGATCTCTGGTGTATATACCTGATAATGGTGCGGTGTGACTTCCTGTGTGGAATCCTGGGAATAAAGAGGGCGGGGAGATCTCTGGTGTATATACCTGATAATGGTGCATTGTGACTTCCTGTGTGGAATCCTGGGAATAAAGAGGGCGGGGAGATCTCTGGTGTATATACCTGATAATGGTGCATTGTGACTTCCTGTGTGGAATCCTGGGAATAAAGAGGGCGGGGAGATCTCTGGTGTATATACCTGATAATGGTGCGGTGTGACTTCCTGTGTGGAATCCTGGGAATAAAGAGTGCGGGGAGATCTCTGGTGTATATACCTGATAATGGTGCTGTGTGACTTCCTGTGTGGAATCCTGGGAGTAAAGTGGACTCTGTTTAGTGGAGCACCTGGGTGGCTTCATCCTGATGTCCTTATAAAGGTTTGGAGGTGAAGCTGCCAAGTCCATGTTATCTATGAGAGGGATCTCGTCAGTCTCCGTTTTTATCTCTTCTTTCATAGAATGACTAGGTTCAGTCATGACTCCGCCCTAAGGATGACATCATAACACCAACATGTTTACATTGTAGTTAACACAAATGATCTAGGACTCTGGGTTGTAACAATAACAGTTTGGGACCAATGTATGTGTAATGCTAGTGTAAATAATGGGTCTTTATGGAAAATCAATATTGTTAATAATGTTGCTCATATATAAATAATACAATTCTGTGATTACTCACCTGTAGAATTGTTATTATGAGTATACAGTACGTCCTGCTCCAGATAAGAATCATTACACTTGGGTATTACTCCGCCAGATGGCGCTGGACTGCAGAGACAGCTAAATTGGCTCCTCCCGGCCCCCCAAATACCCGGGACCTCCCACAATCCCCAGCATTGAAAAGCAGTTAACAAGAAGCCGGGAGAATTAAAAAGAACCAAACTAGTAACTATAACAAAAATAACAATCACCATACAGGGGATCCAGGATAATGCAAAACCAAGGGTGGGGTGGAGCAGGACGTACTGTATACTCATAATACCAATTCTATAGGTGAGTAATCACAGAATTGTATTATTCTTAGTATACAGTACGTCCTGCTCCAGATTAGATTACTTACACTTGGGACATCCAATAGCAGTGTCCATAAAGTAGGGTGGGATCCCCAAAGGTAACAGCAGACAGGTCATACCACTGCCGCCTGCTGAGCCTTGCGGCCAAAAGCAGCATCAGCTGAGGCCCTAACATCTTTCTTGTAAAACTTTGAAAAGGTATGAACAGAAGACCAAGTAGCGGCCTTACAAACTTGTTCAACAGAAGCTTGGTGCTGGAAAGCCCAAGAGGCACCAATAAGCACAAGTGGAATGAGCAGTAAGGAAGGGAGGATTCTTCCCCTTAGCAGAGTAGGCCTGAATCACAGCCTGACGGATCCATTTGCTGATAGTAGACTTGGCAGGTGCCAAACCCTTCCTAGGAACAGAAGGGACCACAAAAAGAGCATCAGTTTTTCTGAAAGGTGTCGTAACCACCAGATAGTACTTCAGACACCTAACCACATCCAAAGAATGCAAAACCCTCTCCTTAGCATTACTAGGATTAGGGCACAAGGAAGGAAGAACAATGTCCTGATTCAAATGAAAAGCAGACACTATCTTAGGCAGAAAATCTGGCTTGAAGCGAAACACCACCTTGTCCTGGTGTCTCTCAAAATAAGGGGGCTGGATGTAAAGCCCCGCCAACTCAGACACACGCCTAACAGAGGTGATAGCCACCAAGAAGACAACATTGATAGTAAGAATGGCCAGGGCAGCCTCCTGCACAGGTTCAAAGGGAGCACCCTGCAAGGCTGACAGAACCAAGTTCAGATCCCAAACAGGCAACATAGGCTTACGTGGGGATGCACGTGAGTAACCGCCTGGAAGAAAGTCCTGACCAGAGAATGCTGGGCAAAGGACCTCCGGAAGAAAACAGCCAAGGCAGAGACATGACCTTTCAGAGTACTGAGTTGGATCCCCATCTCCAACCCATGCTGCAGGAACTCCAGGATCCTGGGAATAGAGAATACACGACAGGGAAGAGACCTAGCCTCACACCAGTCAATGTAGGTACGCCAAACCCTATAGTAAATGGAAGAAGAGGACTTCTTCCTAGCCTTTATCATGGTATCAACCACAGAGGCAGACAGCCCCTTCTCCATCAAGATGGAGGTTTCAGCAGCCACCACGAGAGGGACTGCCTGACCAGGGGGGAAAGCACAAGGACCTGATCCAGGGACGCAGGATCCTTGTCCCATACTGACAAAAGGTGGAGTTGCAGAGGCCTCATGTGGAACTGAGCATAAGGGACCGCCTCGAAGCACGCCACCATCAGGCCCACCAGCTGCATTCCCTGCCTGATTGAAAGATGAGGGCAAGATAGCAGGAACTGAACCTGCGCCATCAGACTGTCCACCTTCTGCTGAGGAAGAAAAATCCTTGCCTGAACTGTATCCAGATTCATTCCCAGGAAGGGAGTCACCAAGGAGGGGGCCAGGGAAGACTTGGGATGGTTGATCACCCAGCCAAATGACTCCAGAGTAGACACCACCAGGTGGGTATCCAACTCTGCTTGTGGTAGAGACTGGGAAGTGATGAGAATGTTGTCCAGGTAGGGCAGCTCGCAGATGCCCTAAGACCTAAGCAGAGCCATCACTCCTGCCAGCACCTTGATGAACAATCTGGGAGCTGAAGTGAGACCGAAGGGCAATGCCACAAATTGGTAGTGCAGATCCTCCAGAGCGAACCTGAGAAACCTTTGATGACCTTGAAACACAGGAATATGAAAGTAAGCATCTTTGATGTCCACCGACGTCATGAAGTCCCCTGGACGCAGGGAACTGATGGCAGAGCGCAGAGTTTCCATGCAAAAGCGCCTGCACCTGACAAATTTGTTAAGGATCTTCAAGTCCAGGATGGGCCTGACTGGCCCATCTCTTTTGGGGAAGGTGAACAGATTGGAATAGAACCCCTTGCCCCTTTCTCATAAGGGGACCTGACAGGTGACCCCCAGCTCCAGAAGGCTTTGCACCGCCAGAACCAGAGCCTGAGCTGACACAGGGTCCTGAGAAATCCGGGATCTGATGAATCTTGGAGGGGGGCAGGCAGCAAACTCTATCTTGTAACCGGAGGACACTACCTCCTGAATCCACCGGTCTAAGACATGAAGCCTCCTGTGCCCCTACCCCAGAAATCTTCTCGGGCCCCTGCAAGGGAGACCCCCCATCCCTGTCTGGCACCACGGTAGGGGGAAGAAAAGGAGCCATGCCCCCGAAAGGGCCGAGACTGCCGCCTGCGCTGGGGCAACCAACCCCCTTAGCAAACAGGTCCAGGCGTTCCCCAAACAGGCGTACTCCTTTGAAGGGAAAGCCAGTGAGAGCCTTCTTGGCTGCGTTGTCAGCAGCCCACTGGCGCAGCCAAACCGAGCGGCATATAGCCACCGCAAGGGCACAGGTTCTGCCACACATTCTAATGGTATGATCCAGGGCAGAGAGCACATAAGTCACGAAACCCTCACAACGAGAGAGTGCATTAAACTCCTCACCAGACACATCATCAGGAGCACCATCTAGGATACTTCTAAGCAGGGTGCTAATAGCCACAGCCGTAATGGCAGAGGCACAGACCGGGCGCAGCGCCGTCCCCACACACGCAAAGGCGTGGGATGCCAGATGGTCAATGCGCCGGTCCTCAGCATCCCGCAGCGTAGTAGAGTCAGGGGAATGCATAACAGAGGTGTTAGATAACCCTAGGACCGGGGCATCCACTTCGGGAGGGGATGACCAACACTTTACCACATCAGCAGGAAAGGGATACCTCTTATCCCAACTCTTAGGTACACCGGGAAGCCGGCTGGGGCGCTCCCATTCCCTGAGTACAAGATTATTAAAATGAGCTTGCTCGGGAAATTCTAAGCGCGGCTTAGCCGTATGAAACAATTCCCCCTGTTGCCTGGGGGCCGCAACCGGGGGAGAGGTAGACAGTACTTCAAAAATCTGAGCCAACAGCTTATCAGTATCATCTGGGGCCCAGGGGTCAGAGCCAGAATCATAACGACCCCTGGGCCTCTCATCAGATGACTCCGAGTCAGAAAATAACTCCCCTTCTTCCAAAGGTGTATAACCAGACAGATCCAAAAACTCATCAGCCTCCATAGGGAAAAAAGTGACATCGGGCGTTAAGTGCCGCTTTTTTGCAGAGGCCTTACGCGCCTAGGTATTAGCAAGCAACTTCTCAACACTAGCCAGTCTAGAAGATCAGGCTGAGAATCCCCACTGGTATGCAACTCAATAGGAGTCAAATTTAAGCTTGGGGGGATTGGTGAAGTCATACATGGAGCAGGCCCAGCTACTGGTAAACCAGGCTGCAGCGCAAGCACCTGCTGGGCACAAGGTACACAGACCCGCATATTGTCAGCACTCGTAGGGGACACCCTGAGACGCCTCCATATGGTGATTGTAGCGGCACAATAGGCCGACAGGGATTCACGCTATAAAAGCAACCCGGGATGCCCCAATAGCCCGCTAGGGAAGTGGGAGTAATTTACACACTAGGCCTCACAAGTTTAATAACTAAATAGAGGGAGAGGAGCCGAGAGAAACCACTAGAGGTTGGCCCGTCTGAAAAACATAAGCAAGGAGGACCTTAAGTGACATAATAAAAGACAAATGGTAACTAAAAGCCGCCCGCGAGGGCCCCCATCGGGGACCGCGGTAGTTAGATGCCAGTCACGCAGCAGCCGAATCCAGAGAAAATGGCGCCGGGTACACCTAGAGGGGCGGGCCGCGGGGACAGTGACGTTGAACGCGCCAACCGCGGGCCCAGCTCCCCCAAAAAACGCGAAGGCGCACACATTACAAGCAGCCAATAACGGCGCGCAACCAGTGCAACCAAGTCAGCGTGGCAACTGACACCTAACCAGAAACACATCATACAGTGAAGCACCAAGGCCAAATCACGTATACACCCCCCCCCCCCCCCCCGAGAGCTACAAGGGAGGGCGAGGGAGGACAGCGGCCACTTAACATAGGGCCCACCGATAGACAGGGCAAGGGGCAATAGTGCGGGAGGGAGGTTCACCATGTGCCTGTACTGCCTACCCTTTGGGGGGAGGGGATTGCGGTGGAGCAGCGCTTCTAAGCACCTGACAGCGGTGCTGCCTACCGTCACCCGACCAGCGCAGCCAAGGCTGGGAGGCACATTAATAATGGAATGGGTGGGAATAGTCCTACAGGGCCGCAGGCTAATAGCCCCGCTCACCTGCGAGAAGAGAGAGCCATCTTCTATTCCTTCGCAGTCCAGACTGCAGAGAAAATCCGGGGATATGTGGGAGGTCCCTGGTATTTGAGGGGCCGGGAGGAGCCAATTTCGCTGTCTCTGCAGTCCAGCGCCATCTGGCGGAGTAATACCCAAGTGTAAGTAATCTAATCTGGAGCAGGACGTACTGTATACTAAGAATATTCAGGGATAGATGACCTATGGGATCAATATTTTTACTAAGTTCTTCTCCGGATGGAAGTGAATCCTGACCCAAATTGCTATGGTGATCCTTGTGATAATTGCTGTTTTCCTAATCTGTTTCTGTTGTATCCGGAGAATGATGGAAAAAAAATCAATAGATGCGGTTGTACCTAACCCAGTTATGGTGACTGGCAAAGTTCCTTCAGAACATGATAAAGGAGCATACACCTCGCTGCTTACCAAGGAGGAACGACTTCAGAGAAAAGTTGATGAAATTTTAAGGGATGGAAAGCCATAACAAAATTACACGACCCCATTGTGTTCAGTCCACTCTTTGAACGATTAGAAGTAACATCTGACAGCCATATGAGAGCCAAAGACTGAAAGCTAACCGCTAGGGTTAGGGTTCAGTCAGGCTTACAAAAGAGATCCTGAACTCATTTGGCCAGATGATAGTGTCAGGAGTCTACACATGACTAGGGAGATAGGGAATGTTCAAAAGGGGGACTGTGATGGATGGAGGTCAGAATAAATAAAATGAATGTACATCTGAACATCCCCTCTCTTTGCAATGTATGCTATAGTGGCTAATAAAGGTGAAATAAACCTTCAGTAAGCCACTTATCTCTGCGCTGAGTCTTTCCTTTGCTTGTACTGAATACAGAGCAATACAGTTAATGAAGCACGCTGCTATTAACATATTACTGTGAGCAAGATGGCGCTGAGGAGCCGGACACACCTTATGTTATCCGGCCCCCTAGGCGTCACTAACATTCCTAAGAATATCAGTTTTAGCTGTGATGACCAATCATTGAGCCAGTAATTAGATTTTTCCCTTATATGATGATGTCCAATAGATGATGTGTTCTGTGTTTTTTTTACTTTGATATAAAAATAAAGTGCCACTGGGCGGGAAGCAGAGAGCGCTCTCCCGTGTAGCTCGGAACACGTTGTCTGTCTGTGTTCTTTGTTACGCGTATATTTCACTCCCTTAGATTATTTTGGAAGACCGAACGAAACAAGAAGAAATCTCTGAACCATGGAGAACAAAGGGGTCAGCCCACGGTTTCCGTATCAGAGGAAGGCAGATGTGAGGTGGGTAGAGGTGGCAGATGTGAGGTGGGTAGAGGTAAGTTGTGCATCTCCCCCCCCCGTGCTGTCACCACTCACCCCTCCAGTCTACCCCCCCCCTGTGCTGTCACCAGTCACCCCTCCAGTCTACCCCCGCCCTGTGCTGTCACCACTCACCCCTCCAGTCTACCCCCCCGTGCTGTCACCACTCACCCCTCCAGTCTACCCCCCCCCCGTGCTGTCACCACTCACCCCTCCAGTCTACCCCCCCCCGTGCTGTCACCACTCACCCCTCCAGTCTACCCCCCCCGTGCTGTCACCACTCACCCCTCCAGTCTACCCCCCCCGTGCTGCCACCACTCACCCCTCCAGTCTACCCCCCCCCGTGCTGTCACCACTCACCCCTCCAGTCTACCCCCCTGTGCTGTCACCACTCACCCCTCCAGTCTACCCCCCCCCGTGCTGTTACCACTCACCCCTCCAGTCTACCCCCCCGTGATGTCACCACTCACCCCTCCAGTCTACCCCCCCGTGCTGTCACCACTCACCCCTCCAGTCTACCCCCCCGTGATGTCACCACTCACCCCTCCAGTCTACCCCCCCCCGTGCTGTCACCACTCACCCCTCCAGTCTACCCCCCCCCGTGCTGTCACCACTCACCCCTCCAGTCTACCCCCCCGTGATGTCACCACTCACCCCTCCAGTCTACCCCCCCGTGCTGTCACCACTCACCCCTCCAGTCTCCCCCCCCCCCGTGCTGTCACCACTCACCCCTCCAGTCTACCCCCCCCCGTGCTGTCACCACTCACCCCTCCAGTCTACCCCCCCCGTGCTGTCACCACTCACCCCTCCAGTCTACCCCCCCGTGATGTCACCACTCACCCCTCCAGTCTACCCCCCCGTGCTGTCACCACTCACCCCTCCAGTCTCCCCCCCCCCCGTGCTGTCACCACTCACCCCTCCAGTCTACCCCCCCCCGTGCTGTCACCACTCACCCCTCCAGTCTACCCCCCCCGTGCTGTCACCACTCACCCCTCCAGTCTACCCCCCCAGTGCTGTCACCACTCACCCCTCCAGTCTACCCCCCCCGTGCTGTCACCACTCACCCCTCCAGTCTACCCCCCCGTGATGTCACCACTCACCCCTCCAGTCTACCCCCCCCCCACGTGCTGTCACCACTCACCCCTCCAGTCTACCCCCCCCCCCGTGCTGTCACCACTCACCCCTCCAGTCTACCCCCCCGTGCTGTCACCACTCACCCCTCCAGTCTACCCCCCCGTGCTGTCACCACTCACCCCTCCAGTCTACCCCCCCGTGCTGTCAACACTCACCCCTCCAGTCTACCCCCCCGTGCTGTCACCACTCACCCCTCCAGTCTACCCCCCCGTGCTGTCACCACTCACCCCTCCAGTCTACCCCCCCAGTGCTGTCACCACTCACCCCTCCAGTCTACCCCCCCCCGTGCTGTCACCACTCACCCCTCCAGTCTACCCCCCCGTGATGTCACCACTCACCCCTCCAGTCTACCCCCCCCCACGTGCTGTCACCACTCACCCCTCCAGTCTACCCCCCCCCCGTGCTGTCACCACTCACCCCTCCAGTCTACCCCCCCGTGCTGTCACCACTCACCCCTCCAGTCTACCCCCCCCGTGCTGTCACCACTCACCCCTCCAGTCTACCCCCCCCGTGCTGTCAACACTCACCCCTCCAGTCTACCCCCCCGTGCTGTCACCACTCACCCCTCCAGTCTACCCCCCCGTGCTGTCACCACTCACCCCTCCAGTCTACCCCCCCCCCGTGCTGTTACCACTCACCCCTCCAGTCTACCCCCCCCGTGCTGTTACCACTCACCCCTCCAGTCTACCCCCCCCGTGCTGTTACCACTCACCCCTCCAGTCTACCCCCCCCCCCCCGTGCTGTTACCACTCACCCCTCCAGTCTACCCCCCCGTGCTGTCACCACTCACCCCTCCAGTCAGCAGCTCAGTGATCTTGTTGGTGACGTCTAGAATCATTCGCATGGTGCCTCTCTCAGGTGTCAGGGAGGGAGGCGGAGTCACTGGGATGGTCACATGACCGCCGGGGGCAGACGTCTACATCAGGAAAAAAACAATGAATGCAACCCGACACTCCCATGATTCTCTTGGCCAAGGAAGTGATGTATGAATATAGAGAAGTGTGATGTCATGTCACTCACCTCCTCGGTCAGCAGGAAGATGATCTCCAGGGTGAGGCTCCAGATCTTCTCGGTCATGTGACTCCAGTCCTCCTCCATCTTTGATATAGGAGAGTGCTATCTATGAAGTGGGCGGGGCTTTCCTCGGAGGACACGCCTACTGATATGGCTGCAGAACTGAGAATCTGGTAGGGGGAGATGAAAGTAGGGTTAGATGGTAAAAGGGATGGATGGGGCAGATCTGAGGGGACAGGGATGGATGGGGCAGAGCTGAGGGGACAGGGATGGATGGGGCAGAGCTGAGGGGACAGGGATGGATGGGGCAGAGCTGGGGGGACAGGAATGGATGGGGCAGAGCTGAGGGGACAGGGGTGGATGGGGCAGAGCTGAGGGGACAGACCTGAGGGGACAGGGATGGATGGGGTAGAGCTGAGGGGACAGGGATGGATGGGGCAGAGCTGAGAGGACAGGGATGGATGGGGCAGAGCTGAGGGGACAGACCTGAGGGGACAGGGATGGATGGGGTAGAGCTGAGGGGACAGGGATGAATGGGGCAGAGCTGAGGGGACAGGGATGGATGGGGCAGAGCTGAGGGGACAGGGATGGATGGGGCAGAGCTGAGGGGACAGGGATGGATGGGGTAGAGATGAGGGGACAGGGATGGATGGGGTAGAGATGAGGGGACAGGGATGGATGGGGCAGAGCTGAGGGGACAGGGATGAATGGGGCAGAGCTGAGGGGACAGGGATGGATGGGGCAGAGCTGAGGGGACAGGGATGGATGGGGCAGAGCTGAGGGGACAGGGATGGATGGGGTAGAGATGAGGGGACAGGGATGGATGGGGTAGAGATGAGGGGACAGGGATGGATGGGGCAGAGCTGAGGGGACAGGGATGGATGGGGCAGAGCTGAGGGGTCAGGGATGGATGGGGCAGAGCTGAGGGGACAGGGATGGATGGGGCACGACCTTATCCCCCCGCAACACAATATGGCTCAACTGCCCCCAAGCAACCCCCCAACAATGAGCAGGTGCTGCAGCAACGCTCCCCCAACATTAACATTAAATAGGGACAATAATGATATCGCTCTGCACTCCCATAAAACATCCATTTATTATCAAAAAAAATCGTTAGGCTAGAGGCCACACCAAAATATTTAGACTTTGCGTCTGCAAGCACAAACATGGCCCCAGGCCAGCCCTGGAGTCTACAAGAACACAGGGCCTGCCACTACCCTGCTCCCCGGGGCATCTCCATTCACATGTGAAACCCGGGGGCCGCCTGTAAACTCACCTGTGCCCAGCTACCCTGTACTTGTGGCACGCCCCCTTATCCAGCCATTTAGATAGGGCGGGGGGCCGGGGGGTTTCTGGATTAATGTGAGCAATCTGTATGTACAGGGGGGAAACATATAAGATAGGCTCTTATTCAGGGTGAAGGTCCGGATTAATGTGGGCAATCTGTATGTACAGGGTGTGGGAAACATATAAGATAGGCTCTTATTCAGGGTGAAGGTCCGGATTAATGTGAGCAATCTGTATGTACAAGGTGTGGGAAACATATAAGATAGGCTCTTATTCAGGGTGAAGATCCGGATTAATGTGGGCAATCTGTATGTACAGGGTGTGGGAAACATATAAGATAAGCTCTTATTCAGAGTGAAGGTCCGGATTAATGTGAGCAATCTGTATGTACAGGGTGTGGGAAACATATAAGATAGGCTCTTATTCAGGGTGAGGGTCCGGATTAATGTGAGCAATCTGTATGTACAAGGTGTGGGAAACATATAAGATAGACTCTTATTCAGGGTGAAGGTCCGGATTAATGTGGGCAATCTGTATGTACAGGGTGTGGGAAACATATAAGATAGGCTCTTATTCAGGGTGAGGGTCCGGATTAATGTGAGCAATCTGTATGTACAAGGTGTGGGAAACATATAAGATAGGCTCTTATTCAGGGTGAAGGTCCGGATTAATGTGGGCAATCTGTATGTACAGGGTGGGAGAAACATATAAGATAGGCTCTTATTCAGGGTGAAGGTCCGGATTAATGCGGGCAATCTGTATGTACAGGGTGGGAAACATATAAGATAGGCTCTTATTCAGGGTGAAGGTCCGGATTAATGTGAGCAATCTGTATGTACAAGGTGTGGGAAACATATAAGATAGGCTCTTATTCAGGGTGAAGGTCTGGATTAATGTGAGCAATCTGTATGTACAGGGTGTGGGAAACATATAAGATAGGCTCTTATTCAGGGTGAAGGTCCGGATTAATGTGGGCAATCTGTATGTACAGGGTGTGGGAAACATATAAGATAGACTCTTATTCAGGGTGAAGGTCCGGATTAATGTGGGCAATCTGTATGTACAGGGTGGGGGAAACATATAAGATAGGCTCTTATTCAGGGTGAAGGTCCGGATTAATGTGGGCAATCTGTATGTACAGGGTGTGGGAAACATATAAGATAGACTCTTATTCAGGGTGAAGGTCCGGATTAATGTGGGCAATCTGTATGTACAGGGTGTGGGAAACATATAAGATAGGCTCTTATTCAGGGTGAAGGTCCGGATTAATGTGGGCAATCTGTATGTACAGGGTGGGGGAAACATATAAGATAAGCTCTTATTCAGAGTGAAGGTCCGGATTAATGTGAGCAATCTGTATGTACAGGGTGTGGGAAACATATAAGATAGGCTCTTATTCAGGGTGAGGGTCCGGATTAATGTGAGCAATCTGTATGTACAGGGTGTGGGAAACATATAAGATAGGCTCTTATTCAGGGTGAAGGTCTGGATTAATGTGAGCAATCTGTATGTACAGGGTGTGGGAAACATATAAGATAGGCTCTTATTCAGGGTGAAGGAGCGCTGTAATTGTTACACCCTATCTCCTATCCATCCCTCAATGAGGGGGCGTGGCCTAATTATCACATGTCCCTCTTTCCCACCATGAAAAGTTGGTACATGTGCTGGGGCATCCCACATCAATGCGCAGCATCAGATCCCTGCTTAGTGTGAGGTAAGGAAGGGGTTACACGGGCCTCCTTTTCCCTTCAGCCCCGCCCACACAAAATGGCGGGAAACCTGCTCCTGCCTCAGAGGAGAAAACAGCCATAAACTCACCACAGGTCTCCTCGCCGCAGCCCGCTTTGACTTCCGCTCTGTGCCCCGCCCCCTTTCCTCATGTGAGAGAGAGAGAGAGAAAGAGAGAGAGCTGTGCGGCCATTTTTCTGTAGCCTGCCAGCGGCGACCCCTCGCGCCTCAGGCACGTCCACAAACTTTCCTCATGAAAGTGGTTGGTAATGCCCCTGACCGCCAGTTTTTATCGAATAAATAATCGATGCGACGTGTGCATGGAATAGCGAAGATGGCGGACATTTTGTTGTAGTCCCGAATTGTGGATTGAAGAGTAAACAAGGCTACAACAAAATGGCCGATGGAGACATTGCAGTTGAAACGCCTTTCTCCTCACGCTCTCTACAGCTATGGAGAGCCAATAATTGATTTTTTTATAAGAGCTTCTAAACCATTTTCGATGTTTTTGGTTCTTGTCCAGGCCTGGGGCATCCCGATATGTGTGAGACCCCGCCGTACTCCTGTTATACATAGCTCGCTGGCGATCCTACAGCGCAGACACACTTGTATACCTCCCAAATGTCCCTGATTTGAATCCAGGTCCCTGGTTGTTCTCTGTCCTTTAAAGTGGACCAAAACCCAGGATTTTTACTTCAGGGATTTAGTCCTTCCTCCCCCCCCCCCCCCCGATCGGGGATGCCCCGCTATGTGAAACCCCCCAGATCTCCGATGCCAACTCGCCTCTTCCCGGTCCTACAGTGCATGCGCGGCCGCTCATCCAATCAGCACACTCAGAGTCGCTGATGTCACGGCGTCTAAGCTACGTCTGAGGCCAGCGGCTCTGAGCGCACTGATGGCCGCATCCCCCGCTCGCCTCTTAACGGAGCGCGCCTGCGCCGGCCATACACATATGCCTGGTGTGGGCACCCGCCTGCTAGAGGGATAGCGGAGGCCGACCACCTTCCACACATGCGCCAGTGGATCCGCAAATCTCAACGTTTCTATGCTGATCCAGAGGAGGGTTTAAACCGGACCCTCACCATGATTTAATGAAAAGCCCAAACCCTGAAAAATCGATTCCCCAGCATCTAAAATTATTTTTTTTTAAGTTTTTAGTCATTACTTACTTATTATTCTGTCCACCACTGGGCTGCAACTCTGTTCAGGACTCTAGGATACGGGTGCTGCCATCTTGACTCAGAAGCATCACATACTGAGGAGAGTGGGATAAAGGGCAGGGGTGGGGTTATAGCTGTGCTTTGCTCAGACAGAGCAGAGCTGGGGTCAGGAAAAGGTCAGCAGTCCCAGAATGCAGAGCGACACAGTCAGAAGACACTTCCTGTTTGAAGGCTGCCTGATGTTCCATGAGCTGCCATTTCCGATGTTTAAAGGCTCATAACATGCAGTAGATGCAGGTAGGATGATTTTTAATGCAAGCAATCTGTATGTACAGGGTGTGGGAAACATATAAGATAGGCTCTTATTCAGGGTGAAGGTCCGGATTAATGTGGGCAATCTGTATGTACAGGGTGTAGGAAACATATAAGATAGGCTCTTATTCAGGGTGAAGGTCCGGATTGATGTGGGCAATCTGTATGTACAGGGTGTGGGAAACGTACAATATAGGCTCTTATTCAGGGTGAAGGTCCGGATTAATGTGGGCAATCTGTATGTACAGGGTGTGGGAAACGTACAAGATAGGCTCTTATTCAGGATGAAGGTCCGGATTAATGTGGGCAATCTGTATGTACAGGGGGGGAACATATAAGATAGGCTCTTATTCAGGGTGAAGGTCCGGATTAATGTGAGCAATCTGTATGTACAGGGTGTGGGGGACATACAAGATAGGCTCTTATTTAGGGTGAAGGTCCAGATTGATGTGGGCAATCTGTATGTACAGGGTGTGGGAAACTACAATATAGGCTCTTATTCAGGGTGAAGGTCCGGATTAATGTGGGCAATCTGTATGTACAGGGTGGGGGAAACATATAAGATAGGCTCTTATTCAGGGTGAAGGTCCGGATTAATGTGGGCAATCTGTATGTACAGGGTGTGGGAAACATATAAGATAGGCTCTTATTCAGGGTGAAGGTTCAGAGGTGCTGCTGGAATTCCAGAGTCGTCCGTGAGGAAACAGGAACAGCCCTTACAAGGGCTAGTGAATTGTAATATAGCGTTTCCCCCCAATAAGAGACAGAACTTCAGTATTGAGGGTGAAGGTGAAGTGAACTTTATTAGTGCCACTCTAGGCCTTATATACACAAGTCTCTATTGCATGACACACACACCGACCAATAGCAGCAGGGCATACAATCCCTCAACTCTGCCAGTGACGCAATCAGTAGAACAATAGCAGGCCGTCAGGGGCGGACTGGGACCAAAAAACGGCCCTGGACTTTTTGGTCAGACTGGCCCTTCTGTACTGTGCTCGGCCCGGTAAAGTGAGCCACTATATATATATATCTCTCTGAGCGGGATCGGCCCGGGACCTCCACCCGGGCATCCAAAATCAGGATGCCCCACTGTGTGAAACTCCCCCAGGTTACCTGCTACACTTACCTTACCTCCCGGTCCAACACCACATGCGCGGGCCACGGCCGCATCCCCGCTATCCCTCTAGCAGGGCGCATGCCCGCGCCAGGCATTTGTGAATGGCCGGTGCGGGCACGTTCCCCGTTTGAGGGTAGCTGGGGATGCGGCTGCAGCTCACGCATGCGCCACTGCACTTAGGACACTGGCTTAGGGTAGTCAAAATCCTGGGTTTTGGTCCACTTCAAAGAGTTTTAATCCTTTTCTGTGGGGTGCCCTGATTTGGGATGCCCCATTTTGTGCAACCCCCTCAGATCACCAGTAAAACTTACCTGACCAGCGATCCAGTGGCTCATGCATGGGTTCTCCTCGCTAAGGGCTGGGTGGAGCTGAGCTGGCTGCCAGCCACATCCCACCAGCCTCTAGCTGGTGCAGACACATGTTTGAACCACGCATGTGTTTGATTAGCGGCCAGGTATTTTTACTGGGAATTTGACACAATGGGGCATCCCAAATCAGGATGTCAGGGAGGGGCCATGTAAATAAGCTTCCATCTGTCTATACAATACATTGCTACACCACAGTCCAGCTCCCCTGGCCGCTGTGCGTCCTCAATAGATACTGGGTCATACCATGTGCGGGCAGGGGGGGGTACTCAAGGAAAAGAAAATCAACAACCACAAACTGTAAAAATTGTACAAAAAAAACCCACAAAACAGCAGTGTCCATGCTGCTGGGGCCCCATAACAATAACAATGTAAGGATACAGAAGGAGAAGAGCTTACAATCTATTAGGGTATAAGGGAGGATACAGAAGGAGAAGAGCTTACAATCTATTAGGGTATAAGGGAGGATACAGAAGGAGAAGAGCTTACAATCTATTAGGGTATAAGGGAGGATACAGAAGGAGAAGAGCTTACACTCTATTAGGGTATAAGGGAGGATACAGGAGGAGAAGAGCTTACACTCTATTAGGGTATAAAGGGGGCGGGTTGACAGGAGGGTTGGTTGGTGGGTATTTAGATGTGCGAGTGGGCAGGTGGTCAGGCAGGTAGGTAGGTGGGTGGGTGGTTGCCACCTCCACGTCAGAATCCGCTGATTCCGCCTGCACATCACTCCAGTCTGCTGCTGGTTCAGGGTCTGGGTAGGTAGGTAGGTGAGTGGCAGGTATATAGATAGGTGGGTGGATTAGGCAGTTGGATTAATAGGTGGGTGAGTGAGCAGGGTGGGTAGATGGGCAGGGCAGGTTGAGTAGATGGGTAGATGGGCAGAGCAGGTGGGTAGATGGGCAGGGCAGGTGGGTAGATGGGCAGAGCAGGTGGGTAGATGGGCAGGGCAGGGTGGATAGATGGGCAGGGTGAGTAGATGGGCAGAGCAGGGTGGGTAGATGGGCAGGGTGGGTAGATGGGCAGGGTGGGTAGATGGGCAGAGCAGCTGGGTAGATGGGCAGGGCAGGGTGGGTAGATGGGCAGAGCAGGGTGGGTAGATGGGCAGAGCAGGTGGGTAGATGGGCAGGGCAGGGTGGATAGATGGGCAGGGTGGGTAGATGGGCAGAGCAGGTGGGTAGATGGGCAGAGCAGGGTGGGTAGATGGGCAGGGTGGGTAGATGGGCAGAGCAGGTGGGTAGATGGGCAGGGTGGGTAGATGGGCAGAGCAGGTGGGTAGATGGGCAGGGCAGGGTGGGTAGATGGGCAGAGCAGGTGGGTAGATGGGCAGAGGGCAGAGCAGGTGGGTAGATGGGCAGGGCAGGGTGGGTAGATGGGCAGAGCAGGTGGGTAGATGGGCAGAGCAGGTGGGTAGATGGGCAGGGTGGGTAGATGGGCAGAGCAGGTGGGTAGATGGGCAGGGTGGGTAGATGGGCAGAGCAGGTGGGTAGATGGGCAGGGTGGGTAGATGGGCAGAGCGGGTAGATGGGCAGGGCAGGTGGGTAGATGGGCAGAGCAGGTGGGTAGATGGGCAGAGCAGGGTGGGTAGATGGGCAGAGCAGGGTGGGTAGATGGGCAGGGTGGGTAGATGGGCAGAGCAGGTGGGTAGATGGGCAGGGCAGGGTGGGTAGATGGGCAGAGCAGGTGGGTAGATGGGCAGAGCAGGTGGGTAGATGGGCAGGGCAGGTAGATGGGCAGAGCAGGTGGGTAGATGGGCAGAGCAGGTGGGTAGATGGGCAGAGCAGGGTGGGTAGATGGGCAGAGCAGGTGGGTAGATGGGCAGGGTGGGTAGATGGGCAGAGCAGGTGGGTAGATGGGCAGGGTGGGTAGATGGGCAGAGCGGGTAGATGGGCAGGGCAGGTGGGTAGATGGGCAGAGCAGGTGGGTAGATGGGCAGAGCAGGTGGGTAGATGGGCAGCCCAGGGTGGGTAGATGGGCAGAGCAGGTGGGTAGATGGGCAGAGCAGGTGGGTAGATGGGCAGAGCAGGTGGGTAGATGGGCAGAGCAGGGTGGGTAGATGGGCAGAGCAGGGTGGGTAGATGGGCAGAGCAGGTAGGTAGATGGGCAGAGCAGGTGGGTAGATGGGCAGAGCAGGTGGGTAGATGGGCAGGGCAGGGTGGGTAGATGGGCAGAGCAGGTGGGTAGATGGGCAGGGTGGGTAGATGGGCAGAGCGGGTAGATGGGCAGGGTGGGTAGATGGGCAGAGCGGGTAGATGGGCAGAGCGGGTAGATGGGCAGGGCAGGTGGGTAGATGGGCAGAGCAGGTGGGTAGATGGGCAGAGCAGGTGGGTAGATGGGCAGGGCAGGTGGGTAGATGGGCAGGGCAGGGTGGGTAGATGGGCAGGCCAGGGTGGGTAGATGGGCAGAGCAGGTGGGTAGATGGGCAGGGCAGGGTGGGTAGATGGGCAGAGCAGGTGGGTAGATGGGCAGAGCAGGTGGGTAGATGGGCAGGCCAGGGTGGGTAGATGGGCAGAGCAGGTGGGTAGATGGGCAGAGCAGGTGGGTAGATGGGCAGAGCAGGGTGGGTAGATGGGCAGAGCAGGGTGGGTAGATGGGCAGGGCAGGGTGGGTAGATGGGCAGGGCAGGTGGGTAGATAGGCAGAGCAGGTGGGTAGATAGGCAGAGCAGGTGGGTAGATAGGCAGAGCAGGTGGGTAGATAGGCAGAGCAGGTGGGTAGATAGGCAGAGCAGGTGGGTAGATAGGCAGAGCAGGTGGGTAGATGGGCAGGGTGGGTAGATAGGCAGAGCAGGTGGGTAGATAGGCAGAGCAGGTGGGTAGATGGGCAGAGCAGGTGGGTAGATGGGCAGAGCAGGTGGGTAGATGGGCAGAGCAGGTGGGTAGATGGGCAGAGCAGGTGGGTAGATGGGCAGAGCAGGGTGGGTAGATGGGCAGAGCAGGTGGGTAGATGGGCAGGGCAGGGTGGGTAGATGGGCAGAGCAGGTGGGTAGATGGGCAGGGCAGGGTGGGTAGATGGGCAGAGCAGGTGGGTAGATGGGCAGGGTGGGTAGATGGGCAGGGTTGGTAGATAGGCAGAGCAGGTGGGTAGATAGGCAGAGCAGGTGGGTAGATGGGCAGGGCAGGTGGGTAGATGGGCAGGGTGGGTAGATAGGCAGAGCAGGTGGGTAGATAGGCAGAGCAGGTGGGTAGATAGGCAGAGCAGGGTGGGTTGATGGGCAGAGCAGGTGGGTAGATGGGCAGAGCAGGGTGGGTAGATGGGCAGAGCAGGGTGGGTAGATGGGCAGAGCAGGGTGGGTAGATGGGCAGGGCAGGTGGGTAGATAGGCAGAGCAGGGTGGGTAGATAGGCAGAGCAGGTGGGTAGATGGGCAGGGTGGGTAGATAGGCAGAGCAGGTGGGTAGATAGGCAGAGCAGGTGGGTAGATAGGCAGAGCAGGTGGGTAGATAGGCAGAGCAGGTGGGTAGATGGGCAGGGCAGGTGGGTAGATGGGCAGGGTGGGTAGATAGGCAGAGCAGGTGGGTAGATAGGCAGAGCAGGTGGGTAGATAGGCAGAGCAGGGTGGGTTGATGGGCAGAGCAGGTGGGTAGATGGGCAGAGCAGGGTGGGTAGATGGGCAGAGCAGGGTGGGTAGATGGGCAGAGCAGGGTGGGTAGATGGGCAGGGCAGGTGGGTAGATAGGCAGAGCAGGGTGGGTAGATAGGCAGAGCAGGTGGGTAGATGGGCAGGGTGGGTAGATAGGCAGAGCAGGTGGGTAGATAGGCAGAGCAGGTGGGTAGATAGGCAGAGCAGGTGGGTAGATAGGCAGAGCAGGTGGGTAGATGGGCAGAGCAGGTGGGTAGATGGGCAGGGCAGGTGGGTAGATGGGCAGGGTGGGTAGATAGGCAGAGCAGGTGGGTAGATAGGCAGAGCAGGTGGGTAGATAGGCAGAGCAGGGTGGGTTGATGGGCAGAGCAGGTGGGTAGATGGGCAGAGCAGGGTGGGTAGATGGGCAGAGCAGGGTGGGTAGATGGGCAGAGCAGGGTGGGTAGATGGGCAGGGCAGGGTGGGTAGATGGGCAGGGCAGGGTGGGTAGATAGGCAGAGCAGGGTGGGTAGATAGGCAGAGCAGGTGGGTAGATGGGCAGGGTGGGTAGATAGGCAGAGCAGGTGGGTAGATAGGCAGAGCAGGTGGGTAGATAGGCAGAGCAGGTGGGTAGATGGGCAGAGCAGGTGGGTAGATGGGCAGAGCAGGGTGGGTAGATGGGCAGGGCAGGGTGGGTAGATGGGCAGAGCAGGTGGGTAGATGGGCAGGGTGGGTAGATAGGCAGAGCAGGTGGGTAGATAGGCAGAGCAGGTGGGTAGATGGGCAGGGTGGGTAGATGGGCAGGGCAGGGTGGGTAGATGGGCAGAGCAGGTGGGTAGATGGGCAGAGCAGGTGGGTAGATGGGCAGGGTGGGTAGATAGGCAGAGCAGGTGGGTAGATGGGCAGGGCGGGTAGATGGGCAGAGCAGGTGGGTAGATGGGCAGAGCAGGTGGGTAGATGGGCAGGGTGGGTAGATAGGCAGGGCAGGGTGGGTAGATGGGCAGAGCAGGTGGGTAGATGGGCACGGCAGGTGGGTAGATGGGCAGGGTGGGTAGATAGGCAGAGCAGGTGGGTAGATAGGCAGAGCAGGTGGGTAGATGGGCAGGGCAGGGTGGGTTGATGGGCAGAGCAGGTGGGTAGATGGGCAGAGCAGGGTGGGTAGATGGGCAGAGCAGGGTGGGTAGATGGGCAGAGCAGGGTGGGTAGATGGGCAGGGCAGGGTGGGTAGATAGGCAGAGCAGGGTGGGTAGATAGGCAGAGCAGGTGGGTAGATGGGCAGGGTGGGTAGATAGGCAGAGCAGGTGGGTAGATAGGCAGAGCAGGTGGGTAGATAGGCAGAGCAGGTGGGTAGATGGGCAGAGCAGGTGGGTAGATGGGCAGAGCAGGGTGGGTAGATGGGCAGAGCAGGTGGGTAGATAGGCAGAGCAGGTGGGTAGATAGGCAGAGCAGGTGGGTAGATGGGCAGAGCAGGTGGGTAGATGGGCAGAGCAGGTGGGTAGATAGGCAGAGCAGGTGGGTAGATGGGCAGAGCAGGTGGGTAGATGGGCAGAGCAGGGTGGGTAGATGGGCAGGGCAGGGTGGGTAGATGGGCAGGGTGGGTAGATAGGCAGAGCAGGTGGGTAGATAGGCAGAGCAGGTGGGTAGATGGGCAGGGCAGGGTGGGTAGATGGGCAGAGCAGGTGGGTAGATGGGCAGAGCAGGTGGGTAGATGGGCAGAGCAGGTGGGTAGATGGGCAGGGTGGGTAGATAGGCAGAGCAGGTGGGTAGATGGGCAGGGCGGGTAGATGGGCAGAGCAGGTGGGTAGATGGGCAGAGCAGGTGGGTAGATGGGCAGGGTGGGTAGATAGGCAGGGCAGGGTGGGTAGATGGGCAGAGCAGGTGGGTAGATAGGCAGAGCAGGTGGGTAGATGGGCAGGGCAGGGTGGGTAGATGGGCAGAGCAGGTGGGTAGATGGGCAGAGCAGGGTGGGTAGATGGGCAGAGCAGGGTGGGTAGATGGGCAGGGCAGGGTGGGTAGATGGGCAGAGCAGGTGGGTAGATGGGCAGGGTGGGTAGATAGGCAGAGCAGGTGGGTAGATGGGCAGAGCAGGTGGGTAGATGGGCAGAGCAGGTGGGTAGATGGGCAGAGCAGGTGGGTAGATGGGCAGGGTGGGTAGATAGGCAGAGCAGGTGGGTAGATGGGCAGGGCAGGGTGGGTAGATGGGCAGAGCAGGTGGGTAGATGGGCAGAGCAGGTGGGTAGATGGGCAGAGCAGGGTGGGTAGATGGGCAGGGCAGGGTGGGTAGATGGGCAGGGTGGGTAGATAGGCAGAGCAGGTGGGTAGATGGGCAGAGCAGGTGGGTAGATGGGCAGGGCAGGGTGGGTAGATGGGCAGAGCAGGTGGGTAGATGGGCAGAGCAGGTGGGTAGATGGGCAGGGCAGGGTGGGTAGATGGGCAGAGCAGGTGGGTAGATGGGCAGAGCAGGTGGGTAGATGGGCAGAGCAGGTGGGTAGATGGGCAGAGCAGGTGGGTAGATGGGCAGGGCAGGTAGATGGGCAGAGCAGGTGGGTAGATGGGCAGAGCAGGGTGGGTAGATGGGCAGAGCAGGTGGGTAGATGGGCAGGGCAGGTGGGTAGATGGGCAGGGCAGGGTGGGTAGATGGGCAGGGTGGGTAGATGGGCAGAGCAGGTAGGTAGATGGGCAGGGTGGGTAGATGGGCAGAGCAGGTGGGTAGATGGGCAGGGCAGGGTGGGTAGATGGGCAGAGCAGGTGGGTAGATGGGCAGAGCAGGTGGGTAGATGGGCAGGGCAGGGTGGGTAGATGGGCAGAGCAGGTGGGTAGATGGGCAGAGCAGGTGGGTAGATGGGCAGGCCAGGGTGGGTAGATGGGCAGAGCAGGTGGGTAGATGGGCAGAGCAGGTGGGTAGATGGGCAGGGCAGGTAGATGGGCAGAGCAGGTGGGTAGATGGGCAGAGCAGGTGGGTAGATGGGCAGAGCAGGGTGGGTAGATGGGCAGAGCAGGTGGGTAGATGGGCAGGGCAGGTGGGTAGATGGGCAGGGCAGGGTGGGTAGATGGGCAGGGTGGGTAGATGGGCAGAGCAGGTAGGTAGATGGGCAGAGCAGGTGGGTAGATGGGCAGAGCAGGTGGGTAGATGGGCAGAGCAGGTGGGTAGATGGGCAGAGCAGGGTGGGTAGATGGGCAGGGTGGGTAGATGGGCAGAGCAGGTGGGTAGATGGGCAGGGCAGGGTGGGTAGATGGGCAGGGTGGGTAGATGGGCAGAGCAGGTAGGTAGATGGGCAGAGCAGGTGGGTAGATGGGCAGGGTGGGTAGATGGGCAGAGCAGGTGGGTAGATGGGCAGGGCAGGGTGGGTAGATGGGCAGAGCAGGTGGGTAGATGGGCAGGGTGGGTAGATGGGCAGAGCAGGTGGGTAGATGGGCAGGGCGGGTAGATGGGCAGGGCAGGTGGGTAGATGGGCAGAGCAGGTGGGTAGATGGGCAGGGCAGGGTGGGTAGATGGGCAGAGCAGGTGGGTAGATGGGCAGAGCAGGGTGGGTAGATGGGCAGAGCAGGTGGGTAGATGGGCAGAGCAGGTGGGTAGATGGGCAGGGCAGGGTGGGTAGATGGGCAGAGCAGGTGGGTAGATGGGCAGGCCAGGGTGGGTAGATGGGCAGAGCAGGTGGGTAGATGGGCAGAGCAGGTGGGTAGATGGGCAGAGCAGGTGGGTAGATGGGCAGGGCAGGGTGGGTAGATGGGCAGAGCAGGTGGGTAGATGGGCAGAGCAGGTGGGTAGATGGGCAGAGCAGGGTGGGTAGATGGGCAGGGCAGGGTGGGTAGATGGGCAGAGCAGGGTGGGTAGATGGGCAGAGCAGGGTGGGTAGATGGGCAGAGCAGGGTGGGTAGATGGGCAGAGCATGGTGGGTAGATGGGCAGGGCAGGTGGGTAGATGGGCAGGGTGGGTAGATAGGCAGAGCAGGTGGGTAGATAGGCAGAGAAGGTGGGTAGATGGGCAGGGCAGGGTGGGTAGATGGGCAGGGCAGGTGGGTAGATGGGCAGAGCAGGTGGGTAGATGGGCAGGGTGGGTAGATAGGCAGAGCAGGTGGGTAGATGGGCAGAGCAGGTGGGTAGATGGGCAGAGCAGGTGGGTAGATGGGCAGAGCAGGGTGGGTAGATGGGCAGAGCAGGGTGGGTAGATGGGCAGAGCAGGTGGGTAGATGGGCAGGGTGGGTAGATAGGCAGAGCAGGTGGGTAGATAGGCAGAGCAGGTGGGTAGATGGGCAGGGCAGGTGGGTAGATGGGCAGAGCAGGTGGGTAGATGGGCAGAGCAGGGTGGGTAGATGGGCAGAGCAGGGTGGGTAGATGGGCAGAGCAGGTGGGTAGATGGGCAGGGTGGGTAGATAGGCAGAGCAGGTGGGTAGATAGGCAGAGCAGGTGGGTAGATGGGCAGAGCAGGGTGGGTAGATGGGCAGAGCAGGTGGGTAGATGGGCAGAGCAGGTGGGTAGATGGGCAGAGCAGGTGGGTAGATGGGCAGGGCAGGGTGGATAGATGGGCAGAGCAGGTGGGTAGATGGGCAGAGCAGGGTGGGTAGATGGGCAGAGCAGGGTGGGTAGATGGGCAGAGCAGGTGGGTAGATGGGCAGGGTGGGTAGATAGGCAGAGCAGGTGGGTAGATAGGCAGAGCAGGTGGGTAGATGGGCAGAGCAGGTGGGTAGATGGGCAGAGCAGGTGGGTAGATGGGCAGAGCAGGTGGGTAGATGGGCAGAGCAGGTGGGTAGATGGGCAGAGCAGGTGGGTAGGTAGATGGGCAGAGCAGGTGGGTAGATGGGCAGGGCAGGGTGGGTAGGTAGATGGGCAGAGCAGGGTGGGTAGATGGGCAGGGCAGGGTGGGTAGGTAGATGGGCAGAGCAGGTGGGTAGATGGGCAGGGCAGGGTGGCTTAAGAGAAACACATTGCACCATTAATTAGTATTAGAATTTAGTTTGAGGTTTATTGGAACACAGTACAGCAACAGCATGGACTCACCTGGAGCCACTTCACTGCCAAGTTGGAGAATCCTTTCTGTTGTTGAGTTCTTCTCTCCTTCATGGTGTCTGCAGGCTGCTAACCTGTCCTCATGGGTGAGACACACACACATCTCTCTCCCCCTCCCCCCTTCCTCTCCTCGGGCTATGGCTGCAACACACACACTCACACTCAGACTCTCTCTCTCTCTCTCTCCCCCCTCCCCACTCACCGACCTCTGCTCCAGCCATCAATCACAGTTTCTCTTGTTTAATCACTCACGTCATCCTCTCCCGCACTGGCCGGCCAGCATGACAGGAAACGGAAGTGCTGGCCTCTGCTGTGCTGTGCTCTGGGCTGTCCTCCGCAGTGGGGGGAAACAAGAGATGAGTTTTTGGTTCCACTGAGCCACCAATGTAAAAAAAAAAGACAGCTGCACAACGTGCGCGGCCGCGCTCCCGTGCATCTTACAGGGAACACTGCGACTTGTGGCCCTCCCTGGCACCGGCCTACCGGGATTTTGCCCGGTATGCCCTATGGCCAGCCCGCCCCTGCAGGCCGTAATATAATTATAATCAATCAGGACAATGCCATTGACTGTGACGTAATCAACAATACACAATGGCAGTCAAAATACAATGACATTGCCTGTAACAGTATCAAAATACAATGACCTAATTAAGAAAAGGCCAGTGAATGACCCGGTGGGCAACTGAATAGTGATGACATCCAAAAGACAGAGCGTCTGTCACAAATGATTATTACTGTCCCATGTGATCCATTGCTTTAGTCACCGGTTTGTTATCAGCAGAGAATCTTCCCCCGGTCACGCTGGCCTTTGTCTCTCACTCTCGCTGCAGGAGGGGCCTGACCGGAGCAGTAAGGTGACATCATCTCACTTTCCGGTATAAAAGGCTCCTCCCTGCTGCGGGGAGGAAGATGGCAGAAGCCGGGAATTACTATTCTCTGCTCCATTTATTTCTTTTGTTTTTCTGTTGAGGAGGCATAGATGGCCATTGTATGCTTGCGCACACACAGGAATTTTTCCGTGTAGTGAGTGTACACATGTCCTGAGCAGCAGGCTGCCCTGAAGGACCCCAAGCCAGTGTGATGGGGGGGGGGGGGGGATGCCAAGCACATAGAATCTACAGGCTTGGTGCCTAATGGTAGGAGAAGCAACAATGTAGATTCTATGGGCCTGGCATTAATCTGGACCTTCATCCTGAATAAGAGCCTATCTTATATGTTCACCCCTCCCTGTACATACACTTTGCCCACATTAATCCAGACCTTCACCCTGAATAAGAGTCTATCTTATATGTTTCCCACACCCTGTACATACAGATTGCTCACATTAATCCAGACCTTCACCCTGAATAAGAGCCTATCTTATATGTTTCTCACACCCTGTACATACAGATTGCCCACATTAATCCGTTCCTTCACCCTGAATAAGAGTCTATCTTATATGTTTCCCACACCCTGTACATACAGATTGCTCACATTAATCCGGACCTTCACCCTGAATAAGAGCCTATCTTATATGTTTCCCCCCTGTACATACAGATTGCTCACATTAATCCAGACCTTCACCCCGAATAAGAGCCTATCTTATATGTTTCCCACACCCTGTACATACAGATTGCCCACATTAATCCGTTCCTTCACCCTGAATAAGAGCCTATCTTATATTTTTCTCACACCCTGTACATACAGATGGCCCACATTAATCCAGACCCTCACCCTGAATAAGAGCCTATCTTATATGTTTCCCCCCTGTACATACAGATTGCTTACATTAATCCGGACCCTCACCCTGAATAAGAGCCTATCTTATATGTTTCCCCCCTGTACATACAGATTGCTTACATTAATCCAGACCCTCACCCTGAATAAGAGGCTATCTTATATGTTTCCCCCCTGTACATACAGATTGCTTACATTAATCCAGACCTTCATCCTGAAAAAGAGCCGCCTATACGCTGAGCCGCCTGTATTAATACATGTGACTATACATGGCGCTGTTAGAGGCGCTCACCAGAATCGCCTTCATAAATGTGTTATTGCCTACAGCGCCCGGCGGTCACCAGACGCTGCCTACCGCTACCTGGGCTACATGCGCTATCCCTTCTTAAATAACCCCCTCAGTCAGACATCATGTTCTTAGAGCTTTACTAAGACATTGCCTTTGTGAATATACATAAGCAGTTGCCAGTATAGAACACCACCTATAGCTCTATATTGTTTAAAAGGTAACGACACTTTGAATGTAATGTCTGCCATTATTGTGTGAACTCAAAGTACTGAGCTTATCTGTTTTTTTTTTCTATTTTATTTGTTTGCACCTCTGTGTTATAAAACAAAACCATTTTCTTTAGCAATAATATGTTTACCTTAGCAATTGTACGGCAACATGGAGTGTTGGGTTCATGGAGCAGAGCCTTGCTGAATCTGGCCTGCTGATCATCTGATTGGCTGAGGCAGAGACAGCACACCCTGTTCCTCAGCTCACAGGTATAACCCCTCCTGCTGCAATTCAGCCTCTTCAGGTGAGGGGATCACAATCTTGTGTCATCACAGCGAGAATCAGGATGTCGTACACCTCATCTTGACCTGTGGCTTCTGGTGGGCCGTGACTGTGATGGGCAAAATGATGGCAGGGAAAAGCTTTATCCACGGACACAAAGCCTCAGCTGCCTGTGTGCTAGTGGAGTTAGACTGGATCTTCACCCTGAATAAGAGCCTATCTTATATATTTCCCATACCCTGTATATACAGATTGCCCACATTAATCCGGACCTTCACCCTGAATAAGAGCTTATCTTGTATGTTCCGCCCACCCTGTACATACAGATTGTCCACATTCACCCTGAATAAGAGCCTATCTTATATGTTCCACCCACCCTGTTCATACAGATTGCCCACACTAATCCAGGCCTTCACCCTGAATAAGAGCCTATCTTATATGTTTCCCACACCCTGTACATACAGATTGGCCACATTAATTCAGACCTTCACCCTGAATAAGAGCCTATCTTATATGTTTCCCACACCCTGTACATACAGATTGGCCACATTAATTCAGACCTTCACCCTGAATAAGAGTCTATCTTGTATGTTTCCCACACCCTGTACATACAGATTGCCCACATTAATCCGGACCCTCACCCTGAATAAGAGCCTATCTTATATGTTTCCCACACCCTGTACATACAGTTTGCCCTCATTAATCCGGACCTTTACCCTGAATAAGAGCCTATCTTATATGTTTCCCACACCCTATACATACAGATTGCCCACATTAAATATCACCCTACCTGTTTTCTGAGCCTTTAAAGTGGACCAACAACCAGGATTTTCACTATCCTGGGTGTTGGTCCACTTCAGCGGGGCATCCGAGATCAGGATGCCCCGCTGTGTGAAACCCCCAAAAAACGTACCTTTTTGGCGAGGGACAAGCGTCGGATAAGCCGCTGCCGCCGCCTCCCGCACATCCCTCTTACAGGGCGTGCGCCCGCGCCGGCCATTCACAAATGGCCGGCGCGGGCGCGCGTACTGCTAGAGGGCCGCGTGGGAGGCGTCGGCGGCTGATCCGTCGCCGATAAGGTAAGGTTTTTTGGGGCTTTTAGGGGGGGTTTCACCCCGCGGGACATCCCGATCTCAGATGCCCCGCGGTGAGGGAGGTGATCGGGCCGGGAATCTTATAGATTCCTGGGCCGATCACCCCTGGGTGTTGGTCCACTTTAAACATCTAAGATGGCGGCCTGCCTGAAGAAAGGAAGTGTCTTCTGACTATCCCGCTCTGCATTCTGGGATTGCTGTCCTTTTCCTGACTCTAGCCCTGCTCTGCAGATCCCAGCTCTAACCTGCCTCCCGCACTTCTGTGGCAAGGTGGCACAGACAAAATGTTGCATACCTTTTCTTCCAACTGGTGTAACAACCACTTGCACAGCCTGTCTAGGTAGATAAACTCTGCAAAACTCTCCAACATACTGCGGTTGCCTATTGCGCATAAAACTTCGGAAAATCATGTTCCAATGTGGCATGTGGATTTTCCATGCCCCAAAATCTGCCTATTTCTCCTCGGCCCCAGAGAATCCTGAATGTGCGAGAACAGGGGATAGCTGTTGAGTGCAAGTTTGGCAATACAAGGGGAGACACCGTCAGGACCAGGTGCCTTTCCAGTGTCTAGCCCCATGAGTAGATGTTTGACATCTGCCTCATTGATAACAATGCTGGTGTACGTTTCTAATGTCTAAAGAATTCTCCTGAACGTTTAGCTTGAACACAAACTTTCTCAAACTTGCAAAAGAACCAAATTACACTGCAGATTTAACCTCTGAAGATGGCCTGTGACTCCCTTAACCCTTTAACTGCCAGCCTACCTAGAGATTTTGTCACCCTCTGTTGGCAGACACATTTTTAGCATTTTAAACTAAATATTTTTACATTTTGGAGGGTTTTTCTTTTAAATAAAAAATGGCAGTTTTTCATATTGCATATAAAAGCCTTCTTTCTTCCAATACCCGTACCACATAAGTATCGGTGGACACCGGTTTCTGTCCAAACCAAACCATCCTGCGCAATAGCTATTGGGGCTGGTATACCAGGGCGCAGAGGTAGACAGCCCCTAGCCCTGAAGGCTAACAGCCGACACAGCCTTCATGGGTAACAAGCTTTTCTTCACCCCCCCTTTGAAGATGCATATAATGGGGTGAGGGGTTTTGGCAAGAAGGTGCCCTTTGGGAACTGGTTAGGAGTCCTTGAAAGCTAAGTGGAAAACAAAACACGCCGTCCCACTCGCTGCAGTCTTCAAATGGCAGCGAGCACTCGCCATTTGCTTTACCTCTCACTCTTGCTGCAGGGAGGGGCCTTTTATACCAGTGGAGTGAGCTGACGTCAGCACTTTCTGCAGTATAAAAAGCTCCTCCTTGTGGGCGAGGAGGGAGATGGAGAGCGGGACCAAGAATCATTGTTCCCTACTGAAGACCCCAGACTCTTGATCGAAGGCCAGCCGGGGGATAAGGAGACCCGTGTGTTGTGAAAAAATATATTCAGAAGCTCCCGGTTAACCGGGGGCCGATATTCCTCGAATGTCCAATACAACAGTTACTCAGAGTTGCTTAAATACAATTTCAGACAAATAATCTTAAATGACCATCCGGATTGGATGGCTTGACACATGTCAGCATTGGATTGGCTATTTCGAACATACACAGACACATATATGAAGGTATAGCTCGGACATAAAGAACATCTGTTTCTCATCAAGCAGACACAACATTCCATTCTTGGTAATGGTTTAAACCTATGAGAAGGGAGGGGTGAAAACCCCTCCATCCACTGGAGATGTGAGAGATGGCATTCAGGCGGGTCATAAAATTAATTCTAAATATAATATCTAATTTTCCACTTCACCTGGAACTGGATCCTGGGCGAAAGTGAGTTTTTTTTTTTTTTTTGGGGGGGGGGCTGCAAATTAGGGAGGGGAAGTCAGGCACATAGAATCTTCATGGTTGGCACTTAACAGTAGAAGCATCCATGTCAGGCTGCCCAGAAATCACCTGATGAAAATGTTACTTGTAGTTTTCTGTCATAGTTCTGTTCTGTCACTTTTATCTCAATACACAGTCAAAATCCTGGTGATTGGTCCACTTTAAAGTGTACCAACAGTCAAAAATGATTTAAACCGGACCAACACAACAAACAGTGCTCATATGCATCCCTCCCCAGTGCAATTTAGATGGCTTCACTTAATTAATTGACCTTTTTTCTAATTCCTGCTGTGGATAATTTTACAAACAAAATGGTACACAATATTTGGTCAAACCTGATCCCATTTCTGTTGATGGAGAAGTATGAGGTGGAACAGATTCTAGATTCCAGACTCCAGAAGACGAGATAGAGGCCTTCAATATCTGGTCCATCGCAGAGGGTGCGGCCCAGAAGAGGACTCTTGGGAACCTGCTAGAAATCTGCATGCTTCAGCCCTGATCAGGTCTTTAAATAGCACCGTAAGAAACCAGCGAGGTTTGTCAACCGGGGAGGCCTCCCGTTATGGGTGGGCAATGTCAAGATACTCGAGGTTCCATTAATCACACATTCGTGTAGCAGAAGTGGCCTGGTGTTCTCCCTTACACTTGATCTCCACAACCCTCTTTAAAGATGGCACACATGGCCATTAATTGTTGTTTGGTCAGCTTGTTTCCTGGCTCTGCGACCTGTATACCATTAGATTGATACCTGTTTAAAAGACCCGGCTTGAACCTTGCTTTTGTTTGGACTCACCTTCTGATACGATCTTTGGCTTTGTACCTCGATCTTGCACCTTTGCCGTCTGTCTTGACCATTTAGCTTGACTTCGCTTAAGAACCATTGCTGCCTACCCTATTCTTTTGCCTGGACTCTTGCTTAGTGCCCCTAGGGCATCCAGAATCAGGATGCCCTGCTGTGTGAAACTGGAATGGTGGATGCACAGGCTCTTGTCCAATGAGAGTCACCTGCTGTGACTACCTCATTTGGCAGGTGGCTCTTATTTACTTGAATGGGCAAAGCGCGCTGCCGCATCCCCGCCACAGCCTATCTGTGGAGCTATGGCTGGACCTAGCACACGATGCAGGGGATGCTGAAGTGTGCACTCCCTATTTTATACAATGAGAGCTGCCTGCCTAATGACGTAGTCACTGCAGACGGTTCTCATTGGCAGAGCCTGTGCATGTGCCATTGGAGGGTGAGTTTTTTCAGGCTTCCTGGGGGGGTTTCACCCGCGGGGCTTCCCACATCCCCGGGCTGGACGCTTTCTGGTTTTCAGAACCTTTGCTGCCTGCCCTGACCTATTGCCTTTACCCAAGAGCCTCAAGCTTCCTGCCCGGACTTCTTGCCTTCCTGACCACAGCTCTTGCCTCTCCATCTTGGAACTTCCAATCTTCTGGGAACAACGCTGATTGTACCTGCAGCCGAGCCCGTCCTCTCTTGCAGAGAGCTCCAGTGAAGACCAGGTCCTCGGTAGATTCCAGGCCCGGAAGTAGATTGCCACCTTGGCTATTCCTCTGTTTCATCCTGAATTGTGACTCATCAGCATCAATGACGAATCCTTCTACCGTCCACAAGTTAATAACCTGGACTTATGATGAAAGAGCAATTATCACATTGTGAACATCAAGAAAACTGTTGTGCAGAACTGTCTGTTGGTCAGAAGACCTCACTTAGTCCTGCGGCCAATCCCCGGAATTCCTCGGAACCTTCAGTGGTTTGCAGAAGTATTTACGCTCTTGGAATTTTTCATGTTTTGCTACCCTGCAACCTGGAATTAATATAGTTTGCATAATTTCATTTAAAGAACACTTTTTTTTTTCTTTTTATTGTAATGCGAACAACAAACAGGACAAAATACTGGAAAGGTATTAACCCCCCTAAAGTCAGTACTTTGTAGAGCCACCTTTTGCAGCAATTACAGCTCCAATTCACTTGGGATGTCTTTATAATCTAGCCACTGGAATGTGTGTCTATTCCTCAATCCAATCCTCAATCCAAAACTGCTCTAACTCCTTCAAGTTACATGGTTTGGTGAACAGCAAGCATCAAGTCTGACCACAGGATTAAGGCCTGGGCTTTGACTAGGCCATCGCAATACATTTACATGTTTCCCCTTAAACCACTTGAGTGTTGCTTTAACAGAATGCCTTGGGCCATTGTCCTATTGAAAGGTAAACCTCAGCCCAAGTCTCGAATCACTGACAGATGAAAAGAATATTCCTGTATTTAGCACCATTCATCTTTCCCTCGACTCGACTCGAACCAGTTACCCAAAGCCTGATGCTACCACCACCATGCGTGGATGGTGTTCTCGGGGTGTTGGTTTTGCATTTTTACTTACAAATTCTTTAATTACTTTTTGCAACATTACAATAAATTCAGACATTGTAAGTTCTTCTTATTCATTTACATTGCTGTACACTGACAGTTTCAAAATGTCAATATTTTGTAATAAACCAAGAATATTGGTTAAGTGTAATTTGCTTCCTCACCATTCAGTCATTCCAGAGACAATACATTCAAGCACTCTCAGACAAAAACAAACTTAAAAGAAAAGAAATGTAAGGGTGGGGGGTAGGTCAATCATGATTTGACCATCTGTAGTTATCTGGCTCCTGTTTCGTTTCAGGTATTCAGTGGTTTGCATAAATCTGCTTGTCCATCATTACCTCCATTGCACACCACAAACGTTCATTAGATCCAATTTCTGTTACTGTTTTATGTCTACAGCTTTCCAGTCACCTGCTATTATCCATCTGGCTGCTGCCATTAGATGTATGATTCATTTTCTGGCTACGCAGAGTACTCAGAGGGGGCAAGACACAACAGTGCTGTCCGGGGTAAAATGTTGTAAGTGATGCCCAATTTGTCATTAATTACCCATTCTATTTCTTTCCAGAATCTCTCCACCTTTCCACCAGATGTATTTCATATCCTCCACCTTATGTAGCCTCTCTGGTTTATAGTACCATCTAAAGGGCGAAACGCGTTAGAGGGCTGCTGGTATTGTTCTGATGTTTTTATACCTTTCACCAATTTTGCATCGTTTTAAGAGGACTGGATTAAAAGTTATTTTTTAGGAGTGCTGACCATCTATTGTTGTTGTCCATCTAAAGTATACCTTGTATGCAGCTTCTTTTAATTGTTGCCTTGGAGATCTGCAATTATTGGCCAGCTCTATCTGTAGGAAACTCACCCAATTCTGCCTCCCAACATTGTACCATGATCGAGTGTTACTCTAAGAAGGGATAGTGTTCCTGACAAGAGGGACTTATTTTTCGGTTCCTCAATGCAACAAGGTTCAAATAGAGTTAGTTGAGTTGTAAAAGGAAAGTTGATTAAGTTATAGGTCTGTAAGAACCTATAATGTCCCTTTGTTGGTATATTCCTAGTGTATCTAAGAATAGTAAATTGATTCTATCCCCCATAAGCATGGTATCCACAGTAGTCAGTCCCTGTCTCCTCCACCACTGGAAAATGGATACCTGAAGGCCAGGTCTAAAGCGATGGTTCCCAAATACTGGTAATAGGGCGGCATAACATGATGTTTATTTAAAGGTTTTTCATTAGTTAAGCCATTGTGAGAGTGAGATGATATTGATGATCCTATTTTCTATTTTGGGGACCACTTGGTTGAGGCCGACATGCCACAACAGGAACTTCAATGACGTTGGGTATATAGAACATTCCTCAAATTGCTCCCACGATATCTCTGGTGGATCTACTTGACAGACAGCTAGTTGTGTTAGTCGATGTAGTTTATAACACAGAGTTAAATTAGTAAGTTTAGCAGGTACAGACTTTAATTGACAAAAAACACCATGAACGTGAACTGTTTCTTTCCCATGGCTATAAAGAATGTGAACAACCTGCCCCATCGTAAATAGCATTGGATATAGAAATGTGCTGGGCCAGGATTCAATAGGGGCCATTATGCGCAGCTATGCCTTTTCTAACGTAATATCGGCTTCAGTATACTACCAAGTTATTTCACTATATGCCTGTATACTTATAAATATGCTTTTTGTTTTCAATAATATATATTTCTTATGCTAAGTTAATTCAATGTAAGATACGTTCTTGGTCTTAGTATATCTATCTCCTATGATTCAATAAGAGATGAATAGAAAATTCTCATGGTAGTAAAAAACCTTTATGAGAAAAAAAAAACAGAGAATTTCACAGTTGCTGAATCACCAGCTAGGAAGATGATGAAAGTCAAATGCCAATTTTTTTAAATGTAAAAAGGAGTATAAATAAAAAAAGTGCCATTGACTTTCACGGTTTTACTAGCTGGTGATTCTGCAACAGTGAAATTGCATGTTTCTCAAAAAGTGAATTTTCTACTACCATGAATTTTTTTTTCAACTCCTACTGAATCGAGGCCCTTGTGTGTTCTCTATATTTACATGGCGGTCTAAAAAATTATATACATCTGTACATGTATGATAGCACAATGGCCTAGATCCCCAGCATACATGTAGGATAGTATGGAGTATTGGTCTTAGGGCACATTTAACATGCATTATAGTATGGAGTCGTGGCCTAAATAATTCATTTTTTTAATACTGGACAGGTGTACCCATATAGATAGAAGGTCAGGGAATGAATCAGGAATAATTAACTTCGGGGTAGCCTGTCCAGTAAATATGTAGACAATGGGCCTTTATGGAAAATTAATATTGTTAAAATAATATGTAAGGTTTTAACGTATTTGTCTTTCTCGCTATGTATAATCAGTTGCATGTGAACAGTAATACATAAGTCAGGTCATTCAGGCAGGTTAAGATGTCCCTCACAAGTCCAGAGGCTTGTCAGTCCACATTCCTTTCCCCCCACCCCAATAAAAAACAGGTTTTCAAATCAGGTTTGGGAGGGCTCCGTTTTGGGCAAGACAAGTTTTGGTGACTGTGAAATTCCGATACTTACCCACCTAGAGTCCAGCAAACAAGTTTTCACAAAATTCAGGCTAGCGAAACTGGGAGGGCGAGCCTGCACATCAAAGTAATATTGGTGTATAACTGACGGAGGGCCCTGGAAGAGGAGGTGAGCTTTAGAGGAAGGGTTCCGAGAAGATCCTCAGGAAGAGGCCGAGGACCGCTTGTGGGTTCCCCTGTCAGGAGGGTAAATATATTGGTTGCTGGTCAGGTAATGCTCTTATGTCTGCCTTAACCAGTGTATATGATTATGCCGGTCATATGACTCTCAATCTGAGAGTGCTGTATCTTGCTGTTTTGTAAGAGTTGATTGTATCTTGTGTTATTTGTACCCCAATATAAGTCTTTATTTACCATTTGTCTCTGTGTTCTTTGGATTACCAGATATCTAAAAGTTCTTACAATCTTTTGTGTATATCTATTATTACCTTTGGCCAGTTGTTATATATATATATATATATATATATTTGTACTCCTATTTTAGCCGAGCCAGACAGGATATATATATATATATATATATATATATATATATATATGTTATTATTTTAGTTATTAAATTGTTTCCATATATCTGGTTTAGCCTGCCAGAAGTTATTATTGTATTAATCATTGATATTTCTATTGATGTTTTTTATAATAATAATTGTTTGCATATTTGGCTATACTGGTGTCATGCCTGGAGTTCTTCCTTAGCCTTCGCCTGTTTCTCTGTAGTATGCAGCCTGACCACCAGGTGGTGCTGTCCTGCAGAGCTCCTGGAGATCAGCCAGCACCTGGGCTAATTAGCTGCTGGCCTTTATATGCTGAGTCTGGCATGTAGTCAGGGCTCAGCATTTTAC
Organism: Gastrophryne carolinensis; assembly: GCA_027917425.1. Classification (NCBI taxonomy): domain Eukaryota; kingdom Metazoa; phylum Chordata; class Amphibia; order Anura; family Microhylidae; genus Gastrophryne; species Gastrophryne carolinensis. The sequence goes on from CM051237.1 coordinate 21,532,310, forward strand.
TCTGTCATCTGGAACCTGAACGCTCAAGCAGAGCTCCTGAATCTGATTTCTGAACCCTGAACTTCCTTGTGAACCACTGGGTTCACTTCTGTTTGCTTCGTGTCTGTATGTTTTTCCTCACTGCACTGTATGTATAGCAATCAGAGTGTTTGTTTGCATGTTTCTCACAATAAACACATTGTGTTTGCTGCACAATTCCAGTCTCTCTGCCTTGCAGTACTCTAATTATTGGTCACTCTTTATTAATGGATATCTCTCTAGACATATCCGTGACAACTGGTTCCAGGAGATATTAGATTTAATTGTTAACATATATTTGGATGAGCCTTTCAGGAGACTAAATCGTTTACAGATAGTTTGGAACAATTTCCCCATTGTATCTTGTTGGATAACAGAACACTGGCTGTCTTAAAACATTCAAACTCAAAAGAAAAATATCATTGTACGAAAAATTGTTAGCAGGACATTTAGCAAATTAACATCAACAGCGCTTCCTCCTTGCATGAACTTTTCCGTGCTGGAGAAGGTTTGATTTCTGAGAAAAACATTTCCCACATTCAGAACAAGAAAACGGCTTCTCACCAGTGTGAACTCTTTCGTGTCTGACAAGCTCCGATTTTGTAGCGAAACATTTCCCACATTGAGGGCAGGTATGCTCGGCTTCCCCAGTATGGATTTTTTCGTGCCTGAGAAGGACTGATATTCTGGAAAAACATTTCCCACATTTAGCGCAAGAGTGTGGCTTCTCTCCTGTATGAATTAATTGATGTCGGAGGAGCGATGCCTTAACAGAAAAGCATTTCCCACATTCGGAACAAGAATACGGCTTATCTCCGGTGTGGAGCCTTTCATGAACGATAAGGGCTAATTTTCTAGCAAAACATTTGCCACATTCAGCACAAGAATATGGCTTCTCCCCTTTATGAACTATTTCGTGTTGGAGAAAAGATGCCTTGTGATAAAAACATTTTCCACATTCAGAACAAGAAAACGCCTTTTGCCCAGTGTGACCTATTTCGTGTTTCTTAAGGGATGTCTTCAAAGTGAAAGTTTTTCCGCACTCGGAGCAAGTAAACGGCCTTTCTCCTGTATGAATTTTCTTGTGTTTGATAAGGTTTGAGTTATCAGAAAAACACTTCCCGCATTCAGAACACGAATGTGGCCTGTTCCCTGTATGTAGTCTCTCGTGGCGGTTACAGGACGTTTTTCGAGAAAAACATTTCCTGCATATAGAACAGACATATGGTTTCTCCCCTGTATGAACTCTTTGATGTTTGACAAGTTCCGATTTCTTAAAAAAGCCTTTAGCACATTCGGAACAAGAATATGGCATCTCTCCTGTATGAGATGCTTCGTGACAGATGAGCTGTAATTTATGGGAAAAACTTTTCCCACATTCATAACAGACGTATGGCTTCTCCCCTGTGTGGTCTCTCATGTGATCAGTTAGGTGCGATTTCCTAGAGAAACATTTTCCACAATCAGTACAAGAATACGGCTTCTCTCCTGTATGAACTCTTTCGTGACTGATAAGGTCGGATTTCCGGGAAAAACATTTTCCACATTCAGAACATGGAAGTTTCTTAGGTCTACGAGATGTATGATGGGTAAATAAAAAAGTATGGGACTCTTCTTGAGTAGACTTCTGCAGTGCTGGATGGGAATTTGAGGTGGATGAAGTTCCTGTGGTGTCATCTATTTCACCATCTGAAGTAATATCAGCATGTTCCTTTATGTTATTTTGACTGTATCTTCCATCTTTAGAAAATAAACAACAAAGGGAAGTAAAAAGGTTAAAGGAAACTCTGCTATTTCACTAGCTGAACATAAAACAGAGCCTGTTAAACCGGACCTTCAGCATTGTTTAATGGAAAGCCCCCAAAAAAACTATTCCCCAGCATCTAAAATTCATATATTTTATGTTTTTAGTTGCTTACTTATTATTCTTTCCCCCAGTGGGCGGCAACTCTGTTCAGGACTCTAGGATACGGGCACCGCCATCTTGCCTCGGAGAAGAGGGCGGAGTGCAGGGGGCGGGTTATAGCTGATGCCTACTGCCCAAGAATGGTACATGTGACCACCGCCGGCCAAGCATATAGCAACATTTCGAAGTGGGGGAGGCAAAGTGACAGGTAAGGTTTGGGGGTTGTTCGAGAAGGGGGGAACCCGGCAAGCCCTCCCTCATTACAACTACTGAGCAGCAAGCAGGCCACTCCCACCCCCCATCATAATATTTACATAAGATCAGTATTTCTTACCTGCACCAATCACTGTACAGCTTTCTTTCTCCTTATACCAATCATCACTGCTCACTCTTGTGTTTGTTGCTCCTGATCCATCATCTCTCAGTGGAGATTTTTCTGGAGTCACTTGCTGAATGGATCCTTCCACTCTACTAATCTCACTATAGGGATCTGCGCAGACATCTGTATCATTTGAATCCTCCATAACAAGCCCTGCCTCCTCAATCTCTGTCTGATCAAACAACATGAGGATCAGTGAGAGGCTCATTCTCAATATACATATTACAATGCAGAAAGTGTGACTATGAATGTAGATATTTACACATCCTGTGTGGAGGAACTACCTGATAATGGTGCGGTGTGACTTCCTGTGTGGAATCCTGGGAATAAAGAGGGCGGGGAGATCTCTGGTGTATATACCTGATAATGGTGCGGTGTGACTTCCTGTGTGGAATCCTGGGAATAAAGAGGGCGGGGAGATCTCTGGTGTATATACCTGATAATGGTGCAGTGTGACTTCCTGTGTGGAATCCTGGGAATAAAGAGGGCGGGGAGATCTCTGGTGTATATACCTGATAATGGTGCAGTGTGACTTCCTGTGTGGAATCCTGGGAATAAAGAGGGCGGGGAGATCTCTGGTGTATATACCCGATAATGGTGTGGTGTGACTTCCTGTGTGGAATCCTGGGAATAAAGAGGGCGGGGAGATCTCTGGTGTATATACCTGATAATGGTGCGGTGTGACTTCCTGTGTGGAATCCTGGGAATAAAGAGGGCGGGGAGATCTCTGGTGTATATACCTGATAATGGTGCAGTGTGACTTCCTGTGTGGAATCCTGGGAATAAAGAGGGCGGGGAGATCTCTGGTGTATATACCTGATAATGGTGCAGTGTGACTTCCTGTGTGGAATCCTGGGAATAAAGAGGGCGGGGAGATCTCTGGTGTATATACCCGATAATGGTGTGGTGTGACTTCCTGTGTGGAATCCTGGGAATAAAGAGGGCGGGGAGATCTCTGGTGTATATACCTGATAATGGTGCGGTGTGACTTCCTGTGTGGAATCCTGGGAATAAAGAGGGCGGGGAGATCTCTGGTGTATATACCTGATAATGGTGTGGTGTGACTTCCTGTGTGGAATCCTGGGAACAAAGAGGGCCGGGGAGATCTCTGGTGTATATACCTGATAATGGTGCGGTGTGACTTCCTGTGTGGAATCCTGGGAATAAAGAGGGCGGGGAGATCTCTGTGGTGTAGTTTGACAGCTGAGTGGCTCCTTCAAAATGTCCTCGTAGGGGTCTTGGGTTAGTTCTGTATACTCCATCTCATCAATGATAGGAATCTGCTCGATTTCTTCTTTTATCTCTTCTTTAATAGAATGAAGGACTTTCCCCTAAGTATGACATCACAGCACCATAAGTAAAGGAGCACTATCGCGAAAAATGGCCTAATGATAAAAATCCGATATCTACTCGCCTTTTCCTGGTCCAACTGCACATTCGCTGGCTCTTGTCTAATCAAAGCCATTTGTCGTGCCTATGTAATTCAACAAACAGTTCTGATTGTCTGTAACGGGGAGCGAGAGCAGCCACATCCCTTGCATCCTCAGGCCGTGCACGCACTCCCCCCTCCCTAGCCATTCAGGTCACCGGGGATGTAGCAGGTTGTGACCCCAATCGTAGTCTATCTAGTGTGTTCCTCCAGGTGGTAAGGTGGGTGGGCGGTACAGCATTAGATTGTACAGCCAGTGGGTGGGCAATGCAGTGCTAGATTGTTTAGTTGTCGGGGAGCGCTGGATTATACGGCCATATTATAAATTGGGTGATCGTGTCTGAAGAGTGTGGTGACTGGACTGCCACCTACTGGCAGGGGTTAATATTTTAGATATTGCCCTCCCCTAGTGGCTAAGTGTATATTCAAATGAAAGTTTTCATCAGTCCATGTGCAGACATTCCTTATTAGGACTCACCATCACCCCCGTGCTGTTACCACTCACCTCTCCAGTCAGCAGCTCAGTGATCTTGTTGGCGACTTCTAAAATCTTCCGCATGGTACGTCTCTCGGGTGTCAGGGAGGGAGGCGGAGACACTGTGATGGTCACATGGCCACCAGACTTCACAGGAAGAGTCTGTATCAGAATAAAAAAAAAAAAAGTCGCATGACGATCCCATAATCCTTCTCATCTCTCCGAGCAGAAGCGTCACCCTCCGAGAATCCTCACCTCTTCAGTCAACAGGGAGATGATTTCCAGGGTGAGGCTCCAGATCTTCTCAGCCATGTGACTCCAGTCCTCCTCCATCTTTCACAGGAGATATTTATATGAATTGCCCGTCTCAGAAGATACTCCTGTCAATATGACTAAGCTGGAGGTCTGTTAGAACATAAAGGAAAGTTTGATAGCCTCTTCTAGAGACGCACACCTCAACAGGAGACAGTTCAAGATGTCCACACCTCAACAGAAGACACTTCAAGATGCGCACACCTCAACAGGAGACACCTTAAGATGCACACACCTCAACAGGAGACACTTCAAGATACGCACACCTCAACAGGAGACACCTTAAGATGCACACACACCTCAACAGGAGACACTTCAAGATGCGCACACCTCAACAGGAGACACTTCAAGATGCGCACACCTCAACAGGAGACACTTCAAGATGCCCACACCTCAACAGGAGACACTTCAAGGTGCCCACACCTCAACAGGAGACGCTTCAAGATACGCACACCTCAACAGGGGACGCTTCAAGATACGCACACCTCAACAGGAGACGCTTCAAGATACGCACACCTCAACAGGAGACACTTCAAGATGCTCATACCTCAACAGGAGACACTGCAAGATGCACACACCTCAACAGGAGACACTTCAAGAAGCTCACACCTCAACAGGAGACACTTCAAGATGCACACACACCTCAACAGGAGACACTGCAAGATACGCACACCTCAACAGGAGACACTGCAAGATGCACACACCTCAACAGGAGACACTTCAAGATGCCCACACCTCAACAGGAGACACTTCAAGGTGCCCACACCTCAACAGGAGACACTTCAAGGTGCCCACACCTCAACAGGAGACACTTCAAGATGCCCACACCTCTACAGGAGACACTGCAAGATGCCCTCACCTCTACAGGAGACACTTCAAGATGCCCACACCTCAACAGGAGACACTTCAAGGTGCCCACACCTCTACAGGAGACACTGCAAGATGCCCACACCTCAACAGGAGACACTTCCAGATGCCCACACCTCAACAGGAGACACTTCCAGATGCCCACACCTCAACAGGAGACACGTCAAGATGCCCACACCTCAACAGGAGACACTGCAAGATGCCCACACCTCAACAGGGGACACTGCAAGATGCCCTCACCTCAACAGGGGACACTTCAAGAAGAAGTGGACCAAAACACATGACACCTGCCCCAAGAGTCTAAAAGCCGCCATGGTTCTCCCTAGATTGCCAAATGTGGGTGGCTAGTGGTGGGTACACCAAGTAAGCGGCCAGAGGGAGGCGTCTGTCAATCATTCACTAAGCAATGATCGCCGGGCAGGAAAGGGGTTACTGGGATTGGGTACTTTTTAAAGTGGACTAAAAGCTGGGATTTTGGTCCACTTTGTGACCCTCCATCCCAGATCATACTCCAAAAAAAGTCACTTTCCACTGGTCACACGGCACATGCACAGACTCTCGTCCATCTGAAGAGAGCTCCATAGAACTCAAGCTCTCAGCCTCCATCCTGCATGGCTTAGGATTGGAAAGGAGGTGTCATATGACATAGCACAGGGCAGCTGAAACAACTCTGATTAAAGTGGACCAAAACCTGGGATTTTTCTGGTTTTGGTCCATCCTCCTGGGGCATGCCAGTCTGGGATGCCCCGCTGTGTAAAACCCCCAGATTGACCACTTTTCTTACCTTTCCAACAAGCCCACGGTGCAGGGGTCATTCCCCTCCAGTCATTCCCACAAACGTACAGGACGCGGCCACCCTTGCATCCAGGGCTGGCTCCAGGTATATATGGGCCCTTGGGTCGCATGGTCTCAGTGGGCCCCTTTGTGGTGAAGAGTTGCGTCACATCACTGAGGGACGTCCCAAATCTGGATGCCCCCTAAGGATCATGTTATTTGGACCAAAACTCTAGTTTTGGTCTACTTTGAAGAGCACCAAACTCCTTTAAACCTGACCTTAGAGTCTATAAACGAATCTAGATCCTCCTGATTTGGATGCCCCTGTGTGTGACCCCCTCCCCCCCTTTTGTTCATTACTTTCCTGGAACAGGTGAATGCACTGTGGGATCGCCAGTTTGAGTTAATGACCAAACCAGGGGGTTCTTTCACAAACAAGGCCATCCCAAATTGAGATGCCCCTGTAAAGTGGACTAAAACTCGGGGTTGGAATTGCTTGCATAGTGGGTATGGCAGCGATCCCAGGGGGTGTCACACAGGAGGGTATCACAGATCGGGATGCTCCAGGAATAAAAAATCAGCTGGGGCGGGCAGCTTAAAAGCAGAACAAAACCCAACACTTCCTCGAGATGGCCTGTTGTGTGGAACCCAGCCATTGGAGGAGATGTGGGCACCAGCTGTGGCTGTGCCCTCCCAGTCCGCTGCCGGTCAAGCGCCGTCGCACATCCCAACGGCCGGCCCTGTCAGTGGGGCCCCTGGCAGCTGCCCTGCCTTACCGGGTGCTGACGCCGGGCCTGCTTGCATCCCCCGGCTGTGCACACCCACGCCAGGCATAGACATCCGAGCCCAAGAAGGATGGGAGAGTTGCTGCCGCCGCCCGCGCATGGGCTTATAGGATAGGTAAGGAAAGCTGCATACCTCACAACTTCTGAAAGCTGTAAAGACGGACACGACAAGACATTTTTAAACATTTAAGCCATGGCCGGCCACACCCCCAGCCCCACCACCTAAGAATTAAAGCAGTCCTTTACCCTGAATAAGAGCCTATCTTATATGTTTCCCACACCCTGTACATACAGATTGCCCACATTAATCCAGACCTTCACCCTGAATAAGAGCCTATCTTATATGTTTCCCACACCCTGTACATACAGATTGCCCACATTAATCCAGACCTTCACCCTGAATAAGAGCCTATCTTATATGTTTCCCCCCTGTACATACAGATTGCTCACATTCATCCGGACCTTCACTCTGAATAAGAGCCTATCTTATATGTTTCCCACACCCTGTACATACAGATTGCTCACATTAACAAATGCAGCCAGTAAGGGGCGTCCCTCCAATACAACCAGTGAGGGGCGTCCCTCCAATACAGCCAGTGAGGGACGTCCCTCCAATACAACCAGTGAGGGACGTCCCTCCAATACAACCAGTGAGGGACGTCCCTCCAATACAGCCAGTGAGGGGCGTCCCTCCAATACAGCCAGTGAGAGGCATCCCTCCAATACAACCAGTGAGGGGCGTCCCTCCAATACAGCCAGTGAGGGACGTCCCTCCAATACAACCAGTGAGGGACGTCCCTCCAATACAACCAGTGAGGGACGTCCCTCCAATACAGCCAGTGAGGGGCGTCCCTCCAATACAGCCAGTGAGGGGCGTCCCTCCAATACAGCCAGTGAGGGGCGTCCCTCCAATACAGCCAGTGAGGGGCGTCCCTCCAATACAGCCAGTGAGGGGCGTCCCTCCAATACAGCCAGTGAGGGGCGTCCCTCCAATACAGCCAGTGAGGGGCGTCCCTCCAATACAGCCAGTGAGGGGCGTCCCTCCAATACAGCCAGTGAGGGGCGTCCCTCCAATACAGCCAGTGAGGGGCGTCCCTCCAATACAACCAGTGAGGGGCGTCCCTCCAACACAGCCAGTGAGGGGCGTCCCTCCAACACAGCCAGTGAGGGGCGTCCCTCCAATACAGCCAGTGAGGGGCGTCCCTCCAATACAGCCAGTGAGGGGCGTCCCTCCAATACAACCAGTGAGGGGCGTCCCTCCAATACAACCAGTGAGGGGCATCCCTCCAATACAGCCAGTGAGGGGCATCCCTCCAATACAGCCAGTGAGGGGCATCCCTCCAATACAACCAGTGAGGGGCGTCCCTCCAATACAACCAGTGAGGGGCATCCCTCTAATGCAGCCAGTGAGGGGCATCCCTCCAATACAACCAGTGAGGGCCATCCCTCCAATACAACCAGTGAGGGGCATCCCTCCAATACAGCCAGTGAGCGGCATCCCTCCAATACAGCCAGTGAGGGGCATCCCTCCAATACAGCCAGTGAGGAGCATCCCTCCAATACAACCAGTGAGGGGCATCCCTCCAATACAACCAGTGAGGGGCATCCCTCCAATACAGCCAGTGAGGAGCATCCCTCCAATACAACCAGTGAGGAGCATCCCTCCAATACAACCAGTGAGGGGCGTCCCTCCAATACAGCCAGTGAGGGGCATCCCTCCAATACAACCAGTGAGGGGCATCCCTCCAATACAGCCAGTGAGGAGCATCCCTCCAATACAACCAGTGAGGGGCATCCCTCCAATACAACCAGTGAGGGGCGTCCCTCCAATACAGCCAGTGAGGGGCATCCCTCCAATACAACCAGTGAGGGGCATCCCTCCAATACAGCCAGTGAGGGGCATCCCTTTAATACAACCAGTGAGGGGCATCCCTCCAATACAACCAGTGAGGGGCATCCCTCCAATACAACCAGTGAGGGCCATCCCTCCAATACAGCCAGTGAGGAGCATCCCTCCAATACAACCAGTGAGGGGCATCCCTCCAATACAACCAGTGAGGGGCATCCCTCCAATACAACCAGTGAGGGGCATCCCTCCAATACAACCAGTGAGGGGCGTCCCTCCAATACAACCAGTGAGGGGCGTCCCTCCAATACAGCCAGTGAGGGGCGTCCCTCCAATACAACCAGTGAGGGGCGTCCCTCCAATACAACCAGTGAGGGGCGTCCCTCCAATACAGCCAGTGAGGGGCGTCCCTCCAATACAGCCAGTGAGGGGCGTCCCTCCAATACAACCAGTGAGGGGCGTCCCTCCAATACAACCAGTGAGGGGCGTCCCTCCAATACAACCAGTGAGGGGCGTCCCTCCAATACAACCAGTGAGGGACGACCCTCCAATACAACCAGTGAGGGGCGTCCCTCCAATACAGCCAGTGAGGGGCGTCCCTCCAATACAACCAGTGAAGGGCATCCCTTTAATACAACCAGTGAGGGGCATCCCTCCAATACAACCAGTGAGGGGCGTCCCTCCAATACAACCAGTGAGGGACGACCCTCCAATACAACCAGTGAGGGGCGTCCCTCCAATACAGCCAGTGAGGGGCGTCCCTCCAATACAACCAGTGAAGGGCATCCCTTTAATACAACCAGTGAGGGGCATCCCTCCAATACAACCAGTGAGGGGCATCCCTCCAATACAACCAGTGAGGGGCCATCCCTCCAATACAACCAGTGAGGGGCATCCCTCCAATACAGCCAGTGAGGGGCCATCCTTCCAATACAACCAGTGAGGGGCATCCCTCCAATACAACCAGTGAGGGGCATCCCTCCAATACAACCAGTGAGGGGCATCCCTCCAATACAGCCAGTGAGGGGCCATCCTTCCAATACAACCAGTGAGGGGCCATCCTTCCAATACAACCAGTGAGGGGCATCCCTCCAATACAACCAGTGAGGGGCATCCCTCCAATACAACCAGTGAGGGGCATCCCTCCAATACAGCCAGTGAGGGGCCATCCTTCCAATACAACCAGTGAGGGGCCATCCTTCCAATACAACCAGTGAGGGGCATCCCTCCAATACAGCCAGTGAGGGGCATCCCTCCAATACAACCAGTGAGGGGCCATCCTTCCAATACAACCAGTGAGGGGCATCCCTCCAATACAGCCAGTGAGGGGCATCCCTCCAATACAACCAGTGAGGGGCATCCCTCCAATACAACCAGTGAGGGGCCATCCCTCCAATACAACCAGTGAGGGGCTATCCTTCCAATACAACCAGTGAGGGGCATCCCTCCAATACAGCCAGTGAGGGGCATCCCTCCAATACAGCCAGTGAGGGGCATCCCTCCAATACAACCAGTGAGGGGCCATCCCTCCAATACAACCAGTGAGGGGCATCCCTCCAATACAGCCAGTGAGGGGCATCCCTCCAATACAACCAGTGAGGGGCCATCCTTCCAATACAACCAGTGAGGGGCATCCCTCCAATACAGCCAGTGAGGGGCATCCCTCCAATACAACCAGTGAGGGGCCATCCCTCCAATACAACCAGTGAGGGGCATCCCTCCAATACAACCAGTGAGGGGCATCCCTCCAATACAGCCAGTGAGGGGCATCCCTCCAATACAGCCAGTGAGGGGCATCCCTCCAATACAGCCAGTGAGGGGCATCCCTCCAATACAGCCAGTGAGGGGCATTCCTTTAATACAACCAGTGAGGGGCATCCCTCCAATACAACCAGTGAGGGGCATCCCTCCAATACAACCAGTGAGAGGCATCCCTCCAATACAACCAGTGAGGGGCATTCCTTTAATACAACCAGTGAGGGGCATCCCTCCAATACAACCAGTGAGGGGCATCCCTCCAATACAGCCAGTGAGGGGCATCCCTCCAATACAGCCAGTGAGGGGCATCCCTCCAATACAGCCAGTGAGGGGCATCCCTCCAATACAACCAGTGAGGAGCATCCCTCCAATACAGCCAGTGAGGGGCATCCCTCCAATACAACCAGTGAGGGGCGTCCCTCCAATAAAACCAGTGAGAGGCGTCCCTCCAATACAACCAGTGAGAGGCGTCCCTCCAATACAACCAGTGAGAGGCATCCCTCCAATACAGCCAGTGAGGGGCGTCCCTCCAATACAGCCAGTGAGGGGCATCCCTTTAATACAGCCAGTGAGTAGCATCCCTCCAATACAACCAGTGAGGGGCGTCCCTCCAATACAACCAGTGAGAGGCGTCCCTCCAATACAACCAGTGAGAGGCGTCCCTCCAATACAACCAGTGAGGGGCATCCCTCCAATACAACCAGTGAGAGGCATCCCTCCAATACAGCCAGTGAGGGGCGTCCCTCCAATACAGCCAGTGAGGGGCATCCCTCCAATACAGCCAGTGAGGGGCGTCCCTCCAATACAGCCAGTGAGGGGCATCCCTCCAATACAGCCAGTGAGGGGCATCCCTCCAATACAGCCAGTGAGGGGCGTCCCTCCAATACAACCAGTGAGGGGCATCCCTCCGATACAACCAGTGAGGGGCATCCCTCCAATACAGCCAGTGAGGGGCATCCCTCCAATACAACCAGTGAGGGACGACCCTCCAATACAACCAGTGAGGGGCATCCCTCCAATACAACCAGTGAGGGGCCATCCCTCCAATACAGCCAGTGAGGGGCATCCCTCCAATACAGCCAGTGAGGGGCATCCCTCCAATACAACCAGTGAGGGGCATCCCTCCAATACAACCAGTGAGGGACGACCCTCCAATACAACCAGTGAGGGGCCATCCCTCCAATACAACCAGTGAGGGGCATCCCTTTAATACAACCAGTGAGGGGCATCCCTCCAATACAACCAGTGAGGGGCATCCCTCCAATACAACCAGTGAGGGGCATCCCTCCAATACAACCAGTGAGGGGCATCCCTCCAATACAACCAGTGAGGGGCATCCCTCCAATACAGCCAGTGAGGGGCATCCCTTCAATACAACCAGTGAGGGGCATCCCTCCAATACAGCCAGTGAGGGGCGTCCCTCCAATACAACCAGTGAGGGGCGTCCCTCCAATACAGCCAGTGAGGGGCGTCCCTCCAATACAGCCAGTGAGGGGCATCCCTCCAATACAACCAGTGAGGGGCATCCCTCCAATACAGCCAGTGAGGGGAATCCCTCCGATACAACCAGTGAGGGGCATCCCTTTAATACAACCAGTGAGGGGCATCCCTCCAATACAACCAGTGAGGGGCGTCCCTCCAATACAACCAGTGAGGGGCGTCCCTCCAATACAGCCAGTGAGGGGCGTCCCTCCAATACAGCCAGTGAGGGGCATCCCTCCAATACAACCAGTGAGGGGCATCCCTTCAATTCAACCAGTTAGGTGCATCCCTCCAATACAGCCAGTGAGGGGCATCCCTCCAATACAGCCAGTGAGGGGCATCCCTCCAATACAACCAGTGAGGGGCATCCCTCCAATACAGCCAGTGAGGGGCATCCCTCCAATACAGTCAGTGAGGGGCGTCCCTTTAATACAACCAGTGAGGGGCATCCGTCATTGCAGTCAGCATCTGAGATGGGCATAACGGCGACGGCACGGGACAAGCGCATGCGCCGCAGGACTTGGGACCAAATTGTAAAAATCGGGACAGTCCCGAGAAAATGGGGACGGTTGGGGGTATCATAGCTGGTCCCACAGCAGGGCATCCCACACCAAGATACCCCAGGAGGACGGATTAGAATAGTGAAATCTTTGGTCCACTTTTATCTACCCCCAAAGCTAATGGAGGATCAGTCATTGCGCTGGTGGCTTATATATAGTGAGGGGTCACATGACCTGAGCCCAATTATGGGTCACCCCAGCAGGGCAGAAGAGGTCTTACTCCTACAGGTTTCATGTAAGGCAATGAAGAGGTTAAAAAACGCTCCTATGCCGTTCAGCCCGCCCACACAACAGAAAGGGTTAATAAGACACCTATCAGCTTACCAAAGAGCCACCTTGCCGCCTCCTTCCACCTCAGCTCCGCGCTCCTCCCCTTCCCTCAGAAAGAGTCGCGGCCATTTTGTTGTAGCCTTGACGAGCACGATGCTGCCAATAATTCTATAGCGGAGGAGTCCCTCTACTTTTCATATAGATCAGGTTTGTGATACGAGTCGCCTTTATTATTACTAGCTCTGTGAATAAACGGAACAGCTTGTCCCTGGTACAGTGGGGCATGCGGCCATTTTGTTGTAGACCGCAATGCCGTCCTCTTCGAGTGCTAAGGGAAAATGGCCGCCGTACCTTTTTAAACCGGACCTTCACCATGATTTATTGAAAAGCCCAAACCCTTAAAGTGGACCAACACCCAGGATTTTCACTATCCTGGGTTTTGGTCCACTTCTGCTGCGTGAAACCCCCCAGAATGGCAGAAAAAACTCACCTCACCCCGCTCCTACGGCACATGCGCGGGCCTCGTCCAATCAGCGTGCTCAGAGCCGCTGTGGTATGCACGTACAAGGGACGGACAGGGAGCGCGCCCGCGCATGTGCCATTGGAACGGGGTTAAGGTAAGGTTTCTAGGCGTCCTGCGGGGGTTTCACACAGCGGGGCATCCCGATTTTGGATGCCCCGCGGGGAGGGATTTGATCTATCTATAAGATTCCCGGGCCGATCAGCCTGGGTGTTGGTTCACTTTAAAAAAAACGATTCCCCAGCATCTAAAATTAATATATTTTAAGTTTTTAATCACCTATTATTCTTTCCCCCACTGGGCTGCAACTCTGTTTAGGATACAGGCGCCGCCATCTTGACTCAGAAGCATCACACTTACTGAGGAGAGGAGATCGGGATAAAGTACAGGGGGTGGGTTATAGCTGTGCTTTGCACAGACAGAGCCGAGCTGGGGTCAGGGAAAGGTCAGCAGTCCCAGAATGCAGAGCAACACAGTCAGAAGGCACTTCCTGTTTGCAGGCTGGCTGATGTTCCATGCAGTAGATGCAGGTAGGATGATTTTGAATGTGGACAATCTGTATGTACAGGGTGGGAGAAATATATAAGATAGGCTCTTATTCAGGGTGAAGGTCCGGATTAATGTGGGCAATCTGTATGTACAGGGTGTGGGAAACATATAAGATAGGCTCTTATTCAGGGTGAGGGTCCGGATTAATGTGGGCAATCTGTATGTACAGGGTGTGGGAAACATATAAGATAGGCTCTTATTCAGGGTGAGGGTCAGGATTAATGTGGGCAATCTGTATGTACAGGGTGTGGAAAACATATGATAGGCTCTTATTCAGAGTGAAGGTCCGCTTTAAATCACCTCAGCTTTAGTGAGGTAACGAAATCCTTATAATCAAGGTTCTCAATGTGATGCAGTTCTAAATATTTTAATATATCGATAATATATATTTTAATATATATATATATATATATATATATATACAGCCCCCTGTTCCTGATTTGGAGGAACTGTCCCTCTTTGGAGTCCATGTCCCCCTGTCCCTCATTGTTCTCATTTGTCCCTCTTTGAGGTGTAACATGCAGATCTGCACCAATAAATGATTCATTTGCCTATTCAAAGTGTTTCTATTGTTGTAACTGTTACATCCTATCTCCTATCCATCCCTAAATGACGGGGTGTGGCTTCATCCATTCCACAATGAGGGGGTGCGGCCTAGTTTAACAAATGTCCCTCTTTCCCACCCTGAAAAGTTGGTAGGTATGCTTTACAGGGTGGGGAAGAGGGACAATTGTTAAATAAAGCCACACCCACTCATTGATTGATGGCTGGGAGATAGGGTGTAACAATTATAACAATAGAAACACTTTGAAGAGGCAAATTAATCATTTATTGCTGCAGATCTGCATGTTACACCTCAAAGAGGGACAATATGTAAATGAAGCCACACCTCCTCATTGAGGGATTATGAAACCACGCCCCTCATTGATTGATGGATAGGAGATAGGATGTACAGTTACAATAGAAACACTTCAAATAGGCGAATAAATCATTTATTGCTGCAGATCTGCATGTTACACTTGAAAGAAGAACAATATGTAAATTAAACCACGCCCCCTTATTGAGGGATGGATGAAGCGACGCCCCCACATTGAATGATAGATAGGAGATACATTGTAATAGTTAGAAACACTTTGAATAGGCAAATGAATCATTTATTGCTGCAGATCTGCATGTTACACCTCAAAGAGGGACAAATAGAAGCAAGGAGGAACACTGACTCAAAAGAGGGACAGTCCCTCCAAATCAGGTACACTCGGGAGGTATGTACACATACCTACCTTCCAACTTATGAAAATATAAAAAAGTAAAACCTGTGACATTTTTTTTAATTCAGCCACGCCCCCAGCTATGCCCTTAAAGGGGAACACCACCTTAGAATTACACTCTCTGGGGTGTTGGATGCCCAACATGGCTGACCTGGTGCCCCTGGGGAAATGAGGGGCAATACAGAGGGTCCAGAGGGAATAAGGGGCAGTACAGGGGGTCCAGAGGGAATAACAGGCAATACAGGGGGTCCAGAGGGAATAACAGGCAGTACAGGGGGTCCAGAGGGAATAAGGGTCAGTACAGGGGGTCCAGAGGGAATGAGGGGCAGTACAGAGGGCTCTGAGGGAATAAGGGGCAGTACAGAGGGTCCCGAGGGAATAAGGGGCAGTACAGGGGGCTCTGAGGGAATAAGGGGCAGTACAGAGGGCTCTGAGGGAATAAGGGGCAGTACAGAGGGCTCTGAGGGAATAAGGGGCAGTACAGGGGGTCCAGAGGGAATAAGGGGCAGTACAGGGGGCTCTGAGGGAATAAGGGGCAGTACAGGGGACACCAAGGGAATAAGGGGCAGTACAGAGGGCTCTGAGGGAATAAGGGGCAGTACAGGGGGTCCAGAGGGAATAAGGGGCAGTACAGGGGGCTCTGAGGGAATAAGGGGCAATACAGGAGGCAGCCAGGGGATAAGGGGCAATACAGGTGGCAGCCAGGGAATAAAGGGCAATACAGGGGGCAGCAAGGGGATAAGGGGCAATACAGGAGGCAGCCAGGGAATAAGGGACAATACAGGGGGCAGCCAGGGGATAAGGGGCAATACAGGATGCAGCCAGGGAATAAGGGGCAATACAGGGGGCAGCCAGGGAATAAGGGACAATACAGGGGGCAGCCAGGGGATAAGGGGCAATACAGGATGCAGCCAGGGAATAAGGGGCAATACAGGGGGCAGCCAGGGAATAAGGGGCAATACAGGGGGCAGCCAGGGAATAAGGGGCAATACAGGAGGCAGCCAGGGAATAAGGGGCAATACAGGGGGCAGCCAGGGGATAAGGGGCAATACAGGGGGCAGCCAGGGGATAAGGGGCAATACAGGGGGCAGCCAGGGAATAAGGGGCAATACAGGGGGCAGCCAGGGAATAAGGGGCAATACAGGGGGCAGCCAGGGAATAAGGGACAATACAGGTGGCAGCCAGGGAATAAGGGGCAATACAGGGGGCAGCCAGGGAATAAGGGACAATACAGGTGGCAGCCAGGGAATAAGGGGCAATACAGGGGGCAGCCAGGAAATAAGGGGCAATACAGGGGGCAGCCAGGGAATAAGGGGCAATACAGGGGGCAGCCAGGAAATAAGGGGCAATACATGGGGCAGCCAGGGAATAAGGGGCAATACAGGGGGCAGCCAGGGAATAAGGGGCAATACAGGAGGCAGCCAGGGAATAAGGGGCAATACAGGAGGCAGCCAGGGAATAAGGGACAATACAGGAGGCAGCCAGGGAATAAGGGGCAATACAGGGGGCAGCCAGGGAATAAGGGGCAATACAGGAGGCAGCCAGGGAATAAGGGGCAATACAGGAGGCAGCCAGGGAATAAGGGACAATACAGGAGGCAGCCAGGGAATAAGGGGCAATACAGGATGCAGCCAGGGAATAAGGGGCAATACAGGGGGCAGCCAGGGAATAAGGGACAATACAGGGGGCAGCCAGGGAATAAGGGGCAATACAGGAGGCAGCCAGGGAATAAGGGGCAATACAGGATGCAGCCAGGGAATAAGGGGCAATACAGGGGGCAGCCAGGGAATAAGGGACAATACAGGAGGCAGCCAGGGAATAAGGGGAAATACAGGATGCAGCCAGGGAATAAGGGGCAATACAGGAGGCAGCCAGGGGATAAGGGGCAATACAGGATGCAGCCAGGGAATAAGGGGCAATACAGGGGGCAGCCAGGGAATAAGGGGCAATACAGGGGGCAGCCAGAGAAGAAGGGGCAATACAGGGGGCAGCCAGAGAAGAAGGGGCAATACAGGGGGCAGCCAGAGGATAAGGGGAAATACAGGAGGCAGCCAGGGAATAAGGGGCAATACAGGGGGCAGCCAGAGGATAAGGGGCAATACAGGGGGCAGCCAGAGAAGAAGGGGCAATACAGGGGGCAGCCAGAGAAGAAGGGGCAATACAGGGGGCAGCCAGAGGATAAGGGGAAATACAGGAGGCAGCCAGGGAATAAGGGGCAATAAAGCAGGCAGCCAGAGAAGAAGGGGCAATACAGGGGGCAGCCAGGGAATAAGGGGCAATACAGGAGGCAGTCAGGGAATAAGGGGCAATACAGGGGGCAGCCAGAGGATAAGGGGCAATACAGGGGGCAGCCAGAGAAGAAGGGGCAATACAGGGGGCAGCCAGAGAAGAAGGGGCAATACAGGAGGCAGCCAGGGAATAAGGGGCAATACAGGAGGCAGTCAGGGAATAAGGGGCAATACAGGGGGCAGCCAGAGAAGAAGGGGCAATACAGGAGGCAGCCAGGGAATAAGGGGCAGTACAGGAGGCAGTCAGGGAATAAGGGGCAATACAGGGGGCAGCCAGAGGATAAGGGGCAATACAGGGGGCAGCCAGGGAATAAGGGGCAATACAGGAGGCAGCCAGGGAATAAGGGGCAATACAGGATGCAGCCAGGGAATAAGGGGCAATACAGGGGGCAGCCAGAGAAGAAGGGGCAATACAGGAGGCAGCCAGGGAATAAGGGGCAATACAGGAGGCAGCCAGGGAATAAGGGGCAATACAGGGGGCAGCCAGGGGATAAGGGGCAATACAGGGGGCAGTCAGAGAATAAAGTACAATACAGGGGGCAGCCAGGGAATAAGGGGCAATACAGGGGGCAGCCAGGGAATAAGGGGCAATACAGGGGGCAGCCAGGGAATAAGGGGCAATAAAGCAGGCAGCCAGAGAAGAAGGGGCAATACAGGGGGCAGCCAGGGAATAAGGGGCAATACAGGGGGCAGCCAGAGAAGAAGGGGCAATACAGGAGGCAGCCAGGGAATAAGGGGCAATACAGGAGGCAGCCAGGGAATAAGGGGCAATACAGGGGGCAGCCAGGGGATAAGGGGCAATACAGGGGGCAGTCAGAGAATAAAGTACAATACAGGGGGCAGCCAGGGAATAAGGGGCAATACAGGGGGCAGCCAGGGAATAAGGGGCAATACAGGGGGCAGCCAGGGAATAAGGGGCAATACAGGAGGCAGCCAGGGAATAAGGGGCAATACAGGGGGCAGCCAGGGAATAAGGGGCAATACAGGGGGCAGCCAGGGAATAAGGGACACTACAGGAGGCAGCCAGGGAATAAGGGGCAATACAGGAGGCAGTCAGGGAATAAGGGGCAATACAGGATGCAGCCAGGGAATAAGGGGCAATACAGGAGGCAGTCAGGGAATAAGGGGCAATACAGGGGGCAGCCAGGGAATAAGGGACAATACAGGAGGCAGCCAGGGAATAAGGGGCAATACAGGAGGCAGTCAGGGAATAAGGGGCAATACAGGGGGCAGCCAGGGAATAAGGGGCAATACAGGATGCAGCCAGGGAATAAGGGGCAATACAGGATGCAGCCAGGGAATAAGGGGCAATACAGGGGGCAGCCAGGGAATAAGGGACAATACAGGAGGCAGCCAGGGAATAAGGGACACTACAGGAGGCAGCCAGGGAATAAGGGGCAATACAGGAGGCAGTCAGGGAATAAGGGGCAATACAGGGGGCAGCCAGGGAATAAGGGGCAATACAGGATGCAGCCAGGGAATAAGGGGCAATACAGGAGGCAGCCAGGGAATAAGGGGCAATACAGGAGGCAGTCAGGGAATAAGGGGCAATACAGGGGGCAGCCAGGGAATAAGGGACACTACAGGATGCAGCCAGGGAATAAGGGGCAATACAGGAGGCAGTCAGGGAATAAGGGGCAATACAGGAGGCAGTCAGGGAATAAGGGGCAATACAGGAGGCAGTCAGGGAATAAGGGGCAATACAGGATGCAGCCAGGGAATAAGGGGCGATACAGGAGGCAGTCAGGGAATAAGGGGCAATACAGGGGGCAGCCAGAGAAGAAGGGGCAATACAGGGGGCAGCCAGGGGATAAGGGGCAATACAGGTGGCAGCCAGGGAATAAGGGGCAATACAGGAGGCAGCCAGGGAATAAGGGGCAATGCAGGGGGCAGCCAGGGAATAAAGGGCAATACAGGGGGCAGCCAGGGAATAAGGGGCAATACAGGGGGCAGCCAGGGAATAAGGGGCAATACAGGGGGCAGCCAGGGGATAAGGGGCAATACAGGTGGCAGCCAGGGAATAAGGGGCAATACAGGAGGCAGCCAGGGAATAAGGGGCAATGCAGGGGGCAGCCAGGGAATAAAGGGCAATACAGGGGGCAGCCAGGGAATAAGGGGCAATACAGGGGGCAGCCAGGGAATAAGGGGCAATGCAGGGGGCAGCCAGGGAATAAGGGACAATACAGGAGGCAGCCAGGGAATAAAGGGCAATACAGGAGGCAGCCAGGGAATAAAGGGCAATACAGGGGGCAGCCTAGGAATAAGGGGCAATACAGGGGGCAGCCAGGGGATAAGGGGCACAAGAGAATGAGGGGCAATGCAGAAGGGTCCACATATGGCTGCCCGCCTGCCCAGAGCGCCATTCCTCCATTGGCTCGTCTCCCTAACCTCTGTGTCCAGAAGCCGGGAAAATTGTTCTTTTTGTACAACCCCGAGGAAATGTTATCTGCCCATTGCTCCTGAATGAGCCTTGCTCTGCCAGCCCCACCCCCTGCACGTGAGTGTCATCAGACCAGTGCTCCTGATTGGGCCTCGCTGAGCAAGCCCCGCCCCATTGCACGGAAAGCTAGAGGTGCCTGCACCTGCCTCTTCTAATGTTTTTTTTAGGTTAGCGCATGTTTTTTAGAGGAAAAATTGGACTTAATGCTGCATTTTTGCTATTTTTTTTTAGGGAAATCCAACCAGTGAGTTTCGGGAAGGCTTGCGTCCATAAAGCTGCAGCTACAACAACAAGCCTGGTACGCCTAGAAAGCTTGAGGAGTGTACTTTCAGGGAACGTGGTTTGTGGGGGGTATTTCAATTGAAAAGCGGTGTTTTGGTTGAAAAAGCGCAAGGAGAGCAAAATGGTTGTATCAGTGGCTCTTTTCCGTTTTACGTGTCTCCTGGGCAGGAAAGGATGTCTACCAATACATATGTGGTACTGTTACTATCGGGAGGAATACGGCTTTTCCACACAATATGATTTTCTGGAACAACTTGCATGTTTTATTAAGAAAACGCACTACAAATTTAAAAAAAAAATGTTTTTTTTTTAACATATTTTCCACAAAAATATTAAAAAAAAAAAAAAAAAAAAAAAAATATAGTTTTCCAGGAAAATATATAATACCGGGAAATCCCTTCAAAAATCACCGTTAAACATGTGGAGCGCAAAATAGTGCAAACAAAGGGTGACAAAATCTCAAGGTAGGCTGGCGGTTAAAGGGTTAAAGGCTCATAACATGCAGTAGATGCAGGTAGGATGATTTTTAATGTGAGCAATCTGTATGTGCAGGGTGTGGGAAACATATAAGATAGGCTCTTATTTAGGGTGAAGGTCCGGATTAATGTGGGCAATCTGTATGTACAGGGTGTGGGAAACATATAAGATAGGCTCTTATTCAGGGTGAAGGTCTGGATTAATGTGGGCAATCTGTATGTACAGGGTGTGGGAAACATATAAGATAGGCTCTTATTCAGGGTGAAGGTCCGGATTAATGTGAGCAATCTGTATGTACAGGGGGGAAACATATAAGATAGGCTCTTATTCAGGGTGAAGGTCCGCTTTAAGAAATTAGAGCGCGGTGAAATATACCTTTTTATTGTTTAGATCTTCAGCAATAAATGATTCAGTGTTTCTATGGTTGTAACTGTTATAATGTATAATAAAGCTGGCCCCTGGGCCCTGTTCTGCAAGCCCCCATAGCTGGTCCTGGGCTGGTAATGCTGGGTAGGGGGGGACACCGTGTCATTTTATTCTGTAATTTTAAGTGTTTTTAACCCTTAAAATTCCCCCCAAAAATGGGGTGCCTCCCCTAAGGAGGGTCATTTTCTTTTTTTAATTAACCCCTTATGTTCTGTCAGCCAGTAGGTATAAAAAGCTTCCAGCAGCAGCAGGAGTGCAGAAGCCAAAGTGATTGCAAGATGGACGGGAGGTAAGTATTAAAGTGGACCAAAACCCAGGATTTTGACAATCCTGGGTTTTGGTCCACTCCCCCAGGGCCCGCCCGATCGGGGATGCTCCGCTATGTGAAACCCCCCAGATCCCCCGCATCAACTCACCCCACTGCGGCCATACGGCGCATGCGCAGCTGCTCGTCCAATCAGCGCGCTCGGAGCCACTGAGAGCCGCTGACCAATCCCGGAGGCCCCCTATATCAATCCCGGAGACCCCCTATATCAATCCCGGAGACCCCCTATATCAATCAAGGAGGCCCCTATAGCAATCCCGGAGACCCCTATAGCAATCCCGGAGACCCCCTATACCAATCCAGGAGGCCCCTATAGCAATCCCGGAGACCCCTATAGCAATCCAGGAGACCCCCTATACCAATCCAGGAGACCCCCTATACCAATCCAGGAGGCCCCTAAACCAATCCAGGAGACCCCCCTATACCAATCCAGGAGGCCCCCTATATCAATCCCGGAGACCCCCTATATCAATCCCGGAGACCCCCTATATCAATCCCGGAGACCCCCTATATCAATCCCGGAGACCCTCTATATCAATCCCGGAGACCCCCCTATATCAATCCCGGAGGCCCCCCTATACCAATCCAGGAGGCCCCCTATATCAATCCCGGAGACCCCCTATATCAATCCCGGAGACCCCCTATATCAATCCCGGAGACCCCCTATATCAATCCCGGAGACCCCCTATATCAATCCCGGAGACCCCCTATACCAATCCCGGAGACCCCCTATACCAATCCCGGAGGCCCCCTATATCAATCCCGGAGACCCCCCTATACCAATCCCGGAGACCCCCCTATATCAATCCCGGAGACCCCCTATACCAATCCAGGAGGCCCCTATAGCAATCCCGGAGAGCCCTATAGCAATCCCGGAGACCCCCCTATATCAATCCAGGAGACCCCCTATATCAATCCCGGAGACCCCCCTATATCAATCCCGGAGACCCCCTATACCAATCCCAGAGGCCCCTAAACCAATCCAGGAGACCCCCTATACCAATCCCGGAGGCCCCTATACCAATCCCGGAGGCCCCTATACCAATCCAGGAGGCCCCTATACCAATCCAGGAGACCCCCTATACCAATCCCGGAGACCCCCTATACCAATCCCGGAGACCCCCTATACCAATCCCGGAGACCCCCTATACCAATCCCGGAGACCCCTATACCAATCCCGGAGACCCCCCTATACCAATCCAGGAGGCTCCCTATATCAATCCCGGAGACCCCCTATATCAATCCCGGAGACCCCCTATATCAATCCCGGAGACCCCCTATACCAATCCCGGAGGCCCCTATACCAATCCCGGAGACCCCCCTATACCAATCCCGGAGGCCCCTATACCAATCCCGGAGAACCCCCCTATACCAATCCCGGAGACCACCTATATCAATCCCGGAGACCCCCTATATCAATCCCGGAGACCCCCTATATCAATCCCAGAGACCCCTATATCAATCCCGGAGACCCCCTATACCAACCCAGGAGGCCCCTATATCAATCCCGGAGACCCCCTATATCAATCCCGGAGACCCCCTATATCAATCCCGGAGACCCCCTATATCAATCCAGGAGACCCCCTATACCAATCCAGGAGACCCCCTATACCAATCCAGGAGACCCCCTATACCAATCCAGGAGGCCCCTATAGCAATCCCGGAGACCCCTATAGCAATCCCGGAGACCCCTATAGCAATCCAGGAGGCCCCTAAACCAATCCAGGAGACCCCCCTATACCAATCCCAGAGGCCCCTATATCAATCCAGGAGACCCCCCTATACCAATCCAGGAGGCCCCTATACCAATCCAGGAGACCCCCTATAGCAATCCAGGAGACCCCTATACCAATCCAGGAGACCCCCCTATACCAATCCAGGAGGCCCCTATAGCAATCCCAGAGGCCCCTATAGCAATTCCGGAGGCCCCTATAGCAATCCCGGAGACCCCCTATAGCAATCCAGGAGACCCCCTATAGCAATCCTGGAGACCCCTATACCAATCCCGGAGACCCCCCTATATCAATCCCGGAGACCCCCTATACCAATCCAGGAGGCCCCTATAGCAATCCCGGAGACCCCTATAGCAATCCAGGAGACCCCCTATAGCAATCCAGGAGGCCCCCTATATCAATCCCGGAGACCCCCCTATACCAATCCCGGAGACCCCCTATACCAATCCCGGAGACCCCCCTATAGCAATCCCGGAGACCCCTATAGCAATCCCGGAGACCCCTATAGCAATCCAGGAGACCCCCTATAGCAATCCAGGAGACCCCCTATAGCAATCCAGGAGGCCCCCTATATCAATCCCGGAGACCCCCCTATACCAATCCCGGAGACCCCCTATACCAATCCAGGAGGCCCCTATACCAATCCCGGAGACCCCCCTATAGCAATCCCGGAGACCCCCTATACCAATCCAGGAGGCCCCTAAACCAATCCAGGAGACCCCCCTATACCAATCCAGGAGGCCCCTATACCAATCCAGGAGACCCCCTATAGCAATCCAGGAGACCCCCTATAGCAATCCAGGAGACCCCCTATAGCAATCCCGGAGACCCCCTATAGCAATCCCGGAGACCCCCTATAGTAATCCCGGAGACCCCCTATAGCAATCCCGGAGACCCCCTATAGCAATCCCGGAGACCCCCTATACCAATCCCGGAGACCCCCTATACCAATCCCGGAGACCCCCCTATACCAATCCCGGAGACCCCCTATACCAATCCCGGAGGCCCCTATACCAATCCCGGAGACCCCCCTATACCAATCCCGGAGGCCCCTATACCAATCCCGGAGACCCCCTATATCAATCCCGGAGACCCCTATACCAATCCCGGAGACCCCCTATACCAATCCAGGAGGCCCCCTATATCAATCCCGGAGACCCCTATATCAATCCCGGAGACCCCTATACCAATCCCGGAGACCCCCTATACCAATCCCGGAGACCCCCTATATCAATCCCGGAGACCCCCTATACCAATCCCGGAGGCCCCTATACCAATCCCGGAGACCCCCCTATACCAATCCCGGAGACCCCCTATATCAATCCCGGAGACCCCTATATCAATCCCGGAGACCCCCTATATCAATCCCGGAGACCCCCTATATCAATCCCGGAGACCCCCTATATCAATCCCAGAGACCCCTATATCAATCCCGGAGACCCCCTATACCAACCCAGGAGGCCCCTATATCAATCCCGGAGACCCCCTATATCAATCCCGGAGACCCCCTATATCAATCCCGGAGACCCCCTATATCAATCCCGGAGACCCCCTATATCAATCCCGGAGACCCCCTATATCAATCCAGGAGACCCCCTATACCAATCCAGGAGACCCCCTATAGCAATCCCGGAGACCCCTATAGCAATCCCGGAGACCCCTATAGCAATCCAGGAGGCCCCTAAACCAATCCAGGAGACCCCCCTATACCAATCCCAGAGGCCCCTATATCAATCCAGGAGACCCCCCTATACCAATCCCAGAGGCCCCTATACCAATCCAGGAGGCCCCTATACCAATCCAGGAGGCCCCTATACCAATCCAGGAGACCCCCTATAGCAATCCAGGAGGCCCCTAAACCAATCCAGGAGACCCCCCTATACCAATCCAGGAGGCCCCTATAGCAATCCCAGAGGCCCCTATACCAATTCCGGAGGCCCCTATAGCAATCCCGGAGACCCCCTATAGCAATCCAGGAGACCCCTATAGCAATCCAGGAGACCCCCTATAGCAATCCTGGAGACCCCTATACCAATCCAGGAGACCCCTATACCGGTTCACAAGGCTTAGGGGCTGGCAAGTGCAGATTTGTAGCCTGCAGCACGGAGGCTGGTCCTTGCACCCTGTTCTATGCCATGGAATTTACAGACCCCTGACCCGCAACTCTCTACTGCAAAGGGGCCCACTGAGACCATGAGGCCCGAGGGCCCACATAAATCTGGAGCTGGCCCTATATAATATATATATATATATATATATATATATATATATATATATATATATATATATATTATACCAGTTAGGATTGTGCTTTGCCTCCATCAGTGTCATGAACCAATGACCAAAGTAAGGATTACTGGAAATAGGTAAGTACCGGGCTTCAGGTTCCTGTTGCTAATATAAGGGATGCCTAGTTTAGAGCCACTTCAACCTTCTTTTCTTAGCACAGGGATACGCCCGTGCCCATTCATCTCATTATATCCGAGAAATCTTACCGTCCTTATCGGTCCTGTTGCAAGACGGGGAGGCCGATTCATTAATAGCGCCAGGTAGCGACAGATGAGCGCCAGTAGCGTGATTTTCACAGCGCCAGCTAGTATTCGCTGTGCTTGGCCGGGGTTTGCTTGTTGACAGCGACTCAGTCGGTGTGCGGTAATGTTGAATACGGGCTGGGGGGTCGCTGTTTCACAGGTTCAGCGTTGTATGGGTGCGCCTGACAGCGAATGGCCAGAGCGAACGGCTTGCTGCAGATTCATTAACAAATCACGCTCAAAAATTTCTCGCGCTGTGAATTCCTTGTTTAAACCCCAGAGCGCTGGCGGCGATGTGTGTAAAGTCGTTTTTAACCCCCAAACTACCATTTTTTTTATATGTAAAAATTATACAAGTTCGAAACATTTTGTAATATGAATACATGAATTTCAGACCTGTAATATCAATTCTGCACATTTTTTTTTTTTTTTTACTTTAAAAAAAATCCTAACATTGCAGAAGTGGTCACAGAATTTTTGACAAAAAAAAAAAAAAACAGTAATAGCAATTAATTATGATTATTTAAAGATTGCTCCATTGAAATGCATTGGAGAGCGCCAGGGAGCGCCAGGTCATACCTGTCGCTGTGATGGGATTAGCAGCGGCGCTGTTCGTTGCAGTCGGCTACATGATGAATCCCGCGGTAGCTGTCGCTCTCGCCGGCGCTAGCCTCATTTAGCTTGATAAATGCGTCATTGTGACCGCCGCCGGGTGTACTTGATTCGGTAGCCGCCGTTAGCTGGTGGTACCTGGCGCTCGTCAGACACTACCTGGCGCTAGCCCTTGATAAATAAGGGCCTAAGTGATGTAATTAGTCACCGCATGTAAGCGGTCCAAAGGCTTCTTCTGGGTATCTGGCCCGCCTAGAAAAAAGGTAAGATTTCTTGTGTTAAATGGGGTTAAAGTGGACAAAAACCCACGGTGATCGGCCCGGGAATCTATAAGATCGATTTCCTCATCTCGCTGTGTCAAACCCCCCAAGTCGCCCCATACACTTACCTTGTTTCCTGGTCCAACGCACATGCATGAGCCGCGGCCGCATTCCCGCTATCCCTCTAGCAGGTCGCATGCCAGTGGCAGGCATTTGTGACAGGGGCACGCTCCCTGTTAGAGGGTAGCGGGGGATGCAGCAGTCAGCACGCTTGGAGCCGCTGGCCTTAGATGCTGTCTTAGATGGCGTGACATCAGTGGCTCTGAGTGAGCTGAGGGGATATTGTTCTTTTTGTACAACCCCACCCCTGCAAGGAAGTGTCATCTGCCCGGTGCTCCTGAATTGGCCGAGCAAGCCCCGTCCCATCGCACGGGAGCCAGAGGTGCCTGCACCTGCCTCTTCTATTGGCGCCATCCTGCGCCGGGCAGGTTGCTGCTCCAGTGGCATTCCCAGACTATTCCAGAGGGGATGGGACAGCGGGACATGCTTCTCCAATCCGTGACTGTCCCTCCCATATCAGGACAGTTGTGAGGTATGTTTTTATATATATATATATCTGTCCCTCTATGTAGTCCAACAGCGATTGGCCGTTAGCAGTCACATGGGCTGGCCTGGAAAGAAGGAACCCTGGAACATGTGACCGCCGGTGAGCAATTGCGAGGCCACATTTAGCCGGCCGATGGAGGCTCAGGTAGGGATTGCGGGGGGCTATGCTGGGTGGGGGGCTCCAGCAAATTGTGGCCCCAAGGATCAAGGTTCAGGTAAGTAATGCAGGGGACTATGCTGGGGGGGCTCCAGTAATCTGTGACCCCAAGGATCAAGGTTCAGGTAAGTAATGCAGGGGACTATGCTGGGGGGACTCCAGTAATCTGTGGCCCCAAGGATCAAGGTTCAGGTAAGGAATGCAGGGGACTATGCCCGGGGGGTTCCAGCAAGGATCAAGGTTCAGGTAAGTAATGCAGGGGACTACGCGGGGGGGGGGGGGGGCTCCAGCAATTTGTGGCCCCAAGGATCAAGGTTTAGGTAAATAAAGCGGGGACTATGCTGGGGGGGGGGGGGGGGCTCTAGCAATTTGTGGCCCCAATGATCAAGCAAATCAAGGAATCCAGGGGCTCATGCATGAGACATTCCTTCAATGTTACAGCGAGCTAATCTCGTAGGCCATGGGGGGTGCAGAAGTTTCTAGCATCAGATCTAGCATGGATGACACTGGGCCTACGTTGTTACGTGAGAAACTGCTTTTGGATCTGGAGGTTCTGGAGTACCACCTACTCTTTAGAGGCGACCTGATGGAAGGGGTATAAACAACACATGACCAGGATGTGAAATGTCCAAGATCATCTTCCTGGTGTATGACAAGACACACTTCTCGTATGAAGGGTAAGGCAGTGCTAATGATCTTCTCTGCGGTTCTGATAATCTGCTGGAGTCTAGCCTTGTCCCTTTTGTTTGTGCCGTCAAAACAACGGGAAATGGCGAATTCCAGGACGGAGCCAATGACTGCATTGGAGAATGTGGCCAGGATCCCCTGGAAAGGTCGGCCTTTTTCAGTAGCCATAAGAAAGAAGAGTTGCCGCTGGGACTTCCTCGGGACATTGTAGATGTTTTTGTCTCATTTGAGTTTGTCCGATATGGCAATTTCTTTGTATCCTTTACCCTCTGTATCTCCACCTATTAATGGTTGGTGGGGCATTTATGATCGGGGAGCAATGGAAGTCTATGATTAGCTCCACGTTTTTTGCCGAGTTGATCACTAGGCCATTTTCTACGTCAAAATCTGGCCCCACACCAATTATCTAGGAAATGAGTGTTGGATCGCTTTTAAATACCCCAAACTCCGCCTATTTCCCCCTCTCTAACCTCTGCTTTCCATTTTGGAGATACTCACATAAGATGAGCTCCAATTATGTAGGAGATGGGTGTTGGATCGCTTTTAAATACCCCAAACTCCGCCCATGTCCCCCTCTCTAACCTCCGCTTTCCATTTTGGAGATACTCACCTAAGATGAGCTCCAATTATGTAGGAGATGGGTGTTGGATCACTTTTAAATACCCCAAACTCCGCCCATTTCCCCCTCTTTAACCTCCGCTTTCCTTTTTGGATATATTCACGTAAGATAAGCTCCAATTATGTAGAAGATGGGTGTGGAATCGCTTTTATATACCCCAAACTCCGCCTATTTCCCCCTCTCTAACCTCTGCTTTCCATTTTGGAGATACTCACATAAGATGAGCTCCAATTATGTAGGAGATGGGTGTTGGATCGCTTTTAAATACCCCAAACTCCGCCCATGTCCCCCTCTCTAACCTCCGCTTTCCATTTTGGAGATACTCACCTAAGATGAGCTCCAATTATGTAGGAGATGGGTGTTGGATCACTTTTAAATACCCCAAACTCCGCCCATTTCCCCCTCTTTAACCTCCGCTTTCCTTTTTGGATATATTCACGTAAGATAAGCTCCAATTATGTAGAAGATGGGTGTGGAATCGCTTTTATATACCCCAAACTCTGCCTATTTCCCCCTCTCTAACCTACGGTTTCTTCCATTTTGGATATATTCACCTAAGATAAGCTCAAATTATGTAGGAGATGAGTGTTGGATCACTTTTAAATACCCCAAACTCCGCATATTTCCCCGTCTCTAACCTCCACTTTCCATT
This sequence comes from Gastrophryne carolinensis, assembly GCA_027917425.1. Lineage (NCBI taxonomy): Eukaryota > Metazoa > Chordata > Amphibia > Anura > Microhylidae > Gastrophryne > Gastrophryne carolinensis. The sequence goes on from CM051237.1 coordinate 21,561,603, forward strand.
TTGGATATATTCACCTAAGATCAGCTCCAATTATGTAGGAGACGGGTGTTGAATCGCTTTTAAATACCCCAAACTTGTCCTATTTCCCCCTCTCTAACCTTCGGTTTCCATTTTGGATAAGTTCACCTAAGATGAGCTCCAATTATGTAGGAGATGGGTGTTGGATCGCTTTTAAATACCCCAAACTCCGCCTATTTCGTCTTTCTAACCTCCGCTTTCCATTTTGGATATATTCACCTAAGATGAGCTCTTCTATCTCCTCCAGTCATTTTAATAGGAGCTATGCAGGAGGACAGCTCCATCTCAGGGGTCCCATCATGCACCACTTCTGCCTGAGTATCCGCCGAGGTCAAAAAAAGCGATTTCTCCCGAAATAACGTGAGAAAAAAAAATTCTCACAGTGCTGAATCATACACCGCTTCTGCCTAAATAGTAGCTGCCAAGGTCAAAAATCAAGAAAAAAAGCATTTTATCACGGAATAACGTGAGAAACAAAAATTCACAGTGCTGAATCTTGCGCCGCTTCTGCCTGAGTATATGGCGAGGTAAAAAATCAAGATACAAAGCGCTTTCTCACGAAATAACGTGAGAATTTTTTTTTTCACAGTGTTGAATCATGCACCACTTCTGCCTGAGTAAATGCCAAGGTCAAAAATCAAGACAAAAAGAGCTTTCTCACGAAATAACGTGAGAAAATAATTCTCACAGTGCTGAATCAGCTACTCTACTGGTCCAATTTTTTTAAATCAATTTTTATTTATTATTGCTTTCAAGAAAACCAAGAGTCATCACAGCACGACATCCCAGACATATTAAATGAGAAAAGAAGCATAAAAGAGAAAAAAAACACATTCCAATGGCAAATAGGTACAAAACTGCTTTCTAATGAGCTAGGAAGCGTAGTTTCTCTTGTACACCCCATAAGACACATCTGCCCATAGGACACACCTAGGATTAGGAGTATGAAAATAAGAAAATATTCTGAACCAAATGTTGTGCTAAAACACCAGCCCTCAAAAACCAATATCCCTCCTTCCATTCCCATAGGCAGTGTGGCACCCCCCTCCTATACCCATAGGCAGTGTGGCACCCCCCTCCTATACCCATAGGCAGTGTGGCATCCCCCCTCCTATTCCCATAGGCAGTGTGGCATCCCCCCTCCTATTCCCATAGGCAGTGTGGCATCCCCCCTCCTATTCCCATAGGCAGTGTGGCATCCCCCCTCCTATACCCATAGGCAGTGTGGCACCCCCCTCCTATACCCATAGACAGTGTGGCATCCCCCCTCCTATTCCCATAGGCAGTGTGGCATCCCCCCTCCTATTCCCATAGGCAGTGTGGCATCCCCCCTCCTATTCCCATAGGCAGTGTGGCATCCCCCCTCCTATTCCCATAGGCAGTGTGGCATCCCCCCTCCTACGCCCATAGGCAGTGTGGCACCCCCCTCCTATTCCCATAAGCAGTGTGGCACCCCCCTCCTATTCCCCATATAGGCAGTGTGTCACCCCCCTCCTATTCCCATAGGCAGCGTGGCACCACCCTCCCATTCCCCATATAGGCAGTGTGGCACCCCCCTCCTATTCCCATAGGCAGTGTGTCACCCCCCTCCTATTCCCATAGGCAGTGTCACCCCCCTCCTATTCGTATAGGCAGTGTGGCACCCCCATCCCATTCCCATAGGAAGTGTGTCACCCTCCTCCTATACCCATAGGCAGTGTGGCACCCCCCTCCCATTCCCATAGGCAGTGTGGCATCCCCCTCCCATTCCCATAGGGGTATGTCAAGAGCTTATAGATGGTTTGGGCACCTCCAGCACGCTGTCGTGCGACCCCTTTCCAGAGAATGACTCTTTTCTCGTCTCCTTGGCCTACCTTTAAGCGCGGTCTCTGCCCCTCCACCCCCCTCCTCCCAGACACAGGTCCTGTGTAGTTCTTTTGAACCCCCGCATGTGCTATCAGACCTCCCCAGCAAAGAAGGATCATGACTCCTGGCGGTCTAACCAAGGTGTAAGGGGAACCACAGAGGGCCTTTCATCCTCCAACTGCTTTTTCTGAGTGTCAGAACCTCAGGCCCCTTTATATGGACTTCCTTTTCCTGCTAGCCTTGTAAGGGTGACATCTGCTAAGAACAGAGAATCTTAAAGGGGGAAGCCGGGCATCAGCGATAAAATGAAATGTAATATTTGCCCTATTCCTCACACCAGGTAATTAGTATAATAGCTTATCGCTGGGTTGTAAATAAACTGGTACCTGATAAGTAGGATGAATATTAAGAAAGTTCGTTATGGCACGATGACAGCACTGTTGTGAAAAAATATATTCAGAAACAAAATGTCTTCAGGAAATGCAATATTTATTCGGTTAACCGGGGTCCGATATTCCTCGAATGTCCGGATTGCTGATTTTCTTGTTTGCTTAAATACAGTTTCAGACAAAGAATCTTAAATGACCATTCGGATTGGATGGCTTGACACATGTCAGCATTCGATTGGCTATTTCAAACATACACAGACACATATATGGAAGGTATAGCTCGGACATAGAGAACATCTGTTTCTCATCAAGCAGACACAACATTCCATTCTTGGTAATGATTTAAAACTATGAGGAGGGAGGGGCCCTCCATCCACTGGAGATGTGAGAGATGGCATTCAGGCAGCTCATTAAATTAATTCTAAGTATAATATCTAATTTTCCACTTCAACACGGCGCATAATAGCGAACGCATTTCATACAAGTTGGGAGAGGCCTAATTCCTAACAAAAATTCTAGACTGAGATGTAAAATGATTAGAGAGATAGGGAAGTGGTTAGCGTTCTCTCGTATAAAGTCCCGATTGAGTCTTAGAGCAATTATTGAGCCAGGAATAGTAACAGTCCTGTTCTGCTCCCAGATCACAAGCAGAGTTCGCTATATCAAGATGTCAGGTTATTTCTTTTGAGTAATCGTAAAGGCAGGTGCACACTTACATTTGCCGATTGGGTAGGTGCCAGGTCCGCAGTGGCGCTGCTTCATAACAATAGAAACACAAAAAAACGGCGCTCCATTGTAGAAATTCTAGCTGTATTAGGGTAAACACGCAGCAAAATAAAGTCCCATAAACTATGCAATAAGTATTGTTAAAGTGGACCAACACCCTCCCCTGATCGGCACGGGAATCTATAAGCTGATCCTCGTTCCAGCGCCCCTGCCGCCTCCCGCGCGTCCCTCTAGCAGGGCGTGCACCCACGCCGGCCGTTTGTGAATGGCCAACGCAGGCGCGCTCCCTGTAAGAGGGACGAGCGGGAGGCGGCGGCGGTCCACGCTCAGCTTGTCTGTCGCTGCCTCTCCTTGTCCGTCGGCACCGATTGGACGAGCGAATCACGTGGGAGCGGGGTCAGGTGAGTTTTCGGGGCTTTCTGGGGGGTTTCACACAGTGGGGCACCCACGCTCAGGGTGCCCCGCGGAAGTGGACCAATACCCAGGATAGTCAAAATCCTGGGTGTTGGTCCACTTTAAGTCCGTATGTTGCAGTCTATATAAGTTCCAGCATTTCGGGGAGTATACTGCCCCCTTCATCAGGGAGGACTGTCAAACCGTGCTAACCAAAAAAACCCTAGATATACAGGAGAGTAGAAAAAATTCAAATTCCCGCCTGACGTCATAGTGACACCAGCGGGTTAAAGCAGACCTTCAGCATCATTTAATGACAAGTCCAAACCCTTAAACTATTCCCCAGCATCAAAAATTAAAATATTTTAAGTCTTTAGTCGCTTACTTATTATTCTTTCCTCCTCTGGGCTGAAACTCTGTTGGATATGGGTGTCGCCATCTTGCCTCAGAAGCATCACACACACTGAGGAGAGGAGGAGGGGACACTGCATGGGGGCGGGGTTATAGCTGTGCTCTGCACATGCAGAGCAAAGTTGGGGTCAGGAAAAGGACAGCAATCCCAGAATGCAAAGAGACATAGTCGGAAGACACTTCCTGTCTGCAGGCTGCCTGATGCTCCATGAGCTGCCATCTTGGATGTTTAAAGGCTCAGAACACACAATAGGTGCAGGTAGGATGATTTTTTAATGTGGGCAATCTGTATGTACAGGGTGTGGGAAACATATAAGATAGGCTCTTATTCAGGCTGAAGGTCCGGATTAATGTTAGCAATCTGTATGTACAGGGTGTGGGAAACATATAAGATAGGCTCTTATTTAGGGTGAAGGTCCAGATTAATGTGGACAATCTGTATGTACGAGGGGAAACATATAAGATAGGCTCTTATTCAGGGTGAGGGTCCGGATTAATGTGGGCAATCTGTATGTACAGGGGGGAAACATTTAAGATAGGCTCCAGATCCAGGGTGAGGGTCCAGATTAATGAGCTGTGTAAGTCAATGTAATATAGGCTAATACACAACAGAAAGTGTATAAAAAACATTCTGCCCGATGTCATCCTCTTGTCCAGTTCTTCTTTGGCCCACACTCCCATGTCCCTTCTTCTTGAGTCCCTCTTTTTCCTCTGTCTTTCCTTTATCCCCACTGGGTTTTCCCTTCCATAGATTCTGCTTCTACTCTCTCTTTTGTCCCATGCCTTTGTCCTGTCCCTCTTTACTCTCGTGTCCCTTCTCCTGTAGTCCCTCTTTTTGCTCCTATCCCGCCCAACACGCTGGCCCATGTCATTGACATAATTGGTATTTAATTAATTAGTCAAAATAAAATAAAATAAAATAAATAGCTTCCCCAATAAAATAAAAAATAACTTCCAACACCCTTGGTTGAACTTGATGGACATATGTCTTTTTTCAACTGTATTAACTATGTAACATCCATGAGCATATCATGTTCCACTGCCATGTGGGGAGCAGTGACATGCACTGCGCGCACCACGGGACGGCCATAGGTTCTATACTAAGATCCCCGGCCCCCGGGACGGGAGCTGCCTGGTACGTGTATGTTACCCGCGTTTCGTCACACACACGTCATCAGTTACCAGGCAGATTCCAGCACTGTTTCTCCGACAGGCGGAGATCGCGCTGCCCGCCGACCCGGCGAGCGGCAGCAGGCGGTGGAGCGGCTCCGTCTTTGGTGCTTATTCACCTGGGAGCCCCAGTGGATGTAGGTGAGATAGTTTGTTTTTTATACACTTTCTGTTGTGTATTAGCCTATATCACATTGACTTACACAGCTAATTAACCTCACTATGACGTCAGGCTGGAATTTTGAATTTTTTTCTACTCTCCTGTATATCTAGGGCTTCTTTTTTTAGCACGGTTTGGCAGTCCTCCCTGATGAAGGGGGACAGTATACCCCCGAAACGTTGGAACTTATATGGACTGAATAAAGGGGGGTGGGAGCAGCTCAATCACTATTATTTATACAAAATTATTATTATTATTCAGGGCCTGGGAACTAATTTACCGCCCAGTTTAACCCTCTCATCAACTAAATATCAAGCAATGTCTAGCTGTGTGGAAAGACAGAGATTTGGTTGCACATATCTGCAGATACATGTGGAAGCCACACTGCCCCGGTGTGGTCCCTACTCTTAATTTTGAGTCCCCAACATTGGGACATGCAATGCAGCCAGAGCTACTCACCTGGGAAGCTGTTGCCTCCCTTTAGAACACTTCACAGGGAGAAATCCATATTGACTGAATCCCTCCCTCGCTTGTGCTCATGGCAATTCAAATGAATTGTGAAGTGTTCTAAAGGGAGGCGGCAGCTTCCCAGGTGAGTAGCTCTCAAATATTTGTCTGCATTGCATGTCCCAATATTGGGGACTCAAAATTAAGAGTAGGGACCACACTAAACACAGAGTGCCTTGCCGGGGCAGTGTGGCTTTCACATGTATCTGCAGATATATGCAACCAAATCTCTGTCTTTCCACATAGCTAGACATGTTTGTTGCTTGATATTTAGATGATGAGAGGGTTAAACTGGGCGGTAAATTAGTTCCCAGGCCCTGAATAATAATAATAATTTTGTATAAATAATAGTGATTGAGCTGCTCCCACCCCTCCCCCACTTCTGTTTCCCCTCTCTTCCTTGCTTCACTCACTTCCTTCTTTTTATTTTCCCTTCTCTCTATTTCTCACCTTTTTTTCTCTCCTTTTCTCTCTTTACTCTTCTTCCCAACCTCCTAACTTTCTCCTTTTTTTCTCTTACTTTCTTTTTCTCTCTTCCTCACCCTATGTTCCCTCTCTTTTTTTCTTTCTCCATTTTCTCCTTGCACCGCCCCCAGCCACACCCCCAGCCCCGCCCCCAGTCAGCCCCCCCCCCCTCCAGTGCCCCACTGGGCCGCGGTAAAATTGCCAAATCCTGAACGAAAAAAAGGTTGGGGACCACTGGTTTATGGTTCTTCATTTTGCTGCGTGATTACCCTAATACAGCTTTGCTACAATTTCTACAATGGAGTGTCTTTTTTTTTGTGTTTCCCGGGTTATTTCTTACCCATACCTACCAACTTTTCAGGGTGGGAAAGGGGGACATTTGTTAAATTAGGCCACGCCCCCTCATTGAGGGATGGATAGGAGATACGGTGTAACAGTTACAACAATAGAAAAACTTAGAATAGGCAAATGAATCATTTATTGATACAGATCTGATGCATGTTACACCTCAAAGAGGGACAAATGAGAGCAACGAGACAGTGGGACATGAACTCAAAAGAGGGACAGTTCCTCCAAATGAGGGACACCTGATAGGTATGCTTACCTGTTTATTTCTAATCCAAGGTACAGCTTGCTGCTGTTACAGGAAGCTTTGTTTTTTTCTATATTCACCTTTTATGGCTGAACTTGTATTCCAGTCTATTATTGTAGCTAGGAGACAGGCCTTGTGGTATTTGCTAATCCCTTAATCCAACACTCGACTAATCCGGCTTGTCTCAGTCTTGCTGCTTTATTTCCCCCAAATCCCTGAACAACGTTCTGCAGTGACTTGAGGTATACAAGTCTTAAAGTGGACCAACACACAGGATTTTCCGAGATCAGGATGCCCCGCTGTGTGAAACCTCCCCAAAAAACGTACCTTTTCGGTGACGGACAAGCGACGGCTAAGTCGCCACCGCCTCCCGCGCATCCCTCTTACAGGGCGCGTGCCCGCGACGGCCATTCACAAACGGCTGATCCGTTGCCGATAAGGTAAGGTTTTTTGGGGCTTTTGGGGGGGTTTCACCCCGCAGGACATCCCGATCTTGGATGCCCCGCGGTGAGGGGGGTGATCACCCCTGGGTGTTGGTCCACTTTAAAGGGGCCACAGCACTCATCCCTGTTAGCTTGATGGCGCTTGGTGGTGCAGCTTCAGCTACTTTTGCAGATGTGTGTGGACCTCAAGATTTAGAGACAGATTATAGGTTTGGTTGCAAGCTAACAGGGTTGAGTGCTGTGGCTCCTTCAAAGTGGACCAACACCCAGAGGGGATCAGCCCAGGAATCTATAAGATCAGATCCCTCCCCGCGGGGCATCCGAAATCGGGATGCCCCGCTGTGTGAAACCCCGCAGGACGCCCAGAAACCTTACCTTATCCCCGTTCCAACGGCGCATGCACGAGTAGCGGCCGCATATTTGTGAATGGCCGGCGCGGGCGCGCTGCCTGTTAGAGGGATGCGGCCTCCAGCGTGCTCAGAGCTGCTGTGGTTGTCTGTTGCTTGTCCGTACATACCACAGCGGCTCTGAGCGCTCTGATTGGACGAGCGCTCGCGTAGGAGCGGGGTGAGGTGAGTTTTTTAGGGCGATCTGGGGGGGTTTCACACGCTCGGGGTGCCCCGTGGAAGTGGACCAAAACCCAGGATAGTGAAAATCCTGGGTGTTGGTCCACTTTAAGACTTGTGTATCCTAATTGCCCTGCTCACTTGCAGCTCCCAGGTTAGTTATAAATTGAATAAAGGGGGGTGGGAGCAGCTCAATCACTTCCCAGGCGAGTAGCTCTCATATATTTGTCTGCATTGCATGTCCCAATGTTGGGGACTCAGAATTAAGAGTAGGGACCACACTAAACACAGAGTGCCTTGCCGGGGCAGTGTGGCTTCCACATGTATCTGCGGATATATGCAACCAAATCTCTGTCTTTCCACATAGCTAGACATGTTTGTTGCTTGATATTTAGTTGATGAGAGGGTTAAACTGGGCGGTAAATTAGTTCCCAGGCCCTGAATAATAATAATAATTTTGTATAAATAATAGTGATTGAGCTGCTCCCACTCCCCTTAATTTATTAGTTATAAATTGGTCTGAGTTCCTTTGATTTTGTACAAGCACATGGGATGTGGGGTCTAGGCTGTACTGCGAGGCTTTCGACCCTTCCACCCCATGGCTTGCACTTGAGGTTTAGGGCAACCTTAGGTAAGCCTGCTCCCAATTTATCTATTGCATTGTATGTCCCTAATGGGGCTCTCAGAGATTAGAGTTAGGATTGCACCTCACAGAGGCACCTTGGCGCTTGGTGGTGCAGCTTAAGCTACTTCTGCAGATGTGTGTGACCGAGTCCTCTGTTTTTAACCAGATTTATAGACAGATTATAGGTTTGGCTGCAATCTAACAGGGTTGGGTGCTGTGGCTCCTATAAGACTTGTGTATCCTAATTGCCCTGCTCACATGCACCTCGTATTTTGGGTATAAATTGGTCTGAGCGGCTGCCATCCCTCCTTTGTTTCCTATGATTTTGTACAAGCACATGGGGTGTGGGATCTGCAGCTGTACTGCGAGGCTTTCGACCCTTCCACCCCATGGGCTGCACTCAAGGTTATAGGGCAACCTCAGGTAAGCCTGCTCCCAATTTATCTATTGTATTGCATGACCCAAAGGGAAATGAGGGTGATCCTTCGGCACATTTATAAAATAAATAAATTTATAAATGTTACGTCAAGCACTCACAGACTACAAAAAATATGGGGGGTTATTCATCAAGGGATAGCGGCAAGTAGCGCTTCATTGCGCTAGGCAGCGTCTGGTGAACGCCGGGCGCTGTACACAAAACCACATCTATTAAAGTGAATCGCGTGAGCGACTCTAACAGCGCCGTGTAGCATCCGATTCATCATTACAGGCGGCTCAGCGTATACCGCTGGCACTGTGGCTTCCGGAGCGCTTCTCCCATGGACATTCCTTTTAAACAGGGTTTTTTTTTTTCTCAAATCATTGTGTGACCTCTCCTGGCCTAGAAAAAGTCATTTGTGAAAACTTTTTAGATTTTTTTATGCAGAATTGTCATTACAGGAGTATTAATGTCACAGTGTAATCTCAATGTGATTCCATAAGTTTTTGCTTTGTTACTGGTGGATATATGTTCAAAAACAGACTTTAATCACACAGCATCTGGTGCTCTGGGCTACAGCGGCACAATTTTGAGCGCCGGGCTGTTTTTTTTGAGGAATATGGTTTGAGTCGCTCACCCTGACCAGTGGCTAGCGTTTGCTTCCATATAGTGCTGTACTGGTGTTCTAGCGACTCACACATTAAATTCATTAATACCGGGCAGCGACTGAGACGCTCGGTGACAGCCAACCATAGATGATCAAAGCGACTACTAGCGTTCGCTCTCGATGCCTCGCTACAGACGCTCATCTGCCGGGACCTGGCGCTAGTAATGAATCAGCCTCATAGTATTGCTAAGATGTAGCAATGCCACAATTGGATATAACACCAATCTGCTGAACCCTTATACTAAACTAAAGACAATGAAATACACACACAAGCTTTCAGTACGCATAAAAAAATTTGCTTATAAATAGATACACGTCGATTACAATTCACAAAGTGTACATGGGTGTTATTGGAAGTAAAAGCAACGGGGTACACACAAAAAGGGGCGACAATCATGGTGGTCTAAATAAATAACACATAGGGAACTAGTACAAAATTGTCCTGCTTCTGATTGTCCTCCTGCAGGGTGACCAGAGCGCGGCCGCTCACAGAGCAGAGAGAGGCACAGCTCTGTGCAATGTCAGTGCAGCTGCCCGGGCGCCGATGACATCAATGGATCCGGATCCCGGAGGTGAGAATTGTTTTTAGTAACCTGCACACCCTGTCCACTCACCTTACCAACATTTCTGCACCACTGTGGAACCTGCCCTGCCTCAGCGCAGAAAAGAGGGGGGGGGGGTCTGCCACACTGCCTATTATAGGAGGGTTGGGGGTGTGACATCCAATGTCCTAATTTATGTCATGATTTCCCCTCTACCTCATCCCCAGCATTCTTACAGACATCCTATAACAAATAAACAGTTCTTCAAAGTCTTCCTGCCCACAGGGGCAATAAATCCTTATCTAGCAACAGAAAGCACCACTGATAAGGAAAGGTGGGGGGAGCGCAGCTCGAAGAAGAGAGTTACAATAATTTGTCCCCCAGCACCCACCCGGGGGGGGGGGGACATCTGTCCTTCCAGCCCCTTGGAATTTAGGATAAATGCAGGGGGAGAAATGGTTTTCTTGGTCACATACAGAGGGTCCGATCCTTGATCGTGGTGTGTCCCATTGCTCCTCCAGCCCTCGTAAGCAGAAGACTTGTATCCATTTATGAGGTATAGGATTTTCTGTGTTTCTCCCCTTTTATTTTTAACTGTTTTTCAGCACATTTGTATATTGTCTTTTTTGGTTCATTATTTGTATTTTTGTCTTTCTATTTTTTTTTATTAAAATTTCCATTTTGCACGGGCCTACCTTTTTGGCAATTAGAAACCCTCTAACCTGGTTACCTTGGAGCTCTTAAAACGACCCTGGTTTCTGAAGATTGTATGACCGCTCGTAACTGTGTATTAACCCCATAGACTGTAAGATAATAATAATGGTAACTAATCCATTGTATGATTGGGAAAGTGTAACTAATCATATAGTGTTACAAGGTTGAATGACTCACAGTTAACTATGAGTGCTGCATGGTGACTGTGTGTGAGCCAGCAGATTGCAAGCTGATTGTATCTGATCAGACTCTCCTCGGGATAAGTGTGGGATGGAATCAGTGTGTATTGCCTGTGCCCTGCTTGTATGTGGAGAGGGGTGTGTAAGTGTGTGTGGTGACTGTCTCGATTACTCGCCAGCAGAGTTTGATCGGATGGTGATTGAGGAGGGTTCCACCGGCCCGATTTCATTGTTTAAAGTGTAGTTGCGGTGGTGGTGGCAGCTTGTTGTAATTGGTGTGTGGGGTGTTTCTGGTGTGATTGCTCTCTGTGCTGGAAGCAGCCCACACACACGTCACAGATCGCTCGTTCAAACAGACTTTGAACGGACGATTTTGTGACAGTGGGTATTCTGCACACTGCCTGTTATAGGGGGTAGAGGGGATTTTGCATGCTGCTTGTTATTGGGGGAGATCTGCCACACTGCTGGTTATAGGAGGGTTGGGAGATTCTGCAGGCTGCTTGTCATGGAGTGATTGGGGGGATTCTGCACACTGCCTGTTATAAGGGGTAGGGAAGAGGGGATTTTGCAGGCTGCTTGTTATTGGGGGAGGGATCTGCCATACTTCCTGTGATAAGATGAGGGGGGATTTTGCATGCTGCTTGTTATTGGGGATTGGGGGAGATCTGCCACACTGCTGGCTATAGGGGGGTTGGGGGGATTCTGCAGGCTGCTCGTCATGGGGTGATTGGGGGGGGATTATGGACACTGCCTGTTATAGGAGGTAGGGAAGAGGGGATTTTGCATGCTGCTTGTTATTGGGGATTGGGGGAGATTTGCCACACTGCCTGTTATAGGGGGGTAGGGGGGATTCTGCACATTGCATGTTATGGGGGGTAACTGGAGGGATTCTGCCATGACCTGTTATGAGGTTGGTGGGGGAGGGGGTATTTGAGCACACGTTTGTTTCAAAATATTCTCCAAACCCTAGATGCGTCTTATAGTGCGACACATGTGGTATATATGGCTGTGTATGAAGCGTTGGCTACACAATTGTATAGGTTTTGCTTTGCATTATATTTTTGTTTCTGATCTCCCCATGCTGGCTGTCAGGAGCTGCATCTTTTATCCAGCTTTCATTCAGCCTGATGTATACTACTCAATAACTACCGGTGATCTCTGTTCCCTCTGCAGGGCCACCTTAGTAGCAGATGAGGAATCATCTATGCATGTTTAAAAGCTTAGGGTCCCTTTAAAGGTCCCTTTGAGTCAGCAGAACAGAGCAAGTTCTATTGGGTACAAGGAATGCAAAGTTCTGGAGAATGAAAGATGCCGTCCCTGACAGCCAGCATGGAGCAAGCAGGAAGCAGGCAAATGTAATGGGACATTTACATGCTACATTTTGCAAACAAAAAAACACTAAGGGGTTTATTCATGAAGGGATAGCGCCAGGTAGCGTCAGGTGAAAGCCAGACACGGCACGCAATTACACATTTATGAAGCCGAATCTGATGAGCGACTGGAACAACGCCATGTAGCGTCTGATTCATCATTATCCCAGGCTCAGCGTACAGCGCCGGCGTTCAGCCTTGCAGAGCGTCATGTCTTACCTCTCACTACCTGGAGCTCTCCCATAAATTTCTATGGACGATCCTTAAATCTCTTACCTGATCCCAATTTTTTTTTCCCTAAAAAAAAAAAAGAAAACTAACAAAACTTCTGACATGTATCCTGGACAAGAAAATGACTTTTTTGTCTGTTCATGTTACAATGTAATAACAATGTAATTCCATATGTTTTCGCTTTGTTACTAGTGGATACATGTTCAAAAACAGCCTTTACAGTGAGGAGTGGCCTAAAAGCCCTCTTCTCTAAGTGCATATTTACACCTGTACACTCCCTTCCCCTCTTGGCTTATTTCTTCTCTCTTCTTTCCCCTTTCTTCTTCTTCTTCCCTCCATGTTTCTTGCCTGTCCCCTTCCTCCCCTCTCGTCGTTTTCCGTCCCTCTCTCTCCCTAGACCCCTTGCCTCCCTCACCCTCCCCCTGACACCAGAGGGGTGGCGGTGTGGAAGGCATGTGGCAGGAGAGGACAATCCGCCTGCCTCAGCTTTAGTGAGGATATCTATCAGTTAATAGGTGTTGATTTTCAGTCGCTCACGTTGGTACATCATTAAACTTTAGGAGCCCAAACATTCTAAAAGTGCCTTAGTAACCTACTGATACCTGTATGAGACACTGTATGAAGAATGACAACTCATGTTCTGTAACAGTTTATTTGTAAAAGAACAACACGTCGTGCTGTTTATCTTTTATACCAAAAATTTTCAATAAAAAGATTGAAACAGAAAAACAGCCTTTAATCACACAGCCTCTGGCGCTATGGGCTACAATTACATGATTTTGAGCGCCGGCAATGTTTGTGGCTATTTTTTTGATGAATGTGGTGTGAGTCAGTCGGACTGAGCTGTCGGTACGGTTCGCTCACATACAGCGTAGTAAAGCGACTCACATATCATATTCATCAACGCCGGACGGCGCCTGAGGCGCTCTGAAACAATGATCCATGGCCGAGCACAGCGACTACTAGCGGTCGCTCTGAAATCCGCTCTACAGGCGCTCATCTGTCGCTACCGTTAGTAATGAATCAGCCTGCCCAGCGATTGCATATGTGAGTCGTGAATGATCAGGTGACTTGTGTTCGCAGATTTGTCAGCAAATGTTTGTTAAATCGACTGTAATTAGGATTGCATTTAAGGTATTCTATAGTCCTATGTATAGATGATTTCTGTTTCCACATGACATCATTAAAGCATGAAATGTTATGTCCGCCAAAGCGATACATTGCTCAACCAATGAACAAATTCTTATTGATCGCTTGATTGCAGCAGTCATTTCTGAGGATCAATTTTCGGTTGGTTTGCCTTGTACTGATTATCCATTCGCTAATTGTTCCGTTGAAATGGGTCATTACCCTTTGCCTAAACTGTGCCAGAATGGAGGAGTGATCATTTCATACTCAGGTTGGCCTGCCTCACTGAAAACCATAAATGCAGTATTAATCCCTGTAAGCAGAGAGTCCTGTGAATTCATGATCCAAATTACATGCTGCCCCCAACAGTCAGATCTTCAACCATACCCTGACCTTGCTTCGTGGTCCCACGCTGCATCCGTGTCCCCTCTATCCCTGTAGCAGGCCCATGCCAGGCATTTGTGAATGAGCACGTTCCCTGTTGGAGGGAAGCGGGGGAGTGCGGCCTCCAGTGCGCTCAGAGCCGCTGCCCTTAGCCAAAGGCTTAGACGACATGACATCAGCGGGGCATCCCCGATCCTGGGTTTTGGTCCACTTTAAGGGGGAATAACTGGTCAAACATTAAAATTGTTTGCCTGGCAGCTTAGCTGATCCAGTGTCAGTCTCACACAGTCTCCTCCCTCTGATCACAGGAAGGAAAGAGAATTTCTTCTTCCTCTGCCTTCAGCGCCGCCCCCTGATCCTGACCACAAATACAATCCTGAAGCTTGTGTCAAGGTGACACCCCTCCCCTTTTCTGTGATAGGCTAGAATGGAGTCCTCCACACTCTCAATACCAGCTGACGCCAATGCAGCGCACTTGTATCACTCTGCCCTGCCTCTCCTATTACAGAGGACATGAGGAACATAAGGTTACACTTCATAATTACTATAATTATTGCTTTGTTTTTAAAATGTAAAAACAAAATAAGAACAGTGCCATGTGTAGTCCTATGCAATGAAAATGATCTTCAACCACTGCAATCCAATTATTGTACATAGCTTATCGCAACAGAGCCATTACCTCAGTGGTGGGCAGATAAAACTTTGACTGCCACGCACAGGTTTTACTCACAGCAGCACAAAAAAGTCACTTTAATCCATAAACAGTTTTGATGAAAATCCCAAATTTAACATTTTCACATTGAGTGAGCTGATTAGGTCATATGCCAGCAACACTTTCCACGCAAGTATATCAACACTGTGACTTATCTCCTATATGAGCACTTTCATGTCTCATAAGATTCACTTTCTGGGAAAAACATTTTCCACATCTAGTACAAGAATATGGCTTCTCCCCTGTATGAACTCTTTTATGTGTGACAAGAGCAGTTTTGAAGGTAAAACATTTTCCGCATTCAGTACAAGAATACGGCTTTTCTCCTGTATGAATTTGTTCATGTTTCGCAAGGCCTGATTTGGAAACAAAGCATTTCCCACATATAGAACAACCGTATGGCTTCTCTCCTCTATGAGATCTTTCATGTGTGATAAGATGGGCTCTATTGGAAAAACCTTTCCCACATGTCGGGCAGGAATACAGCTTCTCTCCTGTATGAACTGTTTTATGTCTCCTAAAGGCTGATCTAGTGGAATAGCATTTCCCACATTCAGAACAAAAATACGGCTTCTCTCCTGTGTGAACTCTTTTATGTGTGACAAGATCCGATTTGTGTAAAAAACATTTTCCACATTCGGGACAAGAATGCGGCTTCTCTCCTGTATGAACTTTTTCATGTGGGACTAGATCGGATTTGTTGGAAAACCCTTTTCCACATTTGGAACAAGAATAAGGCTTTTCTCCTGTATGAACTCTAGTATGTGAAATAAGATGCGATTTCCGGGAAAAGCATTTTCCACACTCAGTACAAGAATATGGCTTCTCTCCTGTGTGAACTCGTTCATGTATGTTAAGATAAGACTTATAAGTAAAGCTTTTCCCACATTCAGAACAAGAATATGGCTTCTCTTCTCTATGAGATTTTTCATGTGTGGTGAATTGAGCTTGATGAGAAAAGCGTTTTCCACATACAGAACAAGAATATGGTTTCTCTCCTGTATGAGCTCTTTCATGTCCATTAACGGCTGATCTAGTAGAAAAACATTTCCCACATTTAGAACAAGAGTATGGCTTTTCTCCTGTATGAACTCTTTCATGTGTTTTAATATCTGATTTATAGGCAAAACATTTCCCACATTCAGAACAACTGTACGGCTTCTCCCCTGTATGAACTCTTTCATGTTTGGTCAAAACTGATTTTAGAGAAAAACATTTCCCACATTCCGAACAAGAATATGGCTTCTCTCCTGTATGAACTCTTTCATGTATGATGAGATGTGACTTATAGGAAAAACATTTCCCACATTCAAAACAACAATACGGCTTCTCCCCTGTGCAGTTTCTTTGGTGGGACATAACTTCTCGGTTTTGAGCTGTATGATGGACAACAGGTTGTGAGGCCTCAGAAATGCACTCCCAAGTTGATAATGGATCTACATAACCAGGGAGGGATTCTCCATTTATCACATCCCCTCCAGGAGAGGCCACTGCTTTAATATCATCCTCTTCTGTTTTCCAGTGTGGAGATATATTGGAGTAGGTTATATTGTTTCCCCTTGTGAGCTGCCCAGCTGAAAAAAAAAATAAGAATAGCTTAAATAAGATGCCTGTTTTAACATTAAATGTGTTATTAGATGTCTGAGAGAAGTATTCTAATACAGGAAATTAAGAGGCAAAAAGCCCAGATTGCCCTAATCCAAGAAACCCACTCCAACCCCCGCCCCCTTAGCAATAAACATTTTCCAATCTCGTACACAAGTTGTTCTGATGAATCTAGGTCAATGGGAGTGGCTATCCTGATATGAAAGGATGTCCCATTTCTGATAAAAAAAAAAAAAACACATGTACATGATCTCAGACATGAAGGGCACCAGAGAACTATACCTGCGGTCTTGGTCGGGCTGGATCATTTATCGTGACTTCCGACTCCCCTCCCTACTCCAAGCAAGTTGATTAGTAGGTAGGAACACGGTTCAACCACCTAGGCAGCGATATAACACGCTTTTCAAGCATTAGGCAGGGCTAAATTATAAGGAATTGACTCTCCAAGCTTCCACTATACCCTCCTGCTTTTCTTGCTCCTCCTCCCACCCCCCCTCCTCCTCCTCCAATACTCTGTCTCCTGCTGGAGGCGTGCCCCACATTTAGTGAAAACTTGATCATGCATTGACAGGCACCTCTTGCCCCTTACACTCCTAACAAAGCCCGTGGACTCCTTTCCGCGCTGGTACTTGCAATAGGCATGCAGATGGTAATTACTTACCCGAAGGGGCCCTGTGTTCTGCCACGGGCCTACAACTTGAACTATTGGGTACCTCCTAGTACAGGCTTGTTGTAAGTGTGTATTTTGTTTGTGAATGGCTGCTCCTGATTGTGAATTTACTACCTATGTGATGGGAATGTTATGTCTCCCCCTCCCCCTTACCTTCTGTATCCTTCTCCCTCCCACCCCTTGTTATGCTCCTGAAAACAATAAAAGTTGATTAAACTAAAAAACACTTGGGGAGATGAAGGATGTTGCATAGTAACGGTCAAAGGTACAATTCTACAGAAAACCTACACTCTTGCCTCCATTTACACACCCAATCAGGGTCAGACCAAATCCATTGTACAAACACTAAACAAATCTTTTGCGGAGGGAAAAATAATTCTAGGTGTTGACCTGAATTAAACCCCGTTAGAATCTTCTGACAAATCTAATCTCCCTTAAGGCAATTAAAAAGAAACTCCACAGTCTCCAGTTAGTAGACATATGGAAAATATTGAATCTGAAGGGCAGAAACTACACTTTTTTCTCTCTAATGTACACAAATCATACACAAGGATTGACTTTCACCTCGTTTCCCACAATATGACAAACCTCATCCGAGTGCCTTCTTGGTTCACGCTCCAGTCACAATAGAGCTCTTACTGTTAAACAGACATAAGGCAAACATGACATGGAGACTGAATGATGCGATCCGATATATTTCAGATGCAGTCACTTTGAATAACATAAAAGAGAGCCTAGAAAACTATTTCCAGGAGACCCTCAATCTGCGGAGATTCCCCCTTTATTACTCTGGAAAGTACATAACAAGTCATCTGAGATGTGCGGATTAAAATCGCCTCCAGGCTTAGGAAGGAAAGGACCTCCTACACAATTAAGCTCACCAAAACAATTAAACTCCTAGAACTCTCGTGCAAACTATGTTTAGCTATAGATACTTTGGCAGAGATAACCTGATCTAGAGAGGCCCTGAATGTTGCCCTTCTATTCAAAGCCACATGATTAAAAACATGGGATTAAAAGATGCTTCTGTCATGCTTCACGGCTACAACCAAGAAAAATGTAGACTTGCAAGTAGTGAGGGCTGAGCGGAGCTCCAGGTGTGGGGCACAGCATGGAAATAAAATTAGACAAAACAGAGTTCAGGGGCTGGCCAAGTACAATAAACAAATACAAATTCCAGGGCCGGCTGCAGACAGGCAAAGTCTATTAAACAATCCGTGTTCACAGGCTGGCGGTAAACAGGCAAAGTCCAGTAAACAATCCGAGTTCATGGGCTGCCAGCAAACAGGCAAAGTTCAATAAACAGTCCAAGTTCTAACCGTTATCCAGTAGCTGATTGGGAAGCAGGTCAATCCAGTATAACAGTCAGGAGTTGCAGGAAACAGGAATCACAGCTTCCAGGAACTGAGCTGATAACACAGCAATGAATACAGGCCAACTGCCTATTTGAATAGTGTTGTCAATAAAGCTGGGCAGGACATTTCAGAGCATGAGTGAAGTCACTTCCTGTACACAGGCCAAGGAAAACCCGGAAGTAAAAAGCACGCCCAAAAGCTTTCGCTCAAGGCTTTATGCAGTTGCAGTGAGCCGAACACCAGGTGGCGCTGTTGAGCAGTGCAAAGGATGAATAGCCAGGTCTAGAACAAACACCCAAGGCACTTCTGCGGTTGTGTGCAGAGATCAATGGAACATGCCCAAGTCTCATAGAACAGCAAGAAAGGCGAGGAGACTGAAGGCTTCTTTATGAACACAGTAATAAAAGTGGTTTTCTACTAGTGTGGGCTCTGAGAAAGCAACAATCTATAAGTATAGCCGAAATATTTGACTCTGGAGGGGAGAAATACTCCTCCAAGGATGAAATAGCACACTCCTTTAAGAACTTCTACTGTAAATTCTATAACAGAATTTCTTTTCTCAGTCAGATTGAATTACTCTATATATATTTTGATTATGGCATGCCAAAAGGTTCCCAAAGTGACTTACCAACCATGGACCTTCCTATAGGATTTCTGCAATTCCAACCCCGACCGCCACAGGCAAAGCTCCTGGCCCAGATAGGTCCACCATTAAGTATTAAAAAATCACTTCACACACTGAAACCCCATCTCCTGAAAGCCTGGAATTCTCTAGCCTCCCAAAACTGCTACCCACGCTTCTCAGTCAGGGACTTAGAAGCTCACATCTCCATAATCCACAAAGGCCAAGTCCCCTAGCTGGTGTATAAAAATCAAACTGGAGGGTTGATACAACACTACCGGAGCAGATCAATTTGCTTCACAGAGTAGTCTGGTTGTTTCTTCTGCAATGTTTTGGAACATGTTGGTCTGGGGGACACTATGCAGAAGTTCACTGGAGTTTTTTTACACCACCCCCGCAACCTGAGTAAAAGTGAATGGACTCCTGTCAGTTGCCTTCCCCATCAGTTATGGCACTAAACAGGGCTGCCCATTGCCCCTATTGCTATTTGCTTTGTCTGTCGAGCCCTTTTTGTGCACAGGAAGAGAAAATGTTGACATCGTAGAACTACGTTCTCCCAAGGGGACATTGGCTGATCTCAAAGGCGCTGCATCTCCGGCTCTCTGCTCGGGTGCGCGGGCTTCAGTGCCCAGCCATTCGGAAAGACTGGGAGCGGGAGAGTGCACGGCCACAAGGAAGACGGAGATTCACCCAGCCATTCAGAAAGGCTGGGAGCGATCACAGAGTCACGGGACCCGCTAGAAAATGAGTTTACCAGCGACCCGGGGGGGGGGTTCAAAATAATCACTTTATTAAGAGTACATTCAAAACTACATATAACACTAAAGACATTTCAAAACAATTGCTGCACCTCCAATCTTCTCATACTCCGTTTTATCCTGGACATATAAATCCCTAAACAGGCTAATAATGTGCTTTACAAAATACAACAACAGAGTGAACAAAAACAATACAATGTTATACTATTTAGAAAAAGACTAGTTCATTATCATTTAAAAACAGTAAGAAAACTTTCTGTGAATATTATTATTGCACAAAATATTGACCAAAGTATCAAAACAGTTGATACAATAAAACAAAGAAAAAAGTTAATATCTAATCCCAGGTGTTCATACACCAGAAACCAAATACAAAGTGCAAAGTGCATGGGCACAGATACATAATTACCACTTGAGGCTTAGCAGCACATGGTGTCCATGGAGTGGGGAGGGGAAGATGGAGGCAGCAGGAAAGACAGCACATGCGGCTACCCGTGCCACTTCTTGCTAGGGTGAGGTTAAAAAAAATACAATCTGTGATTACTCACCTGTAGAATTGTTATTATGAGTATACAGTACGTCCTGCTCCAGATAAGATTCATTACTCTTGGGACATCCAATAGCAGTGTCCATAAAGTAGGGTGGGATCCCCAAAGGTAACAACAGACAGGTCAGACCACTGCCTCCTGCAGAACTTTGCGGCCAAAAGCAGCATCAGCCGAGGCCCTAACATCAACCTTGTAAAACTTTGAAAAAGTATAAACAAAAGACCAAGTAGAGGCCTTGCAAACTTGTTCAACAGAAGCCTGGTGCTGAAAAGCCCAAGAGGCACCAATAGCACGAGTGGAATGAGCAGTAAGGCGGAAGGGAGGATTCTTCCCCTTAGCAGATTAGGCCTGAATCACAGCCTGACAGATCCATTTGCTGATAGTAGACTTGGCAGGAGCCAAACCCTTCCTAGGACCAGAAGGGACCACAAAAAGAGCATCAGTTTTTCTGAAAGGTGCAGTAGCCACCAGATAGTACTTCAGACACCTAACCACATCCAAGTTATGCAAAACCCTCTCCTTAGCGTTACTAGGATTAGGGCACAAGGAAGGAAGAACAATGTACTGATTCAGATGAAAGGCAGACACAACCTTAGGCAGAAAATCTGGCTTGAAGCGAAAAACCACCTTGTCCTGGTGCCTCTCAAAGTAGGGGGGCTGGATGAAAAGCGCCGCCAACTCAGAAACACGCCTAACAGAAGTGATAACCACCAAAAAGACAACCTTGAGAGTAAAAATGGCCAGGGCAGCATACTGCACAGGTTCAAAGGGAGCACCCTGCAAGGCTGACAAGACCAAGTTCAAATCCCAAACAGGCACCATAGGCTTACGTGGGGGACGCACATGAGTAACCGCCTGGAAAAAAGTCCTGATCAGAGAATGCTGGGCAAAGGACCTCTGGAAGAAAACAGCCAGGGCAGAGACATGACCCTTCAGAGTACTGAGTTGAAGTCCCAGCTCCAACCCATGCTGCAGGAACTCCAGGATCCTGGGAATAGAGAACACGCGACAGGGAAGAGACCTAGCCTCACACCAGTCAATGTAGGTACGCCAAACCCTATAGTAAATAGAAGAAGACTTCTTCCTAGCCTTAATCATGGTATCAACAACAGAGGCAGACAGCCCCTTCTCCATCAAGATGGAGGTTTCAGCAGCCAGGACGTCAAAGCCAGAGTTTGTAAATTGGGATGGCGTAGTGAGCCCTGAGTGAGCAGGTCTGGCACCCTGGGCAGATCGTACTGATCTACTGCCAGCTGCACCACGTCTGCGAACCACACTCTTCTTGGCCACCTGGGAGCCACCAGGATAGCCGGCACCCCCTCCTGAGCTATCTTGCGCAGAACCCTGCCCAACAGGGAGAATGGGGGAAAGACATACAGGAGCTGAAAGTCCTGCCATGACATTGCTAGAGCATCTGTGGCCAAGACCGGAGGGTCATGGGACAGGGAGACAAAGGCCGGGAGCTTGTGATTGTGACAGGACGCAAACAGATCCACATCTTGTTGGCCCCAACGGTGACATAGAGAGTGAAACACCCTGTCGCAGAGGGACCATTCTCCCAGGCGAGAGGTCCCCCTGCTCAGAGAGTCTGCCTGCAGATTCTCCACCCCTGGAATGTACACAGCTGAGATGCAGGGAACATTGTCCTCCGCCCAGGACAGGATCAGAGACACTTCCTTGAGGGCTACCTTGCTCCGGGTCCCTCCCTGATGATTGATGTAGGCAACCGCCATCTGGTTGTCCGAGCGTACCTGAACAGGCCGGCCCCGAAGGTGTGGGGTCAAGGGAGCCAGAACCAACCTGATCGCCCTCAGTTCCAGAATGTTGATAGGTGTGTGGGCCTCCTGAGGGCCCCACTGCCCTTGGAACTGTAGGGACTTCCAGAAGCCCCCCCAACCTGTCAGACTGGCATCCGTGGTGACCATCTCTCAGCAGGGGGCCAGAAAGGATCTGCCCACCAACAGGTTCCTGGAGTCCAGCCACCACGAGAGGGACTGCCTGGCTAGGGGGGACAGAACAAGGACCTGGTCCAGGGACACAGGATCCTTGTCCCATACTGGCAAGAGGTGGAGTTGCAGAGGCCTCAAGTGAAACTGGGTATAAGGAACCGCCTCGAAGCACGACACCATCAGGCCCACCAGCTGCATTCCCTGCCTGATGGAGGGATGAGGGCAGGGACTGAACCTGCACCAGCAGACTGTCCACCTTCTGCTAAGGAAGAAAAATCCTTGCCTGAACTGTATCCAGATTTATTCCCAGGAAGGGCATCACCAAGGAGGGAGACAGGGAAGACTTGGGATGGTTGATCACCCAGCCAAATGACTCCAGAGTGGACACTACCCGCTGAGTATCCAGCTCTGCCTGTTGGAGGGACTGAGAAGTGATGAGAATGTCGTCCAAATAGGGCAGCACGCGAATGACCTGAGCAGAGACATCACTCTTGCCAGCACCTTGGTGAACACTCTGGGAGCTGAAGTGAGACCGAGGGGCAATGCCACAAATTGGTAGTGCTGATCCTCCAGAGTGAACCTGAGGAATCTCTCATGACCTGGAAAGACAAGAATATGAAGGTAAGCATCTTTGATGTCCACAGAGGTCATGAAGTCCCCTGGACGCAGGGAGCTGAAGGCAGAGCGCAAAGTTTCCATGCGAAAGCGCCTGCACCTGAAGATCCTCAACAAATTTGTCAAGTCCAGGATGGGCCTGACTGACCCATCTCTTTTGGGCACTGTGAAAAGGTTGGAATAGAACCCCTTGCCCCTTTCTCGTAAGGGGACCTGACAGATGACCCCCAGCTCCAGAAGGCTTTGCACCACCAGAATTAGAGCCTGAGCTGACATGGGGTCCTGAGACATCCGGGATCTGATGAATCTTGGGGGGGGGGGGCAGGCAGCAAACTCTATCTTGTAACTGGAGGACACTTCCTCCTGAATCCATCAGTCTGAGACACGAAGCCTCCAGACGTGAGCAAAATGCTGAAGCCGTCCCCCCACCCGGATGGGTGAGGGCGCCCCATCATGCCTGAGGGGGATTGGGAGAAGACTTAGGCTTAGAGCCCCAGGATGGGCCAGGGCGTCCACGTCCTCTGCCCCTACCCCAGAAATCTCCTCCGGCCCCAGTAAAGGAGACCCCCCTCCCCGGTCTGGATCCAAGGTAGGGGGAAGAAAAGGAGCCTTGGCCCCGAAAGGGCCGAGCCTGCCTCCTGCGCTGGGGTAACCTGCCTCCCTTAGCAAACAGGTCCAGACGGTCCCCAAACAGGCGTAGTCCTTTGAAGGGAAACCCAGTGAGAGCCTTCTTGGCAGCGTTGTCCGCTGCCCACTGGCGCAGCCAAACCGAGCAGCGTATAGACACCACTAGGGCAGAGGCTCTGCCACACATCCTAATGGAATCATCCAAGACAGAGAGGACATAAGTCACAAAAACCTCACAACGAGAGAGTGCATTAAACTCCTCACTAGACACATCATCAGGGGCACCATCTAGGACACTTCTAAGCAGGGTCCTAATAGCCACAGCTGTAATGGCAGAGGCACAAACCGGGCGCAGCACCGTCCCCACACAGGCAAAGGCATGGGACGCCAGCTGATAAATACGCTGGTCCTCACTATCCCGCAGCGTAGTAGAGTCAGGGGAATGCATGACAGAAGTGTTGGATAACCCTAGGACCGGGGCATCCACCTCTGGAGGGGATGACCAACGCTTCACCACATCAGCAGGAAAGGGATACCTCTTATCTCAACTCTTAGGGACTCCGGGGAGCCTGCTAGGATGCTCCCATTCCTTGAGCACGAGATTATTAAAATGGGCTTGCTCCGGAAACTCTAAACGTGGCTTAGCAGTATGAAATAGTTCCCCCTGCTGCCTAGGGGGCACAACCGGGGGAGAGATAGACAGTACCTCAAAAATCTGAGCCAACAGCCTATCAGTATCATCTGGGGCCCAGGGGTCAGAGCCAGAATCATCATGACCCCTGGGCCTCTCATCAGATGACTCCGAGTCAGAGAACAACTCCCCTTCTTCCAAGGGGGTATTACTGGACAGTTCAAAGAACTCCAGCCTCCATAGCGAAAAGTGCCTCTTAGCAGAGGCCTTACGCGTCATAGTATTAGCCAGCAGCTTCTCAACACTAGCCAGTCTAGCAGACACATCAGGCTGAGAATCCCCATAGGTATGCAACTCAATGGGAGTCAAATTCAAGCTTGGGGGGATTGGTGAAGCCATACGTGGCGCAGGTCCAGCCGCTGGTAAACCAGGCTGCAGCTGCACCTGCTGGGCACAAGGTATACAGACTCGCACATTGTCAGAGCTAGTAGGGGACACCCCACAAGCTACACACAGCCGGACTTGTCCAGAAGGAACCCCGAGCACATTACCCTGAGACGCCTCCATATGGTGATTATAGCGGCACAATAGGCCGATAGGGATTCACGCTATAACAGCAACCCGGGATGCCCCAATAACCCGCTAGGGAAGTGGGAGCAATTAGTACACTAGGCCTCACAAGTTTAATGACTAAAAAGAGGGGTAGGGCCGGGAGAAACCAATGGAGTTCGACCTGCCTGAAAGACATAAGCGAGAGAACCCCATAAATGACATGTATAATGACATAGGGTAAATAAACCGCCGCGAGGGCACTCACAGACTGCGGTAGGTAGATACCAGCCACACAGCAGACAGAATCCAGAGACAAAATGGTGCAGAGTATACCTCGAGGGGCAGGCCGCGGAGACAGTGATGCGGAACACGCCATCCGCAGGCTCCCCCCCCCGAATAGCGCGAAGCAGCACACGTGACAAGCAGCCAATGAAGGCGCAGCAGCGCCTGAGGTAATGCCGCCTCCGCCGACCGCGGAACGCAGTGGAAGCGCGCGTGGCAGCGGCGGCATATTCAAACCACAACCAGTGCAGCCAAGTCAGCGCGGAGACTGAAAAAAAATCAACAAGCACAGCAACCAAGTAAAGCACCAACGCATAACACCCCCCCCCCCCCCCCGAGAGCTACAAGGGAGAGCGAGGGAAGGCAGCAGCCACTTAACTTAGGGCCCACCGATAGACAGGGGCAAGGAGCAATATTGCGGGAGGGGCATCCCATAGAGGCTCACCATATGCCTATACCGCCAACCCTTTGGTGGGGGATTGCGGTGGAGCAGCGCTCCTAAGCACCTGACAGCGGTTCTGCCTACCATCACCCGGACCAGCGCAGCCAAAGCTGGGAGGCACATTGATAATGGAACGGGTGGGAATAGTCCTACAGGGCCGCAGGCTAATACCCCCACTCACCTGCGAGAAGAGAGAGCCATCTTCTTGTCCTTCGCAGTCCAGGCTGCAGAGAAATTCTGGGGATTTGTGGGAGGTCCCGGGTATTTGAGGGGCCGGGAGGAGCCAATTTCTCTGTCTCTGCAGTCCAGCGCCATCTGGCGGAGTAATACCCAAGAGTAAAGAATCTTATCTGGAGCAGGACGTACTGTATCCTAAGAATATTAGTATTTTTTGTGCCGGCACATATTTATATATATATATATATATATATATATATATATATATATATATATAGTTTCTTTGACCTCCCTGACTTTTTGAAATTTGTAAGTAGTAGGTTATTTAAAGGTTGAGAAGATTGGAGGTGCAGCAATTGTTTTTAAATAAATGTCTAGTGTTATATGTAGTTTTGTATGTACTCTTAATAAAATGATTATTTTGTATTACATGGTGGTGCTCCCTTATTAGGGGTTATCGAGGCTTGGTTCCCCGACCCCCTTTTGTTTTTGCAGCAGTAAGTGTAGGTGAGCACACCTGTAAGATTAATTTGTTTAGGTGGTGAATTTGTTGGTTTTCCGAGGGGTGTTACAAAAGCGGGGGATGTTCGGGGGGCAGGCTGGCGGCTGGCCCTGGAGTCTTTTAGATTGGTGGAAGCATAATCACAGATAATGGAGCATAATCCTAACACGCACTTATTTTACATCCCAGAAGAAAAAAAAAAAAAAAGTTTTCCTTTAAGCTCCTCCCCTCCCACACGCCGAGTTCTCCTCCCCATCCCGTCTCCTTTTTCTTCTCATAATATTCCCCCTACTATCTAACCCAATTTCCTTGCATATTTTTCTATATTTCCATAGGAAAATTATGAGCCAGCACCGTGAAAGGAGCTCCACGAATGGACGCCGGGCGGGTCCCGTCGGCGGCCGGCACAGAGGACGCGACTACGGCCCATGTGACCGCCCGGCGGCCAATCCAGGGACTCCTTTCCCGACGCCGGCTCGTAATGAAGGTGAGTATTCTGTGCGATCTGGTCAGTTAGGTGTGAGAGCGGGACCAACACCAGTTAAAGTAATAACAGGTGTTGGTCCGGTTTAACTGCACGGGGACCCTACAGACCCCAAATGACCAAAAAGGCCAATTCCATGGTCCCAAACCATCACTATTGCTAGATATTGCTATGGGGCAGTTGTGGCCTAGAGGTAAGGGAGCGGACTTGTAACCGGAGGGTGGCAGGTTCGAATCCTGGTCCTGGGACATGACTGAAGTGCTCTTGGGGCACCTAACCCCCCCAACTGCTCCACGGGCGCCGTAATTAGGGCAGCCCACCGCTCCGGGCATGTGTACACTCACTGCACAGATGGGTTTAACAGATGGACGAATTCCTGTGTGCGCGTAAGCATACAATGGCCATCTATGCATGCAAAAAAATATATATATTATTGCTAGATAGATATGACATGTTTTTCTTTCATTGACTATCCCTGTTTAAAGTGGACCAAAACCCAGGATTTTGACTATCCTGGTCCTGGGGCACCCCTGCTATGTGAAACCTCCCAGGTCGCCCAAGCAAACTCACATCTGCATTTGCTGCTGCTTGTCCAATCAGCGCGCTAAGGCGAGCGTCTCCGAGCGCGCTGACGGCCGCACCCTCGCTACCCTCTAACAGGGACCGTGCCCATGCCGGCCATTCACAAATGCCTGGCGCGGGTACGCGCCCTGCTAGAGGGATAGCGGGGATGCTGCTTGCGCATGCCCCATAGGACCGGGAAAGAAGGTAAGTGTATGGGTGACTTGGGGGGGTTCACACAGCGGGGCATCCCGATTTTGGATGCCCCGGGGGGAGAGAATCAATCAGTCCAAGAATCTTATAAATTCCCAGGCCAATCGATGTGGGTTTTGGTCCACTATCAACGGTTAAACCAGCCCAAGCACAAGCTATGGGGGCTGGAATATCTGCCAACCCCCGACCCTGAAGGCTACCAACTCACATAGGCCTTCACGGGCTCTTCTGCCCCGCCCCCCCGGGCTGTGTGAACCCCCCCCAAGTCATCCAAACTCACCTCTTCCCGGTCCTACAACGCATGCAAAGGGGCTTGAGCGGATCCGAGTGCGCTGATGGACGGCTGCCTGTCCAATCTACGCACTCTGATCCACTCGAGCCCCTACGTCCAGGAGCTTGTCTAATACGAGCGGATCCAAGTGCACTGGCGGCCACATCCCTCCCAAGATTGGGGTAATGGCCTGGTTTAGGTTATATATGTGGTGACTCCAGCCCTGACTTGCTTATCATCCTCACACACACAACCACACGCACCCACATGTCTTATACAGTAAGAAACACATCTGGCTGACCTCAGCTCACCAGGCCTCAAGCTCAACCAGGCCTCAAGCTCAACCAGGCCTCAAGCTCAACCAGGCCTCACTGGCTGAAGGGAGAGTTATGCTTCCAGCTCTACGGCCAATCCCCATCGCAGTGAGCCCCTTCATCCAGGAGCTCCTCTAATACGAGTGGATCAAAGTGCGCTGCACCCCCCCCCCCCAGATTGGGGTAATGGCCTGGTTTAAGTTATATACGTGGTGTCACCAGCCCTGACTTTCTTATCCAGACACCATTTGCCTCCCCATCCTCACACACACAACCACACGCACCCACATGTCTTATACAGTAAGAAACACGTCTGGCTAACATCAGTGTACCAGGCCTCAGCTTACTGAACACGCCCGCTCGTCCAATCAGCGCACTTGGATCCTCTTGAGCCCCTTCGTCCAGGAGCTTGTCTAATACGAGTGGATCAGAGTGCGCTGGCGGCCTCATTCCCTCAAGATTGGGGTAATGGCCTGGTTTAGGTTATATATGTGGTGTCACCAGCCCTGACTTTCTTATCCAGACACCATTTGCCTCCCAATCCTCACACACACACAACCACACGCACCCACATGTCTTATACAGTAAGAAACACATCTGGCTGACCTCAGCTTACCAGGCCTCAAGCTCTCACCAGGCCTCAAGCTCTCACCAGGCCTCAAGCTCTCACCAGGCCTCAAGCTCTCACCAGGCCTCAAGCTCTCACCAGGCCTCACTGGCCGAAAGGAGAGTTATGCTTCCAGCTCTACGGCCAATTCCCATTGCAGTGAGCCCCTTCATCCAGGAGCTCATCTAATACGTGTGGATCCGAGTGTGCTGGCAACCGCACCCCCCACCCAGATTGGGGTAATGGCCTAGTTTAGGTTATATAAATGGGGTCACCAGCCCTGACTTTCTTATCCAGACACCACTTGCTTCCCAATCCTCACACACACAACCACACGCACCCACATGTCTTATACAGTAAGAAACATGTCTGGCTGACATCAGCTCACCAGACCTCAGCCTCATCACCAGACCTCAGCCTCATCACCAGACCTCAGCCTCACTGGCCGAAAAGAGGAGAGTTATGCTTCCAGCTCTATGGCCATTGCCCATCACAGTGAGCCCCTTCATCCAGGAGCTCATCTAATACGAGTGGATCTAAGTGCACTGGCGGCCACATCCCTCCCAAGATTGGGGTAATGGCCTGGTTTAGGTTATATATGTGGTGTCACCAGCCCTGACTTGCTTATCATCCTCACACACACAACCACACACACCCACATGTCTTATACAGTAAGAAACACATCTGGCTGACCTCAGCTTACCAGGCCTCAAGCTCACCAGGCCTCAAGCTCAACCAGGCCTCAAGCTCAACCAGGCCTCAAGCTCAACCAGGCCTCACTGGCCGAAAGGAGAGTTATGCTTCCAGCTCTATGGCCAATGCCCATCGCAGTGAGCCCCTTCCTCCTGGAGCTCATCTAATCTAGCCCGATCTAGTGGATCCGAGTGCGCTGCACCCCCCCCCCCCCCCCAGATTGGGGTAATGGCCTGGTTTATGTTATATATGTGGTGTCACCAGCCCTGACTATCTTATCCAGACACCATTTGCCTCCCCATCCTCACACAACCACACGCACCCACATGTCTTATATAAGAAGAAACACGTCTGGCTGACATCAGCGTACCAGGCCTCAGCTTACTGAACAAACTCACCTCTTCCCAATCCTACAACGCATGCGAAGAGGCTTGAGCGGATCCGAGTGCGCTGATTGGATGGCCGCTCGTCCAATCAGCGCACTCGGATCCTCTTGAGCCCCTTCGTCCAGGAGCTTGTCTAATATGAGTGGATCAGAGTGCGCTGGCGGCCTCATTGCCCCAAGAATGCGTTAATGGCCTGGTTTAGGTTATATATGTGGTGTCACCAGCCCTGACTTTCTTATCCAGACACCACTTGCCTCCCCATCCTCACACACACAACCACACGCACCCACATGTCTTATACAGTAAGAAACATGTCTGGCTGACCTCAGCTTACCAGACCTCAGCCTCACTGGCCGAAAAGAGGAGAGTTATGCTTCCAGCTCTATGGCCAATGCCCATCACAGTGAGTCCCTTCATCCAGAAGCTCATCTAAATACGTGTGGATCTGAGTGTGCTGGCGACCTCACCCCCCACCCAGATTGGGGTAATGGCCTGGTTTAGGTTATATATGTGGTGTCACCAGCCCTGACTTTCTTATCCAGACACCACTTGCCTCCCAATCTTCACACACACAACCACACGCACCCACATGTCTTATACAGTAAGAAAGACGTCTGGCTGATCTCAGCTCACCAGGCCTCACCCCACCAGACCTCAGCCCACCAAGCCTACCAGCCCACCTACCAGAACTCAACCCACCAGACCTTAACCTCACTGGCCGAAAGGAGAGTCATGCTTCCAGCTCTATGGCCAATCCCCATCACAGTGGAAAAGGAAAGGGGGACGGCGGTGTATATGCAAACCCAAACCTCAGTACCGTTAATAGGCTACTTCCATTCGACAATATGACTTAAAATTAGGACCGAAATGTCGTACTCACTTGCATCAACTGCTGGAGAGATTTCCTCTTCCTTACACTGCTCTTCACTCTTCAAAACCATCTTGTCTTCTGCTTCTCCATCTCCATAATCACTTAGGTAAGGTCGGTCTGGTGTCACTGGGCAACTGGACGCCTCAACCTTAATGTCCTTACAGAGAGCTCGGCCGGCCTCTGTAGGATCTAAATTCTCCATTACAAGCTTCAGTCTCTGTCTGATCAAAAGAAATGATCCAACGGGTAAGAGATCCTCCCTCAATAATAACATTACCCATAATACAAAGCAGCAACCATAAACTATACATAACTGTACATCCTCCTGGGAATAAAGAGGGCGGGGAGATCTCTGGTGTATATACCTGATGATGCGGTGTGACTTCCTGTGTGGAATCCTGGGAATAAAGAGGGCGGGGAGATCTCTGGTGTATATACCTGATAATGGTGCGGTGTGACTTCCTGTGTGGAATCCTGGGAATAAAGAGGGCGGGGAGATCTCTGGTGTATATACCTGATAATGGTGCGGTGTGACTTCCTGTGTGGAATCCTGGGAATAAAGAGGGCGGGGAGATCTCTGGTGTATATACCTGATAATGTGGTGTGACTTCCTGTGTGGAATCCTGGGAATAAAGAGGGCGGGGAGATCTCTGGTGTATATACCCGATAATGGTGCGGTGTGACTTCCTGTGTGGAATCCTGGGAATAAAGAGGGCGGGGAGATCTCTGGTGTATATACCTGATGATGGTGCGGTGTGACTTCCTGTGTGGAATCCTGGGAATAAAGAGGGCGGGGAGATCTCTGGTGTATATACCTGATAATGGTGCGGTGTGACTTCCTGTGTGGAATCCTGGGAATAAAGAGGGCGGGGAGATCTCTGGTGTATATACCTGATAATGCTGCAATGTGACTTCCTGTGTGGAATCCTGGGAATAAAGAGGGCGGGGAGATCTCTGATGTATATACCTGATAATGGTGCGGTGTGACTTCCTGTGTGGAATCCTGGGAATAAAGAGGGCGGGGAGATCTCTGGTGTATATACCTGATAATGGTGCGGTGTGACTTCCTGTGTGGAATCCTGTGACCTCGATCAGACTCGAGTAACCCCCAGCTGTGGGGCAAAATTAACTGCCCTCTGTAGAATCAAGAAGGCTTCTGATAAAGGGCTGACATGGCTAACACCTCCTACCTAAAGTGGACCAATTACCCACTGCGGCTGGCCTGGCATCTAAAAGATACCAGGACTGGCCACTAGCCTGCCCCTGGGGCATCCTACACAGGGTGCCCCGCTGTGCGAACCCACCCCCCCCTCCCAGGCACCTGCAAACAGGAAGTGCTCTGCTGGGTTTCCTGTTACTGTGCATTGTCAGTTATGTCAGTTGAATCCAGGCAGCAGCATGGCTGAGATGCTGGGAGAGGAAGCTCTAAAATGGCCGCTACCCCTAGAAAATCAGTCTGACAATGCTTCATTCTCATGCATGCAGATGGGGCAAGAGAGTTTTGGGGAAGTTTTCTCTTCCATCTGTGCCAGGCTGTTGGTCCAGTTTCAAGACATTCTGCAGGCAGCAATCTAAAAAACAATATACTCCCTAAAGTGGAGCAAAACCCATGGAGATCGGCCCAATTGATTCCCTCCCCCAGGGGCATCCAAAATCAGCTGTGTGAAACCCCCCAGGTCGCCCCATATACTTACCTTCTGTTCCAGTCCAATGGTGCATGCCCAAGCCACGGCCGCATCCCCGCTATACCTCTAGCAGGGCACGTGCCCGCTCCAGCCATTTGTGAATGGCCGGCATGTTCCCTGTTAGAGGGTGGCAGGGGATGCGGCCTTCAGCGCGTTCGATCAGCTCGTCTTAGACCAACTGAAGTGAGCGGATTCGAGCGCACTGATTGGACGCATGCACCGTAGGATCGGGAAGAGGTTGTTTATTCTGGCGAGGTGGGGGGGGGTTTCACACAGCGGGGCATATGGGATCGGGGTGCCCCGGGGGCAAGGACCAAAACCCAGGATAGGCAAAATCCTGGGCTTTGGTCCACTTTAACCCTAGCAGGTGACGCCTGGCGCTCAGACACTTACCAGATTGTCAGATGCAAGCCCTGTGCCACAGCGCCTGCACTCTATTGTACGCGCATGCTCCCAAACTCGCATGCATGCACTCCCATACCTGCACTCCCAAACTTGCATGCATGCACTCCCATATCTGCACTCCCAAACTCGCATGTGTGCACTCCCAAACTTGCATGCACTCCCATACCTGCACTCCCAAACTCGCATGCATGCACTCTTATACCTGCACTCCCAAACTCGCATGCATGCACTCCCAAACTCGCATGCATGCACTCCCATACCTGCACTCCCAAACTTGCATGCATGCACTCCCAAACTCGCATGCATGCACTCCCATACCTGCACTCCCAAACTTGCATGCATGCACTCCCATACTCGCATGCATGCACTCCCATACTCGCATGCATGCACTCCCATACTCGCATGCATGCACTCCCATACTCGCATGCATGCACTCCCATACTCGCATGCATGCACTCCCATACTCGCATGCATGCACTCCCAAACTCGCATGCATGCACTCCCATACCTGCACTCCCAAACTTGCATGCATGCACTCCCAAACTCGCATGCATGCACTCCCATACCTGCACTCCCAAACTTGCATGCATGCACTCCCAAACTTGCATGCATGCACTCCCATACTCGCATGCATGCACTCCCATACTCGCATGCATGCACTCCCATACTCGCATGCATGCACTCCCATACCTGCACTCCCAAACTCGCATGCGTGCACTCCCATATCTGCACTCCCAAACTCGCATGCATGCACTCCCATACCTGCACTCCCAAACTCGCATGCATGCACTCCCAAACTCGCATGTGTGCACTCCCATATCTGCACTCCCAAACTCGCATGTGCGCACTCCCAAACTCGCATGCATGCACTCCCATACCTGCACTCCCAAACTTGCATGCATGCACTCCCAAACTTGCATGCACTCCCAAACTTGCATGCATGCACTCCCAAACTTGCATGCATGCACTCCCAAACTCGCATGCATGCACTCCCATACCTGCACTCCCAAACTCGCATGCATGCACTCCCATACCTGCACTCCCAAACTCGCATGCATGCACTCCCATACCTGCACTCCCAAACTTGCATGCATGCACTCCCATACCTGCACTCCCAAACTCGCATGCATGCACTCCCATACCTGCACTCCCAAACTTGCATGCATGCACTACCATATCCACACTCCCAAAATCGCATTCATGCATGCACTCCCACATCTGCACTCCCAAAATTGCATGCGTGCACTACCATACCTGCACTTCCAAACTCGCATGCATGCACTCCCAAACTCGCATGTATGCACTCCCAAACTCGCATGCATGCACTCCCAAACTCGCATGCATGCACTCCCAAACCTGCACTCCCAAACTCGCATGCATGCACTTCCAATACGTGCACTCCCAAACTCTCATGCATGCACTACCATACCTGCACTCCCAAACTCGCATGCATGCACTCCCAAACTCGCATGCATGCACTCCCATATCTGCACTCCCAAACTTGCATGCATGCACTCCCAAACTCGCATGCATGCACTACCATACCTGCACTCCCAAACTTGCATGCATGCACTCCCAAACTCGCATGCATGCACTACCATACCTGCACTCCCAAACTTGCATGCATGCACTCCCAAATTCGCATGTGTGCACTCCCAAACTTGCATGCATGCACTACCATACGTGCACTCCCAAAATCGCATTCATGCATGCACTCCCAAATTCGCATGCGTGCACTCCCAAACTCGCATGTGTGCACTCCCAAACTCGCATGTGTGCACTCCCAAACTCGCATGTGTGCACTCCCAAACTCGCATGTGTGCACTCCCAAACTCGCATGTGTGCACTCCCAAACTCGCATGTGTGCACTCCCAAACCTGCACTGTTCGCTGCACTGAATGGCTGGGTTCGGGAGCGCGCGCACTGCACAAAGATGCTGAGAATGCAGCCGTAGGTATTTACATCAGCGAGTGAGCAAGGAAGAAGGTAAGTGTGACGACACCATGGGGCTCCTCACACAGCGGGGCATCCTGATTAGGTTTCGTTCCTCTTTAAACCCCATAGGTAAAATATCTGGATCTGTAGCAGTAAAGCTGCCTCAGAGAAGATTGTATGCTTACACTGCTGGAAAAAGGCAGCACGACGAGACGCGTCAGCCCTAGCAGCCATCTGCAGGGGGCACCCTCCCACACTGCAAGCACAGTCCCCTGTTACCCCGTCAACAATGAGTGTGTTGGGTGACCCCCGGGTTTCATGCAGGCGGGCAACCAATTCGCCCCATAAAGAAGACCGTCCCCTAGAGTCTTATAAACCGCCAGGGGCTGGTTGCTCTCGATTAAAGTGGACCAAAACCCAGGATGCCCCAATCTGTATGTACAGGGGGGGAAACATATAAGATAGGCTCTTATTCAGGGTGAGGGTCCGGATTAATGTGAGCAATCTGTATGTACAGGGTGGGGGAAACATATAAGATAGGCTCTTATTCAGGGTGAGGGTCCGGATTAATGTGAGCAATCTGTATGTACAGGGTGGGGGAAACATACAAGATAGGTTGGACGGTCTTATAAACCGCCAGGGGCTGGTTGCTCCCCATTAAAGTGGACCGAAACCCAGGATTTTGACTCTCCTGGTTTTGGTCCCTGTCCCCCAGTTGTGCAAAACCCCACAGGTAGCTGAAGCCCACTCACCGCTTCCCGATCCTGCGACGTGGCCGCTGGTGCCTTCAGATCCGATGATGTCACGCCGTCTAAGGCTTAGGCTCGGAGCTCGCTGGTGGCCACATCCCCCGCTTGCCCACGCCGACCATTCACAAATGCCTGACGCAGAGCGCCCTGCTAGAGGGACAGCGGGGATGCGGCCGTGGCTCGTGCATGTGCCGCTGAACTGGGAAACAAGGTAAGTGTATGGGGAGCCCTGGGGGGTATCACACAGCAGGGCATCCTGATTTTGGATGCCCCCGGGTAGAGGGAATCGATCGGCCCAGGAATCTTATAGATTGCTGGGCTGATCGCCGTGGGTTTTGGTCCACTTTATGATTCAAAACGATAACTGATTATTTAGGGCGAATTGCGGGATCTCACACGGCAAATCTAAAAGACTCCAGGGCCGGCCACTGGCCCCCCCTCCCTCCCACATTGGGATGCCCTGCCCTGTAAACCCCTCCAGGTCGTCGCACGGCTTACCTTTGCCCTAGCTTCCGCAGTGATGTAAATATCGGAAGCTGCACCCCCGACATCTCTGGGTTGAGGTGCAGCCAATCAGATCGGCTGCGGGTGGGAAACAAGGGATGCGGCTGCTAACCATCACCGAGCTGTATTCCGGGCGTTAATATGGAAGGTATACAGCGCTCATCGAGAGAGGGGCCACGCACGTGCAGGGGAAAGGTAAGCTTTTATGGACAATCTGGGGGGTTCACCAAGCAGGACATCCTAAACCAGAACCCCCTTTAATGTGGATCAAAACTCAGGATTTTCACTATCCCGGGGTTTGCTCCGAATCTCAATACCCCACCAGCAGGCCGATATACCTACGGCTCGCCTCCATTCTGCTTTTTTGGACTTGTTAAAGCGGAACAAAACCAACAGTGGCCGGCCTGGAATCTAAAGATCTGCACGTTACACCTCAAAGAGGGACAAATGAGAACAACGAGGGACAGGGGGACATGGACTCAAAAGAGGGACAGTCCCTCCAAATCAGGGACACTTGGGAGTTATACCAGGGGACATTTCCGGTGATGAGATGTTTCCCACACCCTGTACATACAGATTGCCCACATTAAAAATCATCCTACCTGCATCTACTGCATGTTATGAGCCTTTAAACATCCAAGATGGCAGCTCATGGAACATCAGGCAGCCTGCAAACAGGAAGTGCCTTCTGACTGTGTCGCTCTGCATTCTGGGATGGCTGACCTTTTCCTGACCCCCAGCTCTGCTCTGTCTGTACAAAGCACAGCTATAACCCTGCCCCCCGTACTTTATCCCCCTCTCCTCAGTATGTGATGCTTCTGAGGCAAGATTGCGGCGCCCGTATCCTAGTGTCCTGAACAGAGTTGCAGCCCAGTGGGGGAAAGAATAATAAGTGACTAAAAACTTAAAATATATTAATTTTAGATGCTGGGGAATCGTTTTTTTAAGGGTTTGAGCTTTTCATTAAATCCTGGGTGTTGGTCCACTTTAATGGCTGGTGAGAGGCGCGCCCAGCAGGGGGGAGACATCCAGCAGTCGCATCCATTCAGGGCTCATTACCAGGTATAAATATTCACAGCGGTGAGATCTGATTGGACGATGAGTCGGGGGGGGGGGGGGAGTAGAAAGACACGAGGGCATCCCAAATCCCCGAAAAGCGGAACAAAACTCAAACTGAAAAACTTTGGTTTTGGTCCACTTTAGGGCTCACTATAGGAATAAGCCCTTTGTAAATAAGGGGTTAAACCTCACACAGCAGGGGATGACGTCACATGACGGTAACAGGTAGTTATACAAAGAGTTAATACGCAGCTCTCACCTGGCCACTCGCCCGCCTCAGTAAATATGACCACTCGCTCGCCCCGCCCACTTCCGCTTACTTATTGCTGTTTATCTATTGAGCTGACCGGAAATGACTCTTATGTCTCTGTTATAGAGGTGGCGGCCATTTTATTGTAGCTCATCTTCGTACTCTTCAGACAAGCCGCTACAATAAAATGGACTATGGCTTGCAGGACACGATATTACCACTCCCAGATTCAGTTTTATATATATATATATATATATATATATATATAAATAACTACTTCATTCAGCCACGTCGAAGGCTACTATTACAGGCGGTTTGGGATTCGACAAGATGGCGGCTGCACCTCAGACGCCGAGAAAATAGAGTCGAAGCGTGAGAATGCACTGACCAATGAAATGCGAGGGTAGGGGTCGAGGTTTATCGTATTGGCCTCCCCCGTGCTTTCCATTTAATTGTGAGGACCTTTCACATTTTCTGGCCAGGGAAAAGGGGCAATTGTTAAATTAAGGCACGCCCCTTCAAATTAAGCCACGCCCCTCATTAGGGGATAGATAGGGTGTAACAGTTACAGCAATAGAAACACTTGGAATAGGCAAATGAATCATGTATTGCTGCAGATCTGCATGTTACACCTCAAAGAGGGGCAGTATGTAAATGCAGCCACGCCCTCTCATTGAGGGCTAGAAGCCACGCCCCCTCATTGAGGCCTACAAGCCACGCCCCTCATTGAGCCCTACAAGCCACGCCCCTCCGTGAGGGATGGGTGAAGCCACGCCCCCTCACTGAGTGATAGAAGCCACGCCCCTCATTGAGGGATAGAGGCCACGCCCCCTCATTGAGGGATGGATGAAGCCACGCCCCCTCATTGGGGGATGATGGTGGTTTGGAGAAGCCACGCCCCCTCATTGAGGATTGGAGAAGCCACTCCCCTTCATTGAGGAATGGATTGGAGAAACCACGCCCCCTCATTGAGGGATGGATTGGAGAAGCCACGCCCCCTCATTGAGGGATGATTGGAGAAGCCACGCCCCTCATTGAGGGATGGATTGGAGAAGCCACACCCCCTCATTGAGGGATGGTTTGGAGAAGCCACGCCCCCTCATTGAGGGATGGATTTGAGAAGCCACGCCTCCTCATTGAGGGATGGATTTGAATAAGCCACGCCCCCTCATTGAGGGATGGATAGGAGATAGGGTGTAACAGTTACAACAATAGAAACACTTTGAATAGGCAAATGAATCATTTATTGCTGCAGATCTGCATGTTACAACTCAAAGAGGGACAAATGAGAACAAAGAGGGATAGCAGGACGTCAAAAGAGGGACAGTCCCTCCAAATCAGGGACACATGGGAGGTATTTATGCCACCACATACCTCACAGGTGTCCCTGATTTGGAGAGACAGTCCCTCTTTTTTCCATGTCCCCCTGTCCCTCGTTGTTCCCATTTGTCCCTCTTTGAGGTGTAACATGCAGATCGGCAGCAATAAATGATTCAATCGCCTATTCAAAGTGTTTCTATTGCTGTAACTGTTACACCCTATCTCCTATCCATCCCTCAATGAGGGGGCGTGGCCTAATTTAACAAATGTCCCCCTTTCCCACCCTGAAAAGTTGGGAGGAATGTATCCCACCCCAAATTACCAGGCAGCGGCCTTTCACTACCAGTGTTGGCCGGCCATGTTGTCGTGGTCCAACGCAGTGCTGGGCCTGTGCCGTTGTCGAGCCAATAAGCAGCCACAGGTGCACCTTTCATTTCTCTTTATCAGTTAGGGTTCGCTGCACGTGTCGTATTGACCAAACAAGGAGGCAAAATACGAAAAAAACAAAAGTGTCTCCAATTGCGGCCTGAACGGCGGCCATTTTCTTGTAGTCCTGCATTGCTCCAGTGGGCATGCGCTATAGAAGCGCATGTATAGAATATGCAATAGAAACGGCATAATAACATATTTTTATAATTGAACATACATTAGTATTGTATAGGGGAATGAACAGGAAAAGTAAAAGATTGTAAAATGGCTGTCCCCAGCTGAGGCAAAACCTGGACTACAACAAGATGGCCGCCGCCGCCGTAAGGACAAGCTGGTGGAAGAGGCGGACTCATTGGCTCCAGTTCCCTGGCCGCCTCCCAGGGGGCGTTATGAGCCGGTAATATCAGAGGTGCTTCCGGTGCTGGAGCAGCTGCAGGCGGTAAGTGATGAACATGGGAGACATTAACCCTTCACGTGCCTGATGGGGTAGAGGAAGGTTCTCCTCAGTGTATAGCTGACACAACCGGAAGTACACAGAGGCGGGAGAGAGAGACCTGAGGGGTTGCTATGGACATGAATTGTATTGGTGCTCAGGGTTGCGTTAGACCCCACCTAGTGGACCTGCAACATATCTAAAGCAAAGGTGCCTGGGTGGTTCTAGGTGTGCTTTAAAGTGGATCAACACCCACAGGTGATCGGCCCGGGAATCTATAAGATTCCCGGGCCGATCACCTCCCTCCCCGCGGGACATCCGAGATCGGGATGTCCCGCGGGGTGAAACCCCCCAAACTCCTTACCTTATCTTCGGCGGCGGCCGCCCGCCGCCGCCTCCCTCGCGCCCCTCTAGACGTGCCCGCGCCGGCCGTCTGTGAATGGCCGGCGCGGGCACGCGCGCGTCAAGAGTGACGCACGGGAGGCTGCGGCGGAGGAGCCGCTTGTCCGCGGCTTGTCCGTCGGCGCGGGGAGAGGTGAGTTTTTCTTGTGGTTCTGGGGGGGTTTCACACAGCGGGCACCCCGCCGAAGTGGACCAAGACCCAGGATAGTCAAAATCCTGGGTGTTGGTCCACTTTAATCCGGACCATCACCCTGAATAAGAGCCTATCTTATATGTTTCCCCCCATACATACAGATTGCCCACATTAATCCGGACCCTCACCCTGAATAACAGCCTATCTTATATGTTTCCCCCACCTGTACATACAGATTGCCTACATTAATCCGGACCCTCACCCTGAATAAGAGCCTATCTTATATGTTTCCCCCACCCTGTACATACAGATTGCCCACATTAATCCGGACCTTCACCCTGAATAGGAGCCTATCTTATATATGTTTCCCCCACCCTGTACATACAGATTGCCCACATTAATCCGGACCTTCACCCTGAATAGGAGCCTATCTTATATATGTTTCCCCCACCCTGTACATACAGATTGCCCACATTAATCTGGACCTTCACCCTGAATAGGAGCCTATCTTATATATGTTTCCCACACCCTGTACATACAGATTGCCCACATTAAAAATCATCCTACCTGCATCTACTGCATGTTATGAGCCTTTAAACATCCAAGATGGTGGCTCATGGTGCATCAGGCAGCCTGCAAACAGGAAGTGTCTTCTGACTGCGCTGCTCTGCATTCTGGGACTGCTGACCTTTTCCTGACCCCAGCTCTGCTCTGTCTGAGCAAAGCACAGCTATAACCCGGCCCCCTGTACTTTATCCCACTCTTCTCCTCAGTAAGTGTGATGCTTCTGAGTCAAGATGGCGGCGCCCGTATCCTAAAGCCCTGAACAGAGTTGCAGCCCAGTGGGGGAAAGAATAATAAGTGACTAAAAATGTAAAATATATTAATTTTAGATGGCGGGAAACCTCTTTTTAAAGGTTTGGGCTTTACAATAAATCATGGTGAAGGTTCGGTTTAAAGCGAAACAAAACCCACAAGCGGCCGCAGTCTTTCCCCGGGGACATTGTGAACCAGGATGCCCCGCTGTGTGAACCGCACCCTGGGGACCTGTAAAGAAACGTACCTTTCCCTGCTCCGGCGTTGCATGCGCAGGGTCTCGTCCAATCAGCAAAGGGCTCTGATGTGTTTTCAGTAGGGAGCACGTGCTGATGCATTCCTATCCCGGCCATTCAGATCGCGCACACTCCCCGCCGGCACCTCGCACTCCCCATTGAATTTAATTAGAGCCTTTTGCTGAAGCATTTTAACAAGGATTGGACGAGAGCCCGCGCATGTGCAGCTGGGAAAGGTGAGTATTACTCACGCGCTGTGTGAAACCCCCTCGGTCGTCCGGAAACTCGCGTTGTTTAACGGTCCAACGGCGCATCCCCGCTATCCCGTCAGCAGGGTGGGTGCCCATACCAGGCATTTGTGAATAGAGGGTAGCGGGCGATGTGGCTGCCAGCGTACTTGGATCGCCTTAGATGAGCAATTAGACGAAGGGGCGGGAGCGGATCCAAGCGCGCTGATTGGACCCCTCAGGTGGCGCGATCTCACTCACTCCTCGGTCCTATGGTGCATGCGCAGCTCTCTCGTCCAATCAGCGCGCTCGGATCTGCTCCCGTCCCTTCGTCCTGGAGCTCATCTAAGACATCTAAGCGCGCTGGCGGTCCCATCTCCCGTTACCATTTAAAGTGGACCAACACCCAGGATTTTGACTATCCTGGGTTTTGGTCCACTTCAGTGGGGCACCCCCGATCGGGGCCCCGCTGTGTGAAACCCCCCAGAAAGCCCCGAAAACTCACCTCACCCCGCTCCCACGTGACCGCTGCAGCCAATCCCCGCCGACGGACAAGCGAGAGGCAGCGACGGACAAGGAGAGCGCGTCCGCTGCCGCCTCCCGCACGTCCCTCTTACAGGGAGCGCGCCCGCGCCGGCCATTCACAAATGGATGTGCGCCCTGCTGGAGGGACGCATGGGAGGCGGCGGACGCGCATGCGCCGCTGGAACGTGGAAAAGGTAGGATTTGTGGGCTTCCTGGGGGTTTCACCCCGTGGAACATCCCGATTTCGGATGCCCCGCGGGGAGGGATCTGATCGGCCCGGGAATCTTATAGATTCCCGGCCGATCCCCCCCCCCCCCGGGTGTTGGTCCGCTTTAACAGGGAAAGTGCCCGTGCCGGCCATTCAGAAATGCCTGGCCTGCTAAAGGGATTGCAGGGATGCGACCGCTGCTCGCGCATGTGGGCCGAAGGCGAGTTTTTGGGCGATCTCTGGGGTTTGACACAATGGGGCATCCTGATTCTGGATGCCTGGGGGGCAGACAGTATGCCTGCCCTGGAGTTGGCCAAAGGGGGGGGGGGGTTTGGTCCACTTTAAAGTGGACCAACACCCAGGATTTTCACTATCCTGGGTTTTGGTCTACTTCCGCGGGGCACTCCGATCGCCCCGCTGCGTGAAACCCCCCTCGTCCAATCGGCGCGCTCAGAGCCGCTGTGGTATGCACGTACAAGGGACGGACAACCACAGCGGCTCCGAGCACGCTGGCGGCCGCATCTCGCGCTTCCCTCTAACAGGGAGCGCGCCCGCACCGGCCATTCACAAACGGCCGCCCTGCTAGAGAGAAGCGCGAGATGCGGCCCGCACATGCGCCGTTGGAACGGGGGTAAGGTAAGGTGAATGGGGCGTCCTGGGGGGTTTCACACATCGATTTCGGATGCCCTGCGGGGACGGATCTGATCGGCCCGGGAATCTTATAGAGCCTGGGTGTTGGTCCACTTTAAAGAGGAACTCCAGACCCGCTGATGACTTCCCCTCTAAACACCCCTCCCCCTCCCGCACTACCTTTTGGATGTCGCCATTATGTAAAAAGCCGACATCCAGCTGTTATCCTAGTCCCTATTATTCTCCCCCGCCGACACCTTAGCCGTCAATGAT
The DNA here is from genome assembly GCA_027917425.1 of Gastrophryne carolinensis. NCBI lineage: Eukaryota > Metazoa > Chordata > Amphibia > Anura > Microhylidae > Gastrophryne > Gastrophryne carolinensis. The sequence goes on from CM051237.1 coordinate 21,604,212, forward strand.
AGATGGGATTGGCCTAGGGGCTGTACTTAGCGGTAGCGGTACTTACCCCTCCACGAGCCGGCTGCCCAACTCTTGCGGGATTTGCGCCAGTGTCATTGCAGCCTATGCACGGGTTCTGCGGCCGGCACTGTGTCTGTTGGGAGGCTGAAGACTCCCAAGATGGCGCTGCCCTCTACAAGATACCGAGAGATCAGAGGGATGGATGAGCACGATGTGCCTGGAATGGTAAGTAAAAAACACTGGAGGGGAAGGGGAGCCAGGTAAGCCAAGTTTGAGGAGTTTTTATTAAACCGGAACAGCACCGCACAGCTGGAAAAGGTAGCGGCCATTTTGGAGCTTCCGCTCCCAGCATATCAGCCATGCTATTGCCTGGATTTAACTGACATAACTGACAATACACAGTAACAGGAAGCCTGGCAGCACTTCCTGTTTGCAGGCGGCCTGCAAATGCATGAGCTGCCATTTTGTTTTTAAAATTTACTACAGCAGGAGTTAGAAAAAGGTAAATGGATTTTTGTGTGCAGCAATCTAAATTGCCCCCGGGGAGGGATGCGTATGAGCACTGCTTGTTGTGTTGGTCTGGTTTAGGTCATTTTCGACTGTTGGTCCACTTTAAGCCATCTGACTGTTCTAGTAAAAAAAAGAAAAAAACATCCGCTCAACTAAACCTAAAAGCTCCTTTTATCAGAAGGATCAAATGTGGTTAATGTTGAATAAATTGTTCTAAACCTCTATAGTGTGGCATTCAATGGTTCCAAGCTGAGCCGCAGCTAGCACTGTAGTATTGAACCAATTGAATCAAACACTCTCCAGGCATGCTCAGCCTGCATCTACTTTCCTGCTCGAAACGGCAAAAGGCAAGGAACCTTTTTTTATTAAAAGTCTGCTTAAAACGACGTCCCTGGTTATCTGCCGGCTCTGATCACTTATTCATCACATTATTCTTCCAAGCTGAGCTGCAGCTAGCACTATAGTATAGAAACAGTTGAATCAAATACTCTCCAGGCATGCTCAGCCTGCATCTACTCCCCTGCTCGAAACTGCAGAAGGCAAGAAACTTTTTTTTTTTAACTGAGCCACAGCTAGCACTATAGTATTGAACCTATTGAATCAAACACTCTCCAGGCATGCTCAACCTGCATCTACTTCCATGCTTGAAATTGTTTTACTAAAAGTCTGCCTAAAACTACGTCCCTGGTTATCTGCCAGCTTTGATCACTTACTCATCACATAATTCTTCGAAGCTGAGCCACAGCTAGCATTATAGTATTTTTACAGGCGCCACCATCTTGCCTCAGAAGCATCACATATTGAGGAGTATAGAGGGGGCAAAAGTTCAGGGGGCTGGTTACCGCTGTGCTTTGCACAAACAGAGCAGAACTGGGGTCAGGAAAAGGACGGCAATCCCAGAATGCAGAGCAGCACAACCAGTAGACACTTCCTGTTTGCAGGCAGCCTGAGATTCCATGGGCTGTCACCTTGGATGTTTAAAGGCTCAGAAAATGCAGTAGATGCAGGTAGGATGATTTTTAATGTGAGCAATCTGTATGTACAGGGTGGGGGAAACATACAAGATAGGCTCTTATTCAGGATGAAGGTCCGGATTAATATGGGCAATCTGTATGTACAGGGTGGGGGAAACATACAAGATAGGCTCTTATTCATGCTGAAGGTCCGTATTAATGTGGGCAATCTGTATGTACAGGGGGGGACATATAAGATAGGCTCTTATTCAGGCTGAAGGTCCGTATTAATGTGGGCAATCTGTATGTACGGGGGGGGGACATATAAGATAGGCTCTTATTCAGGGTGAAGGTCCGGATTAACCCATACGTGCAGTACATGCCCAGAGCAGTGGGCTGCCCTAATAATTAATAGTTGGGGGCTAGGTGCCTTTCTCAATAGCACTTCAGTCATGTGCCATGGCCAGGATGAACCCCCCCCGGTCACTCCCCTACCTCTAGGCCATGACTGCCTACCTGTCTATTCATGGCAATGGGGCTGGTCAGTGCGAGCCCCGTTCTCCCAAAGCAGAAGGTTTCTGAGAGGTGGACGTGCTGTGTAGGAGAGAAGGTGAGCGCCAATTTGTTTTTTTATTTTGGGTTTAGTAACTCTCTTAAATAGATTGAGGGGTCGCTATTTCCTGAGAGATCATCCAGGTCACTTTAGCCAGTCCCTATTCCCTTTGCCCTGTGAGTCCCACCAGCACACATACAGGTCTGACAGGCGGCGGGCACAGTGGGGGTGCCAGGTAAGGACCACACATGCACCATGGGATGAGGTTATATCAGACCAGTGGGGTTTCACACATCCTGATTTGGGATGCCCCCGGGGTTAAATTCACCATTGGCTGAAAGGGCACCCAACTCTAATGTAACAAGATCTTTTAATTCTCTTTAAATCTGCCTCTGTGTGTAGTGACAGGGGGTTGGATACCCCTCTGGGAATAGTAAACCCCTTCCCACCCCACCTGCAGGATCACAGGAAAAAGAAGAGAGCCTCCAGTCTCGCCATGCACTCGACCTTCCATCCTTTACCCTCTTCGACCAAAGACAATAAGATTCTAGATAACGCCAAGAAGACCAGTCACCCGCTTCCTGCAGAGGTGAGAGACGCCTTCCATGGTAGTAGATGCAGGCTGAGCATGCCTGGAGAGTGTTTGATTCAATTCACCTGTTAATATCATATTTGTATCAATAATTAATTAATTTGTAATAATAAACATCAATTCACCTGTTGATATCATATTTGTATCAATAATTAATTAATTAATTTGTAATAATAAACATCAATTCACATGTTGATATCATATTTGTATCAATAATTAATTAATTGATTTGTAATAATAAACATATATTTGTTTCAATTGATTCAAAAGAAGAGAGCCTCCAGTCTCAGCATGCACTCGACATTCCATCCTTTACCCTCTTTGACCAATGACAAGAAGATTCTAGATAACACCAAGAAGACCAGTCACCCGCTTCCTGAAGAGGTGAGAGACACCTTCCATGGGAGTAGATGCAGGCTGAGCATGCCTGGAGAGTGTTTGATTCAATTCACCTGTTGATATCATATTTGGATCAATAATTAATTAATTAATTAATTTGTAATAATAAACATCAATTCACCTGTTGATATCATATTTGTATCAATAGTTAATTAATTTGTAATAATAAACATATCATATTTGTTTCAATTGATTCAAAAGAAGAGAGCCTCCAGTCTCGCCATGCACTCGACCTTCCATCCTTTACCCTCTTCGACCAAAGACAAGAAGATTCTAGATAACGCCAAGAAGACCAGTCACCCGCTTCCTGCAGAGGTGAGAGACGCCTTCCATGGGAGTAGATGCAGGCTGAGCATGCCTGGAGAGTGTTTGATTCAATTCACCTGTTGATATCATATTTGTATCAATAATTAATTAATTTGTAATAATAAACATATATGTGTTTCAATTGATTCAAAAGAACAGAGCCTCCAGTCTCGCCATGCACTCGACCTTCCATCCTTTACCCTCTTTGACCAATGACAAGAAGATTCTAGATAACACCAAGAAGACCAGTCACCCGCTTCCTGAAGAGGTGAGAGACGCCTTCCATGGGAGCAGATGCAAGCTGTGCATGCCTGGAGAGTGTTTGATTCAATTGGTTCAATTCACCTGTTGATATCATATTTGTATCATTAATTAATTAATTAATTAATTGATTTGTAATAATAAACATACCGGTATATGTGTTTCAATTGATTCAAAAGAAGAGAGCCTCCAGTCTCGCCATGCACGCGACCTTCCATCCTTTACCCTCTTCGACCAAAGACAAGAAGATTCTAGATAACGCCAAGAAGACCAGTCACCCACTTCCTGAAGAGGTGAGAGACACCTTCCATGGGAGTAGATGCAGGCTGAGCATGCCTGGAGAGTGTTTGATTCAATTCACCTGTTGATATCATATTTGTATCAATAATTAATTAATTAATTTGTAATAATAAACATCTATTCACCAGTTGATATCATATTTGTATCAATAATTAATTTGTAATAATAAACATATCATATTTGTTTCAATTGATTCAAAAGAAGAGAGCCTCCAGTCTCGCCATGCACTCGACCTTCCATCCTTTACCCTCTTTGACCAATGACAAGAAGATTCTAGACAACGCCAAGAAGACCAGTCACCTGCTTCCTGAAGAGGTGAGAGATGCCTTCCATGGGAGTAGTAATTTGTAATAATAAACATCAATTCACCTGTTGATATCATATTTGTATCAATAATTAATTAATTGATTTGTAATAATAAACATATATTTGTTTCAATTGATTCAAAAGAAGAGAGCCCCCAGTCTCACCATGCACTCGACCTTCCATCCTTTACCCTCTTCGACCAATGACAAGAAGATTCTAGATAACACCAAGAAGACCAGTCACCTGCTTCCTCCAGAGGTGAGAGGCGCCTTCCATGGGAGTAGATGCAGGCTGAGCATGCCTGGAGAGTGTTTGATTCAATTGGTTCAATGCTACCATGCCGCGAGCCTTAGCGACAAGGTTGCTATGACCATTCTTTTCTTCGCTTTAGTATGAAATCCTTACCGAGCACCGTGGGATGGTTATAGAGGAGATGAAGGAAGAGGCTGGAGATGCCAGGACACAGGATGACATAAGAGCAAAGGATCGAGAAACCAACATGGAGGATCTGCCCCGACCTTACTCACCAGGTACCAGACTCCTCCAATATCCCTCTTCATATGATAACGACACAGAGACCATGTATTCACCCAGTGTATTTGTTTCCCGCAGACGGATCCAGTAGCAGAAGCACCCCGCAGAGATCTCCCTGCTCTGCTTATTCCCAGGATTCAATGGAGGAGGAGGAGGAGGATCACATGACCCCAACCCATTATCGGGTAGGTACAACAGAGATTTACATTCACGGGCAGGCATTGCTTTTGGAATTCGGAAAACACCCCAAATTGATCCTCGTTTCATTTTTCAGATGGAGATCAGGAGGTCGGGTCACACAGGTGTCAGCCGGGATCTTCGTAATAATGTTAACACTGGGTCGTCCAGTTGGCAGTTGACACCAAAGGGAACTCTGCGGGGTGATGATGGAGCAGCAGCAGAAGAGACGGGTGTGAGGAATGATGTGCAGTGTAAGGAGGAGGAGGAAAGCTCTCCGGTGACTGGGGCAGGTGAGTAAGAGGTGTACAGATTAAGCATTCTTCAATGTAAACTGAAAATCACAGAAAATACGCTCAGACATCGTAGAAAGCTGTAAGTCAACTGTGAGCTTTTTACATTGTATTAGCAGATTCATAGCTACTATTAAATTTATTGCAGCAATCCTGGCTGTCTCTATGTGTTACAGAGCAGGGAGCTGGCTGTTATAATTTGTTACACAGCAGGGAGCTGGCTGTTACAATGTGTTACACAGCAGGGAGCTGGCTGTTACAATGTGTTACAGAGCAGGAATCTGGCAGTTACTGTGTGTTACAGAGCAGGAAGCTGGCTGTTACTGTGTGTTACAGAGCAGGAAGCTGGCTGTTACAATGTGTTACACAGCAGGGAGCTGGCTGTTACAGTGTGTTACAGAGCAGGAAGCTGGCTGTTACAGTGTGTTACAGAGCAGGAAGCTGGCTGTTACAGTGTGTTACAGAGCAGGACGCTGGCTGTTACTGTGTGTTACAGAGCAGGACGCTGGCTGTTACAGTGTGTTACAGAGCAGGAAGCTGGCTATTATACTGTCTTACAGAGCAGGGAGCTGGCTGTTACAATGTGTTACACAGCAGGAAGCTGGCTGTTACAATGTGTTACAGAGCAGGAAGCTGGCTGTTACAATGTGTTACAGAGCAGGAAGCTGGCTGTTACTGTGTGTTAAAGAGCAGGAAGCTGGCTGTTACAATGTGTTACAGAGCAGGGAGCTGGTTGTTACAATGTGTTACCGAGCAGGACGCTGGCTGTTACAGTGTGTTACAGAGCAGGAAGCTGGCTGTTACAGTGTGTTACAGAGCAGGAAGCTGGCTGTTACAGTGTGTTACAGAGCAGGAAGCTGGCTGTTACAATGTGTTACAGAGCAGGGAGCTGGTTGTTACAATGTGTTACCGAGCAGGACGCTGGCTGTTACAGTGTGTTACAGAGCAGGAAGCTGGCTGTTACAGTGTGTTACAGAGCAGGAAGCTGGCTGTTACAGTGTGTTACAGAGCAGGGAGCTGGCTGTTACAGTGTGTTACAGAGCAGGGAGCTGGCTGTTACTGTTTGTTACAGAGCAGGACGCTGGCTGTTACAGTGTGTTACAGAGCAGGAAGCTGGCTGTTACAGTGTGTTACAGAGCAGGGAGCTGGCTGTTACTGTGTGTTACAGAGCAGGACGCTGGCTGTTACAGTGTGTTACAGAGCAGGAAGCTGGCTGTTACTGTGTGTTACAGAGCAGGAAGCTGGCTGTTACAATGTGTTACACAGCAGGAGGCTGGCTGTTACAATGTGTTACACAGCAGGAAGCTGGCAGTTTCTGTGTGTTACAGAGCAGGGAGCTGGCTGTTACAGTGTGTTACAGAGCAGGAAGCTGGCTGTTACAGTGTGTTACAGAGCAGGAAGCTGGCTGTTACAGTGTGTTACAAAGCAGGAAGCTGGCTGTTACGTGTTACACAGCAAGGAGTTGGTTGTTACAATGTGTTGTGTTCAAAAAATGACTCTTACTGACAATAAGCTGCTTGTATGTCCTACAGTGAATATAAAAAGTCTGAAATCCCCCACAGGACATGTAAAAAAAATCAGACTAAGTAGAATCCTTTTAGAACCTTTTCCACCTTCAGTGTGACCCATAATTGGGGGTATGGCTGTGCTCAGTATCAGCCAATCAACATTTATTCGAATAGTAGTCAGCACAGTGCTGCCATCATTTAACGATATATTAGAAAGATGACACACAGACTACCAACGGGGTAATTAAGCAAATCAATGTAACTTTTTCCAGAAATACCCATATTGAAAAAAAACACTAAAGTGGACCAAAATCCATGGCGCTCTATAAGATTCCCGGGCCGATCGATTTTCCCCCCTCCCCCAGGGCATCCAAAATCGTGATGGTCGCCCCATACACTTACCTTCATTCCCGGTCCAACGGTGCATGTGTGAGCCGCGGGGGCATCCCCGCTATCCCTCTAGCAGGGCGCTTGCCCGCTCCAGGCATTTGTGAATGGCCGGTTAGAGGGTAGTGGGGGTGCGACCATCAGTGCGCTTATTGGATGAGCGGCCGCGCATGCGCCGTAGGACCGGGAAGAGTTGAGTTGGTTTCAGCGACCTGGGGGGTTTCACACAGCGCGACATCCCCGATATTCTAAGTATGTCACACACCCCACTTCAAACATTAATAATTACACTAGGGTTAACGCACCGCTAGGTGGCAGCATTGCAGAGAACTCTCCAAAAACTTCAACAGGCCCCTCCCGGTCTATACATACCTGGTACCTCCCAAGAACCTCCCAGTGTTGTTCTCTGCAAGGTGGCGACAAGACAGAAGAAAGAAGTCTCCTGCTTGCAGGTAGCCGGGGTATCCCCCTGGCCCCCCCCCCCGTGGTCTATTTCTGCCCGGCTCTTGTTTGGTAGTATATCTGTTTACTGGCAGCCTCCCAGCTTCGGCTGTAGGCCGGGCAAAAGGTAGCCGGCACCATTGGTGCCTAGGAGATTAGCTCCTCCGCTCGACCCTTCATTGCGGGGCATAGCGGGATTCCCGGAGTGGTGATCCGGATGTGGGATGCCCCCATTTTATAGTAGGTTAGCGGTCAGGATGTGCCTAGCCCTGGGACTTTAGTATTCCACTTTCCGGGGTGTGGGGCGCGCTTTGGGACCGGTGACATGTTTGTGCTTAGTGTGGCTGCTGCGCTGCTGTATTGAGGGCTTATGCGCTGTTCACTGTGGCGATTTTTTACTTAGGATCTGCCTTGTGTGTCTTTTTTGTCACCGCTGTTTGTGTGAATGGCGTCTCTCCCCTCAGGAGCCGGGGGGGCGGAGCCTCGCGGCGCGCTGCGCCGCGGTCCCGCCTGTGGCTGAGCGCCGTGCTCGGCGCTTGCAGCCTGGCGTGTCCGGTCTGCACAGGGGGGAGCTGAGGAGATGAGTGTGTGGGTCTGTTTTTGTGTGCGCACTTGGGACCGGCAGGTTGCTCCGCCGGTCCCGTCTTGGAGGCTGAGCGCGGTCTCTGCCTGCTGGCTCTGACGCTGCAGGGGGGCGGGGCCGCGCGCGCTGATTGGCTGTTCCGGTGGGGCGGGGCCTTCTCGGCTCCCGCGCTCGGGGCTCGTCCTTCCCCTCCCTCACTCCTCGGAGCAGCGTGCGGGCCGCCATCTTCTGCGGTGCCTATCTGCGCTGTGATCTCCCTCAGGTAGGCGTTTTTCTTATATCTTGCGGGGGATGTTCACATATAAGTTGGTGGCCTGGCCCCCCGTATCACGTCCCCTCCTTCTCCCGCCTCCTCGCTCCTGCACATCTTTTAAAGTGCCGGTTGTGTATTTTAACCATTTCCTGTGTCTATGGTTAATGAGGGGGGGGGGGGTTGTATGTTATGCTGTATGCTTGTTTAGGTATTATTGGGCCTGGATTGACTCTTGTCCCTCTCTTTTTGTGTCTTTCAGATTCCGGGATCCCGTCTGGCAGGGCTCTCCCGGTCTTATATACCTGGCTTGGGGGGGGTGTTTTCATTACACTATATATATATATGTATATAAGGGTTTTTATGCTATTCCCCTGGGTCAGGATCTTGTGACAATCTTTAGACATTTGTTAGGTTATTAAGGGGCATCCCGGGTCGCGTACCACATAAATCCCTGGGTTCTGCGAATACCATAAATTTCACCACATGGAGGCTGCCACAGATACCGGGAATGGTTCTTCGGGACAATCCAAGGTGTGCGGGGGTTGTGGGACTCCGCTCCAGGGAGATGATGTCATTTTGTGTATCCCTTGTGCACAGCAGAACATTGCACGGCAGTCCAGTACTCCGGTGCCTAGCACCTCGTCAGCCGCGCCATCTCCCTCTCCCCCTCGCTTATTCCGGACCCCGTGTGACGTTGTCCTGGGCGGGGATTCGCAGTCTGAGGTATGTGCCCGTTTGACCAGCCTTGAGAAGCGGTTTTCTGCTATGGCCGCTCAGAAGGCTCCAGCTAAGCGGAAGCATCTGTCTCCGCCTCCGCCGGATTCAGATGAGGAAGTTGTGGGAGATCTGGATTGGTCGGATCGTCCCCTTGAAGATGGTGAGCTCATTGAGGAAGAAGATTCTGATGTTCAGCAGTTGCTGGGTTCTGAGGGGGATCAGGCTGACGGCCTCCCTCTTGATTCCTCTACCATTCTGAGCCAGATGTTTGAGGTTTTGGATTTGGAGCCTCCGGTGGTTGCTCCTAGGCCTAAGGGTCAGCTTTTTGGGGTGTCCAAGCAGCGTTTGGAGTTTCCCAGCCAACAGCATTTTGAAGAAATTGTTTTCAAGCAATGGGAGCAACCTACACGTCTTGTTGGTGTGCCGTCTAGCTGGGATAGGAAGTATCCCTTTCCGGCGGACTTGATGAAGCGTTGGTCTGTTCCCCCTGAGGTAGATACTCCGGTCTTGGGACTGTCCAACTCGGCGGTCGTGCATTCCCCTGACACGACTTCGCTCAGGGACGGCGAGGATCGCCGGGTTGATCAGCTTGCCCGTCATGGTTTTGTATGTGCGGGTTCGGTGTTAAGGCCTGTCTGTGCTTCGGCTCTTTTGACTTTTGCTGTCAGGTCTATTGTCAGGGACTTGGGTGTGGATCTCGAGCCCACCAGTGATGAGTCCCTTGCGCTTAAGCGCTGCGATTCTTTTTTGTCTTTTATCTTGGCCGCTCAAGAGGATGCCATGTTGATGTGTGGCAGGGCTACTGCCTTGCTGGTGGCTATCCGGCGCTGTGTGTGGTTGAGACAGTGGACGGCTGATTTTAATTCTAAAAGATCGCTCACGGCTCTGCCCTTTTTGGGTTTGAGGCTTTTTGGTGAGAGGCTGGATTCTGTTGCCAAGGGAGGTAAGTTACCTCAGCGCAAGAAATTTCGCCGTTCCTTTCGGGGGACGGTCTCCTTCAATCCGTCCTTTCGGGGAGTTGGAGCCGGTAGGGGTGCGGGCTCCTCGGCCCCCAGGGGCGCCAGTTGGAATAGGGGTAGAGGCCGTGGCCGCCCCGCTCGCGTCTGGGGTGCCAAGCCCAAGCCGGTTGCCAAGCCCACTCAGCAATGAGGGGGCGCCCTCACCCGTTCGGGTGGGGGGACGGTTGCAACTTTTCTCCCGGGTGTGGGGCCAGGAGGTCTCGGACAGATGGATCCGGGAGGTGGTTTCGGCCGGTTACAAGTTGGAGTTCGAGTCCCGTCCTCCTCCAAGGTTCTTCAGGTCTCGGGTGTCTTTGGATCCTTTGGCCGCGCAGGGGCTCCTGGCGGCGGTAAGGAATCTTCTAGACTTAGCTGTCGTTTGCCCGGTTCCTTCTTCAGAGGTAGGGCGCGGGTTTTACTCCAATCTCTTCACGGTCCCCAAAAAGGACAGGTCCTTCCGTCCTATTCTGGATTTGAAGTTTCTCAACAGGTTTATTCGTCCCCGGAAGTTCCGCATGGAAACCCTGCGGTCTGCGATCGGTTCGCTTCGGCAGGGGGACTTTATGACGTCCATAGACATCAAGGATGCGTACCTGCACGTTCCGATCTTTCCAGCTCATCAGCGGTTCCTTCGTTTCGTGGTGGAGGATCGGCACTTTCAGTTTGTGGCTCTTCCATTCGGCCTCACTTCTGCTCCGAGAGTGTTCACCAAGGTGTTGGCGGGGGTGATGGCCCTGCTCAGAGCTCAGGGGATTCGCATTGTGCCTTACCTGGATGATCTGCTCATCATGGCACCTTCCTTCAGTCAAGCAGAGGGGGACACCAGCACGGTGGTGTCTATGTTGGAGAGGTTCGGCTGGGTGATCAATTACCCCAAGTCCTCACTGGTTCCGGCCAGGGTGGTGATCTTTCTGGGGATGTCGTTGGACTCCTGCCAGCACAGAGTGTTTCTCCCTCAGGCCAAGGTTCTGATGATTCAGGAATTGGTCCAGCTGCTCCTCTCCCATCCTCATCCGTCCATTCGTCTGGGGATGAGACTGGTGGGGTTGATGGTGGCCTCTTTCGAGGCAGTTCCCTTTGCTCAGTTTCATACGAGGACGCTTCAACTTCATCTTTTGGCGTCTTGGAACCGGTGTCCGGGGTCGTTGGATCGGTCCTTCCGGTTGTCCCCTCGGGTTCGGCAGTCCCTTCTGTGGTGGTTGGTCTCGGACAACCTTCTGAAGGGCAGGTCGTTTCTGACCCCGCTTTGGGAAACTGTCACCACGGATGCCAGTTTGTCAGGCTGGGGAGGTTTTTGGAAGGATCTTCGGTTTCAGGGGCAGTGGGACCCTCAGGAGGCCCACTTGCCCATCAATGTTCTGGAATTGCGAGCCATCAGGTTGGTTCTGTCTCGCTTGACGCATCATTTACAAGGTCTGCCGGTTCAGGTTCGTTCAGACAATCAGACGGCGGTTGCTTACATCAATCACCAAGGAGGGACTCGCAGTCTGGGTGCCCACAGGGAGGTATCGCTGATTTTGGTCTGGGCGGAGACTCATGTCCCTTGCATCTCGGCAGTTTACATTCCGGGAGTGGAAAACACAGAGGCGGATTTTCTGAGCCGGTGTGCGTCCCGTCGGGGGGAGTGGTCTCTCCATCCCCAGGTGTTTCGGTCACTTTGTCTCCGGTGGGGGACGCCGGAGGTGGATCTGTTTGCCTCTCGTCACAATCACAAGCTTCCGTCCTTTGTGTCCCTGTCCCGGGACCCTCTGGCTCTGGCGGTGGATGCCATGACCCTGAGCTGGAGGGACCTGGGGTTTCTTTATCTGTTTCCTCCGATTCCCATGCTCGTCAGGGTTCTGCGAAAGTTGGTTCTGGAGGGAGTGCCCGCCATTCTCGTGGCTCCAAGGTGGCCAAGGCGGGTGTGGTTCGCGGACATCGTTCGTCTGGCCGTAGATCAGTTCGATCTGCCTCTTCGGCCAGATCTTCTCACTCAGGGTCAACTATGTTACCCCAGTTTACAAACGCTGGCTTTGACGGCTTGGCTGCTGAAACCTCCATCTTAAAGGAGGAGGGTCTTTCGGATGCGGTCATTCGGACTCTTATTAGTGCCAGGAAGAGATCTTCTTCTTCCATCTATTACAGGTATTGGAGAGCTTATATTGATTGGTGTGAGGCTAGGTCTTTGCCTTGCCGGGTCTTTTCTGTGTCTAGGATTTTGGAGTTTCTTCAGTCGGGGCTGGACTCCGGTCTTCAGCTGAGTACCTTGAAGGGGCAGGTTTCTGCTTTGTCTATTTTTTTTCCAGAAGTCTTTTGCTAGTCATTCCTTGGTCAAGACCTTTTTCCAGGGGGTTTCGCATGTGCGGCCTCCTAGGAAGCCTTTGCTCCCTGTGTGGGATTTGAATTTGGTTCTTTCTGCTCTTAAGGCTCCTCCTTTTGAGCCTTTGTGGGATGTTGCTTTGTCCATTCTTACTCAGAAGGTTGCCTTTCTGGTGGCCATCACTTCGGTTCGGCGTGTTTCGGAGTTGGCAGCTTTGTCTATTCAGGCTCCTTATTTTGAGGATCATCAGGACAAAGTGGTTTTTCGATACAAGTCAGACTTTCTCCCTAAAGTGGTCTCTGCTTTTCATCTTAACCAGGACATTGTTCTTCCTTCCTTGTGTCCTAAGCCTAAGAATGTCAAGGAGAGTGCTTTGCACTGCTTGGATGTGGTACGTTGTGTCAGGTACTATCTACGTGCTACGTCTTCTTTTCGTAAGACTGATGCCTTTTTCGTTGTGCCATGTGGGCCTAGGAAGGGTTTGGCTCCGGCCAAATCTTCCATTAGTAAATGGATTCGTCAGGCCATTGTTGGTGCTTATTCGGCTAAAGGGAAGGATCCTCCTTTCCGCGTTACTGCTCACTCTACTCGTGCGGTTGGTGCGTCCTGGGCTTTTCAGCACCAGGCTTCGGTTGAACAAGTGTGTAAGGCTGCAACTTGGTCTTCCGTTCATACTTTTTCTAAGTTCTATAAGGTTGATGTGCGGGCCTCAGCGGATGCTGTTTTTGGCCGCAAGGTTTTGCAGGCTGCAGTGGTTTGAGTTTTTTCTGCGTTATTGCCTGATTCGGATACCCACCCTTTTCTGGACACTGCTGTTGGATGTCCCTAGTGTAATTATTAATGTTTGAAGTGGGGTGTGTGACATACTTAGAATAATACCATTTTGTGATGTTGTGAAAAAAATATATTCAGAAGCAAAATGTCTTCAGGAAATGCAATATTTATTCGGTTAACCGGGGGCCGATATTCCTCGAATGCCCAATACAACAGTTTCTCGGAGTTGCTTAAATACAGCTTCAGACAAAGAATCTTAAATGACCATCTGGATTGGTTGGCTTGACACATGTAAAGATTGGAATGGCTATTTCAAACATACACAGACATATATGGAAGGTATAGCTCGGACATAAAGAACATCTGTTTCTCATCAAGCAGACACAACATTCCATTCTTGGTAATGGTTTAAACCTATGAGGAGGGAGGGGTGAGAACCTCTCCATCCACTGGAGATGTGAGAGATGGCATTCAGGCGGCTCATAAATTTATTCTGAATTTAATATCTAATTTCCCACTTCAGTCCCCCCTGTTGTTAGTATTTACTAACACAACCAACTCAGCTGATGGCATTTTCTTCATCTTCCTCATCGAACGAGCTCTTCCTGGTCTTTCACATCTTGGGTAGCAACAGGTGTATATGTTAACATCATGGTGGCCTTGAAGAACAGCAGAAAATAGGAGGAGTCATGCACAGCATAGCAGAAGAAAAGGAGCAAACACAAGCATAATGGTCTTCAGTAACAGCAGGAACCAGGATGGGAGACTTAGTGACCATCCCGACAACCAGTAACGCCTGCTTCATCAATCATCTGCTTCTTCAGCGCGTGGAGATGTTCAATAGCTTAGGCTTATGTTCTGTTATGCTCATCGGCAATTGCTGGAATGGAAGTACAGCAGGAGATATCTGCACAACACCTCATTGGGATGCAACATCATATCAAGCACATATCGGTTCTGTATAGTGGTCAACCTCAGAACTCTTAATTCCTCCTTGACGGCATTGAAAGCTTCGTCAGTGATATTGATGAACTTCATGCCTATTTCCTATATACTTGGCATTCACTGCTGCTTTGTATTCCTGGAGTTAGTCAACTTGCAAAAAAGACCTCAGCTCTTGAAGAAATTTGTATTCATCGGGGACATCTTCAGATGGACTTCTTCTGGGCGTGCCTGCTCACCTGGAATGGTCGCCTAGGAACTACTAACAACGGGTGAATGAGTCAAAATATTGAGCACACACCTGACCAGTCTCCAGGGAGTCTGGTATATGCCATACCACCACATAGCCAAAACACATCCGTCAAAATTGCAAATCACAAATTTAAACATTTCATCACTTTACATTTAGATTTCTTCCTCAACCTTTTGCCCACCTCTATTATTATAACAACAAATGTCAAACTACTTCTTTAATATCACTTCAAGTTAAGATGTGGGGAATTCCCTCCAAACCCCCTTACATTGGTTGACATCTTTATCAGACTTGTATCTTTAATGAAATTACAAAGAGTCTGTCCCGCACAATGTAACCACCAGCATATGGGAACCATGCATTATTAGAAATCATTACCTATAACCAGCAACATAGTTCTATACCCACAATTTATATTATCTGTGTAGTTAATACACATATAACTGGAAGTTTCTGAAACTCCAAACGCAGACATTTTAATATATGACACTTCACTGCCCTGCTCATATTTCGTTAAAATAGGCCAACCCCTCTTCCCAGTAATATCACATGGTTGAATTTGCCCTCCTAATTTACAAATAAAAATATTTAGCAAACATTCTATTTCCCTCTCACCCATCTCTTCTGACCGCATCTACTTTTCCGTCCCTGCTGCATGAGGCACCATTTAACATACGTAACATTATTCATTGTGTTCACTACTTGTTCAAAGGTCTATACCATAAATATCTTTAAAAAATGTGAAATCCCAATCCCGTTATACAATTATCAGGAAGTCCATTAAAACAGCTAACATTACATACTTGCAATTTTAAAAAGTATTTTATGCAATCATTTAGTTTACTATAACATCTTAAGACATCACTTATGAATATAGTCATACTAAACTACATAAACCCAAATATGGATTGGCAAGGAATAACCATCATATAGCAACACAAGGGGAAATTCAACCTAATCAAAACTTTCTGCAGTGGCTAAAATGAATTCACGAAGCTCTGCCCATCGATTGGTGTTTACTGGTCACCTGTTGGAAACAAAACCTTATAACAATGGTTAATTCTTTCAAATAGGTCTTGAACCTCATCCATGTCAACTAAGAACACAGTATAGGCCCACCTATAACTAACTCATAAGGGGTAGATAGTAATCCCATCTCTATTATTCTCCAAAGGCAGAGGAGCTAGAGTTAAGAAGCATAGATAGTATTTAACCCCAACATCTTCTTTATGTGATTTCTAATTCATCTTATCCTGGTTCTGCAACATTCCTACAATGTGATGCATTACCACTGGTACCCGTAAGTTCCAAAAACACCTGTCAAGTTAGGTGAATCATATCTCCTTGCAAATGGGAACTCGTATATAGGTGAAAAGGATGTATATTTTGGATGCACACTTTAACAAAGACCGGAAATCAACCAAAGGCTTTCCATCTTAAAATGTCAACTTTTAAATTTGGAGCATATTAAGCATCTTAGATAACACTGAACATAAAACATTTACCCTCATATGTTGGAAAGTATGATTACAATATGCTTTGGATAGGCCATACCTTCTCAAATTTAAAAGAAGTCAATAATAAATCAATATTCGAAGGCATTTGCAACACTGGAGTATATGATATTGCACACAAAAAATTTAACTTTGTATACTGTATATCTCTTCCTCCCCCCTGTATGTGCAACGCACTTAGCTGCTGCTAAACTATTGGTGAATTAATAACCTGGGTCCATAGTATAACGGAAGGAATATGCAACATATATAGACCATCAGACCTAGCAAAGGCACATCTTTCCCATTTTGGTATTTCATAGAACAATGATGTTGCAACATAAGCAGAGTTTGTGTACAAATTTAGGGCCTGATTTATGTGCAGGGCTGTTAAGGCCAATATAAGTTCAACTGCCTTAGCAGAGTGGGTAGGAGGCAAAGCCCACTTACCTAGTACTGCTGGTTCATTGTCATTTAGAACTACTGCTGCACATCCAGTAAACCGTATAACATTCTCTGGGTTCAGAGGTGAGGACCCATCAATGTACACATAAATTCTGTCAGAAAGGATCTTCTGGTGCATTGCTGAAAAAGGATGTCCGACCTGAGAGTCAGCTCTTTTATTTATACATTACCAGTGTTGGACTGGGGTGTCTGGGGGCCCACCCCACGCTTGGATGTGAGTATTACCAGCCTATATTCCAGCCACATGCACAGAAACATTACATCAAACCATATTGTCCCTACGTATACATTCAAGATGCCACAAATGAGCTTACTTAACTCTGAGTACGGGTGCCCACTGGGGATGCCCTGGTAACCCTGTGGGTCATTCTGAGCCCTTTTTAATCCAATACTGTAACAATTAACCTTTTATATTTTCATACTCCACGTGAAACTGCTACTCTTTACATTACCAAACTTTTATTTATGACAAATTGCAATAACATCCAGATCCATAAAAGCTATTCTATTCCTTAACTGGTCGCATCCTGCAACAAGAAACTTCAAAACAATTAATGTTACATAGCTAAGTAATCCTAATGAATAATTTTTTAACTATTGATTCGCAGACCCTTTATTGCTGACATCATAACTGGCTTAAATTCACCAGTCAGTGGCATTTTATGTCCAAATGAACACACATCCCTGATGGGGGGGGTCATCACATCACACAAAGCGAGGAGGGGCAGTCTCCACACACACACACCAAATTCCTTTGGGAGGGTCTCACTCCAGAAATGATCTTTACCCAGCACTTACAGCTGAACCTTCCTAGTACTTACTATTCTGCTCCCTTCATTTTAGCAGAAATTAACAAGTACTGCCAACTTTCTTAACCCAACTATATCACAACTATGAAACACAATGTGTACTTACACATACTCATAACATACTTAATACACACATTAATACTCAACAGCCACCTAGAGCATCCTTAACCTCCTTTCCACACAGACACACTGATACAGCCAAGCTACATGTATATAACAAGAAAAGAGAGGTCACCCCATCAATCTTCAGACTTGCAAATGTTAACCTCCTAACCGAACAATAAGAACTACAAACAAATACCTAGTAAAATAATATTTAGGTATCTTGTCACCAAATCTGACCCAACAGAACAGCACACATAGTATATAAACCTTCTAATGCCTGGTTCATGTTGCTACTATCTATTTTTCAGATCGACCTATTAATCCAATAAGGCACATCTGTGGCCATATGCACTATGCTGCCATCCTAGTGCCATCGTACTAAAGACAAAAGTTTCTAGCCAGCTTATATAAATGAAACATGGGTAGGAACTTATTTAAAAGGGGAACCTAATTAATTAATTAATTAATTAATTATGACTTTTTATTAAATAACCCATGCAAGAAATATATACATATATTCCCTGTAAATTTACTCAGCTCAGTTCCCAGAGTTCCTGAGATGTGTGAAACCTCCCTGTATTAACCTTGGAAGGGTTAAATCACTCTTCCCCCTCCCCTCTCTGCCTGCTAAATGCTGACATCTGGTCACTAAAAATTAACTCCAGGGGAGAAGCACCAAGAGATGTTTGAACTACATTGATAGACTTAATCTAGGGACAAAATATTTAAATTTTCCTTTATCCAAATATAAACCTGTCTCACCCATAATCCAACCCCTCATACAAATAACAGGAAGAAACTTTAATTTGGTTATTTCATGGCTTAACCCTTTCGCTGCCAGCCTACCTGCAGCATTTGCCACTCCCTGTTGCCAGACGATGTTTCACCATTTTGCGCTACACATATTCAACTGTCATTTTTGAAGGGATTTCCAGGGATTTCCCAGGAAAATTATATATTGTTTTTTTCAACAGAGTCTGGGCTTTAACATGAAATGTCTTGTTTGTATTTTTTAGGTGTATTCTCAATTTTTTTGGGTGAAATGTGTGAAAAAAAATAAAAAAAAACCATTTTTTTACAATTTGTAGAGTTTTTTTGTAATAAAAAATGTAAGTTTGTCAATAAAATCTTATTGCGTGAGAAACCCCAATTTCTCCCGGTTACAGCGATACCACATATGTATAGGTAGACACCCTTTCCTGCCCAGAAGCCTTTTATAGCTGCTGGATGACAAATGGTTAATTAAAAAAAAAAATGACATAGGGTCCCCCTTCCCGGGGAGGGGGACCCCATTTTTTTTTGGATTTTGAAGGGTTAAAAACCCTTCAAAATCCAAAAAAAAAAATGACGTGGGGTCCCCCTTACCCAAAGTAACCAGCCCGGGACCAGCTATGGGGGCTTGTAGGCACAGAGTGGGGGGGCCAGCTTTGGTGGCCCCCCCACCCTGCAGCCTACGAGCCCACATAGCCTATGTGGGCCCGGGCTCTTCTGCCCCCCCCTGGCCTTTGGGGAGGCAGGTAATGGGGGTGCGGGGGTTAATGGCAAGCCACCCGCTAGGGCAGGTGACTTGCCACCCCCCCAGCCTTGTGAACTGGTATAAGGGGTCTCATGGACCCCTTACCAGCTCACAAAGGGTTAATGTGAAAAAAAAACACCACACAATAATAAAAAGTATTTTATTAGAAAAAAAAAAAATTTTTTTTTACTGTACTTACCTTCGATTGCAAGCTCTTGTCCCTCGCCGCTCAGCTGACAGATGCCGGTGATCGGCATCCAGAGAAGGAGAAGGCAGGAGATCAGAGGATCTCCTGTCACCTCCTTCCCCTGTGCCGATCACCGGCATCTGAGAAGCTGAGAAGGCTGAAGCCTGAGATCGGGGCCGGGATGACTTCATAAGCCCCGCCCCCAAGGGGGCGGGGCTTAGAGGCATGATGGCGGCCGCCATCGTGCAGAAGAGAGGAGAGAGCCTCCCAGGCTCTCTCCTGAAGATCGGTAAGTCCTGGGGGGGGATCGGAGGCCCCCCAGGTGAAGAGGAGGGACAGCGGGAGCCAGCGCACACACAGGTAAGTGAATGTCATTTTTATTTTTTTTTTTTTTTACAGTTAGAAGCTGCTGCTGCAGAAGCGGGGGGGGGGGCGGCCTATTCCGGGGGCTCTCCTGGAGCCATCCGACCCCCCACGGGGGATCGGATGGCACCAAATTAAAGAGGAGACCCGGCCGGATCCAACAAGGGGTCAGGTGAGTATTTGTTGTTTTTACTTTTTAAACTACAAGCGAGGAAAGTCAAGCACCGAAACACCTACGGGCTTGGCACTTAAGGCCCAGCCAAGCCAGCACGTAGGTGTTACGTGCTTGGCAACAAAAGGGTTAAGACAGATGATTCCATTGATTGATCCATCCATCCAATCTGGATTGAACACAAACAGTGAGACATTAATACATTTCCTGATTGCAATCACTTATATTATACATACACACATAAACCCCCCATGCATAGCATGCACATGCATTAACAAACACATTACCATAAACAAATAAACACAATTAGACAAACATGAGCTCATTTATAACCACGTGGATATTCTTTATATTGGTACCATATCTTAAAAGGATGTCCATAAAGCTTATTAACTCGCCACAGCTAAGTTAAACGTCAAAATATCACTTAAACAAACTTATTGCTATACATATCATATACATAGGTATATTTGTCAAGAAACGTAAAACAGTTACTTGTTCAATGCGTTACAATCAACAAAGGGGGGGGGGGGTTGCTCTCCCCCTCTCTCCCTCACTTATACACACACAAGGCAGAGTGGAGGAGGGAGGGAGAGCAACTGCTGGAAAAAAAAGAACATGTCATTTCTACCTCTGAAATGATTTTAGAAGTTTCCAGTTATTTGGTAGGTACCAGAGTTGCAGAAACAGGCACTAATGATACAGCAACATACAACAATTATACTTAAGACAACTGGGGCTGCTCCACACCGCAATGTGGAGCCTTTGCCGCTCAGTGAAAACAATAAAACAGTACAGTACAATCAGTACAACATTGAACACAATTTCAACATAAAACGTAAGACAAGCCATAGGCTATAATAATCTCTATGGGACCCTCGCGTCAGCTCGACAGCTAGGTCCACATGCGCATTTCATAAGCTTATAACTCAACTCATAACTCATATCTTCATCAAAACTATTATGGCAGTCCACCCGTGGTCGACCTGACCTGGCTGCCTATACACCTTAAACTGGGCTTTAATTTCAACCAGAGGTTATAACCCATCCACAATATTCTTTAAACACATATAAAATCTCAAATATCAACCAGAGGTTGTTTAAACACATAAAAAATCTTAAAATTCAACCAGAGGTTATAAAACTACTACAAAACTTATTTTCAATAAACATTGCATTTCCCAGAAGTGCTGTTCACATTTACCCAACCCAACTCCACTTACTTGACATATGGTGACCAAAGGAAAAAATGAAACAGTGCAGACAGAATTTTTGCAAAGCACGGTATCTGCTTACCTAGATGCGCAACTGCACTGATCGATTTATCCAATAGTCGTCAAGAAGCATTGGTTGGCATAAATCACGTCGGGAAGTCACCAAATGTTGTGAAAAAAATATATTCAGAAGCAAAATGTCTTCAGGAAATGCAATATTTATTCGGTTAACCGGGGGCCGATATTCCTCGAATGCCCAATACAACAGTTTCTCGGAGTTGCTTAAATACAGCTTCAGACAAAGAATCTTAAATGACCATCTGGATTGGTTGGCTTGACACATGTAAAGATTGGAATGGCTATTTCAAACATACACAGACATATATGGAAGGTATAGCTCGGACATAAAGAACATCTGTTTCTCATCAAGCAGACACAACATTCCATTCTTGGTAATGGTTTAAACCTATGAGGAGGGAGGGGTGAGAACCTCTCCATCCACTGGAGATGTGAGAGATGGCATTCAGGCGGCTCATAAATTTATTCTGAATTTAATATCTAATTTCCCACTTCAGTGATTACTCACCTGTAAAATGGGTATTATAAGTATGTCACACACCCCACTTCACCCGCCCTCTTCGGTATCCTGGCTCTTTATATGGTGAAGTTTTGTTCTTTACGTTGAGGGTTACATTGTTTGGTTCTGGTACCTTGTCTTACTGCTGTTCTAACACTGGGAGGTTCTTGGGAGGTACCAGGTATGTATAGACCGGGAGGGGCCTGTTGAAGTTTTTGGAGAGTTCTCTGCAATGCTGCCACCTAGCGGTGCGTTAACCCTAGTGTAATTATTAATGTTTGAAGTGGGGTGTGTGACATACTTATAATACCCATTTTACAGGTGAGTAATCACAAAATGGTATTATTGGTGCCCCGGGGGCAAGAACCAGAACCCAGGATAGTCAAAATCCTGGGTTTTGGTCCACTTTAAATAGATCCATATAGATCAAAATAGGGTGGCAAATTAAGGATCAAAGGATGAATGTAGTGCCAACAACTACCAACTAATTAAACCAGTTGGGGATGTCCCCAAGCGCGTTACCCGGGGCAGAAGGGGGGATCTCTTACCTTACATCCTCGGCCCCTCCGGAAAAATCCAGCACTGGCTGATTGGCTGGCGCGGTCTCCTGGCTGCTGGCGGGCCCGGCCCCCATGTGACCGCGCAGTCCAGTCAGAGCGCAGGATTTCTCTGGGGGGCCGAGGAGTACAGTAAGAGAGCTCCCGTTCTGCGCTTGTCACCCGCGCAGGGTCATCCACAATTAGGATTACGTTCAATAACTACCAACTACAAACTCTAATATAATCAGTAAAGTGCCATTGTGCTGTAAACATATATATGCAATATAAAATCAAAATGTGAAACCCCTAAAGAGATAATACACACTTAAACTGGACCTTCACCCTGAATAAGAGCCTATCTTTTATATGTTTCCCCCCCGTACATACAGATTGCTCACATTAATCCGGACCTTCACCCGGAATAAGAGTCTGTCTTATATGTTTCCCACACCCTGTACATACAGATTGGTCACATTAATCCGGACCTTCACCCGGAATAAGAGCCTATCTTATATGTTTCCCCCCTGTACATACAGATTGCTCACATTAATCCAGACCTTCACCCGGAATAAGAGCCTATCTTATATGTTTCCCCCCTGTACATACAGATTGCTCACATTAATCCGGACCTTCACCCTGAATAAGAGCCTATCTTATATGTTTCCCCCACCCTGTACATACATATTGCCCACATTAATCCGGACCTTCACCCTGAATAAGAGCCTATCTTATATGTTTCCCACACCCTGTACATACAGATTGCTCACATTAATCCGGACCTTCCCTCTGAATAAGAGCCTATCTTATATGTTTCCCACACCCTGTACATACAGATTGCTCACATTAAAAATCACCCTACCTGCATCTACTGCATGTTATGAGCCTCATGGCAGCTCATGGATCATTTGGCAGCCTGCAAACAGGAAGTGTCTTCTGACTGTGCTGCTCGGCATTCTGGGACCCCAGCTCTGTTCTGCTTGTGCAAAGCACAGCTATAACCCTCCCTCTGTACTTTATCCCGCTCTCCTCCCCTCAGTATGTGTGATGCTTCTTAGTCAAGATGGCGGTGCCCGTATCCTAGAGTCCTGAGCAGAGTTGCAGCCCAGTGGGGGAAAAGAATAATAAGTAGGTGACTAAAAACTTAAAATATATTAATTTTAGATGCTGGGGATGAGTTTTTAAGGGTTTGGGCTTTTCATTAAATCATGCTGAAGGTCCAGTTTAAATCAAACAAAATGCATGACTATATAAGGTACTTACAATTTCATCCAGTAAATGGGCCACTGACATAGAACCCCCCCCCCCACACGCGCGTTTCGCAGTGCAGGTGCCACTTTATCAAGGAAACCTTGATAAAGGTTTATCATCTTTTAAGGTGAGTCTGATTCTGCCCCAATAAAGAACAGCTATTGCTATTGGGATTTTCCTGACGTTTTCTTTGTCACATTTTACAGCAAACACCACGGCCCGTAAACAGCTTACAACACACCAGAGGGATCTCATCGTTGGAAGGCATCGGTCAGGAGAAGGGTACAAAAAAATTTCCAAGGCATTAGATGTGCCGTGGAACACAGTGAAGTCGGTCATCAAGAAGTGGATAAAGTTTGGCACGACGGTGACGTTACCAAGAACTGGACGTCCCTTGAAAACGGATAAAAATACGAGAGCAAAACTGGTCCCAGACGCTGTCCAGAAGCCTACAGCAACATTAGAGGAGCTGCAGGAAGTTCTGGCAAGTACTGTCTGTGCACTGCATGTGATAACAGGCTCCTGTGTTATTCAAATGTCTGGGCTTTGGGGTTGGGTGGTAAGACAGGAGGCCAAGGATGGACGTTCAAAACTGTGCATCAACCATGGTGACAAAATTAGTGACCACACACAAGAGAATTACACACAGTGCACACCAGTGAATAAACATATTTGCGACCACACACAAGTATATTACACACAGTGGACACACCAGTGAACAAAACACTATATCAGTGACTACACACAAGAGAATTACACACAGTGCACACACCAGTGAATAAACATTATATTTGTGACCACACACAAGAGAATTACACACAGTGGACACACCAGTGAATAAAACACTATATCAGTGACTACACACAAGTGAATTACACACAGTGGACACACCAGTGAACAAAACACTATATCAGTGACTACACACCAGTGAATAAACACCATATCAGTGACCACACACGTGAATTACACACAGTGGACACACCAGTGATTAAACACTATATGAGTAACCACACACAAGTGAATTACACACAGTGGACACCCCAGTGAATAAACACCATATCAGTGACCACACACAAGTGAATTACACACAGTGGACACACCAGTGAATAAACACCATATCAGTGACCACACACAAGTGAATTACACACAGTGGACACCCCAGTGAATAAACACCATATCAGTGACCACACACAAGTGAATTACACACAGTGGACACACCAGTGAATAAACACCATATCAGTGACCACACACAAGTGAATTACACACAGTGGACACACCAGTGAATAAACACTATATTCTAAGTATGTCACACACCCCGCTTCAAGATATCCATAACTTGTGGGTAGTACTGACCTGTAGATGGCGATCTTGCAGAGATGTAAGGAAAAAGAAAGCCCCTCCCGGTCCATAAATACCTGGGACCTACCACTCATTACCCAGTCTTCATCTCTGCAGACGGCGAGCAAGTCAGAAGATGTGATCTCCTCCTTGCACAGGGGGATTTCAGGTAGCCGGGATGACTTCCGGCCCGCTTTTTATCTATTTCCGCCTGGATCCCTTGTTGATTCCCTGCCTCCCAGCCTAGGCTGCGGTCCGGGCGAGGGTAGTATGGCACCCTAGGTGCTTAGGAGCAAAGCTCCACCGTGAGACCCTGTACTAGAGGGTAGGCGTTATCCGGGTTGGTGACCCCGGTTTGGGATGCCCTGTCCCCTGGCCATTACACCCTGGGTGGTTCCCCCTCTCCGGATGCCCTTCTCCTTAGAGGGGGGGCCTTCTCCCGTGTTCTTGGAGTTTGTTTCATTTTATTTTATTATTGTGTGTCTGTGTCTTTAAACTTTCACTGTTCCTTTCCCTGGCCGGCGCCGCTGCCGCCGCGGCGCCGGTCTCTCAGGCGGCATGGCGGAGGGGAGCTTCTCCCCTCATGTGCTTGTAGGGGGCGGGGCCGGGCATTCGGTGCGACGCCGCGGCCCGCCCCCGTGCGGCAGGCGCCGCTGCGAGCCCGGTTCCCGGCTCTGCTGGGAGATGCGCCGGCCTCTATTGCCGCGGCGTCTCCCAGCTGTTATGCCGGAGGGGAGCTTCTCCCCTCATGTTTGATTGTAGGGGGCGGGGCCGGGCGTTCGGCGCGTCGCCGCGGCCCGCCCCCGTACGGCAGGTGCCGCTGCGGAGCCTGGCTCCGGCTCCGAATGAGCTGCTTGCCGGTGGAAGCGGGGCGGAGCAAGGCACAACGCGCGATCCGCGCTGGCCACGCCCCCTTCTCCTCTCTCCCTCCCTCTCTCTCTCTCCGCATTGTGGCGTGTGGACGCCATTACAGCTCCGTGAGTGGCCCTGTGGGCCTCCTTTATTACTATATATGTATTGTGTCATCTTACTATGTGCATGCCATGTTTATGGTGGTTTTTATTTATGTCTTTCAGGCGGACCTACATTGGTGTTAGGGGGTTTCTCCCGGTCCTAGGGTCCCTGGGTTCAAATTGGGGCTTACTGTAAATCCTCCCACTGGGGACATTAAAGGGGCATCCCGGGTTGCTTATACGCGTAATTCCCTCGGTCATTGCGACTACCTATAAGTTCACCGTATGGAGGCATCCCCGGATACTGGGCTCCCTTCGGGGCAATCCCGGAAGTGTATGGGGTATCCCTTACGGGGGATGATTTGTTCCTTTGCGTACCATGTGCGCAGCAGACTATTAAGCGGCAATCCGGACCCCAGGCGTCTGGTTCTGCACCGCCAGTCCCTTCTCCTTCCCCTCCCCGATTGATCCGTGCCCCGTGTGACGTTGTCATGAGTGGGGAGTCGCAATCTGATGTGTGCGCCAGATTGGCCAATCTTGAAAAATTATTTTCTAGCACGGTTGCCAGAAAGGCTCCAGCTAAGAGAAAGCACTTGTCACCGGCCACGCCGGTGGTTGACTTTGATGATTTTGATTATACGGATTGGTCCGATTACTCCCTACTTGAGGAAGGGGAGTTATATGAGGAATCTGATAATTCGGACGATCAGCAGTTTGTTGGCGCTGATACCGAGCGGGGCTTGGGGAGTTCCTCGGATACTCCTAACATTCTGGCTCAGATGTTTGAGGTTTTGGCTATTTCTCCTCCTGAGGCGGCTCCTCAGCAACAGGGGGAGTTTTTCGAGGAATCTAGGCCGCGCTTGGAATTATCACTAAGGAATGGGAGAGGCCTGCTCGGCTCCCAGGTGTTCCTCAGGGTTGGGATAAAAAATATCCCTTTCCTTTGGATACGGTTAAGCGTTGGGCGTCTCCTCCTGAGGTGGATGCCCCGATTTTGGGGTTGTCCAACACCGCTGTTTTAAATTCTCCTGATTGTTCCACTCTTAAAGATGGTGAGGATAAACGCATTGACCAGATGGCTAGTCATGGTTTTGCCAGTGTTGGGTCAGCCATGCGGCCTGTCTGTGCTTCGGCGCTATTGGTGGTGGCTACCAGGTCGGTGGTCAGGGACCTGTTGACTGCTTCCGGGCTAGATCCGGTTAGTGACGAGTTCCTTGGCCTTAAACGGTGTGAATTGTTTTTGTCATTTGTGCTAGCTGCCTTGGATGACACTCTGATGATGTGTGGCAGAACGTCGGCCCTGCTGGTGGCTATTCAGCGTTCGGTTTGGTTGCGCCAGTGGGCGGCTGATTTTGTGTCCAAAAAGTCGCTTACGGCTCTTCCTTTTGTGGGATTGCGGCTCTTTGGAGAAAAATTGGATTCCGTCGCCAAAGGCGGTAAGTTACCTCAACGCAGGAAGCAACGCCGTCCCTTTCGGGGGGTGGTTTCCTTTGCTCCTTCCTTTAGTGGGGCCAGAGCTGGTAGAGGATTTGCTTTCCCCTCATCCAGAGGAGATTCCTGGAATAGGGGCAGGGGGCGTGCCCGTCCAGGATACAGTTGGGGCTCTAAGTTGTAGGGAATTTTCTATTTCCAGAATTCTGGAGTTTCTTCAACATGGTCTGGACCTGGGGCTCCAGCTTAGTACTCTGAAGGGGCAGGTTTCTGCCCTGGCGGTGTTCTTTCAAAGGTCTTTTGCTCTTCATCCTTTGGTTAAGACCTTTTTCCAGGGGGTTACGCATGTGCGGCCTCCTAGGAAGCCTTTGCTCCCAGTTTGGGACTTGAATTTGGTTCTTCAGGGTCCTCCTTTTGAGCCTTTGCATGATATTGCCTTGTCCTCGCTTACGCAGAAGGTGGCTTTTTTGGTAGCTATCACTTCTGTTCAGCGTGTTTCTGAGTTGGCGGCTTTGTCCATTCAAGCTCCGTATTTTGAGAGGCATCAGGACAAGGTGGTTTTCCGTTTCAAGCCGGATTTCCTTCCTAAGGTGGTTTCCGCTTTTCACCTAAATCAGGACATTGTTCTGCCCTCCCTGTGTCCTAATTCCAGCAATGACAAGGAGAGGGCTCTGCATTCTTTGGATGTGGTTCGCGTTGTGAAGTACTATTTGGTGGTAACGTCTTCCTTTCGACGGATGCCTTTTTTGTGGTGCCCTCCGGGCCCAGGAAAGGTTTGGCGCCCGCCAAGTCTTCCATTAGTAAATGGATTCTTCAGGCCATTGTTGGGGCCTATTCTGCCAAGGGGAAGGTTCCCCCTTTTCATGTTACTGCTCATTCTACTCGTGCGGTTGGGGCGTCCTGGGCTTTCCAGCACCAGGCCTCTGTTGAGCAGGTTTGTAAGGCCGCTACTTGGTCTTCTGTTCACACTTTTTCCAAGTTTTACAAGGTTGATGTTCGGGCCTCAGCGGATGCTGTTTTTGGCCGCAAAGTTCTGCATGCTGCAGTGGTTTAAGTTGTGCTTTTTGAATTGTTTTGGATCCCTGCCCTTTATGGACACTGCTATTGGATGTCCCACAGGTTATGGATATCTTGAAGCGGGGTGTGTGACATACTTAGAATAATACCATTTTGTGAATACTCACCTGTAAAATGGGTATTATAAGTATGTCACACACCCCGCTTCACCCGCCCTTTTGTATTCTGGATCCTTTATATTGTGAACTTTGCGTTGTTATGACTTATATTTGGCTCTTCCTGGTCCCTTTCCTTACTGCTATCTTTATACTGGGTAATGAGTGGGAGGTCCCAGGTATTTATGGACCGGGAGGGGCTTTCTTTTTCCTTACATCTCTGCAAGATCGCCATCTACAGGTCAGTACTACCCACAGGTTATGGATATCTTGAAGCGGGGTGTGTGACATACTTATAATACCCATTTTACAGGTGAGTATTCACAAAATGGTATTATTAGTGACCACACACAAGTGAATTACACACAGTGGACACACCAGTGAATAAACACTATATCAGTGACCACACACAAGTGAATTACACACAGTGGACACACCAGTGAATAAACACTATATTAGTGACCACACACAAGTGAATTACACACAGTGGACACACCAGTGAATAAACATTATATTCATGACCACACACAAGAGAATTACACACAGTGGACACACCAGTGAATAAATATATTTGCGACCACACACAAGTATATTACACACAGTGGACACACCAGTGAATAAACTCTAAATTCATGACCACACACAAGAGAATTACACACAGTGGACACCCCAGTGAATAAACACCATATCAGTGACCACACACAAGAGAATTGCAGACAGTGGACACACCAGTGAATAAACACTATATTAGTGACTACACACAAGTGAATTACACACAGTGGACACACCAGTGAATAAACATTATATTAGTGACCACACACAAGAGAATTACACACAGTGGACACCCCAGTGAATAAACACCATATCAGTGACCACACACAAGTGAATTGCAGACAGTGGACACACCAGTGAATAAACACTATATCAGTGACTACACACAGGTGAATAACACGCTAAGGGGCAGTGAAGTGCTTATGTGCCCAGAGTGGTGGGCTGCCCTAAACCTAGGGTCTGGGGTGGGGGGTTAGTTGCCTTGCACAAGGGCACTTCATGGGAAGGAATCAAACCTGCCACCCAAGAAGTGGACTGGCCATAGGGAGACCTGGGACAATACCCGGTGGGCCTCACTGCTTCAGGAACCACGAATGCTATAGCCCCATCATCATGGTGGGGGGCCTCGACAAGGATGTCTCGGACCGTCCAAGGGCTGTTTTTTTGGCCCCATCCGCCACTGCTGCAACTCTCTCTCTCTTGGGGTCTCAAGGCTGATTCCCTACATTTAGGCCATGACTGCCTCCCCTTCTCTTTCAATGGTGGAAACTGGGACACCTCCTTGTTAAAGGACATGGCAGACCTGGAAATTCGGGTTGATGATACAGACCATCTGGAGTTATCCAAATTATTTGAGGATTTTCCTGAAGAGATTTTCTCGCTCAGCGCATAGTGATATGAGGCGAGTTTTCTTCTATTTAAAGAGGAACATTGCGTTGAAACCTCCCCCCAAACCTCCCGGAACTGCTGCCCCCCATCCGGTTTTACCTTTCGGTAATCTTTACTCGCATCACCAGGGCATCCATCGTCTGAGTCCCTGGTGAGGCTAGAGGCGCTGAGCAAGTTGAGCAGAAATAGCCCAATTTGGAATCAGGGTGGGGAGCAGACAGGAGAAGTTTGGAGGGATTTCCATAACTCCCCAAAATGCCCGATTTTCCTCTTTAAGAGCATCTCCATCCTCGCCGTAACCCAATCTTTAATCTTTTATCACCCTCGAATAAACGCAATGACGAGAGTATTCTAGATAACACCAAGAGGGTCGCTCACCTGTTACCTGCACAGGTGAGTGCCGCTTCTCCCTGCAGGAGGGAGACCTCGATCAGCCCACTCCTGAGCGAGAAGTTTACTGTGTCTGTCCTATTTCTTTAGGAGGAAACTCCTACCGAGAGTCACGTGGTGATTAAACAGGAGATGGAGGAAGAGGCTGTGGATGCCGAGACACAGGGTGAAGAAGGAGCAAAGAATCACTACCTAGAAGCCAGCATGACGCATCAGCCCCTCCGTCACTCACCAGGTAAGAGGCCTCTACAGTATCACATTCAGGATGTCCGCTTGCATCCCTATTCCCACACTGCACTGCAGAGAATAGTAGAAGTCCGACAATAACAGCCAGCAAGAATAATCCAATAAAACCTGTTGTTTATTTTGATCCAATTAAAAGCATGTTCCCAAGCTCGTTATAAAACACTAACAAATCAGCTTGCTGGAAGTCGCATCTGAATTTGCGTTGATGCGTAATGAGCTATTGCTTCTTTAAAGTGGACCAACACCCACCCCTGATCGGCCTGGGAATCTATAAGAGGTATCTGGTTGAGCGTCTACTTCTGAGATTTCTCTGCGTAGCTGGGATAGGAACTCATATGATGCTCCACACAGACTCTTGGCCCCCACCTTTGGGAGCAGTTACAGCCAGGCATTCTCACACGGACAAGAACATAAACATAAATCAGCGATACTTCTAAGAAACAACGTGGAATGTGCAACCGACCTTGTAGCTGAGCACATGTCCTTCAGAGAGGCGGGGGGGGGGGGGGGGGGGGAGAGAACATACAGATAAAACTCACAAGCACATCCCGTTACACTAGGTTATAATAACAAAGAGCATTTCTTATATTTTCTGGTAAATGAACATCTTAAAGCAAAACTCTAAGCCTCCAATCTAGGTTAAGCAAGCCTTAGCATATAGTGGATTATATCCCCCCCTTCAGTGACCTGGAATCAGGAGATTCCCAATAAAATACGACACCTAGAAATAAAGAGATATAAGCCCCTATACATAACATGACACCTACAATTTTCTACCCATGCCTTAATGTTTCTCAGTTGTGATTTTGTCTCTCTTTGTTTCTCTATTCTCCATTTAGAAGTGTCACCTGAGTCACATGACCGGGAATACCCTCCGAAATGGAGAATAGAGATTCGCATAAAACACAGAAGCTGGAGATACAAAATAACAAATGAGAAACTGTAATATAAAAAGGGGAGAAATAAGGGGGGGGGTGATCGGGACCAGTTGAGG
Organism: Gastrophryne carolinensis; assembly: GCA_027917425.1. Classification (NCBI taxonomy): domain Eukaryota; kingdom Metazoa; phylum Chordata; class Amphibia; order Anura; family Microhylidae; genus Gastrophryne; species Gastrophryne carolinensis. The sequence goes on from CM051237.1 coordinate 21,635,203, forward strand.
GCTTAGCCAGCCAAAAGCGCAGGGGGCGGGGCCATTTGCAATTCAAAACAGCAGAATTTCATGCATAAGGTGTCTGAAGAGGAATTTTGCGCTCGCTCCGATTATAAGCATGTAAAAAATGTTTTTAAAAAATTCTGGTTGGGGACCTCCAATACACATTGCGCTTACCATAAAGAACCGCATGGAAGCAAGGTGTAGGTAAGTCAAGATGCCTTTATTTAATACGACAGCTATACCATGACCTGGATCAGTGGTCCCCAACCTGGAGGTCAGAAGCCATATGTGGGTCGCGGAGCCTTGCTGTGTGGCTCGGGGGGGCTGTATGCTAGACTAAAACATTTGTGGAGGCGGGGGGAGAGTACTTAGTGCCCAGGGGTCAGAATTTTCAGAACTGTGCATGAGTTGGGCAGTAGGCGAAATATGCCAACTTACCTGTTTTGGCAACTTCCAGCGCTATCCTCAGTTTCCAAGAAATATAGGGTGGCCATCGGGACCAGTTAGGGGCTTAGCCGGCCAAAAGTGCATGGGGCGGGGCCATTTGTGTTTCAAAAACAAATGAGAAACAGTAAAAAAAAAAAAAAAAGAAGAAATATTCTTTTTTAAAAAGGGCATCAGGACTAGTTAAAGTGGACCAAAAACCACTGCAATTGGCCCGGGAATCTATAAGATTCCTGGGCTGATTGATTCCCTCCCCCGGGGCATCCAAAATCGAGATGCCGCGCTGTGTGAAACCCCCCAGTTCGCCCCATACACTTACCTTGTTTCCCGGGCCAGCGGCAGGTATCTGTGAATTGCTGGCGCGGGCGCGCTCCCTGTTAGAGGGGAGCGGGGGATGCGGCCACCAGCATGCTTGGAGCCGCTGGCCGTAAACGAAGGCTTAGATGACGTCATGTCAGTGGCTGCGAGCGTGCTGATGCGACGAGCGGCCGCGCATGCACTGTAGGACCAGGAAGATGTGAGCTGGCATCCGTGATCTGCGGGGTTTCACACAGCGGGGCATTCCTGATCAGGGAAAGGACCAAAACCCAGGATAGTCAAAACCCAGGATAGTTTTGGTCCACTTTAAGGCTTAGCCAGCCAACAGCGCAAGGGGCGGGGCCTTTGGTGCATCAAAACAGCAGAATTTCAGACGGGAAGAGGAATTTTGTGCGCTTCGTGTGCCATGCCCGTGCACGAAACCATGAATCGGGCAACTAGGCGCATGCAGAATCATTAGCGCTTGGTTTGAGGTTTTTAGACATACAACCCTAACGTGTTACAGAGCAGGGAGCTGATACATTACACAGCAGGGGAGGGAGATGCTGCAGCACCAGGTAAAAATAAAACCTCCCAGCGCAAGATTCATTGCGTTCAATAGTTCTGTCTCTGAATATACCCCACATTACCAACTGGTCCAAGTGGTCTTGCTGTGTCCTGTGATCCAGCGTCTCTCCCAGATGCCAGACGATGGCTGCCGCACTCCTACCATGTATTAGGGTAATATGGGTGCACGGTCAGCGGCGACACCATAGACCCAAGCTAGTAAGAAGACCAGCGCACCAGCAGATCTTGTATTAATCCAAAAGTGATTACATTGCCATAGTCAACGTTTCGGGGGTTAAGAAGAGACCCCCTTTGTCAGGACGAGAAGAATACCAAGTTTATTCTTTTTTAGTATTTTCTCGTCAGGACGAGCAGAATAAACTCGGTATTATGAGTCTCTGCTTAACCCCCGAAGCGTTGACTATGGCAATGTAACCACTTTTGGATTAATACATTTGCCTGATCTTCAAGATCTGCTGGTGTGCTGGCCTTCTTGCTGTCTCCCAGATGCCAGTTGCACATCCGTGTGAACACGGCCTGGAAATGCTTGACAACCTGGTGCGTATTACCATCAGAAATGGGGAAAGCGACAAATGACCCGCGTCACAAAAGGGGACGAGTCCATCTGCCTTCAGCGAAAAAAAAGTGATAGTCACCGTGTTCGCCTGTCCCAAAAACACTATATTCATATCAGTCATGTTGCTGTGCGCTATCCTTACTATCATGTATGATTAAGGGCTGCGTTCATCCCGAAACGCGTTACAAGGTCCCTGTGGTGGGATTAATTCTTATTGATCTGAAAGATGTATGCTGGACGTTGATTACTTTTTCTGTGTCGATTCATGCTCCATTTTAAAGTTCTGGATTAAAAGCTAAGTTTTAATTTACTAGCAAGCTGGACACCTGAATGTTTGATCCTTACTATCTTGCCAGATACAAAGTAGGGATTCGCTAAGAGTGGTAGTTTGATATTCTGATCGTAGCTCAAAACGCATCAGCGCAGTTTCAGATGTAATCGTCAGCGACAGTAATAAAATTAAATGTCACGCTTTATTGTATTGTTCCCGCTGGCTTCTATTGTTGACAACCTATCCAGCCAGTGTGTTTACGTGTGTTTCCTGCAGATGGATCCAGTAGCAGAAGCACCCCGCAGAGCTCTCCCCGCTCGCCCTATTCCACCGACAAGGATCACATGACTTCACCCAGTGATCAGGTATATACACCAGGGGGAGTCCCCCCACAAGATTTATAGTATTGCTTTGGAAAGGACCCTAAATTGATTCTCAGGCATTGCTGTGCAGGAGGCAGGTCACACAGGCGTCAACAGGAAGAATATTAACCTGCGGTCGTCCAGTTGTCGGGTGACACGAAAGAGATCTCTGAGGGGCGATGAAAGAGCGGCAGCAGAAGAGATGGGTGTAAGGAGTTACGGGTGGTGTAAAGAGGAGGAAGACTCTCCAGTGATTGGAGCAGGTGAGTAAGAGGTATCTGTCCTATATGTAAATACGATGGGTGGGCACTTTTTTCAGTTCACTAATCATATGACGTTCTCTCCCTTTGTCGAAACTACTCCTTCACCTTTAGACATCTCCCCCTTACAATCCTGGTGATAGGTCAATTTTCCTGGAAGATCCTGATTTGGGATGCCCCACTGTATGAACCCCCCAGATCTGCCACACAACTCACCTTCACTCTGTTTCCATACGGCAGGCACGGGCTCTTGTCCAATCAGTGCTTTATGCTGCGCGTACTAATGCATGTCACATAGTATATCATCTATATATATAGTATATCATATAACACTATATATGTCATATAGGGTTTTTTTGATGAAAGAATTTATCTGAATGGCTTTAGGGACTCGGCCCGCAACGGCAGCGCCGGTCTTCCATAAAGGTAAGCGATTGCAGGCCTGGGGGGGGGGGGGGGGGCTCACACAAGTGGGACATCCCGGATGCTGCAGGGCCACTTAATCAGCAGGCCATGGAGACATTATAGATGGTGATAGGTCCATTATAACCGGCAAACTACCAGAAAACACAGAACTGTATGGGGTCTAGCGGCAGCACTAAGCTTTAGCTCGGGTCAGGCGGGAATACTAATGGCCCATTTCCAGGAACACATTTATTGACTGCTCGTTCAGTAATCAAGCGATAGTACGACTTGTATGAGGTCATGGCGACTTGCACTTCTACGTGGACTACTTGTCGGCTAAATATTTATTAAAGTGGACCAACACCCACGGGTGATCGGCCCGGGAATCTATAAGATTCCCGGGCCGATCACCCCCCACCCCGCGGGACATCCGAGATCGGGATGTCCCGCGGGGTGAAACCCCCCCCAAACACCCCAACTCACCTACCTTATCTTCGGCGGCGGCCGGCTGCCGCCGCCTCCCTCGCACCCCTGTAGGCGTGCGCGCGCCGAAAGTGACGCGAGGGAGGCGGCGGCGGCGGCCGCCGCTTAGACGTTCCTTGTACGTTGGCGCTGGGAGCGGGGAGAGGTGAGTTATTCGGGGGGTTAGGGGGGGTTTCACACAGCGGGGCACCCCGATCGGGGGTGCCCCACCGAAGTGGACCAAGACCCAGGATAGTCAAAATCCTGGGTGTTGGTCCACTTTAAAGCAATCTTAATTACCCTGTTTCCCCAAAAATTAACCCTAGTAAGATTTTTTAGCATTTTTTGCTCATGCGTGAAATATAAGCCCTACCCCAAAAATAAAACCTAGTTACAATTCATAATCCAGCTGCCGGGCTTCAGCAGAGGGGCGGGGGTATCTGTAAAGGAGGGTGAGGACACATCACGGCTGTAAAGGAGGGTGAGGACAGATCACGGCTGTAAAGGAGGGTGAGGACAGATCACGGCTGTAAAGGAGGGTGAGGGCACATCACGGCTGTAAAGGAGGGTGAGGACACATCACGGCTGTAAAGGAGGGTGAGGACACATCATGGCTGTAAAGGAGGGTGAGGGCACATCACGGCTGTAAAGGAGGGTGAGGATACATCACGGCTGTAAAGGAGGGTGAGGATACATCACGGCTGTAAAGGAGAGTGAGGAAACATCACGGCTGTAAAGGAGGGTGAGGACACATCACGGCTGTAAAGGAGGGTGAGGACACATCACGGCTGTAAAGGAGGGTGAGGACACATCACGGCTGTAAAGGATGGCGAGTTCACATCACGACTGTGAAGGAGGGCGAGGACACATCACGGCTGTAAAGGAGAGCGAGGATACATCACAGCTGTAAAGGAAGATAAGGACACATCTAGGCTGTAAAGCAGGGTGAGGACACATCATGGCTGTAAAAGAGGGTGAGGACACATTACGGCTGTAAAGGAGAGAGAGGATACATCACAGCTGTAAAGGAGGATAAGAACACATCTAGGCTGTAAAGCAGGTGGAGGACACATCACGGCTGTAAAGGAGGGTGAGAACACATCACGGCTATAAAGGAGGGTGAGGACACATCACGGCTGTAAAGGAGAGTGAGGGCACATCACGGCTGTAAAGGAGAGTGAGGGCACATCATGGCTTTAAAGGAGAGTGAGGACACATCACAGCTGTAAAGTAGGGTGAGGACACATCACAGTTGTAAAGGAGAGTGAGGGCACATCATGGCTTTAAAGGAGGGTGAGGACACATCACGGCTGTAAAAGAGGGTGAGGACACATTACGGCTGTAAAGGAGAGCGAGGATACATCACAGCTGTAAAGGAGGATAAGAACACATATAGGCTGTAAAGCAGGTGGAAGACACATCACGGCTGTAAAGGAGGGTGAGGACACATCACAGCTGTAAAGGAGGGTGAGAACACATCACGGCTATAAAGGAGGGTGAGGACACATCACGGCTGTAAAGGAGAGTGAGGGCACATCATGGCTTTAAAGGAGAGTGGGGACACATCACAGCTGTAAAGTAGGGTGAGGACACATCAGAGCTGTAAATTAGGGTGAGGACACATCAGAGCTGTAAAGTAGAGTGAGGACACATCAGAGCTGTAAAGGGAGGGGGAGGACACATCACGGCTGTAAAAGAGGGTGAGGACACATTACGGCTGTAAAGGAGGATAAGAACACATATAGGCTGTAAAGCAGGTGGAGGACACATCATGGCTGTAAAGGAGGGTGAGGACACATCACGGCTGTAAAGGAGGGTGAGAACACATCACGGCTATAAGGCAGGGTGAGAACACATCACGGCTATAAAGGAGGGTGAGGACACATAACGGCTGTAAAGGGAGGGGGAGGACACATGAAGTCACACAGGTAAGCTTGTCTGTAGGGAGTGAAATGTTTGATCTTGCTGTCTCTACCCCAGCCTGCTGCCATGCCGGGAACATGGCCGAATCCCCTGTACTGTGCCTGTACTGTACTGAAGCCCCTGTACTGCCACCACCAACTTGCCAGACGGCTATAAGACATCCCCAGCCTGCTGTCGGTGGACCATGTTGTTGGCGTACACTGGCTTTCCGGATAAAGGAATTAATAATTCTGAAAAGGTTTAAGATAGATAGATATAAAACAGTGGGCCACGAAGCGTGGAAATGCTTCAAAATTGGCAACAAGTATATTTTAAGTCAGGATGGGAAATCTGATTTTAAGCAGAACAAAACCCAATTTGGGATGCCCTGCTATGTGAAACCCCCAAGATCGCCAGTAAAAACTCACCTTTCCCTGGTCTTACGGCACATACAGGGGCATTTGTCCAGAGTCATTTGGCGTGCATATTAATGCTCGACAAAATGCTCTGCACTCGGTAATCCGGAGTGAACGTGTCTGCATCATCAGATACAGATGCGCTCCTGCCCCCCCAGCCTACCTGAATGTGCAGGAGCGCATCTAAGCCCCTAAGCCCAGAGATGATGGGGATACGCCAGCTCTCGCTCTGGATTGTTTATATCGCCAAGGGAGTCGACTGAAAAAGTGAGTTTTGCGGTACCCCTGGGGGTGTGGGGGTTCACACAGCGAATTGGGTTGTCTCAGGGGAATGCAGCAGCCGGCCCTAGAATCTTTTTGTTCCACTGTAAAGTGGAAGTCTAGTTCAGTCCTGTCCCTACCCTGGCAGGGTAACAAAAACAAACATCTTACCTCGCCCAGGATCCAGCACAGTTCTCCCAGCATCTCGGGTTCTGGCCATATTGGACAAAATGTACAGAGTGGCAGGTCTGTCACCCAATCCTGTGCAGCAGTGTGACTGTACTGGTCATACACTCAAGTCCCACTGTCACTCAGGTCTACAGCTCCAGTGTGCCGTGATACAGGCCCGGTTGGCGTTAATTAGGTGGATACTAAAGGATTTCTCTACTGATAGGGTTGTAGAGTGCCCTACAAGAGGAGTGTCCTCCCCCGTTATCTTGCGGATCCATCTCGCAACCTCCCTCTAGACGTCTCTGATTTTTTCACTCTCCCAGAAAACATGCAATAACATGACTGGAGCTTTCTCACACATCCAACAGAGAGGGGAGACTGTTGGATAAAACCAATGCAACATCGGGGGTGTTCTGTACCAACGACTAAGAATTTTGTAGCCTGCTTCCTATTACAAATCACTGATGGATGCCTGTTGGGATAACTCCTCCCCCGTTATCTTGCGGATCCATCTCTCAACCTCCCTCCAGAAGTCTCTGATTTTCTCACTCTCCCAGAAAACATGCAATAACGTGCCAGGAGCTTTCTCACACTTCCATCAGAGAGGGGAGACTGTTGTTAAAACCAATGCAAAATCTGGGGTGTTCTGTACCAAGGATTAAGAATTGTGTAGCCTGCTTCCTGATACAAATTACTGATGGATGCCCGTTGGGATAACTCCAGAATCTTCCTATTTGAGTCAGGGCAAAGGACACTTTGAGGTCTCTGTTCCAGGATCCAACGAAGTTAGGGACAAAGGCCTCCCCTGGATCGATCAGGAATTTCTATATGAGCGTTGTTTTATTATTTTAATGTCCAAATGTAGCTCAGCGAACGGGGTGGGAGAGGTGGCTGTGGGGTTACAAAAAGCGTGGAGTTCCTCTTTAAGCACTATTTTTGTATTTCCTTCAGATGGACGATACGTGAACAGCGATTGTAAAATAGAAGAAGATGACATCGCTGTGGATTCTCATCCCGGAAGCCTGATTATTAGACAGCTTGACTCTGACACTGAAAGCACAGATCCATATTCTTGTTCTGAATGTGGGAAAGGTTTTCCCTGCAAATCTACTCTCGCCAGACACGAAAGAGGTCATACGAGAGAGAAGCCGTATTCATGCTCTGATTGTGGGAGAAGTTTTTCCTTTAAATCCGCTCTCATCACCCATGAAAGAGTTCACACGGGGGAGAAGCCCTATGCTTGTTCCGAATGCGGGAAATGTTTTACGCAGAAATCATCTCTCATCAAACATGAAAGAGGTCATAGCGGGGAGAGGCCGTTTTCGTGCGCCGAATGTGGGAAGTGTTTTCTCACCAAATTCACCCTGAACACGCATGAAATGGTTCATAAAGGAGTGAAGCGATATGCTTGCGCTGGATGTGGGAAGTGTTTTTTCTCCAATTCGGATCTTATCAAACACGAAAGAATTCATACAGGGGAGAAGCCGTATTCTTGTTTAGAATGTGGGAAAAATTTTTCCTTCCAGTCTGCGCTTATTGGACATAAACGAGTTCATACGGGGGAGAAACCATATGCTTGTGCTGAATGTGGAAAATGCTTTCCTACCAAATCCTCCCTTAACACGCATGAACTGATTCACTCAGGAAAAAAGCCATATCCTTGCGCTGTATGTGGGAAATCTTTTTCTCAGAAATCTACTCTTATCAAACATGAAAGGATTCATACGGGAGAGAAGCCTTTTACTTGTATTGAATGTGGGAAAAGTTTTTCTCAGAGATCAGCTCTTACCAGACATACAAGACTTCATACAGGAGATAATTGACATTACTGATTTAGTTAGGAAGGTACTTGCCAGCTCATCCCAGGATGCAGGAGACCAAATAGCTGAGGCCAGGAATACAGGAGGCCAAGGTCATAGAATAGTTGTAAGGAAGGAGTCCAGCGATTAAGCAATGTCTTAATACTTTTAGTATTCCATAAAAAGTTCCAGTAATAACATCAAACAGACCAAGCTGACATAAGCCCCACTTCATGATACGCTTCGGACCCCGTCAACTATGTGTCCTTAAACCGGGCCTTCAGCATCATTTAATGAAAAACCCAAACCTGTAAAAAACTATTCCCCAGCATCTAATATTAATATATTTTACATTCTTAGTCACGTATTATTATTTACCCCACTGGGCTGCAACTCTGTTCAGGAATCTTGGATACGGGCGCCGCCATCTTGCCTCAGAAGTATCACATACAGAGGAGAGGAGGGGGGGAGTGCCGGGGGTGAGGTTATAGCTGTGCTTTGTACAGACAGAGCAGAGCTGGGGTTAGGAAAAGGACAGCAATCTCAGAATGCAGAGCAGCGTAATCAGAAGATACTTCCTGTCTGCAGGCAGCCTGAGACATAAGCTGCCATCTTGGATGTTTAACCCTTTAACCGCCAGCCTACCTTGAGATTTTGTCACCCTTTGTTGCCAGACCATTTTGCACTATTTTGCGCTCCCCTTGTTCAACTGTGATTTTTGAGGGGATTTCCAGGGATTTCCCAGGAAAATGATATATTGTTTTTTTCAGCATAGTCTGGGCTTTAACATGAAATGTCTTGTTTGTCATTTGTTAGGTGTATTCTTAATATTTTTGGGTGAAATATGTGCAAAAAAAAAAAAAAAAAAAAAATTTTTACATATTGTAGTTTTTTTTGGAATAAAAAATGTAAGTTTGTCAATAAAATCTTATTGCGTGTGAAATCCCAATTTCTCCCGGTTACAGCGGTACCACATATGTATAGGTAGACACCCTTTCCTGCCCAGGAGACTCCCCCAAACTGAAACAGCGCTTTAGGAGATTTTCAGATAAAATACAACTATGCTATGCAATATGCGCACCTTGCGGTTTTTCCAGAAAAACAACCCTTTACATTTAAAATACCCCCAACAAACTATATATTCTCTGGAAGTACACACCTCAGGCTTTCTAGGCGTACCAGGCTTGTGGATGTGGCCATAGTTTTCTGGAAGTAATCCCTCAACGTAATCTTTGGTTGCAAAGAGTTTCCCTAAAAAAAGGATAAAAAAGCAGAATCAAAGCCACATTTTCCTAAAAAAACTATATACAAACAAGAAAAATCAAGTTTAATCTGAAAAAGCAACATCTCCCGAACAGAACGATACCCAACATGCATAGCTTCTGTCAAGGGAAGAGTTGCCAAACACCCCAAAGTAAAGCATGTGCGTAACGGTAATTTTACTTGAAAATTTCAGCTCTGCAGACAAAGTGCGCACCTTGCGATTTTTCAACCAAAACAACCCTTTACATTTGGAATATCCCCCATAAACCATATATTCCCTGAAAGTACACACGTTAAGCTTTCTAAGGGTACCCAGCTTGCTGTAGTGTGCTTATCTTTCTGGAATTAATTCCTCAAAGAATTCTTTGGTTGCGCAGGGTTTCCCTAAAAAAGTTATAAAAAAGCTGAATAAAAAACACCTTTTCCTAAAATATAAATATGCAAACCAGAAAAAACAAGCTAAGTCTGAAAGCGCAAGGTCCCCCGAACAGAACAATACCCAACATGCATAGGTACTATTAACCCTTTTAATTGCCAGCCTACTTGAGATTTTGTCACCCTCTGTTGACAGGCCATTTTTCCCCATTTTGCGTCATGTTTTGCGACATGTTTTGCGCCATTTTTGCTGGAACTTTCAGAAAAATTATATATTTTTTTTTTTGCAGCAGAGTTTAGACTTTAACATGAAATGTCTTGTTTGTAATTTTTTTTTTTTTTTTTACAATATTATTAAGTGAAAAAAAAAATAAATAAATAAAATTTTTTTTTTAGAAAATTGACTCCTTTATTTTAAATAAAAAATGTATTTTATTAAGGAAAATCATATTGCATGTGAAAGCCCCATTTCTACCGATTAGAACGGTACCACATATTTATCGGTAGCCCCCCGTTCCTGCCCAGGAGACCCCCCCTAACTGAAACAAGTATTTTTTTTTTAACATTCACAAAAAAAAACACAAAAACCATCCACACTACAAAGGGTTAAATTGAGAAAAAAAATGACATAGGGTCCCCCCTCCCAGGGGAGGGAGACCCCATTTTTTTTTTTGATTTTTAAGGGTTAAAAACCCTTAAAAATCAAAAAAAAAATTGACGTGGGGTCCCCCTTACCCACAGTAACCAGCCCGGGACCAGCTATGGGGGCTTGTAGGCACAGAGTGGGGGGGCCAGCTTTTGTGCCCCCCCCACCCTGCAGCCTACGAGCCCACATAGCCTATGTGGGCCCGGGCTCTTCTGCCCCCCCCTGGCCTTTGGGGAGGCAGGTAATGGGGGTGCCAGGGGTTAATGGCAAGCCACCCGCTAGCGCAGGTGGCTTGCCATCCCCCCAGCCTTGTGAACTGGTATAGTGGTCATGGACCCCTTACCAGTTCACAAGGGGTTAAAAGTAAATAATTACACAGACACAAGCAGAGAAAAAAATTTTTTATTAATTTTTATTTTTTTTTACACTGTACTCACCTCCCATCCATCCTGGAGCACTGTGTCCCTCGGCGATCACTGGCTTCTGCTCACTTGCTAGAAGCCTTTTATAGCTGCTGGATGACAGAACACAAAGGGTTAATCAAAAAAAAAAATGACATAGGGTCCCCCCTCCCAGGGGGGGCGGACCCCATTTTTTTTTGATTTTTAAGGGTTAAAAACCCTTAAAAATCAAAAAAAAAATTGACGTGGGGTCCCCCTTACCCACAGTAACCAGCCCGGGACCAGCTATGGGGGCTTGTAGGCACAGAGTGGGGGGGCCAGCTTATGTGGCCCCCCCACCCTGCAGCCTACGAGCCCACATAGCCCATGTGGGCCCGGGCTCTTCTGCCCCCCCCTGGCCTTTGGGGAGGCAGGTAATGGGGGTGCCAGGGGTTAATGGCAAGCCACCCGCTAGTGCAGGTGACTTGCCACCCCCCAAGCCTTGTGAACTGGTATAGGGGTCATGGACCCCTTACCAGTTCACAAGGGGTTAAAAGTATAAATAAAAACAAACACACATGTTTTCAAATATATTTATTAAAAAAAAAAAAACATTTTACCTTTACTCACCTCCGATCTTCAGAAGCAATGTCCCGCGGCGATCTGATGCAGGTGACAGCTGGGCAGAGAAGGGGGGAGGCAGGCGATCGGAGGATCGCCTACCTCCCTCCTTCTCCGCCCAGCCGTCACCGGCATCTGAGAGGAGAACTGCCGGGTGCCCCGATGACACCCGGCGGTGACGTCATTAGCCCCGCCCCCGAAGGGGCGGGGCTAAAATCCAAGATGGCGGCCGCCATCGGAAGATGCGACGGAGGGAGGGCTGTTATGCCCCCCTCCAGAAGACAGAAGACCCGGGGGGGGTAATCGGAGCCCCCCCCCATGAAGAGGAGAGGCGGCGGGAGTCGGCGGGAGCGGAGGTGAGTAACTGTCATTTTTTTTTTTTTTTTTAACAGGGAATCCGGCGGCTGCTGAAACGGGGGGGGGCACCCTATTCCGGGCCCTCCCCTGCAGCCGGAGAAGCCCCGATCGGCGATCGGAGCCCCGCTGGCTGAAGAGGAGACCCGGCCGGACCAAACAAGGGGTCAGGTAAGTGATTTTTTTTTATACTTTTTATTTTATTAATGGGGAAAGTCAGGCACGTAAATTTTACGTGGCTGGCGTTTAACGGTTGGAGAGGCAGCCACGTAAAATTTACGTGGCTGGCGTTTAAAGGGTTAAAGGCTCAGAAAACGCAGTAGATGCAGGTAGGATGATTTTTATGTAGAGGGTGGGGGAAACATACAAGATATGCTCTTATTAAGGGTGAGGTTCCGGTTTAATGTGGGCAATCGGTATGTAGAGGGTGGGGGAAACTGTCAAGCGTCCCGGCTACAATCAAGGAAGGGCTGAGCGTGCTCCAGGCGAAGCACATAAATCCAAAAGAGCAATTCAAAAGTCAGGGCTGGCGGCAGACAGGCAAAGTCCAATGGATGAATCCGGGTTCAGGGGCTGGCGGCAAACAGGCAAAGTCCAATGTATGAATCCGGGTTCAGGAGCTGGCGGCAGTCAGACAAAGTCCAGTGAGAGAATCCGAGTCAAAAACTAAGTCATCCGTCCAAGGGTAAATTCAGGAAATCATAAATCAGGAAAACAGAATCCAGGAACTTAGCTGATAACACAGCATTGGATGCAGGCCAGCTGTCAATTAGAGCAGGGAGGGATGTGTCAGAGTCTGAGTAAGGTCACTTCCTGTCCATTCAGACCCAGGAAACCAGGAAATAAAATCAAGCCCAAGAGCTTACACTCTAGGCTTCGTGCACTTGCATTATGCTGAACACTAGGTGTCGCTGTTGAGCAGTGCAACAGATGAAGAGCCTGCTCTGGTACAAACACCCAGCCTTGCATGTCTGCTGCTACATGCAGACAGTGATAAAGCACGCCCACATCTCTTTAAAGAGCAAGTAAGGCGAGGAGACTGACAGAAACATACAAGATATGCTCTTATTAAGGGTGAAGGTCCGGTTTAAACATATAATTAGAAAGGTGCCATACATAAAGTTGAAATAGCTTACCTGTGAGGTGAACAGCCAACTTGCATCCCCTGCCATCTCCACCTGCTGGGACGGGAAAGGACAATGCTAATTAAGACCTGGGGGCAACCGTGTCCGATGAGGCGTATCCAGCATCCTGGTGAACATGGGCTTGTCCATAGGAAAAAGTAGCAGCAGCAGAGATTGGAGTTTGCTGACTCACCTGAAGGCAGGTGTCGCACAAGGCCTGACACCAATGCTGCGGGAGTATGATCGGCGTCGCTGGAGTGGCAGTAATGTAAGTGAATCTGCTAGTTACTGCTGGCACTGTCCGGTCCTGGAGTTTTCCTGTGAACCTTAGATCATGCTACAATTTGCTCATCGATTTTTAAAGATGCAACTTTTAAAAATCTATAACTTTGGGATTGCAAAGCCAAGGACTTCTCAGCACTGCCTTGTAGACGCTGATTTTGATAGAATAGTGAGGCGGCATCATGGAATAATTCAGTATACAGTTCCGTGAGTGACCAGCATTCAGTTTCAGCCTCGTCTGTAATTTTATAAATAAATCATGTATGTGTCATTTCAAGTTAATTCATTTTAAAATGTGTGCAAATTGAAATAAATATATTTTAATATCACTGAAACTCTGTACGGATTCTTGGCTTTTAAAATATTACAAAAAAAACTAATGCTGGATAAATTGATCAAAATAACCAAATAAGTACAAACATATTATTTAATAAAGGGTAATTTAAAAAGAATGGTATATAAAGAAAACATACTGAAGAAAGTTGGTACTTTACAAGGACTATTGAGGCATCCGTATATAATCTAAGCTATCGTAATTCACAAATCAAGTATTGGGCCAAAACCAAAAACCGATGAGTGAATTTAATTAAAATAGAGCAAGTTGCGTTACCTAAAAAGTAATAATATACACAGTGTGAATATGATGGAACGTTACAATGTCCAGATTGTAAGCAGAATGTCTTGATCCCAATAGGAGGTAATCTCTGTTCAAGCTAATTCAAACAGGGCCTTTGTCTACTTCCCAGTGCCAACAGGGGTTCAGCTATACTGCCTATGTGGCAGCCCTGCATGTCTGCTGTGAGAGAAAGCAGAGAGCTGCTTAAATATAATTTCTCTAGTCAACCCAAATTTCTCCTCCCAACTGCAGCCCCTATTCTTTCTATCTTCATGAAATACAATCTCCTTAGCCTACACACAACAGTTGGTTCAAGTAAATGGGTTGAAAGTCCATACGTCAATTCCTGAGAGGGAGGCATATATTATATGTGTATTATTTCCTTTGAATCAGCCACCGGATCAAAATCATATTAAGCAGCCGGTACACATCCACAGCTTCCACATTCATTCAAGTTACCTATATATCAGCAATATTAGTAATAATAATTCATTACTATTTGAGATCATAAACATTTTATTCCCCCTGAAGAAGGAAAATATGATTTAAATTAATATTTGCTACACATTAATCTCCAATATTTCTACTAGAGATTAATATTAGATTAATATTATAAATATAACGTATACTACTAATCATACTACTAATCATATCAGCCCAGCGGCCACTAATCCAATGGTCGCTGAGGCTACATCCAGTGAAATGTCCCAAAGAAGAAATATCTTCCCTCAAATACTTTGCACATACAATCTATTGTGTGAGAAATTATCCGCCACACACACAGTAGGATGTATAAATGAAAATGGGTTTAACTACCAGCACAGAAAATAACTTTCACTAACCCAATATGTTCATGAAGTTTCCCTAGATAACCTTAGATATTACAGGCAGTTACCCATAAATGGGTAAGGTGTATATTAGTTACAGTACAATAAATGTTATAGTAAGGTATACATTAGTCACAGTACAATAAATGTTATAATGGAGAGAGAGGGATAATGGAGAGACAGCAAGAGATACTTAGCACTTAGCCATTATGGTTGCATCCAGGTCACGGGCCCATTCATTGACTGCCTAGTCCTGCAACCAGCTTCCTAATCTAATGAACACTAGGAGGAGTGGCCAGCATTCCCAGCCTCCTGAGTGTGTATGCAATGATCTGCCCACAACCGGCCTCTGTGATATTAGATACATAATCTATAAAGGATATAACTCCCACAATATGCATGTTATTATATTGTAACCAAGAAATTCATAATCTCCACAAATTTATTAGTTAAATGAACCTAAACATCAAATACATATCATGCAGAGTATAATACTATGTGGATTATCAATCTTTGGCCAATATATGTATGCCATGTTTGATATCAAATGAAAGGTCTTATAATCCAGAATATGACTCTCTTTTTAATATAGTCATAACTGACATATTGCAGGAGTTACACCGCTCTTCCACAAATAATATCCAGTGGCCATGTCTAATGTGTTTTTGAGTGTATGAGTCGGAGGCCAACCTAATTAGGAATTCAAGGATTCCCTTTCAAGGGGAAATGTGCTGCAGCTCAGAAAACACCCCAGGTATTGAGGTAGTTGGCAGCTAGGTGTGAATATAGTCTATTGTATTCATGGGGCATGGACAGATGGCAGAAACTTTAGAGTCACATACTATTTGAGTGTTAATCGGGGGAACATCTGTAATCATATCCTTTAACACCTTCAGAACCTTCTTACACATACCAACTGCTGATCTACATCACTGTCTCTCAACCATCGGTACATAAACCCCAGGGGGGTACGCAGGGATGTCTGGAGGTGCACCAACAGCAGGGGTCTGACAAGTCTAGTTTAACAGAAAATTATTCCTACTTGCTTTAAACCGGACCTTCAGCATCATTCAATAAAAAGCCCAAACCCTTAACAAATTATTCCCCAGCATCTAAAATGTATATATCTTAAGTTTTTAGTCTCCTCGCACGGACGGGAGTGTCCAGCGCAAGGTAAGTATGAGGCCTGCATCTTGTTTATGTTTATATTTGTTGTTTTTTACACCTTAGATGTTTTTACATGGTGGTAAACAATACATGGTTGCCATGGCGCCAGTGACGTCAGATTGACGTCAGGTGCGATCTCTTCTACTTCCTGGGGCAGGGGTGGCCCCATAGCATATATAAAGCCACATGCACCCTTGTCTTCTTGTTTGATGTTATGCTGTGTGGGGTCACACGGCACCAAGTTGGTCCTGAGGAAAGGGGGCCCTCGCGCACCCCGAAACGTCCACATAGGACTTGGAAGTTTGTTGTGCATCATTTGCATTTCGTTGGATTTACAAATATATGATTTTGATGAAACCTATATACTGGAGTGCTGGTTCTTCACAAAAAATTGTGGACATTTGCGGTGTCACCGCGAACTGTGCACCCACCCAGGAATATAGAGGTAAGAGTGCGGCACTCCCTCCCAGAAAGCAACTCATCCGGAGGTCCTCTTTAACGTTGAACAAAAACTGGGAATTTGACTTTCCCGGGTTTAGTTCCAGTCCCGCTGTGTGAAACCCCCCATAACACAGCTTTCACTTATCTCTTACTCGGCACATGCGCGAGCTCTCATCCAATAAGAGCCGTCTACCATGACTATGTCATTTGGCAAATGGCTATCATTAACTAGAATGAGAAGCATGTGCTGCCGCATCCCCCTCTGGCATGCGCATTCCTGCCCCAGCCTATATAAATGGTGGAAGCGGCCTTGCACCAGCTCCCCATTCACGACAATGAGAGCAGTTTACCGAATGACATAGTCGCTCTCATTGGACGAGAGCCCGCACATGCACCATTGGAGCAGGCGGCATGTAGATGCCCTGCATTGCCCCGTTGTTTCCTGTCCCCCAACATGGGCATCAATACCTGGAGGCAAAGGGGGCGACAGCTTGTGGTGGCGATGACGTCGGAGGCAGCGAGACTCGGATTATGCAGCGCCGAGGTGAGACTAAAGGCAGCAGCTTGAACAGGAGAACAGTCAGGTGGGGGCAGGACCAACATCTCTGGTCAGACACTACTGCAGCCACCGCTTGGGGGCCTTCCCATAGTCCTAGTGCTTTGTCGGGGAAATTATCCATCTTAATTCAATGTCATATTTTAAGACACACAGAGACACACATGTTTTCTTACTTATCCATAGGCCATGATGTGGGCGCGTGTGTGGGGCGTGCCCACAGCTTTATTATATAGCTTTCCAGAGAAGACTTACAAGGAAATGTTCTATTATAACCAATCACAGAACGAGTCTTAAACTGCGTACATCAGCATATCATATTAGCCTATACATGTAACTGTGTTACAGTCCATATATAGAGAAATGCCTATCACAAGTGAACAACCAATCAGCATAGTTTAACCAAATGCACACATTACATCATACATTGATTGATAGGGACAACTGTTCATTTCTCCTTGCTGGTCCGTATGTAAGATGATACGAGGTATATATATATATATATATATATATATATATATATATAGGCACTGGCTCGCAAGGGGCTGACCTAAAATACATCTCCATATAATCCAATTGAATTGAAACTAGATCAGTTCAGATATGAGTTTTTAGTAGATTTGGTCAAAGTTATAAATTCCTTTACAGCTTGACCAGAGGATGGAGGCCAGGACAGTGCAGGAGGTGAGGGTGAGTATGGCTCAATACATGCGCTCTACCTGCAGTGCCCATAGACTTCTATGGGGGGCGCTGTGGGCAAAGTGCGGGGTACCCATTTCATTTATTGGCCCGTTGATATTTATATTCCTACATGATGCAAATGGCCTGGTGTGAACAGGGCCTTACACGAATGTTTATTTTACATCCGAGGAGAGAAAAACAGGGCAGAACACCAAAATCCTGACATAAGGGAGTTTTTACTATTTTGTTTGGCCATTGATATTTATACTCCTACGTAAGTTCATGTTTGGTTTTCGACACTGCGTGAATGGTCCGCGACATGCTGTCAATCAGATTCAAGCATCAAGACTCAGACCAAGAAGAATCATTTCAGAACTTTTTCCACCTTTACCATCACCTATAATATGTACAAATCTATTGAAAATCAAACTGACATCTTTTAAGGTGGAAAAATAAAGAAGTCAAATAGTGTGGCTGCATACATCTGCACATGTTAAACAAACCACAAAAACAAACAAACCGGCACTTACCTACTCTCCCCCCAAAGAAGGTTCCGGCCGGACTGCTGATAAGAAACTTTTAGGTTGCTGAGAACGGGGCTCCTGGTGTCCCTACTGCGCTTTTCCTGTCTCTTTTGTTCCTGTGGCACAGCCCCCTCCATTCATTGCAATGGAGGGGGAGTGCCAAACGGCTATCTCAAAAATGGCATGTGGGTGTGGCCTCAGCTGTGGAAAACCCTTTTTTTTATTCTTTAACCGGATCATCGTCGAGCCGGCTACATTGCCCGAATACCGGGGCGGGGCCGGAACAAAGGGTTTTGTGCCGCTTTAAAGTGGACCAAGACCCAGGGGGGATCAGCCCAGGAATCTATAAGATTCCCGGGCCGATCAGATCCCTCCCCACAGGGCATCCGAAATCGGGAGGCCCCGCTGTGTGAAACCCCGCAGGACGCCCAGAAACCTTACCTTATCCCCGTTCCAACGGCCGCAGCTGCATCTCGCGCTTCTCTCTAGCAGGGCGGCCGTTTGTGAATGGCCGGCACTGGCGCGCTCCCTATTAGAGGGAAGCGCGAGATGCGGCCTCCAGCGCTCAGAGCCGCTGTGGTTGTCCGTCGTTTGTCCGTACATACAACAGCGGCTCTGAGCGCTCTGATTGGACGAGCGCTCGCGTAGGAGCGGGGTGAGGTGAGTTTTTTATGGCGATCTGGGGGGTTTCACGCAGCAGGGCACCCCCGATCGACCCCGCGGAAGTGGACCAAAACCCAGGATAGTGAAAATCCTGGGTGTTGGTCCACTTTAACTGGATCATCGTCGAGCCGGCTACATTGCCCGAATACCGGGGTGGGGCCGGAACAAAGGGTTTTGTGCCGCTTTAATAAGACACTCTGGCCTTGATTAGATAAAGGTAGAAAAAAATTCTCATGGTAGTAAAAGATTCAATTCATGAGAAAAAAGCCTGAGAATGTCACTGTTGCTGAATCACCAGATAAGAAAACAATGAAAGTCAATGGCAGCTTTTTTACTCCTAAGAAAAGTAGAGAACTGTTTCCTCCTTTCTACACTGTAGTAAAAGCTGCCATTGACTTTCATTGTCTTTTTATCTGGTGATTCAGTAACAGTGATATTCTCAGGCTTTTTTCTCATGAATTGAATCTTTTACTACCATGAGAATTTTTTTCTACCTTTATTGAATCAAGGCCTCTGTCTGGGATTTAGAGGTGAATCACCTCTTTGATGTCCTCCCATACGTCGGAGTAAATTTGTTGGGCTCCCAGGCCTACAATACAAACCTGCATTTAAAGCGGACCTTCACTCTGAATAAGAGCCTATCTTATATGTTCTTCTACAAAGGTCCGGATTAATGTGGGCAATCTGTATGTACAGGGTGTGGGAAACATATAAGATAGACTCTTATTCAGTGTGAAGGTCCGGATTAATGTGGGCAATCTGTATGTACAGGGTGTGGGAAACATATAAGATAGGCTCTTATTCAGGGTGAAGGTCCGGATTAATGTGGGCAATCTGTATGTACAGGGTGTGGGAAACATATAAGATAGGCTCTTATTCAGGGTGAAGGTCCGGATTAATGTAAGCAATCTGTATGTACAGGGTGTGGGAAACATATAAGATAGACTCTTATTCAGGGTGAAGGTCCGGATTAATGTGGGCAATCTGTACGTACAGGGGGGAAACATACAAGATAGGCTCTTATTCAGGGTGAAGGTCCGAATTAATGTGAGCAATCTGTATGTACAGGGTGGGGGAAACATATAAGATAGACTCTTATTCAGGGTGAAGGTCCGGATTAATGTGGGCAATCTGTACGTACAGGGTGTGGGAAACATACAAGATAGGCTCTTATTCAGGGTGAAGGTCCGAATTAATGTGAGCAATCTGTATGTACAGGGTGGGGGAAACATATAAGATAGACTCTTATTCAGGGTGAAGGTCCGCTTTAGCAAAAATGTCAGTAAACAAATATGGTGCTGAATCACCTGTTTTGTGTTTTCACACAACTCACCTCCCTCTGACCTCCTGAAGTTCCAAAGCACATGTAATTATACTTGCGTTATACTGTGCGTTAATAAATAAAGTTTTAAAGTGGGTCAAACCCCACACAGGCCCGGGCCCTGAAATCTATGAGATTCCTGGCCTGGCCCCGAGGCATCCTACACTGGATACCCCACTGTGTGAACCCCCCCCCCCCAGGGCACCAGTAATCTTACCTGATCCTGGTGGGTCCTGTGATGCGATCTCTGACGGCAGCCGCATCGCTGCAGATGAGCGCGCAGGCCCAGCCACTCGGAAATGGAGCACTTGCATGTCCCGAACAGCATGCCCGGGGTTGTCTCAATGACGGCTATCCGTCAGGAGGACCCCCTCCTTCGTGCCTGTTTAACGGGGGTCGTTCAGTCTTTCAAATCAGCCTAGAAGATAATACGCGAGACAGAAGAACACAATCATTGGAATGCGTTCGACTATCTCACGGAGATGCTTCTGGTGCTCCTCCCTTTTACGATTTTATTTATAGTAAAATAGAGAACTTACATATGTCATCTACAGGAGGCATATCATCATATTAGAAAAAAACGAAATATCTGGCTCAGTAATTGGTCTGTTCTACCTAATGAGCGCACTGGAATGTTAGGGTTGATTCAGAGAAACAAAAAAAGACTTTCATTTTTGTGCTGTTTTTTTTTGGTTTTTTTCCCGCTCTCGTATGAGTGTACGAGCGATTCTATGCATGCATTGCAATCCTTCTGTAAAGTCTTCATCCGTTCGTATGCCAGAGTACAAGTACGAGGATGTCATTTTCCAGCGTGACTTTTCCGTTTTTTTCTTCTCATGTTACAACGTCGGCTTTAGTTTTTGCCCTTTTTTTATCGACTCCTCCCACGAACCCTTTACGTTTCCCGTTAGATTCTGATTCCCTTTTTCCATAAATGATCGTCCAGACGAAAATCCTTGCGATCTTACGCCTGCGCACTACAAACTTAACTCATTAAAGTGCTCGCCTACATATTTGGGTTACTCACTTCTGCTACAATGCTTAGCTAAATCACTTTGCGCTTTCCTACATCTTCCATGTATGACCCCTAAAACTTACCCAAATCACTTCGCGGTTAGGTTCTTTTTCCATTTTTCACCCCTAAAACTTACTCAAATCAATTCGCGGTCATGTGAATATTCATCTCTAAATATTTCTGGGCCCATTAGTTTTGTGTTAATGTATTGTGTAAATGAAATGACACTGAAACTTTTATTACATTTTTTTTAATACCAAATGCCATTTTTGTTTGGCCTTTTTTTGAAAATGTTTTTTTTTTTTTTTAAATGTAACTTTTTTTTTCTTCATAAAATATAAAATATTAAAATATTTTCAAAATTTAAAATTTTTACAAAAACTAAATACATAGCAATGGCAGGTCACAGAACATTATTCTTCATCTGTGGTCCCCAACGAGTTGCGCAGCTCCTGCATCTCGCCCACCAACTGAAGGACCCTGACACTCAGTTGTGTTCTCTGGCACGTGTGGTCCCTGTTAAAAAACGTAAAATAACTTATTGGTATAACCTTGTTGGGGTCATACTGCAGTGCCCCCCCCCCCCCCGTATGGTCCAAACACCTAAATATGGACTTCAAAAGCCCGAAGGCCCTCGCCACCACGGCTGGGTTTTGCATAGTGCCCGATTAGAGAACTCCTGGCCCGCATTCTGCAGGCTATATTCATTGCCATACAGTGAAAATGGATTGATGGAATGTGAGCAAACTTACCCAGGAGCCATCCACCAGATTCTCCTGACTCAAACTGACGAAATAAGCCGGAGCTCTGCAATATATAAGCATCATGGGACGACCCTGGATGCCCTGCAAGAACACTGAGGAATCGCATATCCGGACCAAACACTGCTTGTATGTTGTGCGAGTGGCACATCTTGCAGTTCCCGCAACCAAATATAAAATAATTACACAAAGCAAAGGTAAACAACTAAAACAATAACTCCTACAACAAATTAAGATTCAAGTTCAACAATCCAAATATAATTCACAAAGGACATAAGTCTAAAAAAATATAGCAATTATATGGATGTGTGGGAAAATAAAGGTTTACATGCTAAGGACTAATTAAGGTCAGCATTAAAATGCATCTATAAGGCATACATGAAATGTATTGATTCAGGTATGCATTGCTATACAATTTATGGCCTCGGCCATGCTGATACATGCAATGCCTTGGAGCTAAAGGCGCGCAGACTCCTCCACATAGCCGCAAAACATGTTCAACAATAGCAATCCGAGGCCTCAAAGGTCCCGTAAGTGGATCGGAAATGAAACGGTTTTATAGGGTGGTGGTCCCTCAGCAATCAGCTTTCTGAAACAACAAAGTTATCTGAACGAACGGAAAATATCAGATTTTGATGGGAAAATGATCCAAACTAACGCAAATGATCCGATTTAGTTTCGTTATTCGAAAGCGCATATACGCATTAGCCCCAACGTTCGTACAAATGGAAAATGAACGAAAAAACAAAAAAAATGACTAACACACACAAAAACGTTCACAGACAGCTACGGAAGACGAATGTGCCTCTGAATCGAGCCTGTTATCTATGTCTAAAGAGGAGGCGACTCGAAAAGGCGCTGTCCAGCTTCTCAACGCCATCTTTATCACAGTAATGTGTTAATAGCAGCGTGCTTCATCAACTTTATTGCACTAATTTCAGTACAAGCAAAAGGAAAGAATCAGCTCAGAGGTAAGTGGCTTACTAAGGCTTTATTTCACCTTCATTAGCCACTAAAGCGATACAGAGATAGGAATCTGAAATCAACTGGTGTGAATGGAGAGAGGGAATGTTCATATATATTTTCATTTTATTTATTCTGACCTCCATCCATCACAGTTGCGGCCAATGCGTTTTTTTTATTTTTTATCATTATAATTATGATTTATACTATCTATGATGAGACATGACTTGTTTTGAATTATATGAATTTTCATGATGACGTCACTGATGACGTCAGGCAGAATTCTTTACCCTATTTAACCTTTTACACTGTGATATTCTGTTTGCTTATTGGCCCTGAGGAGGATCCCCCGAAACGTCGGCCTGGACTTTTGTATTGTGAATTGTTCTCTGTTTGGAATACTATAATTACTTAAAGTGGACCGTCACCCTCCCGTGATCGGCCCGGGAATCTATAAGATTCCCGGGCCAATCACCTCCCTCCCCGCGCGACATCCGAGATCGGGATGTCCCGCGGGGTGAAACCCCCCCAAATACCCTAAATCCCCTTCCGCCCCTCTAGACGCGCGCCGGCCGTCTGTGAATGGCCGGCGCGGGCGCGCGCGCGTCAAGAGTGACGCGCGGGAGGCGGCGGCGGAGGAGCCGCTTGTCCGCGCCTGTCAAAAGGCTTGTCCGTCGGCGCTGGGAGCGGGGAGAGGTGAGTTTTTCGGGGGGTTTCACACAGCGGGGCACCCCGATCGGGGGTGCCCCACTGAAGTGGACCAAGACCCAGGATAGTCAAAATCCTGGGTGTTGGTCCACTTTAATACGGAGTGCTGGTTTTTCTGACACCTTTGGACTTACTGCGGCGCCTCTGCGAACCTGGCACCCACAAATCATGTGGTACATCATGTGAACAAGCTCCAATGGTCTAGTCTATGGTCTCTGCCCTCCTGTGAGCCCATATCATGCTCTGAGGTCGCATGCCTGGCCTGTGTTCTGCCCCAAGGCATTGTCCCCAGGGTGAGTCCTGCTCCAAAGGTCTAGTCCATGGTCTCTGTCCTCCTGTGAACCAATATCATGCTCTGAGGTCGCATGCCTGGCCTGTGTTCTGCCCCAAGGCCTTGTCCCCAGGGTGTGTCCTGCTATTCCATGGTCTCTGTCCTCCTATGAGCCAATATCATGCTCTGAGGTCGCATGCCTGGCCTGTGTTCTGCCGCAAGGCCTTGTCCCCAGGGTGTGTCCTGCTCCAAAGGTCTAGTCCATGGTCTCTGTCCTCCTGTGAGCCAATATCATGCTCTGAGGTCCAATGCCTGGCCTGTGTTCTGCCCCAAGGCCTTGTCCCCAGGGTGTCCTGCTCCAAAGGTCTAGTCCATGGTCTCTGTCCTCCTGTGAGCCAATATCATGCTCTGAGGTCGCATGCCTGGCCTGTGTTCTGCCGCAAGGCCTTGTCCCCAGGGTGTGTCCTGCTCCAAAGGTCTAGTCCATGGTCTCTGTCCTCCTGTGAGCCAATATCATGCTCTGAGGTCCAATGCCTGGCCTGTGTTCTGCCCCAAGGCCTTGTCCCCAGGGTGTCCTGCTCCAAAGGTCTAGTCCATGGTCTCTGTCCTCCTGTGAGCCAATATCATGCTCTGAGGTTGCATGCCTGGCCTGTGTTCTGCCCCAAGGCCTTGTCCCCAGGGTGTGTCCTGCTCCAAAGGTCTAGTCCATGGTCTCTGTCCTCCTGTGAGCCCGTATCATGCTCTGAGGTCCAATGCCTGGCCTGTGTTCTGCCCCAAGGCCTTGTCCCCAGGGTGTGTCCTGCTCCAAAGGTCTAGTCCATGGTCTCTGTCCTCCTGTGAGCCAATATCATGCTCTGAGGTTGCATGCCTGGCCTGTGTTCTGCCCCAAGGCCTTGTCCCCAGGATGAGTCCTGCTCCAAAGGTCTAGTCCATGGTCTCTGTCCTCCTGTGAGCCAATATCATGCTCTGAGGTCACATGCCTGGCATGTGTTCTGCCCCAAGGCCTTGTCCCCAGGGTGTGTCCTGCTATTCCATGGTCTCTGTCCTCCTATGAGCCAATATCATGCTCTAAGGTCGCATGCCTGGCCTGTGTTCTGCCCCAAGGCCTTGTCCCCAGGGTGTGTCCTGCTCCAAAGGTCTAGTCCATGGTCTCTGTCCTCCTGTGAGCCAATATCATGCTCTGAGGTCGCAAACCTGGCCTGTGTTCTGCCCCTAGGCCTTGTTCCCAGGGTGTGTCCTGCTCCAAAGGTCTAGTCCATGGTCTCTGTCCTCCTGTGAGCCAATATCATGCTCTGAGGTTGCATGCCTGGCCTGTGTCATGCTCCGAAGTCTTGTCCCTGCTCTGTGTCCTGCTCCCTGTTAATATTTTCTGTCCTGCCAACAGTTTGTGTCCTGCTCTGAGGTTAAAAGCAACAGTCCAACTGGCTCCAAAGCAGTGCATTCCACCTGCCATTGTCCCAGGTCTCCCTATGGCCAGTCTGTCCCTGGTCCGGGGGAAGAAGGCGTTAATGTTTTTGATAGGGGAGAAAAGGGTCAGCGTAAAAGGAAACATGCAGGAAGAAGGGGTTAATGCTTAGTGTTGGGAGGGTAATGGTGACTGTGAAGGGGAGAGGGGGTTAATCTTCATGGTGTGCAAGGGGAGGAAAGGGTTAATAGTGGGTTTAGAAGGAGGCGTCAAGGGGAAGATGTGGTTAATGTTTATGGTGAGGGGAGGAAAGGGTTAATGGTCAGTGTAGAGGGAAGCGTCCAGGAGAAGAACGGGTTAATGCTTATGGTGGGGGGTGTAATGCTGAGTGTAAAGGGGACAGTCCAGGGGAAGGGGTTAATCTTGGTGTGCAAGGGGAGGAAAGGGTTAACAGTGAGTGTAGAGGGAACAGTCCAGGGTAATAAGGGGTTAATGCTTATGGTGGGAGGAAAAGGGTTAATGGATGAGTTTAGCGGGAACATTGCAGGGGAAAAAGGGGTCAATGGTGATTGCAGAGGGGGCAGCACAGAGGAATAAGGGGTTAATGCTTATGATGGGGAAAGGGTTAATGATGATTATAGAGGGGAGAGTACAGAGGAATAAGGGGTTAATGCTTATGGTGGGGGAAGGGTTAATGGTGATTATAGAGGGGACAGTACAGATGAATAAGGGGTTAATGGTGATTATAGAGGGGACAGTACAGAGGAATAAGGGGTTAATGGTGAGTATAGAGGGGACAGTACATAGGAATAAGGGGTTAATATTGATGGCGGGGAAGGGGTTAATGGCCAGTGTAGGGAGAGCAGAAGGCTTCATGGACAGAGCCGGGCTTGAGAGGGTTAAAGCTCCACACAGAGGAGGCATAATCACGTGACACACACCTCAGCAACTGCCGCTTATTAGTGCCACAGCCGTCACCGCCCCGCCCTCACCTCAGAGGCCGACGAGCGTCAGATCCAGGGAGCGTGTCTTTCTTACTTCCCTATATAAAGAGGGGCATCTACGTCACTCTGCCCATCTCGGCTCTGTGAGGGGTATGATGTCTCTCTCGGTGCGCGTCTGGCGGCCATTTTGTCGTAGCTCCGTTCACTGATCTATGTTGAGCTATAACAAAATGCCGGCGATACTTTCTACCATTGTCTCATCCCTGCAGTAAAGAGGTAATAAACACTTTATTTGCGGGTAAAGGGGAAAAGAATAATAATGTTTAAGGAATACGGCTGTGTTAGGTAAGGATAGGTTCATGGGCGGAGATATTTATATGGCGACCAGGTGCTGAGGTATTCTAAGCAAGAGGTGGAGGTAGAAGAGAGGAGGGGGTATTAACCCTTTGTGTTATGGGAACGTATATCTAGAACACAGAAAAATAAAACTTGAAATAAGGAACCAAACTTTTTTTTTTCTACCATCCCGGGTTCCGATTTGGGATGCCCCCACATTGACCAGTAAAACTCACATTTTCCCAGTCCTGCGGTGGCATGTGCAGGTTGTCATCCAATCAGAGCCATTCTCTGTGCATATGTAATGTTTGGGGGGGGGGGGGGCTGCTGCCCTCAGCTGATCTGATTGGCTGGGGACGGGAGCGCGCTCAGAGATGGCGGGGATACGTTGCATTTCTTTCGTTCCCATGATGCATGTCGTCAGCAGGTCGGGTTCCATTCAGATGTTCCTGCCACTCTGAGCTCAGACTGCTCATGGCTGGCCACATCCCGCTCACCTCTAGCTGGAATGACTGCTGCGGGTGCGCGCAGGGCCGGCGTCGGTACCCGGCAAAGCGGGGCAGCTGCCGGGGGCCCCCACTCTCTGGGGGGGGGCCCACTGAGAGGGCCAGCCTTTGGGGTGTGCAATGGCACTTCACCAGGACGGCAACGCCACAGCTGCTGCCCACATCTCCTCGAATGGCGGGTTCCACAGAACGGGGCATCTCAATTTACATTCCAGGGGATTAAGTGCTGGGTTTTGTTCTGCTTTTAAGTTGCCCACCCCAGCTTATTTCCTATCCCTGGAGCATCCCTATCTGTGACCCCCTACTGTATGAAGTCCCCGGGGATCTCTGGCATACCCATGATGCAAGCAATTCCACCCCTGATTTTTGGTCTGGTTTACAGGGGCTTCTGCCCCTGTTGGTGAAAGAACCCCCCTGGGGACCTCAAACTGGGGATCCCACAGTGCATTCACCAGTTCCAGGAAAGTAATGAACAAGAGGGGGGGGGTCACACACAGGGGCATTGATCCTTAGGGGGCATCCAGATTTGATGTGACACGACTCTTCACCACACAGGGGCCCACTGAGACCATGCCGCCCAAGGGCCCACATGCTAAAGGCATAGCAGGGATGCAGCGTGGGATTGCTTGAGATGTGAGTGTGCCAGGCGATCCCCGGGGCCACATTCTAATTCGGGATGCCCCATAAAGAGGGAGACCACGGTGTTAAAGTCTCATTGTCCAGCAAGTGGGTGCTTTAGTGCCCTGGGGCAGGTTTGGGGGGCATTTTTAAAGCGGAGCAAAACCCACCAGTGACCAGCCTTGTGTGGGCATGTGTCCGGCTATATGAGCCCCCCCCCAGGGCGACTGTAAAAACTCACCTTTCGATGCTCCAATGATGGTGCATGAGCTGGCTTGAGTCTTTTCTGCAAAATGGGTTTGATTGTCTGAACTCTGCTGCTCGCCTCATCCATCTCTCCTCTCGCTCCTCCAGTTCTGCGCCTCTCTGCCAATCCCTACACTGGCTGCCAGTCCCACAGCGAATCCTGTTCAAAACTCTAACTCTCGCATACAAAGCTTTCTCCAACCAGGCCCCTCCCTACATCTCATCTCTAATCCAACAATATCAACCTAGACGCAGCCTCCGCTCTGCTGCCGACCTTCTCCTGTCCTCCTCCCTGGTCACCTCCTCTCACGCCCGCCTCCAGGACTTCTCACGTGCAACTTCAAACTTCTGGAATGCCCTCCCGCACCCAATCCGCCACTCCACAACACTCAAAACCTTCAAAGGAGCCCTCAAAACTCACTTATTCAGACAAGCATATAATCTGGCCTAACCAATCTTCTAAAAGGGCACAAAGCTCAATACTGACTGTTTGTGATCCTTCCCCCCTCGTCTTCACCCCTCTTTCTTTAGACTGTAAGCTCCTCAGGGGCGGGGCTCTCTCCCCTATTGTATCTTGTACTCAGAATATCCATTGTCATTGTAAAACTGCATTTGATATATTATATGTACCGTATGTTTCTACCCTGTCTGTAACTACTACTTTGTAAATCGATACGGAAGATGATGGCGCTATATAAATAAACAATAATAATAATGTTTACAATGAGGAACGAGCGCTGCCACATCCCCTGCATCCCACGATGTCATGCGCGCACTCCTGCCCCAGCCATTCAGATAGGCTCCCCATTGATTTTAGTCAGAGCCCTTTATTAAAAGGAAGTAAACACGGCAAATGGCTCTGATTGGCTGAGAGTCTGCGAGCTATAGGAGCAAGGTGAGGTGATTTTTGTCCTGGGGGTTTCACACAATACAGTATGCCCCGGAAACATGGCCGAAACCTGGGAAATGCAAAGTCTCGGGTTTTGTCCCACTTTAAGTTGCTGGAGTTCCCCCGCTTCACCTGCATGTTACCCCCTGGAAACACGACCCCCCCCAGAAAAATGTGGCCCTGTGATTTGCTGCTGGTGGTCACGTGGTCCAGTGAAAGTCGCGGTTGCAGGGATTATCTTGAGGTGTCTCCTGTTGAGGTGTGCGCATCTTGCAGTGTCTCCTGTTGAGGTGTGTGCATCTGGAAGTGTCTCCTGTTGAGGTGTGGGCATCTTGAAGTGTCTCCTGTTGAGGTGTGGGCATCTTGAAGTGTCTCCTGTTGAGGTGTGGGCATCTTGAAGTGTCTCCTGTTGAGGTGTGCGCATCTTGACGTGTCTCATGTTGAGGTGTGTGCATCTTGAAGTGTCTCCTGTTGAGGTGTGTGCATCTTGAAGTGTCTCCTGTTGAGGTGTGTGCATCTGGAAGTGTCTCCTGTTGAGGTATGTGGGCATCTTGAAGTGTCTCCTGTTGAGGTGTGTGCATCTTGCAGTGTCTCCTGTTGAGGTGTGTGTGCATCTTGCAGTGTCTCCTGTTGAGGTGTGGGCATCTTGCAGTGTCTCCTGTTGAGGTGTGTGCATCTTGAAGTGTCTCCTGTTGAGGTGTGTGCATCTTGCAGTGTCTCCTGTTGAGGTGTGTGCATCTTGCAGTGTCTCCTGTTGAGGGGTGTGCATCTTGAAGTGTCTCCTGTTGAGGTGTGTGCATCTTGCAGTGTCTCCTGTTGAGGTGTGTGCATCTTGAAGTGTCTCCTGTTGAGGTGTGTGCATCTTGAAGTGTCTCCTGTTGAGGTGTGTGCATCTTGAAGTGTCTCCTGTTGAGGTGTGTGCATCTTGAAGTGTCTCCTGTTGAGGTGTGTGCATCTTGAAGTGTCTCCTGTTGAGGTGTGTGCATCTTGAAGTGTCTCCTGTTGAGGTGTGTGCATCTTGAGGTGTCTCCTGTTGAGGTGTGTGCGCATCTTGCAGTGTCTCCTGTTGAGGTGTGTGCATCTTGCAGTGTCTCCTGTTGAGGTGTGCGCATCTTGATGTGTCTCATGTTGAGGTGTGTGCATCTTGACGTGTCTCCAGTTGATGTTTGCGCATCGTTACGCGTTGCATGTTGAGGTTTGTGCCTTAAAATACCCTGTCTTGTTTGTCTTGAGCCCCTTGTCACTAGTTTGATGATAGGCTGAGGTGGAAACACAATATCATGTCCTTTTATTGCTGTGTGCTAACCCCCAGTGCCTCCGCCATCCCTCAATGTACACCAGTGATTTGGGCCCACACAAGAGATCAATAACCTTTTTTCTATCTTCTCCTAAGAGACATTTTGCAACTATTTTGACAAAGTGAGGAAGCCCAGCACTCTCCTACCAAAGACAAAGATGGAGGAGGACTGGAGTCACACAACTGAGAAGATCTGGAGCCTCACCCTGGAGATTATCTTCCTTCTGACTGAAGAGGTGAGGGGGATTCTGGGAGAGTGACATTACATCACATTCATCTGTATTAATAAAGCACAAAATCGACCATAATAGTGAGGAGGGTTCTGGGACGTGACACTGACTTTTTTTCCGGCAATACAGACTTGTCCTCCTGTGAAGTCTGGTGATCATGTGACCATCACGGTGTCTCCACCTCCCTTCCTGACACCCGAGAGAAGCACCATGCGAAAGATTCTAGAAGTCATTAACAAGATCACTGAGTTGCTGACTGGAGAGGTGAGTGGTAACAGTATTAAGGGGGTACAGAAAGTGAAGGTGTTGGTAACAGCCCTGGATATGTTTCCCTGACCCCACACCAGAGTCCAGAGCTACAGCCCTGGATGTCTTTCCCTGATTCCCTGACCCCACACCAGATTCCAGAGCTACGGCCCTGGATGTCTTTCCCTCACCCCACACCAGGGGGCAGTCCAGGGCAGTCTCAAGATTAACCTTCTAATAACCGGTATGGTATATACCTCCTTGCCCTGCTGGGGCTAGAGATGTTGGGGGTATTTGCTGCCTGCATAGACAGGGTTCCTACTCATATACAATACCCAGCCACAGCTTTAGATCTTTCCCCACAGTGCAGGGTATCAGATTCCTGCAAAGATATGACCTCATACTACCAAAGTTGGAGTATATCACAGAGACACGCCCCATCTTTATTTCCAGCATTCCACAGTTTCCAAACTGGCAATGTAATTATTATGGTGTAATGATGTCATACTTAGGGTGGAGTCATGACTGAGCTTCATCATTCTGTTAAACAAGAGACAGTGGTGATCTCCCTCACTGACGAGATGGAATCTACAGAAGCTCCGCAAGACCATTATGAGGACATCAAGATGGAGCCACTCTGCTGCCAAACTGCACCAGAGATATCTCCCCGTCCTCTTTATTCCCAGGATTCCACACAGGAAGTCACACCGCACCATTATCAGGTATATACACCAGAGATATCCCCGCCCTCTTTATTCCCAGGATTCCACACAGGAAGTCACACCGCACTATTGTCAGGTATATACACCAGAGATCTCCCCGCCCTCTTTATTCCCAGGATTCCACACAGGAAGTCACACCGCACCATTATCAGGTATATACACCAGAGATCTCCCCGCCCTCTTTATTCCCAGGATTCCACACAGGAAGTCACACCTCACCATTATCAGGTATATACACCAGAGATCTCCCCGCCCTCTTTATTCCCAGGATTCCACACAGGAAGTCACACCGCACCATTATCAGGTATATACACCAGAGATCTCCCCGCCCTCTTTATTCCCAGGATTCCACACAGGAAGTCACACCGCACCATTATCATGCCTCCCAACTGTCCCGATTTTCCCGGGATTGTCCCGGTTTTTCAACAAAATCCCGCGGTCCCGGACCGCTAGCAAGTGTCCCGGGACACACTGCGCTGCGGCGGTGTCTTTAGTATAAACAGTGGCCGGGCGCGCAGGGCACCGGCGTCTTTAGTATTAACACTGGCCGAGCGCGCAGGGGGCGGGGGCGGCGCGCGGGGGGCTGGGTTGGGGATAAAAAAAAACTTACGTAGGCTGGCATGCAGGGGTGAAGGCAGCCGACGTTGCTGGAGGATCAGAGCTGGAGGGCGTGACATGGGCGCGGCCGGGGGCCTGGCTTGTCCCGCTTTCACATTTTCAGAAGTTGGGAGGTATGCATTATCAGGTATATACACCAGAGATCTCCCCATCATCTTTATTCCCAGGATTCCACACAGGAAGTCACACCGCACCATTATCAGGTATATACACCAGAGATCTCCCCGCCCTCTTTATTCCCAGGATTCCACACAGGAAGTCACACCTCACCATTATCAGGTATATACACCAGAGATCTCCCCACCCTCTTTATTCCCAGGATTCCACACAGGAAGTCACACCGCACCATTATCAGGTATATACACCAGAGATCTCCCCGCCCTCTTTATTCCCAGGATTCCACACAGGAAGTCACACCTCACCATTATCAGGTATATACACCAGAGATCTCCCCGCCCTCTTTATTCCCAGGATTCCACACAGGAAGTCACACCGCACCATTATCAGGTATATACACCAGAGATCTCCCCACCCTCTTTATTCCCAGGATTCCACACAGGAAGTCACACTGCACCATTATCAGGTATATACACCAGAGATCTCCCCGCCCTCTTTTTTCCCAGGATTCCACACAGGAAGTCACACCGCACCATTATCAGGTATATACACCAGAGATCTCCCCGCCCTCTTTATTCCCAGGATTCCACACAGGAAGTCACACCTCACCATTATCAGGTATATACACCAGAGATCTCCCCGCCCTCTTTATTCCCAGGATTCCACACAGGAAGTCACACCGCACCATTATCAGGTATATACACCAGAGATCTCCCCGCCCTCTTTATTCCCAGGATTCCACACAGGAAGTCACACCTCACCATTATCAGGTATATACACCAGAGATCTCCCCACCCTCTTTATTCCCAGGATTCCACACAGGAAGTCACACTGCACCATTATCAGGTATATACACCAGAGATCTCCCCGCCCTCTTTATTCCCAGGATTCCACCCCGGAAGTCACACCGCACTATTGTCAGGTATATACACCAGAGATCTCCCCGCCCTCTTTTTTCCCAGGATTCCACACAGGAAGTCACACCGCACCATTATCAGGTATATACACCAGAGAGATCTTAAAAAGTGGGACATTTGATGAATTGTAACAAGTATAGTGTTGATATTTATCACTGGTTGTCATTTCAGACAGAGATTGGGGAGGCGGAGCTTGTTATGGAGGAGAAGGCACATGCAGAGACCCAAGGAGATCTCTATAAGGACATTAAGGTTGAGTCATCCAGTTTCCAGGTGAAACCAGAGAGATCTCTGCTTGGAGATGATGGATATGGAGTAGCTGAAGGGACAGATGTTAGTGGCGATGAGTGTTGTAAGGAGGAGGCACGCTCTCAGGTGACTGGTGCAGGTAAGAAACTAGACCTATCTGTAGTGGTTTCTCAGTAGTGAAATTGAGGTATTTTTTGAAGTTGAATGTAATGTTATGTAATTTATCATCTTCCTCCTTAAACCTAAGAGACTGCTTCTCTTCATGCTGCCCCCCATACAGAGGAAAAAAACCCAGGAATTTGACTTTCCCGGGTTTTGTGCTGTGCCCCTGGGGCTTTCCGAAATGGGAATTTAATGGGAACTGCGAGCTGCCAATGTGGTACTTGAGATCATTCTAAAATGTTGGTTCTCAATGAATAATGGTTGGTAACCCCTGGTCTGGAAGAGCAGTGGTTCCCAACCTTTTTATGCAAAGTACCCCCCTAGCGATAATAAGTTCCAAACAAGTGCCCCAAAGGGGGTGATTGATTATACATATTACCAGAATAAAGTAGGCCATAGGCCTCGTGGCACTTTTAGAGCAAGAAGAGCACTTGTAAAATAATATACCAGACCAGTCGGATACCTCTTGTTGGTGTGTCCCAGGAACGTGTACCGCAGGTTGAGAAACAGTGTTCTAGAAGACTCAGGGCTACATCTTCTGCAGGAACACATGCTAAGACAAAGCTTATTTTCAGCCATGTTGTTGACTTCGTAAAGGGGGAGGGAGTTGCTCCATTACTATTATTTATACAGTTTAATCCACCGCCCAGTTTAACCCTATCATCACTGTATAATATCCAGCAAACAGGCATATGATTCCTGTACAGAAATTAGGGGCCTTTGTTTACGTAAAATTGCAAATGCATGTGTTAAACCCCACGCCACGTTAAGCAGCCGCTTTTGGATATTAAACAGTGATAGGGTTAAAGTGGACCAACACCCAGGGGTTTCCCGGGCCGATCAGATCCCTCCCCGCGTGGCATCTGAAATCGGGATGTCCCGCGGGGTGAAACCCCCCAGGAAGCCCACAAGCCTTACCTTCTCCCCGTTCCAGCGCGGGCCACCGCCGCCTCCCGCGCATCCCTCTAGCAGTTTGTGAATGGCCGTCACGGGCGCGCTCCCTGTAAGAGTGACGCGCGGGAGGTGGTAGCGGGCGCGCTCGCTTGTCCGCCGACGGACCTCGCTTGTCCATCGGTGGTGATTCGCTGGAGCGGTCATGTGGGAGCGGGGTCAGGTGAGTTTTCGGGGCTTTCTGGGGGGTTTCACACAGCGGGGCACCCCCGATTGGGGTGCCCCACCGAAGTGGACCAAAACCCAGGATAGTCAAAATCCTGGGTGTTGGTCCACTTTAAACACCACCCCACGCCACGTTAAGCCGCCCCTTTTGGATATTATACAGTGATAGGGTTAAAATGGAAGGTGGATTGGTTCCCAGGCCCTGAACGATCCTGTATAAATAATAGTAATGAAGCAACTTCCTCCCCCTTTGCTCATGTTGTTGACTTCAACTGGCTGACCAGTAGAGCATGTATTACCTGTGAAGTCAACTGAGGTCATCAGTAAATAGACAAATACAGTTCTGAACCATAGGCTCGATTCAGAGAGACACAAAAAAACTTTCGGTTTGGTGCCGACGTCGTAACATTTTCAAAATTTCCCGCTCTCGTATGAGCGTTCGAGCGATTCTATGCATGCATTGAAAACCTTGTGTAAAGTTTCCGTCCGTTCGTACGGCAGATTACGAATTACGCGGATGTCATTTTCCATCCAGACTTTTCCGTTTCATTTCCACATGTTACAACGTAGGCTTTCGTTTTTGCCCTTTTCCCATCGTATCCTCCAACGAATCCTTTACGTTTCCCGATAGATTCTGTTTCCATTTTACCAAAAATAAACGTCCAGACGGAATCCTTACGATCTTGCGCCTGCGCACTACAAACTTAAGTCATGAAAGTGCTCGCCTACATATTTGCCACCCTCACTTCTACTACAATGTTTAGCTAAACTACTTAGCACTCCATCCTCCATCTTCCCTTTTGGACCCTTAAAGCACACCCAAACCACTTCTCGGTCATGTGAATATTCATCTTGAAATATTTCTGTGCCCATTAGTTTTGTGTTAATGTAGTTTGTTAATGAAATGACAATGTAACTTTTTAAAAATAATTACCACCATCAAATATGCATTTTTGAAAAATGTGTTAAATTTCAACTTTTGACAACTATAAATAATTAAATACATAGCAATGGCAGGCCACTGAACATTATTCTTCATCTGTGGTCCCCAACGAGTTGCGCAGCTCCTGCATCTCGTCCACCAACTGAAGGACCCTGACACTCAGTTGTGCCACTCTGGCACGTGTGGTCCCTGTAAATTACAATTTGGGTATAACCTTGTTGGGGTCATACTGCAGTGCCCCCCCCCCCCCCCCCCCGTATGGTCCAAACACCTAAATCTGGACTTCAAAAACCAGAGGGCCCTCGCCACCACGGGCCGGGTTTTGCATAGTGCCCGATTAGAGAACCCCTGACCCGCATTCTGCAGGCAAAGAACGGGCATCAGGAGCAAGGGCGAGTGGCACATCTTGCAGTTCCTGCAACCAAATATAAAATAATTACACAAAGCAAAGGTAACCAACTAAAACAATAACTCCTACAATACATTGATTCAAGTTCAACAATCCAAATATCATTCACAAAGGACATAAGTCTTACAAAATATAGCAATTATATGGATGTGTGGAAAAATACATTTTTACATGCTAAGGACTAATTTAGGTCAGCATTAAAATGCATCTATAAGACATACATGAAATGTATTGATTCAGGTGCATTGCTATACAATTTATGGCCTCGGCCATGCTGATACATGCAATGCCTTGGTGCTAAAGGCGCGCAGACTCCTCCACATAGCCGCAAAACATGTTCAAAAATAGCAATCCGAGTCCTCAGAGGTGTCGGAAGTGGTTTTACAATTATACGAATTTATAGGGTGGTGAGCCGTCGGCAAACAGCTCTCTGAATGTGACGTAAACCATCCCAGCAACGGAAGTTTTCTGAAGGAACGAAAATTTTACAATTTTGTTTGGAAATGTTCCGAATTGCTTTCGTTAATCGAAAGCGCATATACGCATTCTCCCGAACGTTCGTGCGAGTGAAAAATGTACGAAAAAAAGAAAAAAAATGACAAACACCCACCAAAACTTTCACAGACAGCTACGAAAGTCCTGACGAATGTTTCTTTGAATCGAGCCTCATGTTATTAGCATCAGCCTGCTGACCAATTGAAATCACTGGCTGGAGTTCTCAAGGTTGAATTGGTCACATGTGGAGTTAGCTGAGGTGGTCTGTATACAGTAAACATTGGAAGCAGTATAAAGAGCCCATCAGGTGCACAGCTTTGTATTTGGCAGAGTCTGTGTAAGACGAGGTCAGTAACATACAAATGTGAAGTTAGAATCAAACATTGCCGCGGTTTGTCCTCCAGCTTGTTTATACAAAATAAGAAGCATTGTAACACATCCCGTTATCTTTCCAGAATGGAAAACAGAAGAGGATGACATCACAGCAGACCACCCTGCAGGAAACCTAATCACTGGAGATCTCCCTCCTGATCTTCACAGTGCAGACCCATCATCACATCCAGCTGGATATTTTCAGTGCTTTCCCAATGACTCTGAACAGGTTTCCCATGATTCATCTCAAAAAAGAAATGTTTCCTCCCACCAAGGAAACCACCAAATAGAGAAGCCATATTCTTGTTCTGAATGTGGAAAATGTTTTTCTCAAAAATCAGTGTTTACCCGACATAAGGGAGTTCATACCAGGGAGAAGCCTTATTCCTGCTCTGAATGTGGAAAATGTTTTTCCCGGAAATCACATCTTAAGGATCATGAAAGAGTTCATACAGGAGAGAAACCATATTCTTGTTCTGAATGTGGGAAACGTTATTCTGCGAAATCGCTACTTTTAGCTCATGAAAGAGTCCATACAGGGGAAAAGCCGTATTCCTGCTCTGAATGTGGGAAATGCTTTGCTCATGGTTCGTACCTCATCAGGCACGAAAGGGTTCATACAGGGGAGAAGCC
This sequence comes from Gastrophryne carolinensis, assembly GCA_027917425.1. NCBI lineage: Eukaryota > Metazoa > Chordata > Amphibia > Anura > Microhylidae > Gastrophryne > Gastrophryne carolinensis. Next base: position 21,672,420 of record CM051237.1, read on the forward strand.
ATATTCTTGTTATGAATGTGGGAAGGGTTATACGCAAAAAACAGATCTCATCAGACACGAAAGATTACACACAGGGGAGAAGCTATTTTCTTGTTCTGAATGTGGGAAATACTTCTCCCGGAAATCACACCTTATCTTACATGAAAGAGTTCATACAGGAGTGAAGCCGTATTCTTGTTCCGAATGCGGGAAATGTTTTACTCAAAAATCAAACCTTCTCCAACATGAGAAACGACATAACGGAGAGAAGTCATATACTTGTTCTGAATGTGGGAAATGTTTTCCCCGTAAATCATTTCTTATCAAACATAAGAGATTTCATGCAGGACAGAAGCCTTGTTCTCAACGTGTTAACGACTTTAAGAGCATACAGCAGTAATGACATACTAACACGGACAGATGTACAGACTCAAGAACTGTGGTGCAGACTCTAAAAGCAATCAAGAGGCCAGTGGAGTCAGGGCCGACGTCAGCACCCGGCAAGGCTGGTCAGCTGCCGGGGGCCCACTGACAGCTGGCACAATATGATTAAAGAACTTGGTCCCTGCGCCACCTCCCCCTAGAGAGCCAGGTGGTCACTAACATCGTAACGAGGCTGAGCTGCACGCTCTTTCACTGGTGGTGCAGTTGCCCCACCCCTTAACCTCTGCTCAGCCCTGCACTGGCTTGTGTGTTGATCAAGGACCAGCACTGCCCCATAGAGCGGGGTCTCCCTGCAAGCCCCGCCCCCAGAGACGTGTCATCAGCCTGCTCCCTGGCCCCAGCATTGCAACAAGAAGTACTTCACATGCTGGAAGAAGGTAATGCAGGGTACACAGTGCACATTCTGTCTTTCTGCCCCATTCTTCCCTGTCTCTCTGCGCCATCCATTCCTGTTATGTCCATCCCTCTTCCTCAATACTCTACCCAATTCAAAGGAAAAAAAACAGCTCCAATAGGGGGTTGGAGGGCAAGCAGGTCTTAGTTTTGGCCATGGAATTTAAAGACCCCAACCCGCGACTCTTCATCCCAAAGAGGTCCACTGAGACCATGCCGCCCAAGGGCCCACGTTTACCCGGAGCGGCCCTGAGTGGAGTAGATGTGATCAGTTTCCAGCTATGACAATTGCAGAGAGCATTACCGAGTTATGGCTGGAGGCTTTGAGCTTGGCCCGGCTCAGCACTTCCTCCAGTACATTGAGTGCTCATCAGACTCACGAGCTCTGTGGACTTCTCGCTAATCCACTCGGGGTAAGACGGCTCCTCTTCCGTGCTGTCCTCCGCCAACATCTGCCCGCCCCCTCACAGCAGTAACCAAGCGCCTTTCGTATCCACTGACATCCACCCTACTGTGGCGAGAGTTGCCCCGCCACCGAGGGCTACTGGTGCTTTCATAGGATATGGTATCTAGCTGTCTATTTAATAAAAAAAAAAAAAAGAGTTTAAGTTGGAATAAATGCATGAATGGAATTTAGTTTTCCCTAAAAAAATACAACCAATACTCCCAGATCCCCTAGAGCACTGTTTCTTAAATTGCAGTACGTGTACCCCCAGGGGATACTCAGAAGGGTTCAAAGGTGCACTAACAAGGGGGATATTATTAATGTTTATTTATATGGCACCATCATCTTCTGTAGCGCTTTACAAGGTGTGATTACAGACAAGGTAAAACATATAGTACAGAGAACAATACAAAACGGAATGCTATGAGGTTCAAATCACGTGTTGTGAGCACAGGAGACAATAGGAAAAAGAGCCCTGCCCTTGCGAGCTTACAGTCTAAAGGATTATAGTCTAAAGGGTATGACAGGTCTGGTATATTATTTTAACAGTAAAACATTATTCTTTCTTGCTTGAAAAGGTGCTACAAGGCCCATAGCATGAACAAAAGTCAGGTCTACCTTGATTAGGGAGTCACAATCCAAGTAGAAAATGCAATCCAATAGGCTCGGCAGGAGCACTCCACTCCAACATCAGGTACAGCACAAAGTATTGCCAGCCAAAAGTGTTTCCTCATTAAAATCCAAAAACCTTTATTCCAATTTAATAGTAAAAAACATGAGTAAGAACCCGCAGGGTTCGAAACGCGTAGACATACGTGTATTTTACTGGGGGATTTGTGTCTGCACCATGTTTTTTACTATTGAATTGGAATAAAGGTTTTTGGATTTTAATGGAGAAATGCTTTTGGCTGGCAATACTTTGTGCTACAAGGCCCATGACCTACTTATTTTGGTAACATTAGTAATTGATTTCCTACTTGGGGGGTTTTTAGTTGTGATTGCTTGTCGCTAGGGGGTACTTGGCGTAAAAAGGTTGAGAACCTAGAGCCCACTCACTACATCCATCACCAGATCCTTGAAGAAATTAAGTTGAAATTTATAACCCTGGGATTACCACTCTTGATTGCAGGACACTCTGTGTCAGAAACCGCCTACCTGGGCCCCGTTCCAGCGCCGTCTCCGGGCGGCCGGCCGCAGCAGCTCCAGCTCGGCGGCTCGTGCGTCTCCTCCTCTGCTCGTGCTCGCGCGTGTGTGCGAGCACGTCCTGCATATGCCCTCCGGCGTCAGTAGAGCCTACGGGCTCAGCTAGGGGGGAACTCCCCCCTCACAGTTTAAGGGCCAATGAGCCCAGAGTTCAGGGGTGGGCCAATGAGCCCTAAGAGAATGTATGATTAAAGGGCCTATGAGTCCGAGGGCCAATCACACGCTGCATCCCATGTGCACCAATCACGCTTCCATCCCCAATCTGTCTGTCCCTATAAAGGTTTCTTCTGTCAGTTGCTCTGGGCCTGTGATAGCGCCTTGTACCTAGCTTGTCTTGTGATATTACCGTGATTGATCTTCGTTGCCGACCCCTGCCTGAACCGACCATTCTCTATCTGATCTCCGTTGCCGACCCCTGCCTGAACCGACCATTCTCTATCTGATCTCCGTTGCCGACCCCTGCCTGAACCGACCATTCTCTATCTGATCTCCGTTGCCGACCCCTGCCTGAACTGAGCATTCTCTATCTGATCTCTGTTGCCGACCCCTGCCTGAATCGACCATTCTCCGTCTGATCTCTGTTGCCGACCTCTGCTTTGTACTCTGACCTCGAGCTGCCTCATCCCTCTGATCTCTGACTTCCCGGTGTCAACCTCTGGCCTGTTTTTGGACTTCCGCTAACTCGCTCTAGTCATTGGTTCTTCAGACCTCCAACCAGTAAGCTCTCATCCTTTGAGCCATTGAAGTCCTGGGGGTAACCGATCCCGGGTAGGCGTTTTCTGCGTCCCGGCAAGCGGGGGCTCCTACAGGTGAAGCTGGCTGCGGAGATTGGGGGTTGAGGGCATACCCGGAGGGCTGGCGTTACCCGAGCGTGACACTCTGATAATAGACTTTTCAGAACAGCTTCTGCAAAGGCTGTTCTCCACAACTGCATCAATAAAACCTTTACATTTTTTTATTTATTAATTTAATCTTTTTTTTTTAAATATTGTCGATGTTTGTAAAAGATTGAAGAAAATGAACAATTGTAAAACAATTCACTATTTATGTTTTTCCAAAAATGATAAAAAGCTCCAGATCATGATAAAAAGCCACTGTGAGGAAACCCATAGCAAGTGAGCACAGGCGACGCCACTCCCGCGGGAATCACACGTTTTGATTTCGTTAATACAGGATCCAGTGACCCTAACCAGCTGTGAACCGACCTCCTGCCAGCCATAAATAACTGCCACCAGTTGGATACAAGCCTGGTCTGCTGGAGTACCTGACGAGGGATAGATGCCGGGAGCCCCAGTCCTACATTGTCACTATCTGGGGAGGGTCATGTGGTACGTACTGGAAGGTCCAGGAATTTGCAGGCAATTCTGCTTCACTACACATCAGCTGTTTGCACTAACACAAAAGTTACATTTCTCTTTTCTGTTTCTGTTTGTAATTACCACTTGTAATTTGCTCTTCAGACCTGTAGAGCAGGGGGCGGCTGGTCCAACATTTAGAAACCTCCTGATTTCTGAGAATGGCGCTCCCGATGCCTGGCCCGCCCCTCCATTGCATTGAATAGATAGTGCACAGACGGATCAGTGCTGCTTGCTGTTGGACATGGAGCAGGAAGCCTCTATTCTGGGCGCGAGAGATGTAAGTGCCTATCTGTTTTCTGGGGGCTTAGCTCCAGTAACCCCCCACGGCGCTTCTTACCTTAGGTTCAGCACTGTCTGGAGCACAGACATCCTGCTTATTCCCCCCCCCCCCCCGCAGCTTTAGCCACTCGTTAATGACACCATTGCTGCCAGTCCCCAATGCTCCTCGCCCGGTGACAGCTGCATCCACCTTCCTCGGGTTCCCCTGTTGGGTAGCTGCCCCGCCGACGCCTCCATCTAGGTCTTTTGCTGTCTCCATCACTGGAGCTTGTTGGGTTTTGTCTTCTTGCTCCTTAAAGCGGACCTTCACCCTAAATAAGAGCATACCTTATATGTTTCCCACACCCTGTACATACAGATTGCTCATATTATTCCGGACCCTTACCCTGAATAAGAGCCTCTTATATGTTTCCCACACCCTGTACATACATATTGCTCACATTAAAAATCATCCTACCTGCATCTACTGCATGTTATGAGCGTTTAAACATCCAAGATGGCCACTCATGGAGCATCAGGCAGTCTTCTGACTGTGTCGCTCTGCACTCTGGGATTGCTATCCTTTCCCTGACCCCAGCTCTGCTCTGTCTGTGCAAAGCACAGCTATAACTCCGCCCCCTGTACTTTATCCCACCCTCCTCTCCTCAGTATGTGATGCTTCTGAGTCAAGATAGCGGGCGCCCGTATCCTAGAGTCCTGAACAGATTTGCAGCCCAGTAGGTGAAAGAATATTAAGTGACTAAAAATCTAAAATATATTAATTTTAGATGCTGGGGAATAGTTTAAGGGTTTAGACTTTTCATTAAATCATGCTGAAGATCCGGTTTAATCTAGGTACCGTCGCCGAGGGACAGGAAACAACAATGCAGTGCAGGGCAGTTTATAGGCCTGCCACTGTACAGTAATGGATGCACAGCACATTCATGGTGAGCTGCACTGCACGTGTGCATAAAAATAAGCCTGAAGATATTGGTGGGATATTAGGATGACCAGGAATTGCTAAAGATCAAGCAGCCCTGTGATGGGATCAGATGGCTCCTTTTTAACAGTGCATTTCCGAAGCAGGCTGTCTGCCAGGGACGTACCTAGGGGGAGCAGGGAGGGCACTTGTCCCGGGTGCAGAAGGTCAGGGGGGTGCCAAAAGGGAACCTGAGAACAGGTGAGGGCGCCATTTTGAATTTTTGCCCTGGGTGCCAGAACGCATAGCTACTTGTCAGGTCTGAAGTTCTCCCACAACATGGAAGCCTGTTTCTGCCTTGTATAGACCTTGCCTGTCTCCACTTCCTGCCATATGCTGCTCCACCAGCAGGTGACCCTCTGTTGCAGAGGTGCTGGAGATTAGCCAGTACCTGTGCTATTGACTTCCTGCTCTTTATAAGCTGATCCAACCTTGCAGCCGGTGGATCAGCATTACATTGTCTTCTCAGCCGCAGACTCTGAACTCTGAATCTTGAACGCACAACCCAGGATTCCTGCCACAGCCTTTGTGATTTACCTTCCCTGTTGCAGCCTTGTATCCGCCTTTGGACTTTCACTGGATCTTTATGCATATATGTTTCCTGACTCCACCTATGTATATGTACAGCAGCCTAAGTGTGTTTGTGTTTATATGTCCACTTGTAAATCCGAATAGCAGCCTGGTTGGAGTGTGCTCTGTGCACTTATCACTGTTTGTGGACCAATACCCAGGATTTTGACTATCCTGGGTTTTGGTCCACTTCGGTGGGGCACCCCGATCGGGGGTGCCCCGCTGTGTGAAACCCCCCAGAATGCCCCGAAAACTCACCTCTCCCCGCTCCCACGTGACCTCTGCAGCCAATCCCCGCCGGCGGAAAAGCGGGAGGCAGCGACGGACAAGAGAGCGCGTCCGCCGCCGCCTCCCGCGCGTCACTCTTCTCTGCTGAGAAATTTGTGACACTACTCCTCTGTGCACAGCAGCCAGATAGTGAGAGGTGCCCCCCCCCCATCCAGGAAGTCCGAACACAAGGGGCGCTCTCCAAGCCTACAGAGAACACAGCCGCAACACCCACGAGAATGGGATGCCATCCATTATCTCGCCAATTATAGCACTCACCACTTGGGCTACTCCTGTGAAGGTGTGACTGCTGTGAAAGCTTGGTAAAAACTGTTTGGCAGCCACCTGGGGCAACAGATCCCAAAGATCCAGCAATGCAGAAGTCCATTTCTAGAGGACTGATAGTGGACATACATCCCAAATCAGAATGCCTGGGGGGGGGGGGGTGAGAATAGTCCCCCGGATCCACCTTAAAAGGTGTGTGAAGACCCCATATTAATAAGCACAGTGGGACCTCGGCTGGCCTTAGACAAAGCCACCAGGTGCCCGTCATAGGATATAACAGGCCTACTAACCATCACACTAGGAAAACAGGACAGGTCCACCACCAGGTGTCCATCATTCAGAATAAAACCGATCTACTTAGCATCACACTAACAACACAGGAAGGGTCCACCACCAGGTGTCCATCATTCAGAATAAAACCGATCTACTGACCATCACACTAAGAACACAGGACAGGTCCACCACCAGGTGTCCATCATTCAGATTACAACTAATCTACTGACCACTGCACTATGAACACAGGGCAGGTGCACCACCAGGTGTCCATCACTGAGAATACAACTGGCCTACTGACCACTGCACTATGAACATGGGGCAGGTTCACCACCAGGTGTTCATCACTGAAAATACAACTGGCCTATTGACCATTCCACTATAAACACAGGCAGGTGCACCACCAAGTGTCCATCACCGAGAATACAACTGGCCTACTGACCACTGCACTATGAACATGGGGCAGGTTCACCACCAGGTGTTCATCACTGAAAATACAACTGGCCTATTGACCATTCCACTATAAACACAGGCAGGTGCACCACCAAGTGTCCATCACCGAGAATACAACTGGCCTACTGACCACTGCACTATGAACATGGGGAAGGTTCACCACCAGGTGTTCATCACTGAAAATACAACTGGCCTATTGACTATTCCACTACGAAACAGGACAAATCCACCACCAGGTGTCCATCATTCAGAATACAACCGATCTACTGACCATTGCACTATGAACACAGGGCAGGTCCACCACCAGGTGTCCATTACAGAGAATACAACCGGCCTATTGACCATTCCACTCTGAACACAAGACAGGTCCACCACCAGGTGTCCTTCACTGAGAATACAACCGGCCTATTGACCATTCCACTATGGACACAGGGCAGGTCCACCACCAGGTGTCCATCATTCAGAATACAACTGATCTACTGACCACTGCACTATGAATACAGGGCAGGTGTCCATCACTGAGAATCCACTACGAAACAAGACAAGTCCACCACCAGGTGTCCATCACTGAGAATACAACCAGCCTAATGACCATTCCACTATGAACACAGGGCAGGTCCACAACCAGGTGTCCATCATTCAGATTACAACTGATCTACTGACCACTGCACTATGAACACAGGGAAGGTCCACCACCAGGTGTCCATCACTGAGAATACAACCAGCCTATTGACCATTCCACTATGAACACAAGGCAGGTCCACCATCAAGTGTCCATCACTGAGAATACAACCGGCCTAATGACCATTCCACTATGAACACAAGCCAGGTCCACCACCAAGTGTTCATCACTGAGAATACAACCGGCCTAATGACCATTCCACTATGAACACAGGGCAGGTCCACCACCAGGTGTTCATCACTGAGAATACAACTGGCCTATTGACCACTGCACTATGAACACAGGACAGGTCCACCACCAGGTGTCAATCATTGAGAATATAATCGGCCTATTGACCATTCCACTATAACCACACAGGGCAGGTCCATCACTGAGAATACAACCGGCCTAATCACCATTCCACTATGAACACAAGGCAGGTCCACCACCAAGTGCCCATCAATGAGAATACAACCGGCTTAATGACCATTCCACTATGAACACAGGGCAGGTCCACCACCAGGTGTCCATCATTGAGAATACAACCGGCCTATTAACTATTCCACTATGAACACAGGGCAGGTCCATCACCAGGTGTCCATCACTGAGAATACAACCGATCTACTGACCACTGCACTATGAATACAGGGCAGGTCCACCACCAGGTGTCCATCGCAGAGAATACAACTAGCCTATTGTTCATTCTACTATGAACACATGGGGAGGTCCAACACCAGGTGTCCATCACTGAGAATACAACCATCTATTGACCATTCCACTATGAACACAGGGCAGGTCCACCACCAGGTGTCCATCATTCAGAATACAACCGATCTACTAACCATCACACTAGGAACACAGGACAGGTCCACCACCAGGTGTCCCATCACTGAGAATACAACCATCTATTGACCGTTCCACTATGAACACAGGACAGGTCCACCACCAGGTGACCATAACTGATATTAAAATCGGCCTATTGACCATTTCACTATGAACAGAGGGCAGGTCCACCACCAGGTGTCCGTCACTGAGAACACAACCGGCCTAATGACCATTTCACTATGAACAGAGGGCAGGTCCACCACCAGGTGTCCATCATTAAGTATAAAACCGGCCTACTGACCACTGCACTATGAACACAGGACAGGTCCACCACCAGGTATCCATCACTGAGAATACAACCGTCCTACTGACCATTCCACTATGAACACAGGACAGGTCCACCACCAGGTGTCCATCCCTGGGAATACAACCATCCTACTGACCATTCCACTATGAACACAGGACAGGTCCACCACCAGGTGTCCCATCACTGAGGAAGCGGGAGGCGGCGCATGATGCAGGCAGGCAGGTGGTGGCCGGTGAGCCGGCGGGCAGGGTAACCAATTTATGCCTGCCTGCGCCGCTCCCGGTTGCTAAGAAAATACTGCCAGTGGGCATGGCCTGTGTCTATGGGCGCCGTCCATTGTTTTCATTGGATGGTTTCCACTGGCTGCTGGGAACTATCGGCTCAGCAACCAGGGATCGAGGTAATGTGTGTGAGGGGGTCCTTGTCTGCATGTGTATGTAATTCTAGGTGGCATTTCCCTTTAAGGTCCTGGCTGCGGGTGTGGTTTAATTACAAAAAAAAGTCACATGTCTCTCTTTCATGTTTTAAAAAGTTGGGAGGTATGTGTTTATATTCTGTCACATCCTATCTCCTATCCATCCCTCAATGAGGGGGCGTGGCTTCATTTAACAATTGTCCCTCCTTCCCACCCAGAAAAGTTGAAGGGTATGCTTATATTCTATTGTCATACCTGCCAAGCGTCCCTGATTTGGAGGGACTGTCCCTCATTTGGGCCCCTGTCCCTTGTAGTTCCCATTTGTCCCTCTTTGAAGTTTAATATGCAGATCTGCATCAATAAATGATTAATTCGCCTATTTAAAGTGCTTATATTGGTTTAACTGTTACATCCCATCCACCCCTCAATGAGGGGGCATGATCTAATTTTAACAAATATCCTTATTTCCTACCCTGAAAAGTTGGTAGGTATGTTCTATTGTGCTCTTACTATGTCCATTTATTGGGAGACAGCGGCCATCTTGTTGTAGTCCTGATCCCTCACATTGGAGCGGCCGCTGTGCCCAAACCTTAAACTACAATTTTACATTTGAAACCCGCCTCTACTTTAAAATAAGTGCATTTCTTTATCCTCTTACCTCAGAAAACCCGTATAAAGACTAGGGTGTACCGTGTCCCCGGCGCTGTGGGCTGGCGGCCATTTTGTGGTAGCCACCAGCAGAGCGGCCTCTGTGCCATAAACCTTAAACTACATTTTTACATTTAAAACCCGCCTCTACTTTAAAATAAGTGCATGTCTTTATCATCTTACCTCAGAAAACCCGTATAAAGACTAGGGTGTACCGTGTCCCTGGCGCTGTGGGCTGGCGGCCATTTTGTGGTAGCCACCAGCAGAGCGGCCTCTGTGCCATAAACCTTAAACTACATTTTTACATTTGTAACCCGCCTCTATTTTAAAATAAGGGCATTTCTTTATCATCTTACCTCAGAAAGCCCGTATGAAGACTAGGGTGTACCGTGTCCCTGGCGCTGTGGGCTGGCGGCCATTTTGTCGTAGCCACCAGCAGTAAGGTGCTATTCGCGACAAGGCGGGAAGGCGGCAGCTGGTGAGGTGATGGCGGCGTATTAACCCTTTGTGCGCGTTCTCTGAGGTGACCGTTATGTGTGGAATAGATCTCTAAACGTCAGCTGCGTCCCTTACATCACTGACCAATAACCATCTTCTTCTTCTTCTCCTCGGACCTGGGTGCTAACCATGAAAGCTGGGCTGCACTAAGAGAATGGTCTTTAAAGCGGACCAAAATCCAGCCCCTTTGGGTTTGGTTAGGTTTGGGATGCCCCTGTTGGGGGGGGGGGGGGCTGAGTTTAGGTCTGCTTGAAAGTGGACCAATCACTGGTACATCCATTATCCTGGTGAAAGGTCCTGTCAGCTGGGGCATCCCAAACCCTGGGATTCCCGCTGCCCATGTGCGGGCTCTCGGCTCTTGTTAAACCGGACCTTCACCATGATTTATTGAAAAGCCCAAACCCTTATAAAACGATTCCATACCTCCCAACTGTCCCGATTTTCCCGGGATTGTCCCGATTTTTCCACAAAATCCCGCGGTCCCGGACCGTTAGCAAATGTCCCGGGACGCCCTGCGCTCTGGTGGTGTTCCCAGGGCCGCAACGACGCCGGCGTCTTCTGTATAAACAGTGGGCGGCGCAGAAGTTTCTGACTTCCTGGCTTGCGGGTGAGCGCGCAGGGGGGCGGCGCGCAGGGGGCTGGGTTGGGGATAAAAAAAACTTACACAGGCTGGCATGCAGGGGTGAGGGCAGCCGACATTGCTGGAGGATCAGAGCTGGAGGGCGTGACAGGGGGTGTGGTCGAGGGCGTGGCTTGTCCCGCTTTCACATTTTCAGAAGTTGGGAGGTATGCGATTCCCCAGCATCTAACATTAATATATTTTAAGTTTTTAGTCACTTATTTTTCTTTCCCCCACTGGGCTGCAACTCTGTTCAGGACTTTAGGATATGGGCGCCGCCATCTTGCCTCAGAAGCATCACACTTACTGAGGAGAGGAGAGTGGGATAAAGTACAGGGGGTGGGGTTATAGCGGTGCTTTGCTCAGACAGAGCAGAGCTGGGGTCAGGAAAAGGTCAGCAATCCCAGAATGCAGAGCAGCACAGAAGACACTTCCTATTTGCAGTCTGCCTGATGTTCCATGAGCCGCCATCTTGGATGTTTAAAGGCTCATAACATGCAGTATTCAGGATTAATGTAAGCAATCTGTATGTACAGGGGGGAAACATATAAGATAGACTCTTATTCAGGGTGAAGGTCCGGATTAATGTGGGCAATCTGTATGTACAGGGGGGAAACATATAAGATAGACTCTTATTCAGGGTGAAGGTCCGGATTAATGTGGGCAATCTGTATGTACAGGGGGGAAACATATAAGATAGGCTCTTATTTGTGGTGAAGGTCTGGATTAATGTGAGCAATCTGTATGTACAGGGTGTGGGAAACATACAAGATAGGCTCTTATTTATGGTGAGGGTCCGGATTAATGTGAGCAATCTGTATGTACAGGGTGTGGGAAACATACAAGATAGGCTCTTATTTGTGGTGAAGGTCTGGATTAATGTGAGCAATCTGTATGTACAGGGTGTGGGAAACATACAAGATAGGCTCTTATTTGTGGTGAAGGTCTGGATTAATGTGAGCAATCTGTATGTACAGGGTGTGGGAAACATACAAGATAGGCTCTTATTTGTGGTGAAGGTCTGGATTAATGTGAGCAATCTGTATGTACAGGGTGTGGGAAACATACAAGATAGGCTCTTATTTGTGGTGAAGGTCTGGATTAATGTGAGCAATCTGTATGTACAGGGTGTGGGAAACATATAAGATAGACTCTTATCCAGAGTAAAGGACCGGATTAATGTGAGCAATCTGTATGTACAGGGTGTGGGAAACATATAAGATAGGCTCTTATTCAGGGTGAAGGTCCAGATTAATGTGAGCAATCTGTATGTACAGGGTGTGGGAAACATATAAGATAGACTCTTATCCAGAGTAAAGGACCGCTTTAAAGTGGACCAAAACCCAGGATTTTGACTATCCTGGGTTTTGGTCCTTGCCCCCGGGGCACCCTGATCGGAGATGCCCCACTGTGTAAAACTCCCCAGGTCGCCCGAACAAACTCACCTCTTCTCGGTCCTACGGCGTATGTGCGGCCTCGTCCAATCAGCTCGCTCGGATCTGCTCCTGCCCAGGAGCTCGTCTAATACACGTGGATCCGAGCGCGCTGACAGCCGCATCCCCCGCTTCCCTCTAACAGGGAGCGCGCCCGCCCCAACCATTCACAAATGCCTGACGCGGGAACGCGCCCTGCTAGAGGGATAGCGAGGATGCGGTCGCGGCATGGACTGGGAAGCAAGGTAAGTGTATGGGACGACCTGGGGGGCTCACACAGCGGGGCATCCCGATTCTGGATGTCCCAGGTGGGTGCGAGTATGCCTGACCTGGAGTCTCAGGCAGCTGGGAAGAGGAGCAGCTGGCCTTAGACGCTGTGACGTCAGCGGCTCTGAGCGTGCTGATTGGACGAGCGTCCGCACATGCTCTGTAGGACCGGGAAGAGGAGCAGCTGGCCTTAGACGCTGTGACGTCAGCGGCTCTGAGCGTGCTCATTGGACGAGCGGCCGCACATGCTCTGTAGGACCGGGAAGAGGAGCAGCTGGCCTTAGACGCTGTGACGTCAGCGGCTCTGAGCGTGCTCATTGGACGAGCGGCCGCACATGCTCTGTAGGACCAGGAAGAGGAGCAGCTGGCCTTAGACGCTGTGACGTCAGCGGCTCTGAGCGTGCTGATTGGACGAGCGTCCGCACATGCTCTGTAGGACCGGGAAGAGGAGCAGCTGGCCTTAGACGCTGTGACGTCAGCGGCTCTGAGCGTGCTGATTGGACGAGCGGCCGCACATGCTCTGTAGGACCGGGAAGAGGAGCAGCTGGCCTTAGACGCTGTGACGTCAGCGGCTCTGAGCGTGCTGATTGGACGAGCGGCCGCACATGCTCTGTAGGACCGGGAAGAGGAGCAGCTGGCCTTAGACGCTGTGACGTCAGCAGCTCTGAGTGTGCTGATTGGATGAGCGGCCGCACATGCTCTGTAGGACCGGGAAGAGGAGCAGCTGGCCTTAGACGCTGTGACGTCAGCGGCTCTGAGCGTGCTGATTGGACGAGCGGCCGCACATGCTCTGTAGGACCGGGAAGAGGAGCAGCTGGCCTTGGACGCTGTGACGTCAGCGGCTCTGAGCGTGCTGATTGGACGAGCGGCCGCACATGCTCTGTAGGACCGGGAAGAGGAGCAGCTGGCCTTAGACGCTGTGATGTCAGCGGCTCTGTGAGCGCTGATTGGACGCAGCCGCAAATGTGCCGTAGGACCGGGAGGAGGTGAGTTTTTTTCGGCGTTCTGGGGGGTTTCACACAGTGGGGTATTCCCGATCAGGGTGCCCCTGGACCAAAGCCCTGCATAGTCATAATCCTGGGTTTACAGCTGCCTCCATCGCTTCCTCTCTGCGGCGCCGGCATACAGTGTGGACACATGGCCATATACACCGCTGTATAGTCCGGGTGTCTCTGTCTGCTGGGGCCGTGGAGAAGTGGCAGGGACAGTGCGAGCGGCAGATACCTCTGCTACTTACACTGTCCCTGCCACTTCTCTGCCGCTCGCACTGTCCCTGCCACTTCTCTGCCGCTCGCACTGTCCCTGCCACTTCTCTGCCGCTCGCACTGTCCCTGCCACTTCTCTGCCGCTCGCACTGTCCCTGCCACTTCTCTGCTGCTTACACTGTCCCTGCCACTTCTCTGCCGCTCGCACTGTCCCTGCCACTTCTCTGCCGCTCGCACTGTCCCTGCCACTTCTCTGCTGCTTACACTGTCCCTGCCACTTCTCTGCCGCTCGCACTGTCCCTGCCACGTCTCTGCCGCTCGCACTGTCCCTGCCACTTCTCTGCCGCTCGCACTGTCCCTGCTACTTCCTCTGCCGCTCGCACTGTCCCTGCCACTTCTCTGCCGCTCGCACTGTCCCTGCCACTTCTCTGCCGCTCGCACTGTCCCTGCCACTTCTCTGCCGCTCGCACTGTCCCTGCCACTTCTCTGCCGCTCGCACTGTCCCTGCCACTTCTCTGCCGCTCGCACTGTCCCTGCCACTTCTCTGCTGCTTACACTGTCCCTGCCACTTCTCTGCCGCTCGCACTGTCCCTGCCACTTCTCTGCCGCTCGCACTGTCCCTGCCACTTCTCTGCTGCTTACACTGTCCCTGCCACTTCTCTGCCGCTCGCACTGTCCCTGCCACGTCTCTGCCGCTCGCACTGTCCCTGCCACTTCTCTGCCGCTCGCACTGTCCCTGCTACTTCCTCTGCCGCTCGCACTGTCCCTGCCACTTCTCTGCCGCTCGCACTGTCCCTGCCACTTCTCTGCCGCTCGCACTGTCCCTGCCACTTCTCTGCCGCTCGCACCGTCCCTGCCACTTCTCTGCCGCTCGCACTGTTTCTGCCACTTCTCTGCCGCTCGCACTGTCCCTGCCACTTCTCTGCCGCTCGCACTGTCCCTGCCACTTCTCTGCCGCTCGCACTGTCCCTGCCACTTCTCTGCCGCTCGCACTGTCCCTGCCACTTCTCTGCCGCTCGCACTGTCCCCGCCACTTCTCTGCCGCTCGCACTGTCCCCGCCACTTCTCTGCCGCTCGCACTGTCCCCGCCACTTCTCTGCCGCTCGCACTGTCCCCGCCACTTCTCTGCCGCTCGCACTGTCCCCGCCACTTCTCTGCCGCTCGCACTGTCCCCGCCACTTCTCTGCCGCTCGCACTGTCCCTGCCACTTCTCTGCCGCTCGCACTGTCCCTGCCACTTCTCTGCCGCTCGCACTGTCCCTGCCACTTCTCTGCCGCTCGCACTGTCCCTGCCACTTCTCTGCCGCTCGCACTGTCCCTGCCACTTCTCTGCCGCTCGCACTGTCCCTGCCACTTCTCTGCCGCTCGCACTGTCCCTGCCACTTCTCTGCCGCTCGCACTGTCCCTGCCACTTCTCTGCCGCTCGCACTGTCCCTGCCACTTCTCTGCCGCTCGCACTGTCCCTGCCACTTCTCTGCCGCTCGCACTGTCCCTGCCACTTCTCTGCCGCTCGCACTGTCCCTGCCACTTCTCTGCCGCTCGCACTGTCCCTGCCACTTCTCTGCCGCTCGCACTGTCCCTGCCACTTCTCTGCCGCTCGCACTGTCCCTGCCACTTCTCTGCCGCTCGCACTGTCCCTGCCACTTCTCTGCCGCTCGCACTGTCCCTGCCACTTCTCTGCCGCTCGCACTGTCCCTGCCACTTCTCTGCCGCTCGCACTGTCCCTGCCACTTCTCTGCCGCTCGCACTGTCCCTGTCACGTCTCTGCCGCTCGCACTGTTCCCGCCGCTTCTCTGCCGCTCGCACTGTTCCCGCCGCTTCTCTGCCGCTCGCACTGTCCCTGCCACTTCTCTGCCGCTCGCACTGTCCCTGCCACTTCTCTGCCGCTCGCACTGTCCCTGCCACTTCTCTGCCGCTCGCACTGTCCCTGCCACTTCTCTGCTGCTCGCACTGTCCCTGCCACTTCTCTGCCGCTCGCACTGTCCCTGCCACTTCTCTGCCGCTCGCACTGTCCCTGTCACGTCTCTGCCGCTCGCACTGTTCCCGCCGCTTCTCTGCCGCTCGCACTGTTCCCGCCGCTTCTCTGCCGCTCGCACTGTCCCTGCCGCTTCTCTGCCGCTCGCACTGTCCCTGCCACTTCTCTGCCGCTCGCACTGTCCCTGCCACTTCTCTGCTGCTCGCACTGTCCCTGCCACTTCTCTGCCGCTCGCACTGTCCCTGCCACGTCTCTGCCGCTCGCACTGTCCCTGCCACTTCTCTGCCGCTCGCACTGTCCCTGCCACTTCTCTGCCGCTCGCACTGTCCCCGCCACTTCTCTGCCGCTCGCACTGTCCCCGCCACTTCTCTGCCGCTCGCACTGTCCCCGCCACTTCTCTGCCGCTCGCACTGTCCCCGCCACTTCTCTGCCGCTCGCACTGTCCCTGCCACTTCTCTGCCGCTCGCACTGTCCCTGCCACTTCTCTGCCGCTCGCACTGTCCCTGCCACTTCTCTGCCGCTCGCACTGTCCCTGCCACTTCTCTGCCGCTCGCACTGTCCCTGCCACTTCTCTGCCGCTCGCACTGTCCCTGCCACTTCTCTGCCGCTCGCACTGTCCCTGCCACTTCTCTGCCGCTCGCACTGTCCCTGCCACTTCTCTGCCGCTCGCACTGTCCCTGCCACTTCTCTGCCGCTCGCACTGTCCCTGCCACTTCTCTGCCGCTCGCACTGTCCCTGCCACTTCTCTGCCGCTCGCACTGTCCCTGCCACTTCTCTGCCGCTCGCACTGTCCCTGCCACTTCTCTGCCGCTCGCACTGTCCCTGCCACTTCTCTGCCGCTCGCACTGTCCCTGCCACTTCTCTGCCGCTCGCACTGTCCCTGCCACTTCTCTGCTGCTCGCACTGTCCCTGCCACTTCTCTGCCGCTCGCACTGTCCCTGCCACTTCTCTGCCGCTCGCACTGTCCCTGTCACGTCTCTGCCGCTCGCACTGTTCCCGCCGCTTCTCTGCCGCTCGCACTGTTCCCGCCGCTTCTCTGCCGCTCGCACTGTCCCTGCCACTTCTCTGCCGCTCGCACTGTCCCTGCCACTTCTCTGCCGCTCGCACTGTCCCTGCCACTTCTCTGCCGCTCGCACTGTCCCTGCCACTTCTCTGCCGCTCGCACTGTCCCTGCCACTTCTCTGCCGCTCGCACTGTCCCTGCCACTTCTCTGCCGCTCGCACTGTCCCTGTCACGTCTCTGCCGCTCGCACTGTTCCCGCCGCTTCTCTGCCGCTCGCACTGTTCCCGCCGCTTCTCTGCCGCTCGCACTGTCCCTGCCACTTCTCTGCCGCTCGCACTGTCCCTGCCACTTCTCTGCCGCTCGCACTGTCCCTGCCACTTCTCTGCTGCTCGCACTGTCCCTGCCACTTCTCTGCCGCTCGCACTGTCCCTGCCACTTCTCTGCCGCTCGCACTGTCCCTGTCACGTCTCTGCCGCTCGCACTGTTCCCGCCGCTTCTCTGCCGCTCGCACTGTTCCCGCCGCTTCTCTGCCGCTCGCACTGTCCCTGCCACTTCTCTGCCGCTCGCACTGTCCCTGCCACTTCTCTGCCGCTCGCACTGTCCCTGCCACTTCTCTGCCGCTCGCACTGTCCCTGCCACTTCTCTGCCGCTCGCACTGTCCCTGCCACTTCTCTGCCGCTCGCACTGTCCCTGCCACTTCTCTGCCGCTCGCACTGTCCCTGCCACTTCTCTGCCGCTCGCACTGTCCCGGCCACTTCTCTGCCGCTCGCACTGTCCCTGCCACTTCTCTGCCGCTCGCACTGTCCCTGCCACTTCTCTGCCGCTCGCACTGTCCCTGCCACTTCTCTGCCGCTCGCACTGTCCCTGCCACTTCTCTGCCGCTCGCACTGTCCCTGCCACTTCTCTGCCGCTCGCACTGTCCCTGCCACTTCTCTGCCGCTCGCACTGTCCCTGCCACTTCTCTGCCGCTCTCTCCTCATCCCACCTCTCCTCATCACCTGCCCCTCTCTCCCCATCCCACCTCTCCTCATCACCTGCCCCTCTCTCCCCATCCCACCTCTCCTCATCACCTGCCCCTCTCTACCCATCCCACCTCTCCTCATCACCTGCCCCTCTCTGCCCATCCCACCTCTCCTCATCACCTGCCCCTCTCTGCCCATCCCACCTCTCCTCATCACCTGCCCCTCTCTCCCCATCCCACCTCTCCTCATCACCTGCCCCTCTCTACCCATCCCACCTCTCCTCATCACCTGCCCCTCTCTACTCATCCCAATATCCAAACAGAATCATGTGGTTTCTGCTGTTTTAGTCCTCTCTGGATATTGTATTTCTTAATCTCTCTGGGTGGCAGTGTCTGTTAAACCTTTTAAGGTTCAGGTTGGTGTGAATGATGGTGGGGAATGTCGCAGTTAGTCTCCTTATATAGGGGGCGCTCATAGATTATATATATATATTATATAGGGGGGCGCTCAGAGAATAGAGTTAGGACTGCACCTCACAGAGGCATCTTGGCGCTGGTGGTGCAGCTTAAGCTACTTCTGCAGATGTGTGTGACCGAGCCTCTGTTTCTACCCAGATTTAGAGGGAGATTATAGGTTTGGCTGCAAGCTAACAGGGTTGAGTGCTGTGGCTCCTTTAAGACTTGTGTATCCTGTAGTGATAACCTTTATCGCCGGAGGGCTTCCCCGCCCGAGACGTCCTTTTCCCAATGGTGAGAGGTGCTGCAGGAATTCCAGAGTCATCCGTGAGGAAACAGGAACAGCCCTTACAAGGGCTAGTGAATTGTAATATAGCGTTTCCCCCCAATAAGAGACAGAACTCAGTATTGAGGGTGAAGATGAACTTTCTTTATTAGTGCCACCCTGTGCCTTATATGCAAGGCTCCATGCAAGGGGACCTCCCCCGTGGACCTGATGGAGAACTGCATGACAAACGCACAGACCAATGGGAGCAGGCCACACAATCCCTCAACTCTGCCGGTAACGCAATCAGCAACACAGTAGCAGTCTGTAATACAATCAACAACACAATGACAGTCTGTAACGTAATCAATAGCACAATGACATTGTCTGTGACATGCTCAAGAAAATGAAAGTAATGAGTCTATGCAAAAGTCCAAGGGCAGAAACAATGCCTTTAAAATACAAAAGGCATAGAGTCTGTCACATATCCTAATTGCACCTCCCAGGTTAGTTATAAAATTGTCTGAGCTGTTGCCACCCCTCCTGTGTTTTTCATATATGTATCTCATGAGGTTCCAGAAGATGACATTATGTGCCGTTTGGTTTCTTCCAGCCTGAGCTCCACAGAGGAGCCATCGCTCCAAGTACAGACCCGGACACCGGGGAGATTGAGAGGGTAACAAGAATCTCTACAGGGTCTCCATGATGGAGGGTCAGCAGCTCCTCCCGTCACAGGGTAGGAAGGTCTTCATCTAAGTGCTTCACTGTCTCTGATCCCCACATACACACCCCAGTGTCTTTGTGCTCTTCTTAATTACAGCCCCCGGAAACAATATCATGGAAATTGTGAAAACCGAGGAGGTGGAAATATTGGTGGAGACTAAACAGGAGGAAGTTCCTGTACAGATCAGTCCAGGTGAGTAATAATCCATTTGTAGCAATCAGGGCTGTGGAGTCGGTAGATAAATGTTCCGACTCCTCCGTTTTTTGTACTTCCGACTCCGACTCCTCTGTATTAATATGTGAATGTATTTTATACATTCCTTGAAGGAAAGAAAGGCAACATACATGTCATTACTTCTAGCAGAGAGAGGTAGTTGGGCAGAAGCTGCCTTCTCCTTTCTGTGTGCTGATCTTCTGCTGAAGATAGGGCAGTGGGAGGAGCCAGAAAGGGGCCTTTATTATAAAACATCATTTCCCTAGTAGAATCCCATAGTCATGTTTAAAGTTTAAGCTAACAATCGAAGTTTACACGTTTTTATAGCCTTTTGCTGAATGACAGCAGTTTTTCCAATGGTACAGCTTCAGTCTTGAACTATTGATCCTCCATTCCCTTCACTTATACAAGTGTCTCTAGTCCTGCAAAAAACATATTTACTTAATCCCTTATCAGTGAGAGGCTCGGTTACCCATGGGTTCCCTGTAACAGCAGAACACAACACTATGCAAAGTATAAGTATTGCCGCTTCTAATTGTGCGTTGCGTGCCATATAGTGAAGCACGTGAAAAGCACGCTTCTTCACGGTCACTTAACGTGTTCGTTTTGCGGTTACGTGAGGCACTGCATGCATTGCTCTTTATTCTTACAATAGAGAAGTCATTAATTATAACTTTTTGTGAATTGGGACATTTAAACTTGCTAAATCAAAATTTAGTCGGAGTCGGTGCATTGTTTGCCGACTTTGACTCCAGGTACCCAAAATTTCCTCTGACTCCACAGCCCTGGTAGCAATGGCCTCTTCCACCTATTCAGTCCTCGTGCATTGTGTGTGTCTGATACATCTCAGTGCGATGGCGTCGCTCTTCTTCTTTATTTTCAGCCCCCAGAGACGCTATAGTGAGAAACATGAAAGCTGAAAAGGAAGAGGTATTTGTGGAGATCTTCCCGGGTGAGTAATAAAAGCTTCTACAGATTTCTATATAAGGATTTTCCTCTTCCCCCTGTCCAGTCACTTTCGCACACACTCATCTCCTCTTTATTCACAGACTCCGGAGAAACTCTAGTGAGACATGTGAAAGCTGAGGAAGAGGAAGAAGCACCTTTGACGATTAGAGAGAAAAGAAAACATCTGCGGTATAGTACAGGTGAGTAATAATAGAAAAGATAATAGTACAGGTGAGTAATAATAGAAAAGATAATAGTACAGGTGAGTAATAATAGAAAAGATAATAGTACAGGTGAGTAATAATAGAAAAGATAATAGTACAGGTGAGTAATAATAGAAAAGATAATAGTACAGGTGAGTAATAATAGAAAAGATAATAGTACAGGTGAGTAATAATAGAAAAGACATCTCGCTTTCCTCATACACTGGTGTCTTATATTACTAATCAACCAGTGCCATTTAACACATAGCACTGGGGGCAGCTATGGCCTAGAGGTGGGGAAACAGGCCTGTGACCTGAAGGTTCGATTCCCAACCATGGGACATGACTGAAGTGCCCTAACCCCCAATTGCTCCCCGGGCGCTGAGTTTAGGGCAGCCCACCGCTTCGGGCACATGTGCACTTCACTGCCCCTTAGTGTGTAATTCACTTGTGTATAGTCACTCACATGGTGTTTATTCACCGGTGTGTACACGGAGTTGTGTTGTTCACATGTGCACGGATGGGTAAATGCGGAGAAAGAATTCCATGTGTGCGTCGGCACACAATGGCCACTATTGCACTATTATTATTATTATTATTATTACTAATTGGGGGGACTTACGTGCATATATGGCCACTGTATGCTTGCCCGCACATAGGAATTTTTCTTGTGTGGGGTGGGCAGATGCAGGGCATGCCTCACCGCCTTGCAATTAAAGGAGGCCACCACACCGAGAGATGGAATCGCTGGATACCTGCCGGTAAGTATAAGAAGGCCGACACTGGATTATTATTATTGTTGTTTATTTATATAGCGCCATCATCTTCCGTAGCGCTTTACAAAGTAGTAATTACAGACAGGGTAGAAACATACGGTACATATAATATATCAAATGCAGTTTTACAGAGTTGACAATGGATATTCTGAGTACAAGATACAATAGGGGAGAGAGCCCCGCCCCTGAGGAGCTTACAGTCTAAAGGAAGAGGGGTGAAGACGAGGGGGAAGGATCACAAACAGTCAGTATTGAGCTTTGTGCCCTTTAGAAGATTGGTTAGGCCAGATTATATGCTTGTCTGAATAAGTGAGTTTTAAGGGCGCCTTTGAAGGTTTTGAGTGTTGTGGAGTGGCGGATTGGGTGCGGGAGGGCATTCCAGAAGTTGCACGTGAGAAGTCCTGGAGGCGGGCGTGAGAGGAGGTGACCAGGGTGGAGGACAGGAGAAGGTCGGCAGAAGAGCGGAGGCTGCGTCTAGGTTGATATTGTTGGATTAGAGATGAGATGTAGGGAGGGGCCTGGTTGGAGAGAGCTTTGTATGTGAGAGTTAGAGTTTTGAACAGGATTCGCTGTGGGACTGGCAGCCAGTGTAGGGATTGGCAGAGAGGCGCAGAACTGGAGGAGCGAGAGGAGAGATGGATGAGGCGAGCAGCAGAGTTCAGGATAGATTGGAGGGGTGCCAGTCTGTTAGTTGGTAAGGAGCTCCGGTGGGTTCATTATAGACTTTTAGTCACTGAGGATACAGGAGGAGAAGAGCTTACAATCTATTAGGGTATAAGGGAGGATACAGGAGGAGAAGAGCTTACACTCTATTAGGGTATAAGGGAGGATACAGGAGGAGAAGAGCTTACAATCTATTAGGGTATAAGGGAGGATACAGGAGGAGAAGAGCTTAGACTCTATTAGGGTATAAGGGAGGATACAGGAGGAGAAGAGCTTACACTCTATTAGGGTATAAGGGAGGATACAGGAGGAGAAGAGCTTACACTCTATTAGGACATAAGGGAGGATACAGGAGGAGGAGAGCTTACACTCTATTAGGGTATAAGGGAGGATACAGGAGGAGAAGAGCTTACAATCTATTAGGGTATAAGGGAGGATACAGGAGGAGAAGAGCTTACACTCTATTAGGGTATAAGGGAGGATACAGGAGGAGGAGAGCTTACACTCTATTAGGGTATAAGGGAGGATACAGGAGGAGAAGAGCTTACACTCTATTAGGATATAAGGGAGGATACAGGAGGAGGAGAGCTTACACTCTATTAGGGTATAAGGGAGGATACAGGAGGAGAAGAGCTTACACTCTATTAGGATATAAGGGAGGATACAGGAGGAGGAGAGCTTACACTCTATTAGGGTATAAGGGAGGATACAGGAGGAGAAGAGCTTACAATCTATTAGGGTATAAGGGAGGATACAGGAGGAGAAGAGCTTACACTCTATTAGGGTATAAGGGAGGATAC
This sequence comes from Gastrophryne carolinensis, assembly GCA_027917425.1. Taxonomy (NCBI): domain Eukaryota; kingdom Metazoa; phylum Chordata; class Amphibia; order Anura; family Microhylidae; genus Gastrophryne; species Gastrophryne carolinensis. Next base: position 21,695,190 of record CM051237.1, read on the forward strand.
AGGAGGAGAAGAGCTTACACTCTATTAGGGTATAAGGGAGGATACAGGAGGAGGAGAGCTTACACTCTATTAGGGTATAAGGGAGGATACAGGAGGAGAAGAGCTTACAATCTATTAGGGTAGGTAGGTGGGTGGGTGGCTGCCACCTCCACTTCAGAATCCGCTGATTCCGCCTGCACACCACTCCAGTCTGCTGCTGGTCCAGGGTCTGGGTAGGTAGGTGAGTGGCAGGTATATTGATAGGTGGGTGGATTAGGCAGTTGGATTAGTAGGTGGGTGAGTGAGCAGGTGGGTAGATGGGCAGGGCAGGGTGGGTTAAGAGAAAAACTTTGCACCATTAATTAGTATTAGCATTTAGTTTGAGGTGTATTGGAAAACAGTACAGCAACAGCATGGACTCACCTGGAGCCACTTCACTGCCAAGTTGGAGAATCTTTTCTGTTGCTGAGTTCTTCTCTCCTTCAATCAACATGGTGTCTGCAGGCTGCTAACTTGTCCTTGTAGGTGAGACACACACACACACACGTCTCGCTCCCTCCCCCCTTCCTCTCCTCTATGGCTGCAGCCCTCACAGACACAGACGCTCTCTCCCCTCCCCACTTTTCCCCCTCACCGACCTCTGCTCCAGCCATCAATCACACTTTCTCTCCGTTTAATTACTCACGTCATCCTCTCCCCGTGCTGGCCGGCCAGCATGCCTGGAAGGGGAAGTGCTGGCTTCTCCTGTGCTCTGGGCTGGCCTCCGCAGTGGGGGAAACAAGAGTTTTTTGTTCCGTCTTGTGAGCGCCTTAGCTGACAGCTGCACACTGCAAAAATTTCAGTGACTCGAGTATAAGCCGAGGCGGCTTTTTTCAGCCCAAAAAGTGGGCTGAAAAACTCGGCTTATACTCAAGTATATACGGTAATTACTTTTATCTTTAGGACTTGCACACCAGTTAGTGAGTTGCTATAGCTCTGTACTTTATTTTTATTGATATTTCTAGCTAGATGTCTAATCATTGCTACCTACAGTATGTAGTTGTCCAATGAATGATAAGCAACCTGGATATACATGATACCGCATGTATGGAATTGTTACTTGATGCTATGCACCAGCCGCTGTTGTCGCCAGATGAACTTTAGGTTGTGGTGGTGGTGTTATAAAGTGTGGGCAGTTGTGTCTAGTCAGAACTGCCCTACACTACAGTGACAAACCCATTAGACTAGAATAACATCATTAATCATTAAGCACAGTCATTGTGCCTCGGCAAGACCAACACAAGTCTCCAGCTCAAGTCACATCATTAGGCTGCTGGAGACTAGGGTACCTCAAATGAAGTGACCTCCACTTTCTCCAGACCTGAATCCCATTGGAAAACCTAAGGGAGACACCATGTAGAGGCTCGTAACTATGTACCCCAAAACCCCATTGACCTTAGCGCCGCCCTTCAATATGAGTGACAGGCCATACCTGATAAGTCGACTTTCAAACCATATGATATGTCGTTGTCAAGCTGTAATCAATGTTGGGGTATACCCACCTCTGTTCGTTCGTTTTAATACATTGTTTGAGATGAGAAGATCACCAAGTAGGACACTACTTATACCCGACTTTATGATATATTGTCACTGTAGCATTAACTTTTTACCATATATTTCACCCGAAAGCCAAATATCTCTAACTTTTTGTGAGTAGTGTAAATTCTACCATCTAACAGAGACCAATATATAAATATATATATGTAGACATAGATATGTGTAGACCTAACATAATGCCCAGGTACGCCAGACCTGACATCACGCAAAATTACATCACACACAAACATGTGGCCAAAGATGCTTGACACTTTTCTAGACTAAAAAACTTACATGCATAATGAAGACCCACAGCCACTTGCTGAACAATGCTGGGGCTATTTTAGCACTTGTTCCTTCCGGTCAAAAATAGTGTTCGCGTCCTAGAGGAGACTAGAGGGGCGTGTCTGCTTTTTCCCGCTTTGCAAGTAATCTTTAGCTTGTTTGCGTCTCCACCAATAAAGTTGGATGAAATGGTCAGCCGTATCTGGGGCCTATTAAAAGGGGTTTGGCCATATGACATAGATTTGAGGTGTGCAATCTGTGACTGTGTAACCCAACAATAGAAATATGACTATCCACAGGGCAAGTGGAAGAAGGAGCAGGACAACGCGGCTACAGGGTACCTCCATCAAGGCAACGCCCATCCCAGGCAAGCCAGCTTTCAGATCGCTTTACTGAGCCCGAAAATCTGGCACTAGCCGAAGGCATAACCCAGCACTTTGACACACTCTTGGGACGCAGTTCGCGGTCAACGCCTAAGGTGGTTAAAAATGCCTTATGGGCTGAGATAACTGAGGCCGTGAATGCAGTTGGGCCGGGCACCAGGAGAGTGTGCAAAGTAAAGAAGCGCTACCAGAGTCTCAAAAAAGCCGTTCGCGACAAATTGTCGGAGCTCCGGAGATACGGGTAACAAGCTTAATGAAACTGTATGTAATGTGTGTCCCACTAGTGTTAGCTGGGGCCCAGGGGAACCTGTAGCAAGGCTTTTGACATAGAACTCGAACTCAGTGTGTTCCACTAGTGTTAGCTGGGCCCCAGGGGAACTTGTATAAAGGATATTGACATAAAACTCGCACACATTGTTCAAGTGCACCCTAATTTTGGCGTGCATGTTGCTAAAAGGCCAACAGCTAAACTTCTATGCTTTAGGCTACCATCAGGTCAAACTTACCTAGTGCACACATATATTAATTTTCAACCAAATAAAATAATCTAATCAGCAGAGAAAAGTGATAAGCAACCTATTTACATAGTAAAAATACCACTTTTGTACATACCTTGTAAATTGGTTTTCCCTTAGTTGTCTATACAGGGACACTGGATTTATAACTGATGGGTTAACTAGTTGCTGAAAAAACGGGAATAGAGCAGGAAGCGAGTTGTGGCTCCTCCCCATTGCAGGTCTCTGGCAGGAATGCCCAAATAATAATAAACAAAATTTAACATCTGAAAAGGGCTGAAGAATTTTAATGGCCTAAGATTGTAAAAAGGAATAGGAACAGTCGCAAAACCCTTGGGCGGGTATGGTGTCCCTGTATGGACAACTAACCATTTTACAAGGTATAAACAGAATTCCTTGTCAGGTTGCCTACATGGACAACCAGGTTCATAACTGATGAGGTGTTCAGAGCAGTACCCAATAAGATAGGTAACACCCTATAAATGTCCGCTCAACTGAACAAAGATGTTTTCAAACTGGTGAAGTTATGGCAGAGATCAGGCCCTGGTTGGGGACTGAACCACAACTTTCTTCTGAACATCACATCTGCCGATGCTGGGATATCCATCTTACATAAGGAAACTAAAGTTTAGACAGATGACCAATTGGCAGCCTTGCACACTTGTTCCACTGAAGCCTGGTGCCTAGGAAGCACCTACGGCTCTAGTAGAGTGAGCTGTTACATGCAAAGTGGGTTCCTTACCCCTAGCAGAATAGGCCAGAGAAAAAGCCTGTCTGATCCAACAGCTTATGTGGCTTGTGGGCTTGGTGGCTGCCAACTCCTTTTTAGGCCTGGTAGGAACCACAAACCGGATTAGGACAATAAGAAGGAAGAACAATAGCTTGATTCAAATGAAAGGCCGAGAAAACCTTCAGGAAAAAAATCTTCCTGCAATCGTAGGACTAACTTGTTAACACTGGGAAGGATGGCTTGCAAGATAATGAAACTGATACCTTGCAGACTGAAGTGGTGGCCACCAGGCACACTACCTTGGGGGGTTAAGATAAATAAGGAGGCATCAAACATAGGCTTAAATGGCGGCTCTTGGTATGCAGAAAGGACCAAATTGCTGGAATTCTAAAATGCGAGGAATGGAAAAGCAAAATGGCGAGTGATTAAGTGATTTGCACCAAGTAAAATAAGCCTGCCATGTTTGGTAGTAAATACTGGTCAAAGAGGCCTTTCTGGCTCGAATCAAAGTGACCACTACCTAAGGAGAGAGCCCTCTATCCTGTAGCGCCTAGGATTCATTTGCCACATTGTCAAAGCCAGCGACCGTATATTGGAATGAAACAGCCTTGCAACCTCAGATCTGGTCTGTTTGGAAGACATAGAGGCTGTTTGTTGGTCAGATGTGTTGACCACATCTGCAAAACCACGTTCATCTTAACCAATGATGAGTGACTAGAATTGTTGTGACACCTTCCAGGATTACCTTCTTTAATAGTCAAGGAAGCAGTGACATCTGCGGAAAGACATAAACTAGCTGGAACTGGGACCATGTCATCACCAGACCAGAAAGCTATAAACCTCAATGCAAACTTTCTGTTTCACATGCAACAACACACCTCTAGCAAATCATGAGGAACACCTTCGAATAGAGGGCTCATTCTCCCTGATTCAAGGTTTCGTTTCTGAGAAAATCTACCTGCCTGCTTGTCACCCCTGGCAGCTGAGATGCAAGGAACATGCTGTTCTGCCATATCCTGGCAACTTCCCAAGACACCTTTTTGCTCCTAGTGCTGGTCCAGTGGGACAGACACAGCTAAATCACCTTCAATTCTAGGACACTGATGACAAGCCGGGATACAGTTGGTGACCTCTGACCCTGACCTTTTAGCTGGTTCCTGTCACGGTAGGAGATCTGGTCTTACTTACGTGCGCACAATCGTGCAAGTGTGTGGTCGTGCCCCTTGGGTGTTTCTGGTCAGGCAGTGCACATGGCCCTAGGCCCAGCTTGTGTTTACGTTCATTCACACAGCCATCCGTGAAGTGTGCTAGCTTCCACGCTTCTGCGCATGTGTGGTGGGCACTTCATGGCGCCAATCGGCATTTAAAAAACGGCTTGCGGTGCTGGGAAGTTGCCCCCTGTTTCCCGTGTGTACGTTCCCAGCTTGAATTTGGCACTGTCTTCCTGGCTTTGGACAACTACCCCACTCTGGCTCTGACTCTAGCTTTGAATACTGACCCCGCTCTGGCTCTGACCCTCATGCTTTAGATAATGACCCTGTTCTGGCTGTTATCCCCAGGCTTGGATGACTACCTGTTTTGGCCCTCTGAACTCTGGCTTTGGAATACAGCATACGTTTTATGGCTCTGGACTCTGTGGCTCGGTTGCATAACTCTTCCTCAAAACCTGAACTGGACTTCTCCCATGTTGGACTCTGGGCTCACTGGCCATTGGTAAGAGTAGTGGACCCCGGCTTGTCTGCAACACAGTCCGTTCTTGCAGAAGGCTCTGGCACAAACCAGACCTATATGCAGTCTCCAGTGCATGGTGTAGCATTTATCAGCACTTATCAGTTGCTCATTGCTGGCTCCCTCCAGGTACAGTCAGTTCAAACACTCTATTACCTTCCAGATCTTCCTCAGCTCATGCTTGCTGTTTTTGATTCTGTATCACCGCCACACTTGACGCTCCAGCCTTCACCTCTGCTGAGTTTCCCCAGTATCCACCCTCTGTATCTACCTCGGGCAGGTCTTCAGTCAGATATCAGTCAATTCCATACTCCTCCACAACCCATCGGATGGGCCTCTGGTGATCACAGTCCACTGGATCATCAGAAAGGAGCAGCCTTGACTCAGATGGAGATTGCAGCCACCAATCCAGGCATGATAAAACCACTCTTATCGGGCTGAACAATCTGTCCAAACCCAGGTGAGACTGATCCCAATTGCACAGAATGGCCAACTGCAGAGCCCTGGTGTGAATCTGGGTGAGGGGCGTAGAGCCTCAAAGGGCGCTACCATCAGCTGTTGAAGTTGCATACACTGCCTCACATTGGAGTATTGTCGTCCTCATAGTGCCTGTGACTAGCTTTACCAAATCTTCAAATTGCTCTTCAAATAGGTGACCACCCAAAAAGGGTAGTTCAGCAAGCGTCTTTTTGGCTGTAGAATCAGCAGGCCTCTGCTTGAGCAATAAGGACCAACGCAAGGCCACTGATAATGCAAAAGTTCTGCAAAGAAGCTTGGCCATATCCTCCATTGCTGAACTTGCAAACTTGACCATATTGAATAAGCTATGCAAGAGCGTCTGCTCCTCGGTGGATGCCTTATGGGTCTTCTGAAAAACCCAAGCCTTGCTTTCCCAAACTTCCCAATGACACCCTGCAGGAGCTTTGGCAGCGGTGGGGTCTGGGGTAGTGTGCAACTCTCAGCAGTGGAGGCTATCTGCAGAAGAATGGAGAAGATAACAGCTCCGGAGACAGTAGCCCCCTAATATGCATCACAGTGGCAGAGGGAGTCCCAGTGACTTGTCCTAGGAGCACCTGCAGCTTCTCCAGCAGCAGGACGATCAAAACAGTCATAGACCAGCAGCCTTACACATGTACCCCGCTGGAAAGGAGGTGACAAAACACTTCTGACTGCTGAGACCTGTCCACCAGTTTAAATTTAAAGGAAAACACACTTTTTGGCATGTCTTTCTGTTTTCCTCTTTTGGAATGCAAAATAAACGTGTGTTAGGGTTGTGCCCCCAGACCTGTGATTTACTTATCAGCACGCTGCTTCCATAATTCTCATCCTTCCTGGGACTCTGTGTTGCTACAGTGGGAATGGTTTTCATGGCCTTGAGTAAAACAACGGACTACAAGTCCCACAATCCTTTCAATGTAACAGTTGAACTCTTTAGCAGCTAATGACCTATCCAGCTGAGAACCCGGCCATTAACCCTTTGCTACTAGAACACAAAACTGTGATCCTTCGAAACTGAAGAAGTTAAATTTCAGCAGAATGGGTTAAACCAGTCACTCTTGCCTTAGCCAATAAGATGATTAGCAAGCTAGAGTGAGGAAGTCTATAATATGTACTCAAAATCACCACTTTGGTGTACATAGCCAAGGTAAACACATTGTTGCTAAGGAAAGCATTTCTTTTATAACACAGAGTTGCAAACAAATAGCACATTAAAACAATATGAAAGTGTAGACGGCCAGCTCAATCCCACTGCAGCTTCCACAGATGCACTGAAGCTCAGGACTCACCAGCAAGGTCCATATACATGAAAAATTTCCATTGTCCAGCACTCAAGTGTTCCTTAAAATGTCTCCGTTTATTGGTCAAGTTAAAAGTTACATGGTTTCCATGCCAAGAATAGTTCACATATTACGCGTTTCAGGCAACATCCTGTGCCCTTCCTCATATAATATGAGGAAGGGCACAGGATGTTGCCTGAAACGCGTAATATGTGAACTATTCTATCATTTTGCCACATAATAATGGAAATATTTAAAATGCCATAGAAAGTGAAATCACCCTTTAAAGCATCAACACACAAAGCCACCAAAACATGTCTAGCCCTGGGAAGGATGTAACTGGAGGAGGGGGAGGTGCACAGGAGGAAGTACAGCAATGCCCTGGGTTCGCCTTAGATCCCCCCAGTCCCCATGTAAACAAAGTTAAAAGGAAAAAGTTGGCCCCTCTTTTAGCTTCAGTGCCCCTTAAAAAAATGGGGACCTGCGAGCTCCTTAGTCTAGCAGCACTGACTAACCACTGCTGGAGTAGCATTGATCCCAAGGGACAGGGCCCGCAACAGTCGTCGCACCTATTTATTTTAGTTGTTAACTAGGTCAAAGCATCATAATTCTTTGTCTGATGGGGCAGCCAATGTGAGGACCTGACACTCTACCCTAAACACTGTGAACTCAAAAATAAAGGGACACAGTAACACTCGAAACAACAACTCTAGCCCACCAAAGGGAAATATACTTATCTGATCCTTCGATGGAAACTAAAGCAGAAGTAGGAAGGCTATGGCCTGGCCGAGTAGTCAATGCTCAGTACTGCAATGGGGAGGAGCCACAACTCACTTCTGCTCTCATCCCGCCTTCCGCTTAATAGCTAACCCATCAGTTATGAATCCTGTGTCCCTGTATGGACATGGTTGTTGAGAAGCTTTTCTAGGATTCTTATTGTTGCAATCCAAGGATTTGCAACATAAATCTCGGCCTAATAACCAATAGATATTTCATATCTACTTCAAGCACAAAAACAGCGAGTGGAGTCCCACGGCGCCTATACCTTACTGATGCAGAAAAAATGATCAAGGCATTGATGTCCTTTGATGCCATGGTGGGAATTTCGGGGATATTGGACTCCGATCGTCTGGAGCAAAGTGGAAGTGGTAAGTGTCAGTATTTTGAACAATCATTTGTTATTTGATGTGTATGTGTTGCAAAAGAAGTAGCTTTGTGCTCGGTGGCATTTGGCCGCTTGGGGATGTTTTTAAAGACACGCTAGAAATTACTTTGCTTTGTTCCAGATATTGTGACTTTGATGTTTGATTTTCTGTGTTACTTACCTAGACACCGAGCAAATCGAAAACCCACCCTCTCTCGCACAACTCTTTGGAGACTTGGAGCAAACGCAAGATCAAGGCCTGGTTGAGGCAGCCGAACCAGCCCCTACAGAGGAGCAAGAAATGCTGGAATTTGTGGACTTTGAGGACCCCTCTACCACCGCCACTGTTCCTGAACTATCTGCTGCACCGTCCTCTCCACCTCACCCAGCTCTGCCTATAAGAGCCAGGCAAGCATTGTACCGCCCCAGAAGATCATCAGTGAGCCGAGAGGAGGTTCAAGCAGCACTGCGCCAGCAAAGCCAAAGATTTTACCGGGCACAAAGGCAATACTGGCAAGGGCTACGAACCCAAATAAGCCAAATCCATGAGTATCTAGCTGCTGGCCTTCAGGAGCAACGTAGACACAATCTGCGAACTGAGGAACTCCAGGAGCAGCAGGCATTGGCCCAAGAGCGACACAATGCCTTACTGGAGCAACTCCTGGTTGAGAGGAAAAGACGAGATTAACGTCTAGCTTGTGTTATATGTGACCATTGTGTATTTGGCTGCCCAGTGTGGGAAGTTCGATTTGGCACTTGTGTGGCTTTTAGCCATCCATACATTAACCCTCTCTGGCCACTTGCGCAAATGTTGAGGACAGTCAGGGCTGTTTGGCTTGTGAAGCAAGGTTTTTTCAAAAATGTGCTGGCGATAGAAAAACAAGATTCTCCACACAAACTAACTCGCAGTGTGGCCTGTGCTTTGTCTGCCACTGCTCAAGTATGCCGACTTCAGCCTCCCTGGTAGGCCACCGTGTTGGGGAATTTGGAGAGACACCTCCAACTAGGGTCAGGAAACAGGGCTGTTGCGAGTAGTGCTACTCACTGTTTTAAAACGTAGGCGTGTTTTGTAGTGTATAGCATAGAGTTTTTGTATTTAATAAATATTTTTGATATTTTTTAAAGAAAACCCTCTGTGTCTGACCCATGGTAACCTATTGTTGTCTTTTTGTGTTCAAATTCAACGATACAAATGATGGCCCCAGGGCTCACAACTAATATTGTTTGGGCCCAATGTAAGCCACATTTATGCAGTGTGTTCTTGGAGATGTTGCCACTACACAGTAGCACTAACTAATAAACATAACAGTGTTAACCAAAATGTTTTTTACAGGTTTGTTTTGCATAAATTTTGGCTACATTTCCAAAAAATAGTTAAAGGAGCAGTATCGCGAAATTTGCATTAAAAAAGATAAATAATTAAATAGCCACACAATAGCTTCTAACATGTGTATAAATAATGTGGCGATAGAAAAAGGAAAAAAATATATGCCTCTCTTTTAAATTGTATAATGACAATGGCTCAGTCCATTTGCTGAATAGGGGGATCTGCTGGGTTGTTTTAGTGAGCTGCTTCATTTAGCCCACTGGTCTCCTAGCAACACTTTACCTCAGAGGCTGACACTGTAATCAGTGGTAACGGCTGTGTGTGTGTGAGGTGCTGCTTTTGTTATGAGACCAGGTGACTCAAATGTGTAAAATCTATACAAAATAAACTAAACTGACTGAAAATGACTGAAATTCTTCTTTGAATAACTGTGCAGGAAAATCTAAAGGTATTAAAGTGGAACAAAACCCTGAGTGGCCGACCCTGAAATCTATAAGACCCGGCCATTGACCTTCCCCCTTGGGCATTCTAAATCAGGATCCCCACTGTGTGAAACAACCCCTGGATAACCACAGATCTGGCGCGCTCACGCAGATAGTCATTTAGACAGGCCGGGCGGCCAGGAACGTTACTGCTCAGGCTCCCCATCTGCGTGCAAACAGCACTGATTGGATGAGAGCCCGCGCATGCGCTGTGGGACAGGGAAAGGTACGTTTTCACAGGCGAACTTGGGGATCTCACATATCAGGGCATCCCAAGTCGGGATGCCCCTAGGGGCACAAAACAAAACTCCAGATTGTGAAAATCCTGGGTTGGGCTTTGCTCAAAACACACAAAGCTGAAAGAAAGATCATATGGAAAAAAGAGAGAAAATGGTAAACTGAAAGATTCTGCAGCAGAGCCAACATGAAGGGAAAACTGTCAAAATCAGCTAAATGACTTCTAGAGCTTTTCTCTCTGTTTTAGATATATAAGTTCTGGCCAGGCAATGTTGCAATGTTGTTATCTTATGCTGGACGGCTGCCAGCACTGAACAGCTGAGACTTTGATACATTGTTCTCCCCCTCTCCTCAGCATGGAACTGATACATTGGAATAGCCCAGAGTGTCGGGCCCGACACTCACAAGACATAAACATGAGCTATTAGTCTCCAGCTGCTCAACACACACATCATTTTTTTCTACATTTGTAATTCTTACTCCAACACTTACCTACATTCAAAGTACCATTTAAATATAAGTCACCAAGAAAAATTCGCGATACTGCTCCTTTAAGTAAATACATTGAGTACTAAAGCTCAACACACAGATTGTCCAAGCTGGTTCGAACTCTTTTAGATCGGGCATGTAATCAATACTATTGCCCTGTTCCATGCCACTGACTATATTGATCTAATGTCTTGGGAGATTACATCAGGAATATTCCAAGTATACAGCACGTCCTGTTCCAGAATATTCCTTACACATGGGTAATACATCCACAAGATGGCCCTGGACTGCAGAAGACAGCTTGTGGCTCCTCCTGGCCCCATATAAGTCAGGGACCTCCCACAAATTCCTCAGTTCTTATCTGCAGTCTGGGCTGCGAAGATAGAAGATGGCTCTCTATGTTGCGCAGGTGAGCGGGGCTTATCTGCCTGCGGCCCTGCAGGACTATTCCCACCTGTTCCGAACCATACCAATGCCTCCCAGCCTCGGCTGACCGGTTCGGGTGAAGGTAGGTTTAGCACCAGGGTCAGGTGCTGAGGAGCACTGCTCCTACCGCAGTCCCTGCTATGACAGGGTAGGCGGTTTAGGCTGATGGTGAGCCTTTTGGGATGCCCCTCCTGCACTATGGGTTTTGGCAGGCTCCTGTGCCGTTTAACCCTTACCCCCCTAGGTTCCCCTTCCCACCCTACCTCCCCCCCCCCCCTTTTTCTCTAGGGCTGATAATCCCTTAAATTGCTTGCCTCGCTCTCCCTCGGGGAGATCTCCGGGGGGGGGGGGGGGGGTGACTGGTGGTCTGCACAATTGTTGGTGTGTTTTTCACTGTGTATGCCACCGCCACGCGATTGTACCGCGCTTCGCGGACGGCGGCGACATTGTTTCTGAGACTGCGGCATCTCTATTGGCTGGCCGCATCACGTAGGGTGCGATTCGCGCTCCTGGGGGGGGGGGGGGGGCGGTCTCTGCAGATGTTTTCGCATCACGTCTCCACGGCCCGCCCCTCGAGGTCTCTGCAGGCGCCATTTTACCCTCTCCTTGTGCTGTGTGCGCGTCTGGCTCCCTGTGGTCCGTGAGTACCCCTGCGGGGTGGTTCTCCTGGGTTTTTTTCCTTACTGTATACTCTTATGGGACAGTTTTTTATGTCTTTCAGGTGGGTTAAAACTTCAACATCTGTGGTTTCTCCCGGCCCTCTCCCCTGGCTGTCTCCCACTTCCCTAGCGGGTCCTTGGGGCATCCCGGGTAGCTTTTTAGCGTTAACCCTTACTGGCCTGTTGTGCCACTGAAATCACCATATGGAGGCTTCTGGGGATAATGTGCTTAGAGTTCCTTCGGAACAAGCCCGGCTATGTGTTGCGTGTGAGGTATCCCCTATAAGTGATGTCAGGGTATGTGTATCCTGTGCCCAGCAGGTACTTGCGCTGCAGTCTGGGTTGTCTGGGCCTGGTGCTGTGCCCCCTCTGGCTTCGCCTACCCCCCCACGCTTACATCTGACCCCCAGCGAGGGGCATACTAGCAGGGACTCTCAATTTGATTTGGCTGCACGGGTGGCCAGCATTGAGAAACATATTGCTTGGTCAGCCCCGCGTAAGGCTTTTGTCAAGAAGAGGCATTTATCCCCCGCTGTTTCCCTCTTCCCTGTTGAGGCTGAGGAATTTCCTGACGTTCCTGGTTATTGTCCCCTTGAGGAGGGGTAATTATTTTCTGATTCAGAATCATCTGAGGAACAGCCCAAGATTTATGGCGGTACCGGGTCTCCCTTTGGAGAAGACCCATGGTCCTCAGGTGACACTGACAGGTTGTTGACTCACATTTTTGAAGTGCTTTGTATTTCCTCTTCTGCAGTGGCTCTGCAGCAGTAGGGTGAGCTTTTTCATATGGTTAAACCACACTTGGAGTTCCCTGAGCAGACTCACTTTAATAATCTGGTGCTCAAGGAATGGGAACGGCCTAGTAAGTTGCCTGGGGTGCCCAAGAGTTGGGACAAGAGGTATCCCTTTCCTGCTGATGTGATTAAGCGTTGGTCATGTCCTCCCGAGGTGGACGCTCCCGTTCTGGGGCTGTCAAATACATCTGTCATGCACTCTCCTGATACTACTACCCTGCGGGATGGTGAGGACTGGCGCATGGACCAGCTGGCTTGTCATGCCTTTGCCTGTGTGGGGACCACGCTGCGCCCGGTTTGTGCCTCTGCCATTACAGCTATTGCTATTAAAGGGCTGCTTAAGAGTCTCTTAGATGGGGCTTCTGATGTTGCGGGAGGAGAGGATTATAGATCTCTCCTGCTTTGCTATGAATTTGTTGCATATGTTTTTTCTGCCATGGATGATACCATTAGAATGTGTGGAAGGACATCTGCCCTTTTGGTGGCTATACGTCGCTCTGTTTGGCTGGGTCAGTGGGCAGCTGATAATGCTGCTAAGAAGGCTCTCACTGGTTTTAAGGGGCTGCGCCTCTTTGGGGAACGCTTGGACTTGTTTGCCAGGGGTGGTAGGTTACCTCAACGTAGGAGGCCGTCCCGGTCTTTTTGGGGGATGGCTGCCTTTCTCCCTTCCTTCCATGGTTGCAGAACTGGTCGGGGAGTCTCCTTGGCTGGGGCAGGGGACGGGGCCGGGGGACGGCTTTGGCTCTTTGCTCACGTCTGGAGGCTTCACGTCTCAGACCGGTGGGTTCAGGAGGTAGTGTCCTCCAATTACAAGATAGAGTTTGCAGCCTGGCCACCCCCAAGATTTGTCAAATCCCGGATGGCTCAAAACCCCCTGTCAGCTCAGGGGCTGTGCCTTGCTGTCCAAAACCTTCTGGAGTTGGGGGTCATCAGCCCGATACCTTTCAGGGAAAGGGGCAGAGGCTTCTATTCCAATCTTTTCACTGTCCCCAAAAAGGACGTGTCCCTCAGACCCATCCTGGATTTAAAGCGTCTCAACAAGTTTGTCAGATTCAAGCATTTTCGCATGGAAACCCTGCGCTCTGCAGTCAATTCTCTGCGCCTGGGCGACTTCATGACCTCTGTAGACATCAAGGATGCTTACCTTCATGTACCAATCTTTCCAGGTCATCGGAGATTCCTCAGGTTCGCTCTGGAGGATCAGCACTACCAATTTGTGGCCTTACCTTTCGGTATCACCTCGGCTCCCAGGGTATTCACCAAGGTTCTGGCGGGCGTAATGGCTCTGCTGAGATCTCAGGGCATTTGCATCCTTCCTTACTTGGACGACATTCTCATCACAGTCCTTCCAGCAGGCCGAGCTGGATACCCAGCTGGTGGTGCCCACTGGAGTCCTTTGGCTGGGTGATCAATCACCCCAAGTCTTCCCTGTCCCCGTCACTGGTGAGGTCCTTTCTGGGCATGACTCTGGATACATCTCAGGTCATGATTCTTCTCCCTCAGCAGAAGGTGGAGAGTCTTCAAGCTCAAGCCCATGTTCTTCTGTCTTGCCCTCATCCCTCCATCCGGCAGGGTATGTAGCTGGTGGGCCTGATGGTGTCTTGCTTCGAGGCGGTTCCATACGCTCAGTTTCACATGAGACCTCTTTAACTTCACCTCTTGTCAGTATGGCATCGGGACCCTGTGTCCCTGGATCAGGTGTTTGTTCTGTCCCCTCCGGCCAGGCGGTCTCTCTCGTGGTGGCTGGATTCAAGGAACTTGTTGGTGGGCAGATCCTTTCTGGCCCCTTGCTGGGAGACAGTCACCACAGATGCCAGTCTGACAGGTTGGGGGGCTTCTGGAAGTCCTTGAAATTCCAGGGTCGGTGGGGCCCCCGGGAGGCCCATACCCCTGTCAACTTTCTAGAACTGAGGGCGGTGAGGTTGGTTCTCACACAATTGACTCCGCACCTTCGGGGTCGGGCTGTTCAGATCTGCTCGGACAACCAGACGGCGGTTGCCTACATCAATCATAAGGGAGGGACCCGGAGCAGGAGGGCCCTCAAGAAAGTGTCTCTGATTCTGTCCTGGGTGGAGGAGAATGTTCCCTGCATCTCGGCAGTGTACATCCCGGAGGTGGAAAATCTGGAAGCGGACTCCCTGAGCAGGGACTTCTCGTCTGGGAGAATGGTCACTCAGCAGCAGGGTGTTTTGCTCCCTGTGTCACCGTTGGGGGCAGCCGGATTTGGATCTGTTTGCGTCCTGTCACAATCACAAGCTTCCAGCTTTTGTCTCTCTGTCCCAGGACCCTCTGGCCTTAGCCATGGATGCACTTGGATTGTCTTGGAAGAGCTTTCAGCTCCTCTATGTGTTTCCTCCGTTTCCTCTGCTGTGCAAGATGGCCCAGGAAGGGGTGCCAACCATTCTGGTGGCCCCCTGTTGGCCAAGAAGAGTGTGGTTCGCAGACATCGTGCAGTTGGCAGTAGATCAGTACGCCCTGCCCAAGTTTCCAGATCTGCTCACTCAGGGGCAGCTACGCCATCCCAATTTACAAACGCTGGCTTTAACGGCCTGGCTGCTGAAACCTCCATCTTGATGGAAAAGGGTCTGCCTGCCTCTGTTGTTACTACCATGATTCGGGCTAGGAAGAAGTCCTCGTCATCTATCTACTATAGGGTATGGCATGCTTACATTGACTGGTTGAGTCTAAGTCGCTTCCCTGTAGGGTGTTTTCTATCCCCAGGATTCTGGAATTCCTGCAACATGGTTTGGATTTGGGTCTTCAACTTAGTACCCTCAAAGGTCATATTTCAGCTTTGGCCATTTTCTTCCAAAGATCCTTTGCCAACCATCGTCTGGTTAAGACCTTTTTCCAGGGGGTTACTCACGTGCGTCCTCCACGTAAGGCTATGTTACCAGTCTGGGATTTGAACTTGGTCTTATCTGCCTTGCAGGGGTCTCACTTTGAGCCTTCGTGTGAGGCCCCTTTGTCCATTTTGACGCTTAAGGTAGCCTTTTTGGTGGCTATCACTTCTGTTAGGCGTGTTTCTGAATTGGCGGCACTTTCCATCAGACCTCCTTACTTTGAGAGACACCAGGACAAGGTGGTGTTTCGTTTTAAGCCAGATTTTCTGCCTAAGGTTGTGTCTGCTTTTCATCTCAATCAGGACATTGTTTTGCCCTCTCTGTGCCCTAATCCTAGTAACCCTAAGGAGCGGGTCTTACATTTTCTGGATGTGGTCAGGACCTTGAAGTTCTATTTGGTGGCTACTGAATCCTTCAGGAAGACTGATGCTCTTTTTGTGCTCCCTTCTGGGCCCAAGAAGGGTTTGGCTCCGGCTAAGTCCACTATAAGCAAGTGGACCCGTCAGGCTGTGGTTCAAGCCTATTCTGCTAAGGGGAAGGAGCCTCCGTTCCGCCTTACTGCTCATTCCACTCGTGCTATTGGTGCCTCTTGGGCTTTTCAGCACCAGGCTCCTGTTGAACAAGTTTGGAGGGCCGCTACTTGGTCTTCTGTTCATACTTTTTCTAAGTTTTACAAGGTTGATGTTAGGGCCTCAGCTGATGCTTCTTTTGGTTGCAAAGTTCTGCAGGTGGCAGTGGTCTAATCTGCCCGCTGTTACTTTTGGGGATCCCACCCTACCTTACGGACACTGCTATTGAATGTCCCATGTGTAAGGAATATTCTGGAACAGGACGTGCTGTATACTTGGAATAATACAATTCTGTGATTACTCACCTGTAGAATTGGTAATATAAGTATACAGCACGTCCTGTTCCATCCCACTTTTTCTAGTTACCTCTGTATGGCGTTTGTTCAAATGTTCATTTTGGATTTTTGTTATTATTGTTTCTCCCGGCTTCTTGTTAACTGCTTGTCAATACTGGGGAATTTGTGGGAGGTCCCTGACTTATATGGGGCCGGGAGGAGCCACAAGTTGTTTTCTGCAGTCCAGCGCCATCTTGTGGATGTATTACCCATGTGTTTTCGGCATCCTCGGCTCTTCCCAGAAAAGTAGTCACCTGCCTCCTCAACAGGGCGATCTCCCCCGCATGTGTCGAGAGCCGGTCTTCCGTTTCTCCGATTCTCCTCTCCGCCTCCCCCGTACGGTCCCGGATTTTATCTAGATCATGACGCACATAATTAAATTGCTCTTGGAGGGCGTCAAATTTGGACGTGAGGGCACTCTGACACGAAGCAATAGCCGCCATGATGGCTGCAGTATCCGGATTAGAGGGCTCCTGCCCAATCCCTCTCGGGGCTTCCATCGTTTGCGTGCTACAGGTGACTGCCGTCGATTTGCGCTTTTTATTTTCTTTCATGTGTGGGGGGGGGGGAAGACGCACAGGAAATCGCGGCTTTGCAGCAGATCACAGGATGCTTATAGAGCAGAGGAGATCACAGGGGGTTTGTAATGTAGAAGGGATTCCAGTTTGACAGGAGATTGTGGGGGGTTTCTAGTGCAGAGAGAGACACAGCTTGCAGCAGATCCAAGAGAGCTTATATCACGGCCCTGCAGCAGATCTCAGGAAGCCCACAATGCAGGGGGAGTCACAGTCCCGCAGCAAATCTCAGGAAGCCCACAATGCAGGGGGAGTCACAGACCCGCAGCAGATCTCAAGAAGCCCACAATGCAGGGGGAGTCACAGTCCCGCAGCAGATCTCAAGAAGCCAACAATGCAGGGGAAGTCACAGTCCTGCAGCAGATCTCAAGAAGCCAACAATGCAGGGGGAGTCACAGTCCTGCAGCAGATCTCAAGAAGCCAACAATGCAGGGGGAGTCACAGTCCCGCAGCAGATCTCAAGAAGCCAACAATGCAGGGGAAGTCACAGTCCTGCAGCAGATCTCAAGAAGCCCACAATGCAGGGGGAATCACAGTCCCGCAGCGGATCTCAAGAAGCCCACAATGCAGGGGGAGTCACAGTCCCGCAGCAGATCTCAAGAAGCCAACAATGCAGGGGAAGTCACAGTCCTGCAGCAGATCTCAAGAAGCCCACAATGCAGGGGGAATCACAGTCCCGCAGCAGATCTCAAGAAGCCAACAATGCAGGGGGAATCACAGTCCCGCAGCGGATCTCAAGAAGCCCACAATGCAGGGGGAATCACAGTCCCGCAGCGGATCTCAAGAAGCCCACAATGCAGGGGGAATCACAGTCCCGCAGCAGATCTCAAGAAGCCAACAATGCAGGGGGAATCACAGTCCTGCAGCAGATCTCAAGAAGCCAACAATGCAGGGGGAGTCACAGTCCTGCAGCAGATCTCAAGAAGCCAACAATGCAGGGGAAGTCACAGTCCTGCAGCAGATCTCAAGAAGCCAACAATGCAGGGGGAGTCACAGTCCCGCAGCAGATCTCAAGAAGCCAACAATGCAGGGGAAGTCACAGTCCTGCAGCAGATCTCAAGAAGCCAACAATGCAGGGGGAGTCACAGTCCTGCAGCAGATCTCAAGAAGCCAACAATGCAGGGGGAGTCACAGTCCCGCAGCAGATCTCAAGAAGCCAACAATGCAGGGGAAGTCACAGTCCTGCAGCAGATCTCAAGAAGCCAACAATGCAGGGGGAGTCACAGTCCTGCAGCAGATCTCAAGAAGCCAACAATGCAGGGGGAGTCACAGTCCCGCAGCAGATCTCAAGAAGCCAACAATGCAGGGGGAGTCACAGTCCCGCAGCAGATCTCAAGAAGCCAACAATGCAGGGGAAGTCACAGTCCCGCAGCAGATCTCAAGAAGCCAACAATGCAGGGGGAATCACAGTCCCGCAGCGGATCTCAAGAAGCCCACAATGCAGGGGGAGTCACAGTCCCGCAGCAGATCTCAAGAAGCCAACAATGCAGGGGAAGTCACAGTCCTGCAGCAGATCTCAAGAAGCCCACAATGCAGGGGGAATCACAGTCCCGCAGCGGATCTCAAGAAGCCCACAATGCAGGGGGAGTCACAGTCCCGCAGCAGATCTCAAGAAGCCAACAATGCAGGGGAAGTCACAGTCCTGCAGCAGATCTCAAGAAGCCCACAATGCAGGGGGAATCACAGTCCCGCAGCAGATCTCAAGAAGCCAACAATGCAGGGGAAGTCACAGTCCTGCAGCAGATCTCAAGAAGCCCACAATGCAGGGGGAATCACAGTCCCGCAGCGGATCTCAAGAAGCCCACAATGCAGGGGGAATCACAGTCCCGCAGCGGATCTCAAGAAGCCCACAATGCAGGGGGAGTCACAGTCCTGCCGCAAATCCCAGGGGGCCCACAATGCAGGGGGAGTCACGGTCCTGCAACAGATCTCAGGAGGCCCACAATGCAGGGGGAGTCACGGTCCCGCAACAGATCCCAGGAGGCCCACAATGCAGGGGGAGTCACGGTCCTGCAGCAGATCCCAGGAAACCCACAATGCAGAGGGAGTCACAGTCCCGCAGCAGATCTCAGGAAGCTCACAATGCAGGGGGGAGTCACGGTCCCGCAGCGGATCTCAGGAAGCCCACAATGCAGAGGGAGTCACAGTCCCGCAGCAGATCTCAGAAAGCTCGCAATGCAGGGGGAGTCACAGTCCTGCCGCAGATCTCAGGAAGCCCACAATGTAGGGGAAATCACAGCCCTGCAGCAGATCACAGGAAGCCCACAGCGCAGGGGGAGTCACACCTCTGCAGCAGATCTCTGGGGGCCCATAAATGCAGCAGATCTCAGGGAACTTCCAATTTGTACAGGGAGTAATAGCTTTCATTTACTAGAGAAGCCCCTTGCCAGAGGTACTCTCGCTCCTGGGGACGGCCCCACACCCAGCAGGACGTCAGGAAAGTCTCCTCCCCAGCCTTCACTTCAGGGGATCAATTTGCCCGGTATTCCCCCACAAGCCTGGCTTATCTCGCCAGCGCTGAGGTGCTGAGACGGTGCCCCTGCGCCCTGTGAGATGTGCCCAGCACTGCGCTGCCCAGGGCCTTCCTCCCCCTCCTCACCTCCAGAAGGTGTAGCAAGATGGCGGCGCGTCACTGCTGCTCCTCGCGCCAGCCGACCGAGCGCTCCCGCCGCCCTGCAGGAGCGTGTGTCACGCTCACCGGCTGCTCCTCGTCAGTCGCCGCCGCCGGGCTGGTCCACAGTGCGGTTGCGCTCCGCCTCCCCGCCGCTCCTGCCTCTCCTCCGGGGCCGCACGTGGTCGGACGCCGCCACCTCTCCTCGCACCGCCGCCGTCACACACAGCTCGCCCGCCTGTATTACCCATGTGTAAGAACTATTCTGGAACAGGACGTGCTGTATACTTATAATACCAATTCTACAGGTGAGTAATCACAGAATTGTATTTTCACTCCCCGTCCTCTGTCTCTCGCAAGGCAGTCTTCAGGCCCCTACTTTTTTCAATATCCACTTATGTTCTTGGCCAACTAATAACCTCACTGGGCTTTAATATAAATTTTTTGTAGACTGCACTCAGATATCCTTCTGGGCCAAAGAAAAAAGACCACACACACACACACACACACACACACACACACAGGCTGCAATCAACACGATTTGGTATACAATGGCCGGGACATTACTTTAGCGGACTCTTTATTTTCTAAATTTAGAAAAGTAAGATCATGCTGAAAGTAACAGAATGTGACCATCCAATTAAGACAAGGTGGCTGGTGGGCACTCAGGCAGGTTTGCAAATTTTCATGGTTTAGGAACAGGAACACAGGAATCGGAGGCAACTCTCAGCCAAAAGTTTAATTCCTCTATAGCTGTGGTTACTACAGGTGGTCTCTGGGAAAACAAGGGCTGGAAATCCAGGAGACAGGTCTGAACTGCAGTAGGCTAGAAATTCAGGGACAGGCCACCAGTGGGAAACAGGAGGCAGAGGCCCAGATTGGGAGCAGGTAGGCAAAGTCACATACTGGGAGAAACACAAAGACACACAATGCATCCACACCACTAGAAAAGCAAGTGCCGACCACCCAAGGGGCCTCGCATAGGACAGAGGGCCTGAAACCAAACTGCGTCTTGAATTAAGACGCGGATAACGGGTTGCAGAGACCCCTGCCAGTCCTGTGGTAGTTGAAGAATTGGGGAGGAGAAATAGAGGACAGACAGATGACAAGGCTCAAACCAAACTGGACAGACCCTGGTTCATATATGGTTGATCAAACACTTGCCTTCAGTCTGATCACTGCCACGTGTGTTGCTGCCTCCAAGCGGATGTTCTCCTCTGTCATGAAGACAGAATGGCTGAGTATGGTTGAGAATAGCAGCAGATAAAACACACATTTGCGAAGAGAAAAAAATGCTAGATAGGTTCAGGACCTCGAGGATCTCCTTTCAGCTAATAATATACACATTAAAAAAATGAGGAGGTGGACCTTCCTCTTGATGTTAACATTTCTCTTTAATATTCTTTTTTTTTTTCTTTTATTATTTTCTTCAAATAAAAGATCTGCCAGGAATAATATAGAGGAAAACACTGTTATCTCTCAAGATGGTAAAAGAGAAAATGACCAGATTACCGCAGGGCCTCAATCTGCCCCAAACACTGATCCAGCAACACAACTAGCACATTTGTCATGTCACTGCTCTGAACATTCAGGCATTCAGACAAGAGAGAAGTAATATTCTTGTTCAAAGAATATTTCTCAGAAATCACTTTTCATCCAACATGAAGGAGTTCATACAGGAGTAAAGACATATTCTTGTTCTGAATGTGACAAACAAAGAAATGGGGGAACCCACCCTCCCCCAAAATGGATGCCAGGTTACTATTGAGTAGCAATGAATTCTGCAATGTTCTGAATGTGGAAAAAGGTTTTCTCAGAAAGCAGACCTTGCTTATCACCAAAAAGTTAACACAGGGGAGAAGCCATATTGTTGTTCTGAATGTGGAAAATGTTTTTATAAGTCACACCTTACTAGACATGAAATAGTTCATACAGGAGAGAAACCATATTTGTGTTCTGATTGTGGGAAATGTTTTTGTCATAAATCACACCTTATGAAACACAAAAGGGGTCATATGGGACAGAAGTCTTATTCATGTCCTAAATGTGGTAAAAGCTTTTGTCAGAAATCAGACTTTATGAAACATCAAAGGCAGAAGCCATATTCATGTTCTGAAAGTGTGAGATCTTTTTCTGTTAAACCATATCAGACATGAAAGAGGTGATATGGAGGAGAAACCATATTCATGTTCTGAATGTGGAAAATATTTTTCTCAGAAATCAGACCTTACCAGGCATGAAAGAATTCACACAGAAGAGAAGCCATATTTTTTGTTCTGAATGTGGAAAATGTTTTGCTGTGAAATCAGTTCTTTTACAATAATTTTTATTGTTTATAGAAAAGCAGTAGTAGACAATACAAGGTTTGGGTAAAGACATTCTGTGGACTTCGTCAGTAACAGCATGTACATATAAAATGACAAAACCAGCATGTATAGAAAGTTCACTTTACATAGTCCAAGAAGAAAAAGAGTGCAAAATATAAAAAGTTTCAATTAAGCATAATGTAACAAGTGGTTATTGTAAGAAGCAGTTATTATCATTTTGTCAATGACGAGGCATAGCCTCTACCTATATATATGCCGCTACATGAGAGCCGAACAGTAAGAACAAAGAGAGGGGGTGAGGGTGAGGAGAACCCACTGACACAGAACAGAGGGAAAAATAAAAAAGAAGGGAGTGATCGAGGGGTGTTATATTAGGAAGAAAGAGAGGGGGAGGGTAATAGGGAGTGGGGAGGGGGGGGGGAGGACCCAACCAACAGTTCCCGTCTATATCGTGGTTCCTAGACGTCCCCAACTTTTCTACTCACTCCAATATAGTTTATCCATGGGGACCATAGTGAAATCAGTTCTTATCACACATGAAAGAGTTCATACAGGGAGAAGCCATTTTCATGTTCCGAATGTGAAAAATGTTTTTCTCAGAAATCGGACCTTACCAGGCATGAAAGAGTTCATACAGAAGAGAAGCCATGTTCTTGTTCTGAATGTGGAAAATGTTTTGCTGTGAAATCAGCTCTTGTCACACATCTCCGAGTTCATACAGGGGTGAAGCGGTATACTCGTTCTGTATGTGGGAAATGCTTTTCTCAGAAAGCACACCTTGTTAGACACGAAAGAGTTCATACAGGGTAGAAGCTTCACTAATGTAAATGTAGAAAAGGTTCTGCTATGAAATAGTAGTTTTACTTGTGAAATATTTCTGAATATGGTTCAAGAAATACACAGGAAATTAAAAGTTCCAAATAATCTACTCTAATAATTGTGTGGACAATAGGCAGAGAAATCACAGGCAGGATGAGCTGTTCTGGAAGATTTATCTGCAATTTCTAATCTAGGAAGGCTTATGATGTTGGCCAAAGCTTTTGGCAAATATTATTTGAACCATTACTGGGTTTTCAGTATACAATTTCAAACATATCACGCAAGATTGGTAATAGGTTGTTGCTGCTGAGGTGAACTCAGCACCATGCCAATGTCACTACATTAATTAAATCATTTCCCCTTTTTAAACATGAGTTACCCCGTTAAACCATGGCTGCCAGGTAAGAAAGGTCTTGGGAGCCACATGACATTTATTGGGATGCCTTAATAAGGTGACCCCATACAGATAGGGAATGCAGGGGAACACCCTGCCTTCTCCCAAGATTTCTGCCAAAGCAAATGCATGCAGATCTGTGAGAACTTCAGATTAGGTGCTTTGCTGAGCTGTATCCTGTGCTGCAAAATGAAAACTTGCTAACCTGACCAGCAAATGCATTTCCCCTAATGATAAGATCATCTGTTCTTTTATGGACAGCATACTTAAAGTGCACCTATACTCAGAAAGGTCACCTTCCATCCCCAGCCCTGTGCCCCAATACAGCATGTGTTTATTTTTTTACCTCAGCATTTGCCCAATATAAATAAAAACTCCAGGAAAAAACAACAGGAAGTAGTATTATAGTGAATGGCAGCCATATGCTAATTTATTCAGTTACAACCAAACAGTCACATAATAGCAGTTAGGTTGAAGTGCTCCCCATTGCTGAGCTGTGTGTACTCTAACTGATTGCTGAGGATGGGGCTGGGCAGCCAGGGAGCAATATGGCTGACTGCATCCAGTTCGTGTTGTGTTGAATATTGGGCAAAGGCTGAGGTAAAAAAGAAACCGGCTGTTTTGGGGCTCTAAACTGGGTATAGAAAGTGACATATACTTCCCTCTGAGACATTATTTAATACCAATTGTTGGGGAATTAAAATAGCATCTAAGAGATCTTTTACTAAGAGGGCATTTGCAATTTCATTACCCGGGGAGGTCAAAAACCTCTCTGTTACCATAGGTAGCCAATATCATGGAATACTCCAAACACGTATCTTGAGTCTGTAAAAATGTTAACATTCGTTTCTTCAAACCTACAGGGTTCAATAGATGCCACCATCTCTGCAGCATGGACAGAATACCAAATGGATAACTGGTACACCTTCACTACAGACAGGTCATCGACAATAGAATATGCTATGTGGGGGATAGCCATGAAAAGTCAATCCAGCATTGGCTATAGGCTCCTAAAGGTGTGGAAAAAGAGTGTCAGTAATTTGTAAGCAATTATGCAAATCTTAATCTAAATGATCTGCGGGTTCTGGCATTAAAGTGGACCAAAAGCGGGATTCCCTCTCCCTGTTGCATTCCGTACTGATGTGCCGCACTGTGTGAAACCACTCCAGTTGCACGATAAGGTTACCGGCAATGGCACTACTCGCTTCCACGCTCACCATATCGATATTATTGTAGCCACGCACAACCAAGGGATGCGAGTAATGCCTCACCGAACGTCTGGGTGGCTGGGATTCCATTCAGCTCCTCCAGCTGCACAGTAATAAGCGTGGCTAGGGAGGCTGATTGGAGGAGAGCCGTGTCTGCGCTATGGGCTCGTGAATATGTAAGGATGACAGGTGAATTAAGTTTTTTTCACACACCAAGGCATCCCAAACCGATAGTGACAATCCAGAGTTTTGGTTCACTTTAATGTGGCAGGATTTAGAACACTGCACCTCAGTAGGACCAAGTTAGTTATCTTAGTTGCCTAGGAGCAGAGTAGTGCTCTGTAGTGACATTTCACAACACTGCCTGAACAGAGTAAGGGACCAACATCAAGACTATATCATCATCATTTTCCACCATCAATGCTGTAGCTGCCATTACACAGAGGCAGAGTGAAAATACAAGAGTTTCCAAGCATAATTATCAGCTGTAGTAGCCTAAGGATCACTGTATATCCCTGTGTCTGTGAGTCTCAAGTACTGCTGAGGCATGACTGTTTGCCTCATGACAATAAACGAGAAGTATTTAGTGTTATTCAGCAGGGCCAGTTCTCAGTGAGAAACAAGGGCCTCCTTTGGGAGCCCCACTGCTTCTTTTCACTTTATCTGTCCTCCATTTTTGGCTTTGTGGGCGTTGCTATAGATAACATGTTGGAAATCCACTGGCAACAGTTGCCCACCAGTCCCAGAATCCTATGCAGTACTATATGATTTTTAAATAAAGGGGTTTTAGAACACGAGCCAAAAATGTGGTGACAAATTTGAATACAGGTTCTGTGCCACAGGCTTAAAACAAATCATTGATGTATTGCAAGAGGACACACACATCTGGCGATTCTGCAAGACAATATGTAAGGCCTGGGATAATTCAGAGGGACTACCCCAAAGGCCAAAAAGTGGTAAGCAGTGGGGTCCAAGGGCACTGCAAAGAAGAGCATTAGAGACATTCATGGTTGTGAATGTCATAAAGCTTTCATGGATTGCCACCAGTAACATGCAGATTGGGCACCTCCACGCAAGGGATCTGTATTATCTGATTCAATGCCCTTAAATCCTGCACGAAATGGAAGTATGGTTGTGGATGCCTCTGACTTACAGTAAATAAGTATTTCAGCATATGGAAATGCTTGATTGAGGGATTTTAACCCATCCCCATGTTGTCTGGGAGTTAGACAATTTATTCCTGGCACAAGGTGAAATATCTAAAGCGGTTCAAAACCACGGCCCTGGAGTTTTTTAGATCGCCAGTGAACTCACCTTTACCTGCGGCTCCCAAGATGCTGTGTTCGCCAGCAGCCGCATACCCATTATCCCTGTAGAACGCTCTTGCGCCCAGCTATTCAGGTAGGCTGGGGACAGGAGTGCTCCAAACTAAACGGAGCCAGGGTTGTGGCCAGCTGGCTCCTGCGCATATCACCCCGCACTCTTGAGATCAGCCAATCGTTAATCTCAAAAGGGCTTTGTCAACGTGGCCTCCGTGATGGAAAAATACATTCTTTTTTTCCATCACGATACGCAGCTGTATCGCCGCATCCACTGGTGCGGTGAGGATGGCTGGGGGTGCGGGGGGTTGGCATAAGGGTTTTTAAAAAGTCCCACATCGCGGCTGTCAGTAAACCAGAGTTGAGGGGAGCAGATCTCAAAGATTTGTAGGAAGTACACGTGCTACTGAATCAGAAGTGTCAATAGTCATAATGAACAATGGGGTAGCTGAATGAGAGTCTTGAAACTTCTCGGGCAGGCAGGATTTTTAATTTCACACTTTTAGGGGTACGGATCATTTAATTTACAGAGGAGATCCTGACCCAACAGATTACAGGGCATGGTGGACCTGAGGAGAAAAGCTGTGTTTCCTTATAGGGGTTCAGTTTCGTTAAGTAAGTTTGCTCTGACATCTTTATCAAACCCTTGCACCATAATTTCAGTTATGGGTGGGGGCAACCTTGACCTGGTGGTTAAGGAACTGATCTTGTGACTGGATGGTTACAGGTTTGATTCCCGGCTTGGGACATGACTGAAGTGCCCTTAAGCATGGCACCCAACCCCAACCCCTGCTGTGTTTGTCTCACTGCATAGATGGGTTAAAAACTGAGAAAACATTCACATTAGAGGCCAAGTCGCTCTGTAACACTGGCTTCGCTGACCCATATCCACCAGGAAAGTAAAGGGTAACTCATTCACAAATATTTAGTAAGCCGGTTCATCTGGGCCAACAAGTGGTACAGTGGGCACTTTGAGTCACTGGGGATTTCCAGACACAGTCTGGGTCTGGGCTTAATTACACGTTAAATGCTCAGTCTGAACCCTTTATCCTGGTCCTCCTAAGGTTTTAGAAACATAGAAGGTTGACAGCAGAAGGAGATCATACTGCCCTTATGTGTATACTGTATGTTCTCTTTATCTTATGTGTATACTGTATGTTCTCTGTATCTTATGTGTATACTGTATGTTCTCTGTATCTTATGTGTATACTGTATGTTCTCTGTATCTTATGTGTATACTGTATGTTCTCTGTATCTTATGTGTATACTGTATGTGCTCTGTATCTTATGTGTATACTGTATGTTCTCTGTATCTTATGTGTATACTGTATGTTCTCTGTATCTTATGTGTATACTGTATGTTCTCTGTATCTTATGTGTATACTGTATGTTCTCTGTATCTTATGTATATACTGTATGTTCTCTGAATCTTATGTGTATGCTGTATGTTCTCTGTATCTTATGTATATACTGTATGTTCTCTGTGTCTTATGTGTATACTGTATGTTCTCTGTATCTTATGTGTATACTGTATGGTCTCTGTATCTTATGTATATACTGTATGTTCTCTGTATCTTATGTGTATACTGTATGGTCTCTGTATCTTATGTATATACTGTATGTTCTCTGTATCTTATGTGTATACTGTATGGTCTCTGTATCTTATGTGTATACTGTATGTTCTCTGTATCTTATGTGTATACTGTATGGTCTCTGTATCTTATGTATATACTGTATGTTCTCTGTATTTTATGTGTATGCTGTATGTTCTCTATATCTTATGTGTATACTGTATGTTCTCTATATCTTATGTGTATACTGTATGTTCTCTGTATCTTATGTGTATACTGTATGTTCTCTTTATCTTATGTGTATACTGTATGTTCTCTGTATCTTATGTGTATACTGTATGTTCTCTGTATCTTATGTGTATACTGTATGTTCTCTGTATCTTATGTGTATACTGTATGTTCTCTGTATCTTATGTGTATACTGTATGTTCTCTGTATCTTATGTGTATACTGTATGTTCTCTGTATCTTATGTGTATACTGTGTGTTCTCTTTATGTTATGTGTATACTGTATGTTCTCTTTATCTTAGGATAGATGTGTGCTTATCCCAGACATGTTTAAATTCAGTGACTGTTGATTTTTCAACTACCTCTGCTGGAAGTTTGTTCCAAGCATCTACTACTCTTTCTGTAAAATAATATTTTCTAACATTGCTCCTGATCTTCCCCCCGACTAGCTTCAGGTTGGGCCTCTTGTTCTATCATTAAGCTTCTTCTTAAAAACACTTCCCTCCTGAACCTTATTCCCTCCTGTCACATATATAAAGGTCTCAATCATGTCCCCCCTCTCCCTTCTTTCCTCCAGACTGTACAAATTAAGTTCTTTAAGTCTCTCCTGATAAGTTTTAAGTTTAAGTCCTTCCACCATTTTTGTTGCCCGCCTTTGGACACGTTCTATTTGAATAATGTCTTTTTGCAGGTAAGGTCTCCAGAACTGCACACAGTATTCTAGCTGTGGCCTTACCAGGGCTCTGTACAGCGGCATCACAACCTCCCTCTTCCTACTGGTGATGCCTCGAGCTATGCAGCCGAGCATCCTGCTTGCTTTCCCCACTGCCTGTTAACAGTAACAGGCTATATGTCCAAACAGATCCCATTTACCCCTGTAAATGACAAGTACATGAAGTTCACGTACCTGACGTTTCCCCAGTTAGCGTCCAAAATAAAAACAAACATTCACCTCTTCCGGGGATCCATTGCCAGGGGTCTCCTTATTCCCCGGGGAGCCTTCCGATCCCTCTGGGGTCCTCAGCAGGACAGACAACGCCCATTCTCTGCCCCCTGGGGCAGTACCTGGCAACTCCCTCCTGCCGCAGCCTGTATAAAAGGCCCCACCCAGAGGTGGGAGCGAGCAGAGACACCGGAGGTGATCGGTGGGAACAGGGGGCTCCTATCCTGCCTGTCCTGCACCCAGTTTCTGGCAATCGCTTCTGGTTGAAAAGTAGAATGGTGTGGAAGAGCAGCAAATACAGAAAAAAAAATTTATAAAATACTTTTTTATGTGTGTTTTTTCACAGGGTAGGAAGGACTGGCAAGTGGGTGGCGCCCTATTACCTGCATCCCCAAAGCCCAGGGTGGTGCAGCCCATAATGCTTTTGCAGGCTTGTAGCCTTCAGGACCAGCTGGTCGGCCTCCGCCCCCTGGTCTACCAGCTCCCATAGCTGGTGCCTGGGCTGGTTTTACTAGGGAAGAGGGACCCCATGCTTTTTTTTTATTTTTAAGGGTTTTAACCCTTGATAGTGCGGATAGTAGTTGAAAATGTCATAAAACGCACCCTTTTTGGGTTTGGGGGGTCTCCTGGGCAGGAACGGGGGCTAAAGATACATATGTGCTACCGTTGCAACCGGGTACCGCAAACGCTACAAAATGTAAAATAAAAAAATAAATAAAATATTTTTTTTCACATATTCCACGCCAAAAAAATGTTGCGCAAACACTGAAAAAATTACAAACAAGACAAAAATATATTACAATCGTGGAAATTCCAGCAAAAACTTACAGTTAAACATACGTAGCGCAACATGGCTTGGCAACGGAGAGTGACAACGTCTCTAGGTAGGCGAGCTAAATGGAACAAACCCCAATATTTGAACTATCTTGGCATTTGGTCCTCCTGATCTATCCCTCAGAATCGCCTGTAAACTCACTCCTTCCTTGTTCCCACAGCGCATGTGCGCGCTGCTCAGCCAATCAGAGCTCATTCAGATTTCCTATGACGCTCTGATCTTGATACATTGAATAAGGATTTTGCACTATATATACACAACGTTTAGAGTACCTCCCTAATTAAGCCAAAACCCACTCTGGAGTCTATGAGACTCCAAGGCAGGCATACTCACTCCCCTCGGGGCACCCTGATTAGGAATGTCCCGCTGTGTGAAACCCTCCAGGTTGCCCAAAAACTCACCTTCCTTCCCGTCAGCTCTGAGTGCGCTGATTGGACGAGTGCGTATACGCTGTAGGGCCAGGAAGAGGTGAGCTGCCTTAGGCAATCTGGGGGGTTTCACACAGCATCCCCGATAGGGTTTTGGTCCACTTTAAGGGTGTCCTGGGGGGATATGTGTGTGTGGGGGGGGGGTGCGTCAGCATTCTTGATGCACCCCACAGCCTTTCTTATGGCCGCCTTAACAACACACGCACAGGTGTTGGTCCGTTTTAAGTGATGGATAGAAGATAGGATGTAACAGTTGAAATAATAGAAACACTTTGAATAGGCAAATGAATCATTTATTGATGCAGATCTGCATGTTAAACCTCAAAGAGGGACATGGACTCATAACAGGAACAGTCCCTTTAAATGAGGGACACAAGGGAGGTATAGATTTGGAGGGACTGCCCCTCTTTTGAGTCCATGTCCCTCATTCTCATTTGTCCCTCTTTGAGGTGTAGCACGCAAATCTGCAGCAATAAATGATTCATTCACCCATTCCGAGTGTGGCCTAATTTAACATTTGTCCCTCTTTCCCACCCAGAAAAGTTGAAAGGTGTGGACTTACTGCTACGGGCATTTATGTCTGAGAAAGGTGACTGCTTTTTTTCAATGTGAGGTAAACTAATAAGAGCTCAGCTGACTGGTCTCCCCCAACAACAGGAGGCACAGAAGCCTCCTTCCTTCTTCCAGATGTTTCCCATTCCGACATCAGTACGTGACGTGTCTTCCCTGAGGCGCAGCGGCCATCTTGTTGTAGCCAGAGCAAACCTCTCTTCTTTCTTAACACATCGAGGCCGGCGTAGCATAAATATTACAAGTCAACCCGCCTCTATTGCCAAACGAGGATCTTTCGTTATTTTTACCACAGAAAAGCTGCACGGAGGCTACAGTGTAACGTGTCCCCGGTGCTGTAACGTGGCGGCCATATTGTCGTAGCCACCAGCAGTAAAGAAGCGGGAAGGCGGCAGCGGGTGAGACGATGGTGGCGTATTAACCCTTTATTACGTGTTCTCTGTTGTGCCTTTGGTGTGTGGAGAAGATCCCCCTCACACAGGGATTTGCTAAACAGCAACCTTTTCCCCTCAGTGAGCTCACCATTAACCCTTTCCTCTCCTCTGCCATAAACACTAACTGCTGAGGCAAAGGCTGCTGCATTGGCTAAATGATCCGCGGGGGAGGAGCCTCATTGTGTGAGGTGAAGGATGGCCGGCAAAAAGGGGGGGGGGGGGGGTGCGGGGTGAAAGACCTGCAACCGGACCTGCACCATGATTTATTGAAAAGCCCAAACCCTAAAAAAACGATTCCCCAGCATCTAAAATTAATATATTTTAAGTTTTTAGTCACTTATTAATCTTTCCCCCACTGGGCTGCAACTCTGTTCAGGACTTTAGAATACGGGCGCCGCCATCTTGATTCAGAAGGAGAGGAGAGTGGGATAAAGTACAGGTGGCGAGGTTATAGCTGTGCTTTGTTCAGAAAGAGCAGAGCTGGGGTCAGGAAGAGGTCAGCAATCCCAGAATGCAGAGCAGCACAGTCAGAAGGCACTTCCTGTTTGCAGGCTTCTTGATGTTCCATGAGCCGCCATCTTGAGTCAGAAGCATCACATGTACTAAGGAGAGGAGAGTGGGATAAAGTACAGTGGGCGGGGTTATAGCTGTGCTTTGCTCAGACAGAGCAGAGCTGGGGTCAGGAAAAGGTCAGCAGTCCTAGAATGCAGAGCAGCACAGTCAGAAGACACTTCCTGTTTGCAGGCTTCTTGATGTTCCATGAGCCGCCATCTTGGATGTTTAAAGGCTCATAACATGCAGTAGATGCAGGTAGGATGATTTTTAATGTGAGCAATCTGTATGTACAGGGTGTGGGAAACATATAAGATAGGCTCTTATTCAGGGTGAGGGTCCGGATTAATGTGAGCAATCTGTATGTACAGGGTGTGGGAAACATATAAGATAGGCTCTTATTCAGGGTGAGGGTCCGGATTAATGTGAGCAATCTGTATGTACAGGGTGTGGGAAACATATAAGATAGGCTCTTATTCAGGGTGAAGGTCTGGATTAATGTGAGCAATCTGTATGTACGGGGTGTGGGAAACATATAAGATAGGCTCTTATTCAGAGTGAAGGTCCGGATTAATGTCGGCAATCTGTATGTACAGGGTGTGGGAAACATATAAGATAGGCTCTTATTCAGAGTGAAGGTCCGGATTAATGTCGGCAATCTGTATGTACAGGGTGTGGGAAACATATAAGATAGGCTCTTATTCAGAGTGAAGGTCCGGATTAATGTCGGCAATCTGTATGTACAGGGTGTGGGAAACATATAAGATAGGCTCTTATTCAGGGTGAAGGTCCGGATTAATGTGGGCAATCTGTATGTACAGGGTGTGGGAAACATATAAAATAGGCTCTTATTCAGGGTGAAGGTCCGGATTAATGTGGGCAATCTGTATGTACAGGGTGTGGGAAACATATAAGATAGGCTCTTATTCAGGGTGAGGGTCCGGATTAATGTGAGCAATCTGTATGTACAGGGTGTGGGAAACATATAAGATAGGCTCTTATTCAGAGTGAAGGTCCGGATTAATGTCGGCAATCTGTATGTACAGGGTGTGGGAAACATATAAGATAGGCTCTTATTCAGAGTGAAGGTCCGGATTAATGTCGGCAATCTGTATGTACAGGGTGTGGGAAACATATAAGATAGGCTCTTATTCAGGGTGAAGGTCCGGATTAATGTGGGCAATCTGTATGTACAGGGTGTGGGAAACATATAAGATAGGCTCTTATTCAGAGTGAAGGTCCGGATTAATGTCGGCAATCTGTATGTACAGGGTGTGGGAAACATATAAGATAGGCTCTTATTCAGGGTGAAGGTCCGGATTAATGTGGGCAATCTGTATGTACAGGGTGTGGGAAACATATAAAATAGGCTCTTATTCAGGGTGAAGGTCCGGATTAATGTGGGCAATCTGTATGTACAGGGTGTGGGAAACATATAAGATAGGCTCTTATTCAGGGTGAAGGTCCGGATTAATGTGGGCAATCTGTATGTACAGGGTGTGGGAAACATATAAGATAGGCTCTTATTCAGGGTGAAGGTCCGGATTAATGTGAGCAATCTGTATGTACAGGGTGTGGGAAACAAGATAGACTCTTATTCAGAGTGAAGGTCCGGATTAATGTGAGCAATCTGTATGTACAGGGTGTGGGAAACATATAAGATAGGCTCTTATTCAGGGTGAAGGTCCGGATTAATGTGAGCAATCTGTATGTACAGGGGGGAAACATATAAGATAGACTCTTATTCAGAGTAAAGGTCCGGATTAATGTGGGCAATCTGTATGTACAGGGTGGGAGGAAACATATAAGATAGACTCTTATTCAGAGTGAAGGTCCAGATTAATGTGAGCAATCTGTATGTACAGGGTGTGGGAAACATATAAGATAGGCTCTTATTCAGGGTGAAGGTCCGGATTAATGTGAGCAATCTGTATGTACAGGGGGGAAACATATAAGATAGGCTCTTATTCAGGGTGAAGGTCCGGATTAATGTGAGCAATCTGTATGTACAGGGTGTGGGAAACATATAAGATAGGCTCTTATTCAGGGTGAAGGTCCGGATTAATGTGAGCAATCTGTATGTACAGGGTGGGGGAAACAAGATATACTCTTATTCAGGGTGAAGGTCTGGATTAATGTGGGCAATCTGTATGTACAGGGTGTGGGAAAATACAAGATAGGCTCTTATTCAGGGTGAAGGTCCGGATTAATGTGGGCAATCTGTATGTACAGGGGGGAAACATACAAGATAGGCTTTTATTCAGAGTGAAGGTCCGCATTCAAAGCGGAACAAGACCCATCATGTTATTCCCTATTTCAGAAGCATCCAGATTTCGTTGTGTGAAATCCCCCAGTTCGCCCACAAAAACTCACCTTTCCCCGCTCCAAGCGGCGAATGCACGGGCTCTCGCCCAATCAGAGCCTTTCCCGTATTTTCATCCATTGGCAATGGGCTCATTGAATTCAATGGGGAGGGGCAGTAATGGTGGGCTTCCCATTGAAAACAATCAGAACCCTTTAACGAATGACGTAGTCAAGGACGGGACGAGATCCCTCGCCCTGGGGAAAGGTGAGTTTTTTACGGGAGCCCTGGGGGATTTCACATTCCGATTCGGTTTTGCAGAACAAATCCCTGGATTTTGACTATCCTGGGTTTTGTTCTTGGGCGTGGAGGCATCCCGATTTAGAATGCCCCGCTTTATAAAACCCTCCAAATCCCCCAAAAAAACCTTTTCCCAGTCCTACAGCCACACGAAAATGGGATGCCCCGCTATGTGAAACCCCCCAAATCTCCGATGCCAACTCACCTCTTCCCTGTCCTACGGAGCATGTGCTGCCCCTCTTCCAATCAGCTCGCTCGGAGACGCTGACGTCCGTCGCTTTCTTCTAACCATCAACAAGCTTCGCCCACATCGCCGCTGGAATTTTGGACCACTCTTCCTCTACAAGGTGCTTTCTCCCAGTCGCAATTTTACGATCTCTCCACAGGAGTTCAATGGGATTGAGATCTTGACTCGTTGCTGGCCAGCTCTTTGGTTTCTATCCAATATTTCCAGTTGCCTCTTGAATTATAGTTGGGGGTCATTGTCCTGCTGCAAGACACGTGACCGAGGAGGCAACCCTACCCTACATTGCCACCCAAAATCCTTCAGCGTACTTCTTGAATTATAGTTGAGGGTCATTGTCCTGCTGCAAGACACGTGACCGAGGAGGCAACCCTACCCTACATTGCCACCCAAAATCCTTCAGCGTACTTCTTGAATTATAGTTGAGGGTCATTGTCCTGCTGCAAGACACGTGACCGAGGAGGCAACCCTACCCTACATTGCCACCCAAAATCCTTCAACTTACTTCTTGAATTATAGTTGGGGGTCATTGTCCTGCTGCAAGACACGTGACCGAGGAGGCAACCCTACCCTACATTGCCACCCAAAATCCTTCAGCTTACTTCTTGAATTATAGTTGGGGGTCATTGTCCTTCTGCAAGACACATGACCGAGGAGGCAACCCTACATTGCCACCCAAAATCCTTCAACTTACTTCTTGAATTATAGTTGGGGGTCATTGTCCTTCTGCAAGACACATGACCGAGGAGGCAACCCTACATTGCCACCCCAAATCCTTCAACTTACTTCTTGAATTATAGTTGGGGTCATTGTCCTGCTGCAAGACACATGACCGAGGAGGCAACCCTACATTGCCACCCAAAATCCTTCAGCGT
The DNA here is from genome assembly GCA_027917425.1 of Gastrophryne carolinensis. Classification (NCBI taxonomy): domain Eukaryota; kingdom Metazoa; phylum Chordata; class Amphibia; order Anura; family Microhylidae; genus Gastrophryne; species Gastrophryne carolinensis. The sequence goes on from CM051237.1 coordinate 21,730,003, forward strand.
ACTTCTTGAATTATAGTTGGGGGTCATTGTCCTGCTGCAAGACACATGACCGAGGAGGCAACCCTACCCTACATTGCCACCCAAAATCCTTCAGCTTACTTCTTGAATTATAGTTGGGGGTCATTGTTCTGCTGCAAGACACATGACCAAGGAGGCAACCCTACATTGCCACCCAAAATCCTTCAACTTACTTCTTGAATTATAGTTGGGGGTCATTGTCCTGCTGCAAGACACATGACCGAGGAGGCAACCCTACCCTACATTGCCACCCAAAATCCTTCAGCGTACTTCTTGAGTTATAGTTGGGGGTCATTGTCCTGCTGCAAGACACATGACCAAGGAGGCAACCCTACATTGCCACCCAAAATCCTTCAACTTACTTCTTGAATTATAGTTGGGGGTCATTGTCCTGCTGCAAGACACATGAGCGAGGAGGCAACCTTAAATTGCCACCCAAAATCCTTCAACTTACTTCTTGAATTATAGTTGGGGTCATTGTCCTGCTGCAAGACACATGACCGAGGAGGCAACCCTACATTGCCACCCAAAATGCTTCAGCGTACTTCTTGAATTATAGTTGGGGGTCATTGTCCTGCTGCAAGACACGTGACCGAGGAGGCAACCCTACCCTACATTGCCACCCAAAATCCTTCAGCGTACTTCTTGATTTATAGTTGGGGGTCATTGTCCTGCTGCAAGACACGTGACCGAGGAGGCAACCCTACATTGCCACCCAAAATCCTTCAGCTTACTTCTTGAATTATAGATGGGGGTCATTGTCCTGCTGCAAGACACGTGACCGAGGAGGAAACCCTACCCTACATTGCCACCCAAAATCCTTCAACTTACTTCTTGAATTATAGTTGGGGGTCATTGTCCTGCTACAAGACACGTGACCGAGGAGGCAACCCTACATTGCCACCCAAAATCCTTCAACTTACTTCTTGAATTATAGTTGGGGGTCATTGTCCTGCTGCAAGACACGTGACCGAGGAGGCAACCCTACATTGCCACCCAAAATCCTTCAACTTACTTCTTGAATTATAGTTGGGGGTCATTGTCCTGCTGCAAGACACATGACCGAGGAGGCAACCCTACATTGCCACCCAAAATCCTTCAGCGTACTTCTTGAATTATAGTTGGGGGTAATTGTCCTGTTGAAAGACACATGACCGAGGAGGCAACCCTACCCTACATTGCCACCCAAAATCCTTCAGCGTACTTCTTGAATTATAGTTGGGGGTCATTGTCCTGCTGCAAAACACGTGACCGAGGAGGCAACCCTACCCTACATTGCCACCCAAAATCCTTCAGCTTACTTCTTGAATTATAGTTGGGGGTCATTGTCCTGCTGCAAAACACGTGACCGAGGAGGCAACCCTACCCTACATTGCCACCCAAAATCCTTCAGCGTACTTCTTGAATTATAGTTGGGGGTCATTGTCCTGCTGCAAAACACGTGACCGAGGAGGCAACCCTACCCTACATTGCCACCCAAAATCCTTCAGCGTACTTCTTGAATTATAGTTGGGGGTAATTGTCCTGTTGCAAGACACATGACCGAGGAGGCAACCCTACATTGCCACCCAAAATCCTTCAGCTTACTTCTTGAATTATAGTTGGGGGTCATTGTCCTGCTGCAAAACACGTGACCGAGGAGGCAACCCTACCCTACATTGCCACCCAAAATCCTTCAGCGTACTTCTTGAATTATAGTTGGGGGTCATTGTCCTGCTGCAAGACACATGACCGAGGAGGCAACCCTACATTGCTACCCAAAATCCTTCAGCTTACTTCTTGAATTATAGTTGAGGGTCATTGTCCTGCTGCAAGACACATGACCGAGGAGGCAACCCTACCCTACATTGCCACCCAAAATCCTTCAGCTTACTTTTTGAATTATAGTTGGGGGTCATTGTCCTGCTGCAAGACACATGAGCGAGGAGGCAACCCTACATTGCCACCCAAAATCCTTCAACTTACTTCTTGAATTATAGTTGGGGGTCATTGTCCTGCTGCAAGACACGTGACCGAGGAGGCAACCCTACCCTACATTGCCACCCAAAATCCTTCAACTTACTTCTTGAATTATAGTTGGGGGTCATTGTCCTGCTGCAAGACACGTGACCGAGGAGGCAACCCTACCCTACATTGCCACCCAAAATCCTTCAACTTACTTCTTGAATTATAGTTGGGGGTCATTGTCCTGCTGCAAGACACGTGACCGAGGAGGCAACCCTACCCTACATTGCCACCCAAAATCCTTCAACTTACTTCTTGAATTATAGTTGGGGGTCATTGTCCTGCTGCAAGACACGTGACCGAGGAGGCAACCCTACCCTACATTGCCACCCAAAATCCTTCAACTTACTTCTTGAATTATAGTTGGGGGTCATTGTCCTGCTGCAAGACACGTGACCGAGGAGGCAACCCTACCCTACATTGCCACCCAAAATCCTTCAACTTACTTCTTGAATTATAGTTGGGGGTCATTGTCCTGCTGCAAGACACATGACCGAGGAGGCAACCCTACATTGCCACCCAAAATCCTTCAGCTTACTTTTTGAATTATAGATGGGGGTCATTGTCCTGCTGCAAGACACGTGACCGAGGAGGCAACCCTACCCTACATAGCCACCCAAAATCCTTCAGCGTACTTCTTGAATTATAGCTGGGGGTCATTGTCCTGCTGCAAGACACATGACCGAGGAGGCAACCCTACATTTCCACCCAAAATCCTTCAGCTTACTTCTTGAATTATAGTTGGGGGTCATTGTCCTGCTGCAAGACACATGACCGAGGAGGCAACCCTACCCTACATTGCCACCCAAAATCCTTCAGCTTACTTCTTGAATTATAGTTGGGGGTCATTGTCCTGCTGCAAGACACATGACCGAGGAGGCAACCCTACCCTGCATTGCCACCCTAAATCCTTCAGCTTACATCTTGAATTATAGTTGGGGGTCATTGTCTTGCTGCAAGACACGTGACCGAGGAAGCAACCCTACATTGCCACCCAAAATCCTTCAGCTTACCTCTTGAATTATAGTTGAGGGTCATTGTCAATGTCAATGTGCTGCAAGACACATGACCGAGGAGGCAACCCTACATTGCCACCCAAAATCCTTCAGCGTACTTCTTGAATTATAGTTTGGGGTCATTGTCCTGCTGCAAGACACGTGACCGAGGAGGCAACCCTACCCTACATTGCCACCCAAAATCCTTCAACTTACTTCTTGAATTATAGTTGGGGGTCATTGTCCTGCTGCAAGACACATGACTGAGGAGGCAACCTTACCCTACATTGCCACCCAAAATCCTTCAGCTTACTTCTTGAATTATAGTTGAGGGTCATTGTCCTGCTGCAAGACACATGACCGAGGAGGCAACCCTACCCTACATTGCCACCCAAAATCCTTCAACTTACTTCTTGAATTATAGTTGGGGGTCATTGTCCTGCTGCAAGACACATGACCGAGGAGGCAACCCTACATAGCCACCCAAAATCCTTCAGCGTACTAATTGAATTATAGTTGGGGGTCATTGTCCTGCTGCAAGACACATGACCGAGGAGGCAACCCTACATTGCTACCCAAAATCCTTCAGCTTACTTCTTGAATTATAGTTGAGGGTCATTGTCCTGCTGCAAGACACATGACCGAGGAGGCAACCCTACCCTACATTGCCACCCAAAATCCTTCAACTTACTTCTTGAATTATAGTTGGGGGTCATTGTCCTGCTGCAAGACACATGACCGAGGAGGCAACCCTACATTGCCACCCAAAATCCTTCAACTTACTTCTTGAATTATAGTTGGGGGTCATTGTCCTGCTGCAAGACACATGACCGAGGAGGCAACCCTACATTGCCACCCAAAATCCTTCAGCTTACTTTTTGAATTATAGATGGGGGTCATTGTCCTGCTGCAAGACACGTGACCGAGGAGGCAACCCTACCCTACATTGCCACCCAAAATCCTTCAACTTACTTCTTGAATTATAGTTGGGGGTCATTGTCCTGCTGCAAGACACATGACCGAGGAGGCAACCCTACATTGCCACCCAAAATCCTTCAACTTACTTCTTGAATTATAGTTGGGGGTCATTGTCCTGCTGCAAGACACGTGACCGAGGAGGCAACCCTACCCTACATTGCCACCCAAAATCCTTCAACTTACTTCTTGAATTATAGTTGGGTGTCATTGTCCTGCTGCAAGACACATGACCGAGGAGGCAACCCTACATTGCCACCCAAAATCCTTCAGCATACTTCTTGAATTATAGTTGGGGGTCATTGTCCTGCTGCAAGACACATGACCGAGGAGGCAACCCTACCCTACATTGCCACCCAAAATCCTTCAGCTAACTTCTTTGAACCTCCACCATATGTGACTGTAGGTCCTGTGTTGTTTTTTTTGTTCAATATATTTTTAATAGAAGGAAATCAAAGCAAAGAGCACACTGACATGTCGCTCAACAGTTATAACTGTACACCGTACATTAGTTAGGTAAAGCGAAAAAAGCATGTGGACAAGCCAACTCCCCAGGTCTAGTACATATGAAATATTTGGAAGGCTGTACCCACAATCCCCCCCTAAAGCCTCAGTAGGAGACCTGCGGCATACCACCCTCCCACGCTCGACATTACCTAGGCCTGTTTGGTGGCGTCTGAGAAAACCCCCCATAGGGCCGTCCCAAGTCATTCTGTTTCAGAGTGTCGTAAGGTAGGATGTGCCCCAGCCATGAGGGTGTAGCTTTAGTAACCTTGCAGGAGCTCCGTTCTCCTCCCTTTTTTCTTCTTTTTCTTTAATGTATGGAGGGTACAGGAACAAAGAGAGAGAAAAAAAAAAGGAGAGACAAAGACACAGGACAGGAAAGAAAGAAAAGACAGAGGGCAGAGAGATAAAGGGGGGAGAGGGGGGATGTCGCTCATCCACGCACCCGGAAGGCAGCGGGGGGGGGGGGGGGGGGGGAGGTCCCAGGCAGGGGAACGGGTAGGGAAACGAAAGGTAGGGTGCGAGCCAGGGAAGGTCTAGCAGTCACGGCATGACTGTGTTCTACCTCGACTACCAATCGCAACCAGCTACAATGTGGAGAGCAGCTCCCTAAATTCCGGTGTATTATGTGCCATAATCCAAATCGTCCAAGTGATATTGAATTTCTCTCTCCCGTTTTCTACGCCCTCAAGCGCCATCTCCTCCATCCTCTTGATTCCCTCCACCTCCCGCACCCACTCTAGAATGTCTGGGCTGTGTTGGGATCCCCAGTCCTGTGTTGTTTTTCATGTAGGCCATGTTCCGTTTTCCATAGATAGTAGAATGATTTGCTTCACCAAAAATCTGTCTATAAGACATTTTCTCAGAACGGATACTAGTATTGTAATGGTGAATCCAGCAATTCACCCAGAATAGCTCCAAACCACCGCACACCCCCTCCATGGTAATCAATACATCAACCAAATATATATCATGAATTCATAGATTATTTATTGACAAATACCCATAAGAATCACATAACAGTTAAACATATAACACTAGACCGCACATTCCAGGGGCATCCCAGTTACACCCATAATCCCAACCCTATAAACATTATATTTCAATAAAGTGCTAATATTACAACCAATCCATAAAGTGCATTAGTGCTGAATTTGTGCAAACACAATACTATTAATATAAAATGTGGCAAGAGAAAAACAGACTCAAGTATCAGAATACAGCAACAAATTTAAATCATAAACACACGCATCACCTGAATGTATAGCTCTGAGTGTCCCCCAAGAATGCCAAAGTCGAGTGACGATCCCCCCAGCGCGTTTCGTGGCCCCCCGCTCACAGGCCACTTTATCAAGGTACAAAATGATAAAGTGGTACTGTGAGTGGGGGGCCACGAAACGCGCTGGGGGGATCGTCACTCGACTTTGGCATTCTTGGGGGACACTCAGAGCTATACATTCAGGTGATGCGTGTGTTTATGATTTAAATTTGTTGCTGTATTCTGATACTTGAGTCTGTTTTTCTCTTGCCACATTTTATATTAATAGTATTGTGTTTGCACAAATTCAGCACTAATGCACTTTATGGATTGGTTGTAATATTGCCACTTTATTGAAATATAATGTTTATAGGGTTGGGATTATGGGTGTAACTGGGATGCCCCTGGGAATGTGCGGTCTAGTGTTATATGTTTTTTAACTGTTTGTTATGTAATTCTTATGGGTATTTGTCAATAAATAATCTATGAATTCATGATATATATTTGGTTGATGTATTGATTACCGTGGAGGGGGTGCGGTGGTTTGGAGCTATTCTGGGTGAATTGCTGGATTCACCATTACAATACTAGTATCCCAATTTAGGATTGAGATAGTCTCCCATCACTGCACGGCCACAGGTATTACATTTAATTATTGTCTTATATTTATATTGTGGTGCGGAATTTGTATATACTTTTTGACATTTTCTTAGAAGGATTTTGACTTACTCCACAGGAGTTCAATGGGATTTCAATCCGACTCCTTGCTGGCCAGCTCCTTGGTTCCTATCCATTTCCAGGTGCCTCTTGAATTATAGTTGGGGGTCATTGTCCTGCTGGAGGACCCATGACCGAAGAGACAACCCTAGTTGTGACTGTAGGTCCTGTGTTGTTTTCCATGTAGGCCACGTTCCGTTTTCCATAAATAGTGGAATGATTTGCTTCACCAAAAATCTGTCCACAAGACATTTTTGCAAAAGGATTTTGAATTACTTCACAGGAGTTCAATGGGATTTCGGTCCTGATTCCTTGCTGGCCAGCTCTTTGGTTCCTGTCCTATTGAATTATAGTTGGGGATCAATGTCCAGTTGGAAGACCCATAACCAAGGAGGCAACCCTAGTTTCCTGTCACTGGGCCCTATAATGGGATTTAGATCCAGACTCCTTGCTGGCCAGCTCTTTGGTTCCTATCATTTCTGGGTTCCTCTTGAATTGTAGTTGGGGGTCATTGTCCTGCTAGAACACCCATGACCGAGGAGGCAACCTTAGTTTCCTGACACTGGGCCCTACATTGTCACCCCAAATCCTTTGGTAATCTTCAGATTTCATGATGCCTTGCACACAGTCTTGGTACCCAGTGCCAGAGGCGGCAACACGACCCCAAAACATCTATGAACCTCCAACTTATGTGACTGTAGGTCCTGTGTTGTTTTCCATGTAGACCACGTTCTGTTTTCCATAAATAGTAGAATGATTTTCTGCATCAAAAATCTGTCCACAAGACGTTTTTCCCTGAAGGATGTTGACTTACTCCGCAGGAGTTCAATAGGATTTACAGTAGATCTGGACTCCTTCCTGGCCAGCTCTTTGATTCCTATCCATTTCCGGGTGACTCTTGAATTATAGTTGGGGGTCTTTGTCCTGCTGAAAGACCCATGTCCGAGAAGGCAACCCTAGTTTCCTGACACTGAGCCCTACATTGCCACCCCAAATCCTTTGGTAATCTTCAGCTTTCATGATGCCTTGCACACAGTCATAGAACCCACTGCCAAAGGCAGCAACACAACCCCAAACCGTCTTTGAACCTCCACTATATGTGACTGTAGGTCCTGTGTTGTTTTCCATGTAGGCCACGTTCTGTTTGCCATAGTAGAATGATTTGCTTCACCAAACATCTTCATTTTCCCAGAAGGATTTTGACTTACTCAAGTACTTTTTGGCAAACTGCAGTCTAGCTTTTTTATTTCTCTGTGTCACAGTGTGGTCCCCCTGTGTCTCCTGCCATAGCGTGTCAGCGGCTAGTTCACACTGACACTGATACACCCTGAGTTTACAGGACATCTTAAAGTGTTTGGCGAGTCAAAAGTTAAAAAAATAGATATCAGTTGCTTACCTTTCATTGAGTTCCCCCAGCATTGTCCTTTCTGCTCTCTTAGTCTCTGTAGCTGAAAAATCCCTTCCTCATTCAGCTGTCAATCACTAGCCCACTGACCTGGTCCTTCAATCAACCTTCAGTGGACAGAGAACGGAAACACCCCCCACTCCCTCCCCAGACATCCTGGTGGCTGCCTCTCTCTGCAGCTCTGAAACCCCACCCTCCTCTTTCCACTCTATTCTTCCTCTTGAACGTGCACAGCTATCAGCGTCTGTCTCCAGTCTTTGATCAGGCTGCCAGCAATCAACAGCCTGGCCCTGTCTGCCACCCTGTATTCCAGCCTTGCCACAGTTCAGACACCAAGAACCCCTTTCACCTGTGCAAACTAGTTGCTAACAGGTTGAAGTAAATATCTCTACCTGCATCATGTCTCTCACTGTCATGTTCTGGTCACACTGAGCTGACAGGCTGCGATCTCTCCTGCAACATGTCTTTCCCTGTCATGATCTGGTCACACTGAGCTGAAAGGCTGCGATCTCTGCCTGCAACATGTCTTTCCCTATCATGATCTGGTCACACTGAGCTGAAAGGCTGCAATCTCAGCCTGCAACCTGTCTCTCGCTGTCATGATCTGGTTACACTGAGCTGACGGGCTGCAATCTCTGCCTGCAATATGTCTGTCACTGTCATGATCTGGTCACACTGAGCTGACAGGCTGCAATCTCTGCCTGTAATATGTCTTTCACTGTCAAGAACTGGTCACACGGAACTGACAGGCTGCAATCTCTGCCTGCAACATGTCTCTCACTGTCATGATCTGGTCACACTGAGCTGACAGGCTGCGATCTCTGCCTGCAACATGTCTCTCACTGTCATGATCTGGTTACACTGAGCTGACAGGCTGCAATCTCTGCCTGCAATATGTCTGTCACTGTCATGATCTGGTCACACTGAGCTGACAGGCTGCAATCTCTGCCTGCAATATGTCTTTCACTGTCAAGAACTGGTCACACGGAACTGACAGGCTGCAATCTCTGCCTGCAACATGTCTCTCACTGTCATGATCTGGTCACACTGAGCTGACAGGCTGCGATCTCTGCCTGCAACATGTCTCTCACTGTCATGATCTGGTCACACTGAGCTGACAGGCTGCGATCTCTGCCTGCAACATGTCTCTCACTGTCATGATCTGGTTACACTGAGCTGACAGGCTGCAATCTCTGCCTGCAATATGTCTGTCACTGTCATGATCTGGTCACACTGAGCTGACAGGCTGCAATCTCTGCCTGCAATATGTCTTTCACTGTCAAGAACTGGTCACACGGAACTGACAGGCTGCAATCTCTGCCTGCAACATGTCTCTCACTGTCATGATCTGGTCACACTGAGCTGACAGGCTGCGATCTCTGCCTGCAACATGTCTCTCACTGTCATGATCTGGTTACACTGAGCTGACAGGCTGCAATCTCTGCCTGCAATATGTCTGTCACTGTCATGATCTGGTCACACTGAGCTGACAGGCTGCAATCTCTGCCTGCAATATGTCTTTCACTGTCAAGAACTGGTCACACGGAACTGACAGGCTGCAATCTCTGCCTGCAACATGTCTCTCACTGTCATGATCTGGTCACACTGAGCTGACAGGCTGCAGTCTCTACCTAGAGACCGTCCATTATGAACATGCTAAGCACACGACGTGCTTACATCACATCGCTGTTGCCACACCTACTGTTTCTCTTAATTTTTTCTCTTAATCTCCAATGCGCTAATACTTTTAAAGATAACTTAGGAACTACAGGGTCTTTTTGAAAATGGATTGAAGTTTAGAGCAGTGCAACATGTAGCCCGAGACAATGGGACAACAATCGTGTGCTCGCCTTTAGCATAAAACTTCAAATGTTTTCGGAACTTGATTGCAACTTTCATCAATTTCAACCTCATCAATTTTTCTCCTATCAATATTTTCATCCCTCCACGTCCAGGGAGATTAGCTACATTTCCATGGGCTGTAAACTTCTTGATTATGTTACGCACCATAGACATAAAAACATCAAGATCTCTGGAGATGGACGTATAACCTTGATAATTTAGATATTTTTCCATATAGTAGTCAAGGCCTGGTAGTTATCTTCTCCTCTTCCTGCTCTCCGAAGATTGAATCAACTGCTTCCCTTTTTATCTGGTTTCAGGTGTGATTTTTATATTGCCCACACCTGTAACTTGCCACAGGAATCATTATAACAAAGAGTTATTTAGGAAGCGTCAGCGCCACTTTTTTGGCCTCAGCAGCACTAAGCGTGGTATATAAAGTGGACCAACACCCAGGGGTGATCGGCCCAGGAATCTATAAGATTCCTGGGCCGATCACCTCCCTCACCGCGGGGCATCCGAGATCGGGATGTCTCGCAGTGAGGGACCCCCCCCAAAAGCCCCCAAAAAACCTTACCTTTGCGGCTCAGCCGCCGCCGCCTCCTGCACGCCCCTCTAGCAGTGCGCGCGCCGGCCGTTTGTCAATGGCCCGTGCGGGAGCCGGTGGCTTATCCGTCGCTTGTCCGTTGCTGCAAAGGTACGTTTTTTGGGGGGTTTCACACAGCGGGGCATCCTGATCTCGGATGCCCCGCTGAAGTGGACCAACACCCAGGATAAAATCCTGGGTGTTGGTCCACTTTAAGAAAGTAAAAAAACAGCAGCACAGATGCAACAGCCAGCTAGCATCTTATTTAGGCCAGGTACCCCCCTAGCAACAATAAGTTCCAAACAAGTACCCCAAAGGGGGTGATTAATTAAAAATAGTACCAAAATAAGTAGGCCATAGGCCTCTCAGCACTTTTAAAGCGAGAAGGCATTAGGTTTGACTTGTAAAATAATATACCAGACCAGTCAGACCCCCTCTGAAGATTTGCCCAGGATCACGGCCGTGTACCCGCATTCCTGTAATGTTCCTTTTTAATGCGGTCTTAAGAGCATTCAAAGAAGACCTGGCAAGCAAACAATATATTTAACCTGCTAACAGGGTAACCATGTTTCCTGATAGCCTGGTGGGCCACCAGCTCTCCCTCTAAGCTGACCTAAGCCTCCTCTCCATGAATGTCTCAGGGCTCTCTCCTTTCCTAGGGCTCTCCCCATCCCACCTCTCCTCATCACCTGCCCCTCTCTCCCCATCCCACCTCTCCTCATCACCTGCCCCTCTCTCCCCATCCCACCTCTCCTCATCACCTGCCCCTCTCTCCCCATCCCACCTCTCCTCATCACCTGCCCCTCTCTCCCCATCCCACTTTTCCTCATCACATGCTCCTCTCTCCCCATCCCACCTCTCCTCATCACCTGCCCCTCTCTCCCCATCCCACCTCTCCTCATCACCTGCCCCTCTCTCCCCATCCCACCTCTCCTCATCACCTGCCCCTCTCTCCCCATCCCACCTCTCCTCATCACCTGCCCCTCTCTCCCCATCCCACCTCTCCTCATCACCTGCCCCTCTCTCCTCATCCCACCTCTCCTCATCACCTGCCCCTCTCTCCTCATCACCTGCCCCTCTCTCCTCATCACCTGCCCCTCTCTCCCCATCCCACCTCTCCTCATCACCTGCCCCTCTCTCCTCATCCCACCTCTCCTCATCACCTGCCCCTCTCTCCTCATCCCACCTCTCCTCATCACCTGCCCCTCTCTCCTCATCACCTGCCCCTCTCTCCTCATCACCTGCCCCTCTCTCCCCATCCCACCTCTCCTCATCACCTGCCCCTCTCTCCTCATCCCACCTCTCCTCATCACCTGCCCCTCTCTCCTCATCCCACCTCTCCTCATCACCTGCCCCTCTCTCCTCATCCCACCTCTCCTCATCACCTGCCCCTCTCTCCCCATCCCACCTCTCCTCATCACCTGCCCCTCTCTCCCCATCCCACCTCGGCTCATCACCTGCCCCTCTCTCCCCATCCCACCTCTCCTCATCACCTGCCCCTCTCTCCCCATCCCACCTCTCCTCATCACCTGTCCCTCTCTGTCCATCCCACCTCTCCTCATCACCTGCCCCTCTCTCCCCATCCCACCTCTCCTCATCACCTGCCCCTCTCTCCTCATCCCACCTCTCCTCATCACCTGCCCCTCTCTCCCCATCCCACCTCGGCTCATCACCTGCCCCTCTCTCCCCATCCCACCTCTCCTCATCACCTGCCCCTCTCTCCCCATCCCACCTCGGCTCATCACCTGCCCCTCTCTCCCCATCCCACCTCTCCTCATCACCTGCCCCTCTCTCCTCATCCCACCTCTCCTCATCACCTGCCCCTCTCTTCCCATCCCACCTCTCCTCATCACATGCCCCTCTCTCCCCATCCCACCTCTCCTCATCACCTGCCCCTCTCTCCCCATCCCACCTCTCCTCATCACCTGTCCCTCTCTGTCCATCCCACCTCTCCTCATCACCTGCCCCTCTCTCCCCATCCCACCTCTCCTCATCACCTGCCCCTCTCTCCTCACCCCACCTCTCCTCATCACCTGCCCCTCTCTCCCCATCCCACCTCTCCTCATCACCTGCCCCTCTCTCCCCATCCCACCTCTCCTCATCACCTGCCCCTCTCTCCCCATCCCACCTCTCCTCATCACCTTTCCCTCTCTGTCCATCCCACCTCTCCTCATCACCTGCCCCTCTCTCCCCATCCCACCTCTCCTCATCACCTGCCCCTCTCTACCCATCCCACCTCTCCTCATCACCTGCCCCTCTCTCCCCATCCCACCTCTCCTCATCACCTGCCCCTCTCTCCCCATCCCACCTCTCCTCATCACCTGCCCCTCTCTACCCATCCCACCTCTCCTCATCACCTGCCCCTCTCTCCTCATCCCACCTCTCCTCATCACCTGCCCCTCTCTCCTCATCCCACCTCTCCTCATCACCTGCCCCTCTCTACCCATCCCACCTCTCCTCATCACCTGCCCCTCTCTCCCCATCCCACCTCTCCTCATCACCTGCCCCTCTCTCCCCATCCCACCTCTCCTCATCACCTGCCCCTCTCTACCCATCCCACCTCTCCTCATCACCTGCCCCTCTCTCCTCATCCCACCTCTCCTCATCACCTGCCCCTCTCTCCTCATCCCACCTCTCCTCATCACCTGCCCCTCTCTACCCATCCCACCTCTCCTCATCACCTGCCCCTCTCTACCCATCCCACCTCTCCTCATCACCTGCCCCTCTCTACCCATCCCACCTCTCCTCATCACCTGCCCCTCTCTCCCCATCCCACCTCTCCTCATCACCTGCCCCTCTCTCCTCATCACCTGCCCCTCTCTCCTCATCACCTGCCCCTCTCTCCTCATCCCACCTCTCCTCATCACCTGCCCATCCCACCTCTCCTCATCACCTGCCCCTCTCTCCCCATCCCACCTCTCCTCATCACCTGCCCCTCTCTACCCATCCCACTTTTCCTCATCACATGCTCCTCTCTCCCCATCCCACCTCTCCTCATCACCTGCCCCTCTCTCCCCATACCACCTTTCCTCATCACCTGCCCCTCTCTCCCCATCCCACCTCTCCTCATCACCTGCCCCTCTCTCCCCATCCCACCTCTCCTCATCACCTGCCCCTCTCTCCCCATCCCACCTCTCCTCATCACCTGCCCCTCTCTCCCCATCCCACTTTTCCTCATCACATGCTCCTCTCTCCCCATCCCACCTCTCCTCATCACCTGCCCCTCTCTCCCCATCCCACCTCTCCTCATCACCTGCCCCTCTCTCCCCATCCCACCTCTCCTCATCACCTGCCCCTCTCTCCTCATCCCACCTCTCCTCATCACCTGCCCCTCTCTCCTCATCCCACCTCTCCTCATCACCTGCCCCTCTCTCCCCATCCCACCTCTCCTCATCACCTGCCCCTATCTCCCCATCCCACCTCTCCTCATCACCTGCCCCTCTCTTCCCATCCCACCTCTCCTCATCACATGCCCCTCTCTCCCCATCCCACCTCTCCTCATCACCTGCCCCTCTCTGCCCATCCCACCTCTCCTCATCACCTGCCCCTCTCTTCCCATCCCACCTCTCCTCATCACCTGCCCCTCTCTCCCCATCCCACCCCTCCTCATCACCTGCCCCTCTCTCCCCATCCCACCTCTCCTCATCACCTGCCCCTCTCTGCCCATCCCACCTCTCCTCATCACCTGCCCCTCTCTCCCCATCCCACCTCTCCTCATCACTTGCCCCTCTCTCCCCATCCCACCTCTCCTCATCACCTGCCCCTCTCTCCTCATCCCACCTCTCCTCATCACCTGCCCCTCTCTCCTCATCCCACCTCTCCTCATCACCTGCCCCTCTCTCCCCATCCCACCTCTCCTCATCACCTGCCCCTCTCTCCCCATCCCACCTCGGCTCATCACCTGCCCCTCTCTACCCATCCCATTCCTCCTCATCACCTGCCCCTCTCTCCCCATCCCACCTCTCCTCATCACCTGTCTCTTTCTCCCCATCACACCTCTCCTCATCACCTGCCCCTCTCTCCCCATCCCACCTCTCCTCATCACCTGCCCCTCTCTCCCCATCCCACCTCGGCTCATCACCTGCCCCTCTCTACCCATCCCACTCCTCCTCATCACCTGCCCCTCTCTCCCCATCCCACCTCTCCTCATCACCTGCCCCTCTCTACCCATCCCACCTCTCCTCATCACCTGCCCCTCTCTCCTCATCCCACCTCTCCTCATCACCTGTCCCTCTCTCCCCATCCCACCTCTCCTCATCACCTGCCCCTCTCTCCCCATCCCACCTCTCCTCATCACCTGCCCCTCTCTTCCCATCCCACCTCTCCTCATCACCTGCCCCTCTCTCCTCATCCCACCTCTCCTCATCACCTGCCCCTCTCTCCCCATCTCACCTCTCCTCATCACCTGCCCCTCTCTCCTCATCCCACCTCTCCTCATCACCTGCCCATCCCACCTCTCCTCATCACCTGCCCCTCTCTCCCCATCCCACCTCTCCTCATCACCTGCCCCTCTCTCCCCATCCCACCTCTCCTCATCACCTGCCCCTCTCTCCCCATCCCACCTCTCCTCATCACCTGCCCCTCTCTCCCCATCCCACCTCTCCTCATCACCTGCCCCTCTCTCCTCATCCCACCTCTCCTCATCACCTGCCCCTCTCTCCTCATCCCACCTCTCCTCATCACCTGCCCCTCTCTCCTCATCCCACCTCTCCTCATCACCTGCCCCTCTCTCCTCATCACCTGCCCCTCTCTCCTCATCCCACCTCTCCTCATCACCTGCCCCTCTCTCCCCATCCCACCTCGGCTCATCACCTGCCCCTCTCTCCCCATCCCACCTCTCCTCATCACCTGCCCCTCTCTCCTCATCCCACCTCTCCTCATCACCTGCCCCTCTCTCCTCATCCCACCTCTCCTCATCACCTGCCCCTCTCTCCCCATCCCACCTCTCCTCATCACCCGCCCCTCTCTCCCCATCCCACCTCTCCTCATCACCTGCCCCTCTCTTCCCATCCCACCTCTCCTCATCACATGCCCCTCTCTCCCCATCCCACCTCTCCTCATCACCTGCCCCTCTCTCCCCATCCCACCTCTCCTCATCACCTGCCCCTATCTCCCCATCCCACCTCTCCTCATCACCTGCCCCTCTCTTCCCATCCCACCTCTCCTCATCACATGCCCCTCTCTCCCCATCCCACCTCTCCTCATCACCTGCCCCTCTCTCCCCATCCCACCTCTCCTCATCACCTGCCCCTATCTCCCCATCCCACCTCTCCTCATCACCTGCCCCTCTCTTCCCATCCCACCTCTCCTCATCACATGCCCCTCTCTCCCCATCCCACCTCTCCTCATCACCTGCCCCTCTCTGCCCATCCCACCTCTCCTCATCACCTGCCCCTCTCTTCCCATCCCACCTCTCCTCATCACCTGCCCCTCTCTCCCCATCCCACCTCTCCTCATCACCTGCCCCTCTCTGCCCATCCCACCTCTCCTCATCACCTGCCCCTCTCTTCCCATCCCACCTCTCCTCATCACATGCCCCTCTCTTCCCATCCCACCTCTCCTCATCACATGCCCCTCTCTCCCCATCCCACCTCTCCTCATCACCTGCCCCTCTCTGCCCATCCCACCTCTCCTCATCACCTGCCCCTCTCTGCCCATCCCACCTCTCCTCATCACCTGCCCCTCTCTCCTCATCCCACCTCTCCTCATCACCTGCTCCTCTCTCCTCATCCCACCTCTCCTCATCACCTGCCCCTCTCTCCTCATCCCACCTCTCCTCATCACCTGCCCCTCTCTCCTCATCCCACCTCTCCTCATCACTTGCCCCTCTCTCCCCATCCCACCTCTCCTCATCACCTGCCCCTCTCTCCTCATCCCACCTCTCCTCATCACCTGCCCCTCTCTCCTCATCCCACCTCTCCTCATCACCTGCCCCTCTCTCCCCATCCCACCTCTCCTCATCACCTGCCCCTCTCTCCTCATCCCACCTCTCCTCATCACCTGCCCCTCTCTCCTCATCCCACCTCTCCTCATCACCTGCCCCTCTCTCCTCATCCCACCTCTCCTCATCACTTGCCCCTCTCTCCCCATCCCACCTCTCCTCATCACCTGCCCCTCTCTCCTCATCCCACCTCTCCTCATCACCTGCCCCTCTCTCCTCATCCCACCTCTCCTCATCACCTGCCCCTCTCTCCCCATCCCACCTCTCCTCATCACCTGCCCCTCTCTCCTCATCCCACCTCTCCTCATCACCTGCCCCTCTCTCCCCATCCCACCTCTCCTCATCACCTGCCCCTCTCTCCCCATCCCACCTCGGCTCATCACCTGCCCCTCTCTACCCATCCCACTCCTCCTCATCACCTGTCCCTCTCTGTCCATCCCACCTCTCCTCATCACCTGCCCCTCTCTCCCCATCCCACCTCTCCTCATCACCTGTCTCTTTCTCCCCATCACACCTCTCCTCATCACCTGCCCCTCTCTCTCCATCCCACATCTCCTCATCACCTGCCCCTCTCTCCCCATCCCACCTCTCCTCATCACCTGCCCCTCTCTGCCCATCCCACCTCTCCTCATCACCTGCCCCTCTCTCCCCATCCCACCTCTCCTCATCACCTGCCCCTATCTCCCCATCCCACCTCTCCTCATCACCTGCCCCTCTCTCCCCATCCCACCTCTCCTCATCACCTGCCCCTCTCTCCCCATCCCACCTCTCCTCATCACCTGCCCCTCTCTTCCCATCCCACCTCTCCTCATCACCTGCCCCTCTCTCCTCATCCCACCTCTCCTCATCACCTGCCCCTCTCTCCCCATCCCACCTCTCCTCATCACCTGCCCCTCTCTCCCTATCCATCCCACCTCTCCTCATCACCTGCCCCTCTCTCCCCATCCCACCTCTCCTCATCACCTGCCCCTCTCTCCCTACCCATCCCACCTCTCCTCATCACCTGCCCCTCTCTACCCATCCCACCTCTCCTCATCACCTGCCCCTCTCTCCCCATCCCACCTCTCCTCATCACCTGCCCCTCTCTTCCCATCCCACCTCTCCTCATCACCTGCCCCTCTCTACCCATCCCACCTCTCCTCATCACCTGCCCCTCTCTACCCATCCCACCTCTCCTCATCACCTGCCCCTCTCTCCCCATCCCACCTCTCCTCATCACCTGCCCCTCTCTCCCCATCCCACCTCTCCTCATCACCTGCCCCTCTCTCCTCATCCCACCTCTCCTCATCACCTGCCCCTCTCTCCCCATCCCACCTCTCCTCATCACCTGCCCCTCTCTCCCCATCCCATCTCTCCTCATCACCTGCCCTTCTCTCCCCATCCCACCTCTCCTCATCACCTGCCCCTCTCTTCCCATCCCACCTCTCCTCATCACCTGCCCCTCTCTTCCCATCCCACCTCTCCTCATCACCTGCCCCTCTCTACCCATCCCACCTCTCCTCATCACCTGCCCCTCTCTCCCCATCCCACCTCTCCTCATCACCTGCCCCTCTCTCCCCATCCCACCTCTCCTCATCACCTGCCCCTCTCTCTCCCCATCCCACCTCTCCTCATCACCTGCCCCTCTCTCCCTATCCATCCCACCTCTCCTCATCACCTGCCCCTCTCTCCCCATCCCGCCTCTCCTCATCACCTGCCCCTCTCTCTTCCCATCCTAATATCCAAACAGAATCATGTGGTTTCTGCTGCTGTAGTGATCTCTGGAAAATATTCATCCCTTTGTGCGCACGACTAAGCAGTTATCTCCGAAACACGTTGCCCACATAAAGGCAACCACTTGAGATGGGGATTGGGACCTTTTATGGAGAATAATATCCCTTGAAATGCCAACTATGTAGATTCTATGTAGCTACTTTTAAATCCAACGACATTTATTCTACGTATCTGGTGTTTCCCCCAGTTTACAGCACAGTTTAAAGGATCCAGTGTCAGGGGTCTCCTCCTCCTCCACAACACGCCTCTTGTTACCGATTGGGGGTCTTCAGTGGGTGGAGAGCAGCGATTCTCTGTCCCTTTTATACCATTGAGTGTGCTTATGTCAGCTCACTCTGCCAAAATAAAAGCCCCCCCCCCCGCAGTGGCAGTGAGAGGCGGAAGCCGGGAATGTGACAGAGGGCACCAATCATCTGCCCTGTTCCTGGCTTCCGCCGATCACTTCCGGCTGTCAGACAGCAGAAAATGTAAGTAGAGAAAAAGTAAAGGGCCGTGTGTGTGTTTTTTACATTTAACCCTTTGTGAACTGGCCAGGGGTCCTTGAGATCCCTATACCAACTCACAGGGCAGGAGGGGCTGGCAAGTTACCTGTCAGCAAGTGGGTGACTTGCTATGACCCCCTCACCCCATTATCTCCAAAGACCGGGGGGGGGCAGAAGAGCCTAGTGCCCGTGTGGGCTATGTGGAATTCAGGGCCCGGGGAGGGGGGGGGCGGGCCGATCATCCCCCGCCCAGGTCTACCAGCCCCCATAGCTAGTGCCTGGCTGTTTTTGCTGGTGAGGGGTACCCCACACCATTTTTTTTTAAATCCTTGATAGTGCGCATTTAGTATTGTATTTGAAAATGTTTGCTTTTCAGTTTGCAGTGATCCCGGGCAGGAACAGGTGTCTAGTGATACATATGTGGTACCGCTGTAACTGGGAGGAATGGGGCTTTTACACGTCATATAGTTTTCTTGAAAAACTTTTTTTTTAATTTTAAAAAAAAGCTACAAAAGATTTTTTTCCCCACATACATCACCCAAAAATATTACAAACAAGACATTTCGTGTTAAAGCCCGAACTCAGCTGAAAAAAAAACAATATAAAATGTTTCTGGAAATTCCTGCAAAAATCAAGGTTAAACATATATAGTGCAAAATGTTTAAAAAAATGGTCTGGAACAGAGGGTGACAAAATCTCTAGGTAGGCTGCCAGTTAAAGTGTTAAAAGTTAATACAATTAGTCAGGCCAGAAGCAGTCTGCCGTGCATATCGCTGAACTGTTAGTTCTTCAGCATAGACAAGGGAGCTGCACAAATCCTGAGCATCTATCTCTCTGGGTGGCAGTTTTTAATTAAATTCCTAAACCTAAACTCTTGCATGAAGTACCAGGTGCACTTAAAAATATTAACTGTTTAGGTTGGTGTGGATGATTGGGGGTTGTCGAAGTTTATATATATATATATATATGTATCTCATGAGATTCCAGAAGTTGACATTGTGTTGCATTTGGTTTCTTCTAGCCTGAGGTCCACTGAGCAGCCATCACTTGGACCTGCAGAGGAAGGGGAGGATTTCGAACGTCACAAGAGTCTCTACAGGGTCTTCATGATGGAGGGTCAGCAGCTTCTCCCGTCACACGGTAGGAATGGCTTTATCTAAGTGCTTCACCATCTCATTTCCTGCTAATGTTTTCATTATCTTCTTTACGATTATTAATAATAATGTAATAATTTACATTATTCACAGTCCCCGGAAACACTATAGAGAGAAGTATGAAAACCGAAGACGAAGTATTTTTGAAGACCAAAGAGGAGGAAGTTCCTGTACAGATCAGTCCAGGTGGGTAATAATTATGTGTGTCAGAAAAAAATCGATTCTGTTGAATACCACAATATTTCATTAGACAATACTAGTATAATCTCAAAATATGTTCGAATTGTCTGCTAGTTGGCAGCACACCGCACAAGAACCTGTTATTCAGTAGCTCTGTTCCACCCGCAGCAGAGAAACAAGGAGATCCCGTGAGAGTTGTTCTGCGTTGTTATACAGGTCCTTCTCAAAAAATTAGCATATAGTGCTAAAGTTCATTATTTTCCATAATGAAATGATAAAAATTAAACTTTCATATATTTGAGATTCATTGCACACCGACTGAAATTTTTCAGGTCTTTTTTTGTTTTAATACTGATGATTTTGCCATACAGCTCATGAAAACCCCAAAATCCTATCTCAATAAATTAGCATATTTCATCCGACCAATAAAAGAAAAGTGTTTTTAATAAAAAAAAAGTCAACCTTCAAATTATTATGTTCAGTTATGCACTCAATACTTGGTCGGGAATCCTTTTGCAGAAATGACTGCTTCAATGCGGCGTGGCATGGAGGCAATCAGCCTGTGGCACTGCTGAGGTGTTATGGAGGCCCATGATGCTTCGATAGCGGCCTTAAGCTCATCCAGAGTGTTGGGTCTTGCGTCTCTCAACTTTCTCTTCACAATATTCCACAGATTCTCTATGGGGTTCAGGTCAGGAGAGTTGGCAGGCCAGTTGAGCACAGTAATACCATGGTCAGTAAACCATTTACCAGTGGTTTTGGCACTGTGAGCAGGTGCCAGGTCGTGCTGAAAAATGCAAACTTCATCTCCATAAAGCTTTTCAGCCGATGGAAGCATGAAGTGGTCCAAAATCTCCTGATAGCTAGCTGCATTGACCCTGCCCTTTATAAAACACAGTCGACCATCACTGACTGTGGGTACTTGACACTGGACTTCAGGCATTTTGGCATTTCCTTCTCCCCAGTCTTCCTCCAGACTCTGGCACCTTGATTTCCGAATTACATGCAAAATTTGCTTTCATCAGAAAAAAGTACTTGGGACCACTGAGCAACAGTCCAGTGCTGCTTCTCTGTAGCCCAGGTCATGCGCTTCTGCCGCTGTTTCTTTTTCAAAAGTGGCTTGACCTGGGGAATGCGGCACCTGT
Organism: Gastrophryne carolinensis; assembly: GCA_027917425.1. Classification (NCBI taxonomy): domain Eukaryota; kingdom Metazoa; phylum Chordata; class Amphibia; order Anura; family Microhylidae; genus Gastrophryne; species Gastrophryne carolinensis. The sequence goes on from CM051237.1 coordinate 21,750,982, forward strand.
AGCCCATTTCCTGCACACGCCTGTGCACGGTGGCTCTGGATGTTTCTACTCCAGACTCAGTCCACTGCTTCCGCAGGTCCCCCAACGTCTGGAATCGGTCCTTCTCCACAATCTTCCTCAGGGTCCGGTCACCTCTTCTCGTTGTGCAGCGTTTTCTGCCACATGTTTTCCTTCCCACAGACTTCCCATTGAGGTGCCTTGATACAGCACTCTGGGAACAGCCTATTTGTTCAGAAATTCCTTTCTGGGTCTTACCCTCTTGCTTGAGGGTGTCAATGATGGCCTTCTGGACAGCAGTCAGGTCGGCAGTCTTACCCATGATGGTGGTTTTGAGTAATGAACCAGGCTGGGCTTTTTTAAAAGCCTCAGGAATCTTTTGCAGGTGTTTAGAGTTAATTAGTTGATTCAGATGATTAGGTTAATAGCTCGTTTAGAGAACCTTTTCATGATATGCTAATTTTTTGAGATAGGATTTTGGGGTTTTCATGAGCTGTATGGCAAAATCATCAGTATTAAAACAAAAAAAGACCTGAAAATTTTCAGTTGGTGTGCAATGAATCTCAAATATATGAAAGTTTAATTTTTATCATTGCATTATGGAAAATAATGAACTTTAGCACTATATGCTAATTTTTTGAGAAGGACCTGTATATGTGTGAATGTTGTATTGATGTGTAGATTAGGTTTTTCCGAAGCTATATTATAAAATCGCAATATACCGTCTTTGAGACAGAATCGGGATATATCGTCAATATATCGTATCAACAGATTCTTGCCAATTCAAACCCCTACTAATAATCCATCTGTTGAAATGACTACACCGTTCCACCTATTCAGTCACTGTTCATTGTTTGTGTCTGATACATGTCAGTGCGGTGGCGTCACTCTTCTTCTTTATTTTCAGACCCCCGAGACAATATAGTGAGAAACGTGAAAGCTGAAAAGGGAGAGGTATTTGAGGAGATATGCTCCGGTGAGTAATAAAACGTCTATAGGTTTCTGTATAAGGATTCTCCTCTTCCCGTCCAGTCATTTTCACAGGGAGCGTCATATCTCCTCTTTATTCACAGACTCTGGAAAAACTGTCATGAAAAATGTGAAATCTGAGGAGGAGGAAGAGGAAAAAAAACATCTACAGATTAGCACAGGTGAGTAGTAAACCTGTGGAGAAGACGACCCCGTCTCCCCAGTCACTCCGTATGAGCTCTGGTGTCTCATATTACCAATCAACTTGTGACACTTCAAGCTACTTTCACACTATGGCGACTCGTTGGCGATTTTCTCAGAAGAGAGTCTAGAAAACACAGAACACTGCTGCTGGGCATGTGTAAGTGCAAGCGAGCTCCTAATCCTCTGCAGCTCCCACAGCAGCAGTGTCCTGAGTGTGGAGGACTTACTTCTCTCTTCTTGTAGATCTTGGTGTACGGCACATGTACTCAACCTGCAGCCCGGGGCCACATGTGGGCCTTGGAGCCATCTGATGTGGCCCCTGACCTGCTGTGGGGAAAGTGGGAGGGATCAATAGAACTTACATGGTAGGTGAAGGTAGTTAAAGTGGACCAACACCCAGGATTTTGACTATCCTGGGTCTTGGTCCACTTCGGTGGGGCACCCCCGATCGGGGTGCCCCGCTGTGTGAAACCCCCCCGAAAAACTCACCTCTCCCCGCTCCCAGCGCCGACGGACAAGCCGCGGACAAGCGGCTCCTCCACCGCCGCCTCCCGCGCGTCACTCTTGATGCGCGTGCCCGCGCCGGCCATTCACAGACGTAAGGTGATGTGTTCGTGGGGGGTTGGGGGGGTTTCACCCCGCGGGACATCCCGATCTCGGATGTCCCGCGGGGAGGGAGGTGATCGGCCCGGGAATCTTATAGATTCCCGGGCTGATCACCCGAGGGTGATGGTCCACTTTAAATAGGGGGATAGTAAGGATGGGATGGGCCCAAGAAGTGATTTAGGAGGGGGCAAATAGAGGTGACAGTGGTGGCTTGGAGGAACGCAGTGACATTGATTGCACAACACTGCCCCTGGCTGACATCTTTGGCAGAATAATTTGGTAAAATTGTTTTTCTATATTATATGCTTAACGTTGGTTGGAGCTTAGATGGGGGTAGTAATGGGAACACGGTTAAGATGTGGGGCTGATGGGGGAGGGCTATAAATCGACCCATGTATTCAGAGAGGTAAGCCAATCAGAATGTACATTGCTTGCATATGGGGTTGTTGCATATTGATGTAGGGGAGTGGTGGAAGGACATACGAGTGGAGACAGCGGAGATCCTGATTGTTGTAGAAAACCTTCATTATGCTATTCCAAATGAAAACATTCCCAAACTAGTAATTGTGGCCCACGATCAGGTTCCAAATCATTTCAGATATTGGGAAGTTAATAAAAACTCCCTAAAGCTGGCTTGCTCGCTCCCTCCCCCGTCCCTCCTGTTTCACTTTATACAGCTTAGCTGTCCGGTCACATTGCGCTCCGACATCCCTCAGTCCTGCACCACCTCCGTCGGGCAGCACCATCTTGCCGTCCCGTCATCCACTGCACCGCCCCTCAGATCCCGCGCATGTGCAGTGTCACTGCATATGCTGCAGTGACACTCGGCACAGAAGAGCGCGAGAACTGAGGAGAGACGCGGGACATTTTAAGAGAGGATGGCTAAAGGTAAGGTCGGCTAAGCCTGCAGCCTTTACTCTAGGACGGCTAAGGGGGAGGGTGTGAAGGGGCCAGGAATGCTGCCGGATGTCTGTGTTTTAGCTAACACCAACATCCAAAAGGCAGTGAGGGAGGAGGCAGGAATGTTTAGAGAGGAACATCAGAAAATGTTGCGCTCGTCAGAAGGTTGAGCACCCCTGGTGTACAGACTTGGTGTATCGCTGCTAATAGCATCAGATTGCAGGTAGGAAAAACTGCTTCTATTTAATACAATTGCTAACAAATGAAAAAAAAAAATACTAGATCAGCTCAGAACCCTGAGGACATCCTTTACCCCCTATCCAGACTTATTACCCGGGAGGGGTAGAATGGGGCATATGAGCTGTGTTCAGTCCACTTTAATTTTTGGATTTCTTTGACGTGTAGAGTTGTATAAATGGATTATTCTAAGTATGTCACACACCCCGCTTCAAGAATCCATAACATGTGGGTAATATCGTCCTGAAGAGGCGTTCCTGCAGAGATGATAGTAAAAGAAAGCCCCTCCCTGATCCATAAATACCTGGGACCTCCCACTCATCACCCAGTTTTCCATCTCTGCAAGACGGCGAGCAAGTCAGAAGATGATGCTCCTCCTTGCACAGGGGGATTTTAAGGTAGCCGGGGTAACTCCCGGCCTGTTAGTGGATTATTTCCGCTCGGACCCAATTTTTTTTCCCCGGACTCACCTTTACATGCCTCCACAGTCCCGGCTGCTGGCCCGAGCGAGGGTATATCAGCACTTCTGGTGCTTAGGAGCAGAGCTCCACCGTGAGACCCTATATAAGAGGGTAGGCGGTCACACCGGTTAGGTGATCCCGGTTTGGGATGCCCCGTCCCTGGATTCTCCCCTGGGGGGGGGGCCCTTCCACATTTTCCCTTATACAATAGGGTTGGGGGGGGGTCTCCCTCTTAGGGTTAGTCTTTATTTTGCTGTTTGGTGTGGTGTTTTTCACTTATTCTTGTGTCTGTGTGTCTTTATTCTTATGTTCTGACTGTTTTGTGCGGCGCCGCGGCCGCCATTACAGCCGGGCGCCGGTACTTTAGTTTTTTTGTGAGGGGATAGTTTTCCCCTCACGTTCCTCAGGGGGGCGGGGCTGGCACTCGGCGCACTGGCGCGGCCAGCCCCCGTTCTCTGTGCATCCCGCAGCCTGCGGGGCGGGTGCCCCGCAGGTCTGCACGGATGCACCCTTTGATGTGCCTTTGGTCCGGTGCCGCGGGTTCGTGGCGGCGCCGGTTTCTGATGGGGCGATATGCGAGGGAGCTTCTCCCTCCCTTCTGCTTCAGGGGGGGGGGCGGGGCCGGGCGCTCGGCGCGTCGCCGCGGCTCCGCCCCCTCTGTTCAGGCGCCGATGCGGAGCTGGCTGCTCCTTGATGGTGGAGGACAGGGGCTGAGCTGAATTTTAGCGCGGGCTGCGCTGACCACGCCCCTCTTCTGGCCTGCGTCTCCCCTCGAGTGCTGCACGGTCGCCATTTTCTTGTCTCCCTTGGATCGGTGAGTGGCCCTGTGGGCCCTATCTATTTATATGTCCTTTTAAGCATTTATTGGCATTTATGGGGTTTTTCTCTGTTTTTTAGGGGTACGGATGTGACTCAGAGGATCATCATTAGTATTTGAGGGTCTCTCCTGGTCCTGGGTCCCTGGGTTCATTTTTATCTTAAATCCTCCCACTCGGGACATTAAAGGGGCATCCCGGGTTGCTTACTGGCGTAATTCCCTGGGTCTTAGCGACCACTAAAATTTCACCTTATGGAGGCATCCCCGGATACTGGGCTTGGGACCCCTTCGGGGCATCCCAAACGGTGTATGTTGTGTGGAGTATCCATTACTGGGGACGACGTACTTCTGTGTATACCCTGTGCACAGCAGACTATTGCGCGGCAGTCCGGACCCCAGGCGTCTGGGTCAGCGCCGTCGGCCGATTCATCTCCCCCTCCCGCTTTGACGCGTGCTCCTTGTGACGTCGTCATGGGCAGGGACCTGCAATCTGAGATGTTTGCCAGATTGGCCAACCTTGAGAAAATCGTTTCCAGCTCGGTCGCCCGTAAGGCTCCGGCTAAAAGAAAGCATTTGTCGCCGGCTCTGCCGGTGGACGACTTCGATGACATCAATAATCTAGATTGGTCTGACCATTCCCCGCTAGAGGAAGGGGAGGTTTATGAGTGTTCAGATGTTTCAGACGATGAGTTGTCTGCTGGCGCTGATGCCGAGCCTGGTGACGTAGGGAAATCTTTGGATTCTTCTCATGCTCTGGCTCTGATGTTGGAGGTTCTGAATATTTCCCCTCCCGAGGAGGCGTCACAGCAGAAGGGTGAATTGTTTGAAGAATCCAGGCCGCGCTTGGAGTTTCCTACGCAAAGACATTTTGACAAAATTATTGATAAGGAGTGGGATAGGCCGGCTCGGCTCCCTGGCATCCCTCAGGGGTGGGATAGGAAATATCCTTTCCCTTCGGAAGCGGTTAAGCGCTGGGCATCTCCCCCCGAAGTGGATGCACCGGTTTTGGGGTTGTCTAACTCCTCGGTTTTAAATAGACCTGATTGTTCCACCCTCAAGGATGGTGAGGATAAACGTATTGACCAGATGGCTTGTCATGGCTTTACTAGCATTGGGTCGGCCATTCGGCCTGTGTGCGCTTCGGAACTTATGGTGTTGGCTGCCAGGTCTGTGGTCAGGGACCTGTTGACTTCTTCCGGACTTCGTCCTGGTAGTACCGAGTTCCATATTCTTAAACGGTGTGAGCTGTTTTTATCCTTTGTTTTAACAGCCTTGGATGACACTTTGATGATGTGTGGTAGAACGTCGGCTTTGCTGGTGACCATTCGGCGTTCAGTATGGCTGCGCCAGTGGGCGGCTGATTTTATGTCCAAAAAGTCATTAACGGCTCTACCTTTTGTTGGTTTGCGGCTTTTTGGAGAGACATTGGACTCTGTTACCAAGGGTGGTAGGTTACCACAACGCAAGAAACAGCGCCGTCCCTTTCGGGGGGCGCCTTCCTTTACCCCTTCCTTTCGTGGGGCCATATCTGGCAGGGGTATTGCATTCCCCGCTTCCAGAGGAGATTCTGGGAGCAGGGGCAGAGGACGCGCCCGTCCAGGATACAGTTGGGGCTCTAAGCCCAAGCCGGCTCCTAAGCCGGCTCAGCAATGAGGGGGCGCCCTCACCCATGAGGGTGGGGGGACGGCTGCGACACTTCTCCCAGATCTGGGATCAAGAAGTCTCGGACAGATGGATCCGGGAAGTGGTGTCTTCCGGTTACAAGCTGGAGTTCGAGCTCCGCCCCCCTTCCAGATTTTTCAGGTCTCGGATGCCTTCAGAACCTCTGGCGGCGCAGGGGCTTCTGTCGGCAGTGCAGAACCTTCTGGACATGGCTGTCATTTGTCCAGTGCCTCCTTCAGATCAGGGTAGGGGTTTTTATTCCAATCTGTTCACTGTGCCCAAAAAGGACGGATCGGTCCGACCCATCTTGGATCTGAAGTTTCTCAACAGGTTCATCCGGCCGCGGAAATTCCGCATGGAAACGCTGCGTTCGGCCATTCACTCTCTTCGTCAGGGAGACTTTCTGACGTCCATAGACATCAAGGATGCTTATCTACACGTTCCGGTTTTTCCTGCACACCAGAGGTTTCTCAGGTTCGTGGTGGAGGATCGGCACTTTCAGTTTGTGGCACTTCCTTTCGGTCTCACCTCAGCACCTCGGGTGTTCACCAAGGTGCTGGCGGGGGTGATGGCTCTGCTCAGAGTTCAGGGTATCCGCATTGTGCCCTATTTGGACGATCTACTGATCATGGCCTCTTCCTTCAACCAAGCGGTGTTGGACACCAGTGTGGTGGTGTCCGCTCTGGAGAGGTTCGGTTGGGTGATCAACCACCCCAAGTCTTCTCTTTCTCCGTCCAGAGTTGTAACCTTCCTGGGAATGTCTCTGGACACATCGCAGGCCAGAGTGTTTTTACCCCAGGCCAAGATTCTTTTGATTCAGGAGTTAGTTCGGCTTCTCTTGTCAACCCCTCATCCGACCATCCGGCTAGGGATGAGGCTGGTGGGGTTAATGGTGGCCTCATTCGAGGCAGTTCCCTTTGCGCAGTTTCACACAAGGACGCTTCAGCTTCATCTGTTGAAGGTTTGGGACAAGTCTCCTCTATCGTTGGATCAGTCCTTCCGGATGTCTCCCCGTGTTCGTCGATCCCTGCAATGGTGGCTGGGGTCTGTCAATCTGTTGAAGGGCAGATCTTTTCTGGCGCCGTGTTGGGAAATGGTCACCACGGATGCCAGCCTGTCAGGTTGGGGGGGTATTTGGAAGGACCTCCAGTTTCAGGGTCTGTGGAGTCCGCAGGAGGCTCACGAGCCCATCAATATCCTGGAGTTGAGAGCCATCAGGTTGGTTCCGTTTCGCTTGACTCTTCAGTTGAGAGGCCTGCCAGTTCAGGTCCGGTCGGACAACAGGACGGCGGTTGCCTACATCAATCACCAAGGAGGGACTCGCAGCAGGAGTGCCCTCAGGGAAGTGTCTTTGATTCTGGAATGGGCCGAGACCCACGTCCCGTGTATCTCAGCAGTCTACATTCCGGGGGTGGAGAACACGGAGGCGGATTTGCTGAGCCGGGCCTCCTCTCGTCAGGGGGAGTGGTCTCTCAGTCCCAAGGTGTTTCGTTCGATATGTCTCAGGTGGGGGGTCCCAGCTGTGGACCTCTTTGCCTCTCGTCACAATCACAAGCTTCCAGTCTTTGTGTCTCTCTCGCAGGATCCTCTGGCTCTGGCAGTGGATGCCATGTCTCTGAACTGGAGGGATCTGGGGTTCCTTTATCTGTTCCCTCCGTTCCCAATGCTAGCCAGAGTGGTGCGCAAGCTGGCCTTGGAGGGCGCGTCGGCGATTCTGGTGGCCCCAAGGTGGCCGAGGCGCGTTTGGTTCGCAGATCTTGTAGGGCTGGCAGAGGATCAGTTCGTTCTGCCTCTGCTGCCGGACCTGCTCACCCAGGGTCGGTTACGCTATCCCAATTTACCATCGCTGGCTTTGACGGCGTGGCTGCTGAAACCGCCATCTTGAGGGAAGAGGGTCTTTCTGACGCGGTGATTCAGACTCTTATCAGCGCCAGGAAGCGGTCTTCCTCTTCTGTTTACTACAGGACCTGGAGGTCCTATATTGATTGGTGTGAAGCTAGGTCCTTCTCTTGTCGGGAGTTCTCCATTCCCAGAATTCTGGAGTTTCTTCAACATGGTTTAGATCTGGGGCTCCAGATTAGTACCTTGAAGGGGCAGGTCTCTGCCCTGGCGGTGTTCTTCCAAAGGTCCTTTGCACTTCATCCTTTAGGCAGGACCTTTTTCCAAGGAGTTACGCATGTGCGTCCGCCTAGGAAGCCCTTGGTTCCAGTTTGGGATTTGAACCTGGTTCTTTCTGCTCTTCAGGGTCCTCCGTTTGAGCCCTTGAATGAGGTTGCCTTGTCTGTACTTACTCAAAAGGTGGCCTTTTTGGTGGCTATCACTTCGGTTAGGCGTGTTTCTGAGTTGGCAGCTTTATCTGTTAAAGCTCCATACTTTGAGAGGCATCAGGACAAGGTTGTCTTTCGTTTCAAGCCGGATTTTCTTCCTAAGGTGGTCTCGGCTTTTCATCTAAATCAGGACATTGTTCTGCCTTCTCTATGCCCTAATCCTAGCAACAACAAGGAAAGGGCGTTGCATTCCTTGGATGTAGTTCGTGTTGTGGATCATTATCTGGAGGTTACGTCTTCCTTTCGCAGGACGGACGCCTTTTTTGTGGTGCCCTCCGGGCCTAGGAAAGGTTTGGCTCCTGCCAAATCTTCCATTAGTAAATGGATTCGTCAGGCAATCATTGGGGCCTATTCTGCCAAGGGGAAGAGTCCCCCTTTTCGTGTTACTGCTCATTCCACTCGTGCAGTTGGTGCGTCCTGGGCTTTTCAGCACCAGGCTTCTGTTGAGCAAGTTTGTAAGGCCGCTACCTGGTCTTCTGTTCACACTTTTTCCAAGTTTTACAAGGTTGATGTTTGGGCTTCAGCGGATGCTGTGTTTGGCCGCAAAGTTTTGCAAGCTGTAGCGGTTTGAAGTTGTGCATTGTTGCCTAGTTTTGGATCCCCGCCCTTGTTATGGACACTGCTTTTGGATGTCCCACATGTTATGGATTCTTGAAGCGGGGTGTGTGACATACTTAGAATAATACCATTTTGTGAATACTCACCTTGTAAAATGGGTATTATAAGTATGTCACACACCCCGCTTCACCCGCCCTTTCTGTATTCAGGATCCTCTATTTTGTGAACTTTGCGTGGTTGTGTTTTATATTTGCCTCTTCCTGGTCCCTTACTTTACTGCTTCTGTATACTGGGTGATGAGTGGGAGGTCCCAGGTATTTATGGATCAGGGAGGGGCTTTCTTTTACTATCATCTCTGCAGGAACGCCTCTTCAGGACGATATTACCCACATGTTATGGATTCTTGAAGCGGGGTGTGTGACATACTTATAATACCCATTTTACAAGGTGAGTATTCACAAAATGGTATTATTGCCTTATAAGGCTTCATTCAGCACTGTGTCTAAAAAAATTAAATCTGTTTATTTCTCACACCTGCTGATTCGGAGACACGAAACAAACTTGCACGAGTGACATTGTGCGCAACAGACGTTCGAGAATCTTTCTCGTGCATTAAAAAAAACGCTCTGTGTGAATATTTCCTGTTCCCACATGTCTATTATTGCGAGGAATTAAAGCATTCTCACACGGACATTGAAAGTTTGCTTGCACCCACCGTTCTCCTTTGTAAATCTTTGGTACCCGCCATTAATGTTTTATATATAATATTAGTTAAAGTGGACCAACACCCCACTGATCGGCCCGGGAATCTATAAGATTCCCGGACCGATCAGTCCCCTGACTGCGGGGCACCCCGATCGGTGTGTGAAACCCCCCAGAAACCCCTAAATCCCTACCTGCTCCTCCATCCAGCGGCGCCTCCCGCCCGTCCCTCTAGCAGTTTGTGAATGGCCGGCGCGGACGCGCGCCCTGTAAGAGTGACGCGCGGGAGGCGGCAGCGGGTGCGCTCTCTTGTACGTCGCTACCTCCCGCTTGTCCGTCGGCGGGGATTGGCAGCGGCGGTCACGTGGGAGCGGGGAGAGGTGAGTTTTTGGGGTTTTCTGGGGGATTTCACACAGCGGGGCACCCCCGATCGGGGTGCCCCACCGAAGTGGACCAAAACCCAGGATAGTCAAAATCCTGGGTGTTGGTCCACTTTACACCGGACCAACACTCTTACAGGAAACAATTCTCATGTGCATCCCTCCCCTGGGCAATTCAGATTTCTGCACATAAAAATTAATTTATTTAGTTTGCACAAAGGAAGTGACGCATTGTGCGTTATGTCAGTTAAATTCAGACAGCAGCACAGCTGTGATGCTGGAAAAGGAAGAGGCCTCCCAGGTGCTCCAAGATGGCCATGACCAAGAGACAATCAGTAAGGCAGAGTTTCGGCTTTGAGTGGGTGCAGGAGCAACTGTAAGTGCTGACAGTGATCCAGTATCATGCATGCAGATGGGCCAAGTGAACTGACTTTGCCAGGCTGTTGGTCCGGTTTAAAGTGTTTCTTTAATTATGCTTAACATACGCTGACGTGCAAAGGGTTAAAATGTTATGTTCTGAACTTTTACATTTCACGCTCTATATCTCTCACCCTCTACCACAGCTTCGAATGTGAGACCACCATCATATTATAGACAGTCACCTTGGCTATCTCATACATAAATGGACTTGCAACAATTTAGGATGTGTTTAGTTACGCAGATTCCTGTAGCGGAACTGCATTGTTATTGTTTTGCTCTTAAGATTCTATTTTTTAATTGTAATTATTTTGTTAGTATTATGTAAATCGGTCAATACTGCCTGAAACCTTCTGTCAATGCTCTCGATCAGATTCAAGCCTATAAGCTGTTCCCAGGTCTCTTCTACACGTTCGCAATGTTGGTTCATCAGCTCACTTGGGTACGAATACAGCTTTTTCTTCATCTCTACCCCCAAGTGTTCAATTGGGTTGAGATCTGGGGACTGTGGGGGTCAATCCAGCACCTCTACTTCATTGTCATTGAACCATTTCGATGTATGCTTCGTGTCATTGTCACGCTGGAACACTATGTCGTCCTTTTCATACCCATGGTACTCTGGTGTACAAAGTAACTGATCTTGTAGGATACTCACATATAGCTCAGCGTTATTGAGACTATCCATCTATCCTGGTCAAGTATCCAACACCTTTGGCTGCGAAACAACCCCATGTCAGTAGGCTTCCTCCGCCAAACCTGACACTTCCTTTCATTTATTGATCTGTTAGCCCCCTTTCTCTTGTTTCTTCTAGACCCATTTATAGCCATCAGAGCCCAGCCATTTGACTTACGTCTCAATCACCTGTTTCCAATCTTCTGCTGTCCACATTTCGTACTTTTTTGCAAACTTGAGCTTTTTATGACAATATTTTTTAAGCTTCTTCCCTTTTTTTGGGGCCATCGTTCTAAACTTCTGTAATGCGCAATCTCACCACTTTGAAGCATACGAGCCACCTCCGCTGCCGTGTTTGACATCCCAGAACTGATAGACCTTTTGCTGACCCGAATTGCTGACTTTTTTTTTTTTTTAACTTGAACGTCCACGTCTTGGCTTTGGAGTGGATGGACAGAGTTCATTTCCAGTTCTCCAACTCTAATCGGGGTCACATGATGCAAATGGCAAAGATAGCGCTATCGATGATCTGGATGATGCCGTTTCTCTTTTGCTTGGTGTCATGAATCAAGGAGGTTTGGATGTCCTGATCCAGACAGGATTATGATCGTACTTCCTACCCACACACACGGGTCTTTGGAAAAGTGGCCAGACAACACATACACACACAGATGTCAAGCTAAGATCTCTCCTTATACAGTTAATATATCCAATCACATTGGGCCTGTGCCTGACTATACAGCTATACAGTCACACCTTGAGTTACCGATTGTAAAGTGATCTCACACCCCCAGACAGGCACTAGTAGCGATAGGTAAGCATACAGGGCACAAGATTTAGCACACATACAATGTCTCTCCTGAAGTTAAGCGGGTTAGCACACAGAAGACCACTTTATAATTTTTTTAGGATTTGATTTAACCATAAGGGGAAGTGCATGTAAAAAAAGATGTACAATAAAAATAACAGACATACAAAATATGGCAAGATGCTTTTAAAATCAAAAGGATAAATCAACAGAAATCCTTTACCTCTTATGAAGATCATTTTCTGCTGTGAGGGGTACACGGAAAGTAATGATAACAGCCTACTTAATAGAAGCAAACCCCTGGCATGTCATGTCATCTGTGCCATCTCTCTCATTTGTAAACTGATTATAGGTTTGGGCAGCACGCTGGAGGCAAGCAATTGGGTTTTAGGGGAGTTCCATTGTTCCACTGCTTTGTAATAAGTAGATCTCAATTAGCCCATATGTCGGTGATATGTAGGTCACTTGATTCAGCCAAAAGGTCTCTAGTTAGCACAGGGTTGTAGAAATGACTTGTTCTCCTGTCCTGTCATATGTAAATGGCTTCCTGTTGGTAACTCCAGACAAATGTACTAGCATGCATCTGTTAATTGACAAGGTGGAAATCCAGTTTATGTATGAGATAGCAAAGATGTGATTCTCTATAAAATTACGAGAGTCTCACATACGACGCCGGAGATTTGGAGTTAAAAGTTCAAAATATTGTTACCCTTTGCGCATCGGTGTATATCTCATCTCATCTCACGACGTATTATTTTTTGCACTCATGCTATGTTTTCTATTTCCCCATGTGTTATCCCATATTGTTCTCTGCCCTCCTTTGTCTATTCTGCTCTAACTTTTAATCATTGTGCCACTCGTTAACACAAAGGTGTGCTAAAATTCGTGAGCCCAGTTCCCAGCCTTGTGCTCTGTTCCTATGGGGCAGGGTGCTCACATCTCATGGAATTTAGTAAGTTCTATCTGTGCTCAACTGTACTGAAACAGGTTGTTTTGAGTGTAGTGACCAAGAGGTAAGTACTATACGTATACAGTGGGTGAAATTAGTATTTAGCACATCACCAGTTTTATGGTGAAAATATGTTCGTTCCACTTCCGGACCATGGCTCCCAACAGCACTGGACTGGAACCCTCAGTAGTTTAGAAATTCTTCCGTAAGCAGTGCCATCAGTATGTTTTGCAACAATAAGGTTGCAAAGGTCTTGAGAGAGCTCACTGGTTTTACCCATCATGAGATGTTTCTTGTGTGGCACCTGGGTTATGAGACGCCTTTTTATGGGCCATCAGTTGAACCAGGTGATGGCAGGATTGCTTTCCAAATACTGATAGATTTTGCTTTTTGCACCTTTCTTCATGTGGTCAATACTTTTTCCCTCTGTCATTTCTCGTTATTACACATCTAAGGTTTGATTTCTTTGCATGTGTGGTTTTGATTGGTTGTTACCGACATCTGATGACAATTTCATGTCAGTAGCAATATAATTACTCTAAAATTGCTGAGGCATTCAATACTTATTTGACTCTCAGTATATATGGACATACTGTAGATATGTGAAGGCCTAACATAATACCCAGATATGCCTGACCTCTCATCACTAAAAATGACACCACACACATGGTTATGTGACCAAACATGCCTGACTTTCCTAAACTAACATACTAAACACTATAACCCACATGTATCATGAGGGCCTGCTGCATCTTCGTGAACAGAGCTGGAGCCATTTTAACACCTGGCCCTTCCAGTTCACACCCTAGTGGAGACTGAAAGTGCGTGTCACGCTCCCGCTCGCTTGAGTAATCTTTATCTTGTTCGCGTCTCCAGCAATACAGTTGGTTAGAAGGTAAGCCCTATCTGGGGCTTACCCTATCTGGGGCTTACCTTACCTTTAAAAGGGGTTGGGCCATGTGCTTTGAGGTGACATATATTTGAGATGTGCAGTCTGTGAGTGTGTAACCCAACAACAGAAATATGCCTACCCACAGGACATGTAGAAGATGGAACAGGACAACACTTTTACAGCGTACCCAACGTAAGGTCAAGGAGCCATTCGTCCCAAAGTAGTTCACACAGACGTCAGGCTTTACGGAGCAACAATTATTCCTACCGTAGTTATCATGCCAGCCGAAGCCAAACCCCACGTAGGGCCCCGGTAACATCTTGGCAGACAATTTTGTCTACTGGAATGTCAAGGTCTAGGCAGCAACAAAGCACTCGCAGGACACCCGTTGTGGTTGAAATGCCAGATCCCCCTGGAACACCTTCTACAACTACAACACATTCTCAACCGAGACGCCAGTCACATGCCAACAGACGACCCAGACAGCTTAGGTCTGACTCTGCGCAGCATAGTGGCAGCAGCGTAGGCATTACCCAGGACAACCAAATACTAGCAAGGCGAGAAGCAGGACCCAGCCGAACAACTACACCACCTGCAAGGCAACGCCTATCCCAGGCAAGCCAGCTGTCAGAGCGCTTCACAGAGCCCGAAAATCTGGCACTAGCCGAAGTCCTGACCCAGCACTTTGACACACTCTTAGGATGCAGATCACGGTCAACTCCTAAGGTGGTCAAGAACGCCATATGGGCTGAGATAACCGAGGCTGTAAATGCAGTTGGGTCGGGCACCAAGAAGGTTTGCAAAGTAAAGAAGCGCTACCAGGATCTCAAAAAAGCCGCCCGCAACAAATTGTCGGAGCTCAGGAGATACAGGTAACAGCCTTAATGGAATTGTATGTAATGTGTGTCCCCCTAGTACTAGCTGTACCAAGGATGTTAACATGCATTGTTCAAGTGCACCCTAATCTTGGCAGCCAACAGCCAAACTTCTATGTTTTATCCGCCATCATGTTAGAATTACCTAGTGCACACATATTAATTTTTTTTAATCGAAAATAAATATGATGTGTCCCCTATTTATTAGTAAAAAGAATAGTTGTTGGAAACCCTACCGGTAGCTAGGATTCTTAATGTTGCACTCCAAGGATTTTAGAGTGCGAGCAACATAACTTTCGGTCTACTCATCATAATTTTATATCTACTTTCAGCTCACAAACAGGAGGCAGTGTTCCACGGCGCCTCATACTAACAGATGCAGAAAAAATGATCGAGGCTTTGATTTCCTCTGACCCGATGATGGGAATTTCGGGGATATTGGACTCCGATCGACTGGAGCAAAGTGAAAGTGGTAAGTGTCACTATTTTGAACGATCATTAAAAACTAGATTGTGTCCTATTAGCTTAGCTTTGTTATTTGGTGCGTTACAGAAGAGGTAGCTTTGTGCTTGGTTGCATTTGGCATAATAATGCCGTCTGGAGATGTTTTCAAAGACACGACAGAAATTACTTTGCTTTGATGTGCAATACTTGTGTTCTAAATATTGTGATTGCCCTTTGATGTTTAATTCTCTTTATTACTTTCCTAGACAGTGAGCAAATCGAAAACCCACCCTTGGACTCACCACTCCTCGAAGACTTGGAACAAACACAAGATCAAGGCCTGGTTGAGGCAACTGAACCAGCCACTACAGAGGACCAAGTGATCCTGGAATTTGTGGACTTTGAGGACCCCTCTACCACTGCAACTGTATCTGAGCTGTCTGCTGCACCGTCCTCTCCACCTCGCCCAGCTCTACCTATAAGGACCAGGCAAACATTGTACCGCCCCAGAAGATCATCAGTCAGCCGAGAGGAGGTTCAAGCTGCACTGCGCCAGCAAAGCCAAAGATTCCACCGGGCACAAAGGCAGTATCGGGAAGTGCTGCAAAACCAAATAAACCAAATCCATGAGTATCTAGCTGCTGGTCTTCAGGAGCAACGTAGACACAATTTGCGAACTGAGGAACTCCAGGAGCAGCAGGCATTGGCACAAGAGCGACACAATGCATTACTGGAGCAACTCCTGGTTGAGCGGGAAAGGGGAGAGTAACATCGGGTTTGTGCTAGGTGACCATTGTGTTTCTGGCTGCCCAGTGTGGGATGTTCGATGTCTTGCTGGTGGTGTGCTTGTTGTGTGTGGCTTTCAGCCTCGCATACATTGACCTGACCTGGTCACTTGCTCAGCTGCCGCCACTATGCTTTGCTGAGGAAGTCCAAGACCATCTGGCTGGCTTGTGAAGTAAGGTTTTTTTCTAAAATATGCCGATTTGTGTGGGGACATGTGCATACATACCATAGAGGCAGGGGAGGCATCTGCTACCGTGCCCGTGGTAGAAGGGGCCCAGTGCAAGCAGTGCGGTGTCGAAGAGATGACTCACACATTGAAGAAAGATGTAAGCCGTCAACATTGAAATAGCAGACTCGGATTTGCTGTAAAATGTAAATCATCAGGGCTTGTTACTTGTTACAATCAAAACATCAGCCACATTCCTGGCTGTTACACTGTAACACGGCAGGGAGCTGCCCAGCTTTTTTACAATGTGACAGTGGGGACTCTGCCTTGCTTGTTTCATGGCACGACAGTATTTCTAGTTTTAAAACCCCCAGTATGAGTTTCATTACTATTTGTACTGTGGCAGCACCCCACCCAGTCAATAATTGGACCACACTGGGCCCAACGGCAGTCTGCAGTATGAGTAAGTACAGTATATCTGCTCTTTTTTGGAGGGGTCCACTATAAATTTTTCTATGTGGCCCTGTGAAACCTATGTACACACCTGTTTGGGAAATCTTGATTTCCTAACTCACAGTGTGGCCTGCGTGTGGTGTACCGCTGCTCCAATATGCCAACTTCAGTCACCCTGGTAGGCCACTGTGATAGGGTTGGGGTCCAACATTACAGGGATTTTTGTCAATAGCTGCTTCGGATTATCTAATTTGGTACAGTAAATATTAGTCCTGAGTTGCCCAAATTTGGTTGCCAAAGATATTCAAATGCTACAAATGTTACTGTAACTGGTATGCTATTAATGTGTAGAGAAAATGTACCTAATGATTATCCAAAATTAAATTAATGTTTGCTACGTATTGGCCCCTGGGGTCACACATGTTTACAAGTAATGTTGTTTAGGCCCAGTGGAAAGCACTTTGAAGGCAGTGTGTGTACTTGCACTTGTAAATAATAAACTTGAATGTGTTAACCAAAATGTTTTATACAAGTATTTTTGTTAAACATTCAGCAAAATATAAAAAAAAAAAATAATATTCAGGTTGTCCTTGCTGGCTCAAACTGGCGCCATACAGATCAGGAGACATCTAATCATCACTATTGCCTCCTTCCAAGACATAGCAGGGAGCCCTATGTATCACAGGGCAGGGCAGAGGCCACAATGATCCTCACTCCGTAATTTGTAGAACACCAAAGCTGGATGGAGTTGAGAGGGACAAGGTGAGCATTGTTTTACTGCCTGGACAATCTCGTTAAAAGGAAAGTCCTAGGACCTCACACGAATAGTTCTGTAGGGAGGACTCCAAGGCTTCCTGGTTTCAGATGCCACGGCTGTGGGAAAATGATCATGGAGCTAAGTGAAGGAAAGCAGGGGAGCCTCGTGCCTTCTGTGGCTGCCCGCAAATCTGAGGTCTGTCGGAAAAGTCCATTAAAGTGGACTTTCCTTTTATGTTTTTTTACTATGTATGGAATGCGGTACTAACATGCTAACCCAAATATGATGTAGAAAAACAAAATTAATTATTCACATTATTCAGTGATGATGGCTGCTAAGCTCTCATTTGCAAGGTGTAAATCCCAAAATCTTTCTATGGTGATGCTTACCAACAAGCTAAATTGGATCTTGATCAATGAGAAACTTAGTAGGATCTTATTGGACAGGAATCCACACATTGGAGAGATATGGGCACCTTGGCTTAAATAGAGGATAGAGCATGGAGAGTTAGAGTGTAGGCCTGGATTTGGGGCAAGACCTTGGGTCATATCTTCTTCTCTTCTCTTCCTTTTCTTTTATTCATCTCTTTTTCTTCGTTTTTTTTAAATTTTTTTATTATTATTACCTCTTGTAAGTTATTTTAGTTATCTTTAATTTCTCCATGCACTGGGAGCAGGTAGGCAGAGTTATAAACTAGGCTCAAGTAGATAGTCGTAGACTGGGAACATAGGTACACAACCTCTACAACACTGGTGAGGCAAGCACCACGACCACTGGACGAGAAGGCCTTGGGTTGAGCCCCAAATCAGTCCCCTGCCAATCCTGTGGTGGTTGCAGACAGATGACAAGACACAAACTGGGTACCAGACAGACTTACAATGGGCAACTGGAACTTTGTGGAAGGGGTACCAGGAGGCATAAGGCCCAGTAACAGTATGGGGGCTGAAAGCACATGTGCGCACACAGGAACTGTGACACAATTACCCAGCCAGGAGGCGGGGTTACACAGGAATTTATCAAGGCAAGACAGAGGGGTGTGACAATGGCCCTGTCACATCTGGTACAATCTGACCCTAGTTCATTCATTACTATCATAGGCAAATAAAAATCAGAACACACGTGCCTTCAGTCTGATCATTCGGCGTTAAGCCTTGCCCTGATCACAGCCACATGTATCACTGCCCCCAAGCAGAGGGGATGCTAGCCGTTTTTTTTTTAGTGATTATCAGACCCACCTTGTCAAAGGAGACAGAATGAAACAGCTTCAGGGATCAACTTTTAAATTGTCTGAACTTTCCTCCCATTCCACCATTAAGCTATACTTTCAACGGATCATGATTTCACTAATAGAATCCAAATTATTGGAACCTATACATTTGAGCAAGGTTTAATGAAACTAAAGTAGTAAAGATATACAACACAATGGAAAAAATCATCAGTGTGATCACACGCAACATGGTGATCTAAAAAGGATAGCAACAGAGCAAAATAAAAAGTAGAAACTGGTGGAATGTTACTTTTTGGAGTCTCCTGCTTGCTATCAATGAGCCCTTCCCTGTATGACTTATTTCAAATATCGCATAAAAGGCTGATTGGAGGGCTTTGTGTTACACACCCCTGCCAGGGTGTCTTAATCCTGCTCCAGCTGTATATTTGGTAGGATGCATGGTACCTTCTGCCCACTATATATTTGCCTTGTTGCATTGAGTCATAATAAAGTGGGTTTTTTTCGGATATGATTCTTTTACCAAAATTTTATTTAAGTTTTTCAGGTTAAATACAAAATATGTCAACATAATGGTACATAATGGTATGTAAAGGTGACCATCAAGACAATTCCGGGTAAACAGGGTCTAGATATAAAATGAAAGAGATCAACATAGAAACTATACCTATATTCCTTAACTAGTAGCGTTGTATTAGGGAAAAAAAGGTTACGATACGAGTCACGACACCTCTAGTGGTATCATATTTCCTAGACTGGTATTCAGCATCTACAGATTGCCAGTGAAAGAATAATAGGTAGACAATTTTTTCGGATATGATTCAAGCTAGAAAAATAGCCATCTAGCTAAAATAAAATAAAATGAGCCAAACAATAACTAAAATAATAACATAAACTGTAAAATGGTATAAACATGAGAAACACTAGATGCACTAGATCTCTCCCAAATGCGTATTATTTCTGGATAGTTAAATGAAAGCTAGCTAAGTCCATATATAAGTTCCAATGTTAGTCTGTGGTGAACTTACGCATGCCCTTTATGTATGATGAAGTTTTTGCGGTCTACGTAGATCTCAGGGATGGCTCCAGTGTGAGCTCCTCGGGGCAGTTTTATAAGTAGCTGAACAAGGAGAGTTTAGGTTAAAATTTTCCCAAATTTCGAGCCCTTATTTTTGGGGCAGGGGTCCTAGCCGAAGGTTTAAGTACGATCAGAGGTGTCCGGGGTTTGCACAATTTTCAAGCATTATGCAGCTTATATCTTTATTACTGTGGTACACTTCTGGTTTCCAGTGTGACATGATGCATATAAGTTGTATTGCTTTTCTGTATGATGCTTTTATCCTGTTTTTTCTGAACATTAATAAAAACAGAGTTTATTAGGATATCTCAGTTAATTACATCTTAATTCAAATATCTAACAACATTTTCTTCACTTATCCAATCATTCTCTTTTGGGATATCATACATTGGCTATGGTTTTTTTCTGGATTAGCCACAAGTTTTTGTGTGTTAGTTTTTAGATTAGCTTTAAAGAGGGGCGTAGAAGATCAGAAAGGGGTCACCATTGTATAGCTGCTGGAATGCAAGTGTCATCATTAGACATGCCACACACCGCTGGTTCAAATCATTAGCTATGTCAGTCCACACAAATGTCACCGTCAGTGCAATGCTGCTCTCCTTTCCCGTAAGCCATTACGCCAAATGCTAACATTTCTTTTTTATTTCCTGCAGATGAAATCCCCACCAGGAATAATAAAGAGGAAATTGCTGTTACCTCTCCGGAAAGAGAAGATGATATCACCACAGAGACCCAAGCTGCCCCAAACCCCGATCCAGCAATACAACCAGCACACTTCTCCGAACAAGCAGAAATTCAGACAAGGGAGAAGCTGTATTCTTGTTCAGAGTGTGGGAAATATGTCTCTAAGAAATCACTTGTTATCCAACATGAAGGAGCTGATACGGAAGGGAAGACATATTCTTGTTCTGAATGTAGAAAAAGGTTCTTTCAAAAAGCAGACCATACTTATCACAAAACGGTCCACACAGAGGAGAAGCCGTATTGTTGTTCTGAATGTGGAAAACGTTTTTCTAACCAATCGCGTCTTATCAGACATGGATTAGTTCATACGGGAGAAAAACCATACTCTTGTTCTGATTGTGGGAAACGTTTTGGTCATAAAGCAGACCTTATGAAACACCAGCATATGGGGAAGAACCCATATTCATGTTCTGAATGTGGAAAAAGCTTTTGTCAGCAAGCAGACTTCATGAAACATCATAGCCTCCACACAAAGGAAAAACCGTATTCCTGTTCTGAATGTGGGAAATGTTTTCCCTTTCAGTCATCTCTTATTGCACATGAAATAGCTCATACAGCAGAGAAGCCGTATTCATGTCCCGAATGTGCAAAATCTTTTTCTGTTAAATCTGCCCTCATAAGACACATAAGAGTTCATACAGAGGAGAAGCCATATTCGTGTACTGAATGTGGGAAATGTTTTGCTGTGAAATCATCTCTTAGTTCACATGAAAGAGTTCATACAGGGGAGAAGCCATATTCCTGTTCTGAATGTGGAAAGTGTTTTGCCGTGAAATCAGCTGTTATCAGACATGAAAGAGTTCACACAGGGGAGAAGCCATATGCATGTTCTGAATGTGGAACTAGTTTTACTCAAAGAACGGGCCTTATCAGGCATGAAAGACTTCATACAGGGGAGAGGCCATATTCTTGTTCTGAATGTGGAAAATGTTTTGCTGTGAAATCGGCTCTTAGCACACATGAAAGAGTTCATACAGGGGAGAAGCGGTATCCTTGTTAACACTCCACAAAGTCGTTGGTCATTTGTGCTGTATTTTGTCACCATCCTTCTAATGACTGTTTTATCTGGGGCAGTAGCTTCATTAACCACAGTGGGTGATGAAAAAGACTAATTGTCAGTTTAAGGAAGCTGTGTAATGTTAATGCTTTCTGGTTGTACAATCTCTCAAAAAGGAATTGCTTGGATGATCTCTTGTCTCGTGTTATTTAGCCAGGGTGCAGCTTCATGTATCTGGCTGAGGTACTGTCTGGGAATGTTTCCTTTAATCTGTGAAGAACAGGAGAAACTTTGATGTCTGTGTATATGTGTCTCTTTCCCACTCTCTCGCCAGCAAAAAAATAGATTTTCAGTGAAATTTGTCCTGAGCTCAGCTGGTACCTTAAACCGGACCAACACCCATTTTACAAAACATGGGTGTTGGTCCGCTGCCACCCCCCCCCTCCTCGATCGAGCACTATAAGCCCTGCAAACATTACCTTACAATTGGCTCCCTTGGGGAAATGCAGCCCCGCAATTGGCTGGTGGCTGTCACATCTCCTGTGTTTAGGCTTCCGCTTTGCCGGCAGCCGGCCATGTGATAGCCGCCGGCCAACCGCTGGCTGCATTTCCCTGACGGAGCGAGTTGTCAGATAATGTTTGCAGACAGCGCTCCATCAAGAGGGGCCCTGGCAATCGGGTGGCCCCAGCAGCGGAACGACACCCAATTTTGTAAAATGGGTGTTGGTCCGGTTTAAGAAAGGGTCTGAAACATTGGTAATTAAACGAAGGGCGATCGCCCGAACATTGGGCTGCTTTATCTTTATTTATTTGGTCATGTATGCAGGACCACCATCGAGGGGTGGGGCAGACCTGGCGCCCTGGGACTAAGGGGACCTATTTGTTTCTGCTGTTTCTGCCTTAAATTGGCTCGAAACCCACGCCCCATAAGATTCCAGGGCCACTGAATTTCCTCTCCCCTGTGTGAAACCCCCCAGGTCACCCAGAAACTCACCATCTTTCTCAGTCCAACGGCGCACGTGCGAGCTGCGACCACATCCCCGCTATCCCTTTAGCATTTGTGAATGGCCGGTGTGGGCACGCTCCCTGTTAGAGGGTAGCAGGGGGATGCAGCTGCCAGCGCACTCGGATCCAGTCGCTTAAGACAAGCTATTAGACGAAGGGGCCGGAGCGGATCTGAGCGTGCTGATCGGACGAGAGGGCTGCACATGCGCTGTAGGACCGGGGGAAGGGTGAGTGAGATCGGGCGACCTGGGGGGTTTCACACATTAGGGGCATCCCCGATCCAGGTGCCTCGGGGGCAAGGACCAAAACCCAGGATAGTCAAAATCCTGGGTTTTGGTCTACTTTAAAGCGGAACAAAACCAAGGAATTTGACTTTCCCGGTTTTAGAGCATCCTAAATCAGGGTGCCTTGTGTGAAGCCACCAAGATTGCCTGTAATCACTTAACTTTTCCCATTCAAACGGCACATGCGCAGGCTTTCGTCCAAATTGTCAAGCAGTTCTTATTGTTTTCAATGGGGAGCACACGCTGCCGCATCCCGTGCATTCCCGGTGGCATGCTCCTGTCCCAGCTTATCTAAATGCCTAGTTCTGGAGCGGGGCTAGAGCTCCCCGTTGAAAACAATCAAGACCCGGGAAAGGGTAAGTGATTATCGGCGCCCTGGGGGATTTCACACAGTGAGGCATCCTGATTCAGGATACCCTGGGGAAAAGCCAGCGCCTGGCCCTGGAATCTTTTAAAGCGGACCCAAATCTTGATTTGTGATGCTCCACTCTCTGAAGCTCCCTCCTCCCCAGTCGCCCAGTATGCCTACCTCTCCAATGAGCCCACAGTGGGATGACTCACATACTTTTCCCACTGTGAGTGGTCACGCCCACCCTAACTGAAGGGCTGGCGTGGCCGCGCACAGCAGAAGGATTTGAGTGATCCCGCTGCACATGTGCAGACATGGCTGTATGGGGCCCTGAAATTCCTAGTGGCGGCCCTGCATGTATATACTGATATGTTACTAAACCCTTATACAACTTTATTCTGTGTCTATTTTATGACTGTGCATCATGATTGTGTTAAGGTGCTTTTTTTTTCGCGGGTACTATACTTACATGTAGATGACGTACCTACATGTTTACTGGCAGTGTACTATTCATTGTATTTGGGTATCCATGCACTATGTAGTCCTTGACGATAACCTTTACAGATATTCTGTGGTTCCTCCCAGCCCTTTGTACTGCTTGCAAGAACCTATATAATACCCCTTTGTTCTGTCTTACCCAGTATCTTTTTTTACCTAGTTATAGTGCTCTATATGTTACAGTACTGGATATAATATTTATTACTGTCTGTACAGTTTGTGATGTACTTGCACCCCATGGGTTGGAGGATCAGGTGCCGCTCTTGATACCCTTCCTCAGTAAAGGATTTATAGTATTGTAATATCTATATATGTATATGTATATTTTGTATAATGCTCTTTTTATATTTGATTATAGTTTTTCGTGTTCGTGTGCATCCTTCCAAAATGTTTTATCTACTGAGCTCAAATGCACCGAAGAGATAAGCAGAGGAAGGAGCTGCTATCTCCCCTGTAGACACTGGGGATGGTGTGCGCCACACACAGTGTGATGCTTGAGGGGTGGGATTTCAGACATATGTCGGTGCCAGTAAAAGATAGCTGTTCTTGATTTGATCTTACTTTCCTCTATAGATATTGCAATATTTTTGCCTGATGGACTCCTGACCTGACTCTAGATTACACTTTTTGCTTGGCTTGCTCCCTCTGCTTTGAATGACGCTGGAATGACAGTACCATCTTAAAAAGGAACATCGGACCTAAAATTAAAAGGAAACGATCCCCCCATCCATCGGCCCCTACCTTTTGGATGTTACAGCTGCCTGCTGAGGCGACATCCGGCTGCTTCAGGGTTTGATCCTCGCCTGCCCCGCTGCAGGCTTAGCCGCCTGTAAGTGACAGCACAGTTTTACTAGTGCTCTTCAAAGTCCTGCACCGCTCTGCGAAGTCTTGCGGGATTTCGGGCCACCCCATTCATGGGCGTGAGACCAGGGGCCTCACGGAGTGCCTGATGGTATGCAAGATGGCGGAATCTGAGGGACCCAGAAGATGAATCCCTTGGCGTGGTGAGTAAATAGGGCCCAAAAGTAAAACCCGGGGGGGGGGGGGGGCAGCAGATTGGTGAGGTTTGGGGGAGGTTTTTCCATTGGGGCGCTGTTCTCCCTGGGAAGCCCTTCTTAACCTCCTTCGCTCTCCCTCTGGGTGATCCCTGGGGGGTGTTCCGCAGTAAAATGTTGTGTTTTATTCTAAAGAGGGTTTATTACTGTTTATTAATGTAAAACACAGCCGCCGCGCGCTTGTACAGCGCTCCGCAGACGGCGGCGTCATTCTCCTCAGAACTGTCGGGCCGTGATTGGCCGGCAGGATCACGTGGGCACTCTTCGGGGGGGGGGGCGGGCTATTAGGATGATGTTTTCTGCATCATATCTCCTGGAAGGTCCGCCCCTCGAGGTCTGCGGACGCCATTTTAAGTCTTCTCTGGCTCTGTGTGCTGCTGCTCCCGCAGTCCGTGAGTAACCCCGGTGGGGTGAATTTTATATATTTTTTCTTGCTGTTTCTCATGGGAATGTTTATTATATCTTTCAGGCGGGTTACAACACTGAAAAACATCTTGCTGCGTCTGCCCCGTGTAAGGCTTCTGCTAAGAAAAAATCCTCTTAAGACCCGCACAGCTAGATAAAGTTAAGGTGCTGGCCTGGTGAGAGGGGTCCACCTATTGGGCCCACTAAAACACTGAAAGAGGGGCCATCCACCAGTATTGGATAGCTATTATCTCACCCAATATATTAGGCCGCACACACACTGTAAAAGCTAATCAAAGTTTATTTCATCAAGGACACATTATATGACATGACAAACATTAACCACATAAAGACATAATAAAATGTGTATACATATATGTACACACAAATAAAAGAACAGGCCCTGCAGGTGAGGTTAATAGGACTACCAATAAGGAAATCAAATTATAAATAAACACTTTCAAAATATGCCAGGTGTATACGGTTGGGCTGTCTGAGAGAAAATAGTGCAGATAAGCATATACTAATAAGTGTATGATCAGAAGATCGTGATTGCACAGATTAGGCTTCTGCTAAGAAGCGGCATTTATCACCCGCGGTTTCCCTCTTCCCTTTAGAAGATGAGGGCCCTTCCTTACTCACTCTCAGGTCCCTACCCCCTTGAGGAGGGGGAATTATTTTCTGGTTCTGAATCCTCAGAGGAACAACCTAAGAGTTATGGGAGCATGGGAACCCTTTTTGGGGAAGACCCGTGGTCCCTTGACGACACTGACAAATCGCTGAGTCACATTTTTGAAATTCTTTGTATATCTCCCCCGGCAGTTGCTCCTCAGCAGCAGGGTGAGCTTTTTCATACGGTTAAGCCACGCTGGGAGTTCCCTGAGCAGTCTCACTTTAATAATCTAGTGCTCAAGGAATGGGAACGGCCTAGCAAGCTACCAGGGGTGCCTAAGAGTTGGGACAAGAGGTATCCCTTCCCGGCTGATGTTGTTAAGCGTTGGTCATGTCTTCCCGAGGTAGATGCGCCCGTTCTCGGGTTGTCCAATACATCTGTCATGCATTCTCCTGACACTACTACCCTGCGGGATGGTGAGGACAGCCGCTTGGACCAGCTGGCTTGTCATGCCTTTGCTTGTTTGGGGATGCGCTGCGCCCTATTTGTGCTTCTTCTATTATGGCTATTGCCATTAAAGGGGTGCTTAAGAGTCTTTTGGATGGGGCAGCTGAGGATGCGGGTAGAGAGGAGTATAGATATCTCCTGCTTTGTGAGGAATTTATTGCATATATCCTCTCTGCCATGGACAATGCCATTATAATGTGTGGTAGGACTTCTGCTATATTGTTGAATAGGCACAGAGCAAAGTTCTTAAAAATGGATCTTCATCAAACAAAGATGTGCTGAAAAAGGATCCCAAAAAGGCATGCACACTTCCACACGTGCCCTCCACCTCTTATATGTACTCTTACCAAACTGAAGTGAAAAATCAAGCCTCTAATTCCATCATAATCTCCTCTCTAATCTCTAAAGGGTTTTTATAGGTGTGGGGCCTGCATGGGGTGTAGAAGCTGTACAGTATTGCCCAAACCGACGAAGTCATTTTTGGGAAAAGAGGAGGGGAAGTCGTATGAAATTAGACAATTCATTTCCTGTACCTCCACTAATGTTGTATATCTTATTTGGTGCCCTTGTGGACTCTTTTATGTTGGGAGGACCACAAGAATGCTAAAAATACGAATTAGGGAGCACATCTACAATGTGAGGAGGGGATTTGAAGCCCACAGCCTCTCTGCACATTTTAAGTATAAACACAATAGTGATCCAAAGCTGATGAGCTTCCTTGGAATAGATAAGTTGGAGAAACATTGGAGAGGTTCTCATGTAGAAAGGGACCTTTCCAAAAAAGAGACTCAATGGATTTTCAATTTGGACTCTTTAGCCCCTATGGGGCTGAATATTGATTTGAATCTTAATTGTTTTATCGATACTTCATGATTTTTGCTGGCCATTTTCTTTCTGCATGGCCTTCTATGTACTTATGCGTTCTGTCTTAAATTTGTGTTATTCTACTGTTTTCCTTGTCCTGACTATGTGATCATGTGTTATCTATTTAATTAGTCTATTCATATATATTACAATGCAATGTTTTAGGGCGTCCCTTCCCTTCCCCTACCGCTGGCTCTAGTTTTTGTCAGATTTTATTCATTTTACCTTTTTTAACTGTAGCTGGGAGATTTGTAGGAAAGCTCCTGCATTACACATATTTTATGGTAAACATATATGTTTGTCATTTTAATATTCTGAAAGGATGTGGTCATCTCCGGGGTGTTGTACACCCGGGATTGTTTTCATATGACTTTGGTGGCGGAATGAATGAACCCCCCTTCGGCATGTCTCGGTTATTTCCGGACATACTTCTGACTACACAGTTCGGGCTCTCGGCGGCCCGTCTCCTTTGCTGGAGAGGGGAGTGGTTTGAAATCCCCTTCGGCATTTTTCGGCTGTTTCCGGAGAAGCGTGAGCTGAGCTCCCGGCGCGCGCGTCATTTGTTTAGATCGCGGCGTGTCTCCACTTCCGGTCTTCGCAGCCGCAATCTGGGCGGGCAGGGGTAAGTCCCTTCCGTTATCATTTTTCTTTATATGGCATCCTCTTCCCCATTCCTGTGCCTTTGAAAAAGTTGCCATCTTGCAACGAAACGCGTCAGGCGGCAGGGAATTTAATATTTGTGCACATTTTCTCTTAACATTTGAAGATTTTAGCTTCACCCTTCCAGCGGCCGCGGTGGGGAAGCGTAGGAACATCCTGCTTACTTATGTTTTTATATTAAGCGCTGAGATCAAGAACATGTCTGTGAGTAGTTTTTAAACATTATTAAAAGGTTTCTTTTGTGGCTGAGTTGCACTAGATTCCTTTTTTCCTTTCTCTCCCATGGGATATTGTCTGAATGAGCACATCAGACTTCTCTAGAAATATAGAACACAGTATATGTATGTCGGATTGACTAAATGAAAATCCCAAAGGGAGGACTTTGACGACCATCGCTCTATAAACTGTGGAGGAGATTATGATGGAATTAGAGGCTTGATTTTTCACTTCAGTTTGGTAAGAGTACATATAAGAGGTGGAGGGCACGTGTGGAAGTGTGCATGCCTTTTTGGGATCCTTTTTCAGCACATCTTTGTTTGATGAAGATCCATTTTTAAGAACTTTGCTCTGTGCCTATTCAACAATATATATTTGGACTTGTTTTTGGGAATAAGAAGTCTTTGCACGTTGTAGCATATTTCCTGTATTTTTAGCTTGTGGGCAGCGCAGTGTTTCATCCCAATTGCTAGGACTTCTGCTATGTTGGTGGCTTTACGCCGCTCTGGCTGCTTCAGTGGGTAGCTGAGAATGCTGCTAAAAAAGCTCTCACTGGGTTCCCCTTCACGGGGCTGCGCCTCTTTGGTGAACGCTTGGACTTGTTTGCCAGGGGTGGTAGGTTGCCTCAACGTAGGAGGCCATCCCAGTCCTTTCGGGGGATGGGTGCCTTTTTTCCATCTTTTCGTGGCTCCAGAACTGGCCAAGGAGTCTCCTTTACTAGAGTCCGTGGTGATCATTGGGGAAGGGGCAGAGGACGTGGCTGTCCTGGCCTCTGCTGGGGCCCCAAGCCAAAATCCTCATTCAAGCCCCCTCAGGCATGAAGGGGCGCCCTCACCCATCCGGGTGGGGGGGGCGGCTCCGGCTATTTGCTCACGTCTGGAGGCTTCACGTCTCAGACCGGTGGATTCAGGAGATAGTGTCCTCCGGTTACAAGATAGTTTGCAGCCTGGCCGCCCCCAAGATTCTTCAAATCCTGGATGGCTCTAAACCCCTTGTCAGCTTAGGGTCTGTGCCTTGCTGTCCAAAACCTTCTGGACTTGGGGGTCATCTGCCAGGTTCCCTTGAAGGGAAAGGGCAGAGGCTACTATTCCGATTTGTTCACGGTTCCCAAAAAAGACGGGTCCATCCGGCCCATCCTGGCTTTAAAGCGCCTCAACAAATTTGTCAGATTCAAACGCTTTTGTATGGAGACTCTGCGTTCTGCTGTCAATTCACTGCGCCCGGGCGACTTCATGACCGCTGTAGATATCAAGGACGCTTACCTTCATGTACCAATCTTTCCGGGTCATCAGAGATTCTTCAGGTTCGCTTTGGAGGATCAGCACTACCAATTCGTGGCCTTACCCTTCGGTCTCACCTCGGCTCCCAAGGTATTCACCAAGGTGCTGGCGGGCGTAATGGCTCTGCTGAGATCTCAGGGCATTCACATTCTTCCTTACTTGGACGACATTCCCATCACGTCTCAGTCCTTCTAGCAGGCCGAGCTGGATACCCAGTTGGTGGTGTCCACACTGGAGTCCTTCGGCTGGGTGATCAACCACCCCAAGTCTTCCCTGTCACTGTCAATGGTGAAGTCCTTTCTGGGCA
Source organism: Gastrophryne carolinensis (assembly GCA_027917425.1). Lineage (NCBI taxonomy): Eukaryota > Metazoa > Chordata > Amphibia > Anura > Microhylidae > Gastrophryne > Gastrophryne carolinensis. The sequence goes on from CM051237.1 coordinate 21,780,109, forward strand.
TGACTCTGGATACATCTCAGGTCAAGATTTTTCTCCCTCAGCAGAAGGTGGAGAGTCTTCAAGCCCATGCATAGCTCTTTATGTCTTACCCTCATCCCTCCATCCAGCAGGGGATGCAGCTGGTGGGCCTGATGGTGTCTTGCTTTGAGGCAGTTCCATACGCTCAGTTTCACATGAGGCCTCTTCAACTTCACCTCTTGTCAGTATGAGATCGGGACCCTGTGTCCCTGGATCAGGTGTTGGTTCTGGCCAGATGGTCTCTCTCGTGGTGTTTGGACTCAAGGAACCTGTTGGTGGGCAGATCCTTTCTGGCCCCGTGCTGGGAGACAGTCACCACAGATGCCAGTCTGACAGGTTGGGGGGGCTTCTGGATATCCCTGCAATCCCAGGGTCAGTGGGGCCCTCGGGAGGCCCACACCCCTATCAACATCCTGAAACTGAGGGCGATAAGGTTGGTTCTCAGCCTGTTGACTCCACACCTTCGGGGTCGGGCTGTTCAGATCCGCTTGGACAACCAGACGGTGGTTGCCTACATCAATCATCAGGGAGGGACCCGGAGCAAGAGGGCCCTCAAGGAAGTGTCCCTAAAAATGTCTTGGGTGGAGGAGAATGTTTCCTGCATCTCAGCTGTGTACATCCCGGGGGTGGAAAATCTGGAGGCAGACTCCCTGAGCAGGTGGTCTTCTCGCCTGGGAGAATGGTCCTTCAGCAACAGGGTGTTTCGCTCCCTGTGTCACCGTTGGGGTCAGCCAGATGTGGATCTGTTTGCATCCCACCACATTCACAAGCTTCCTGTCCTGTCCTGTCTCTGTCCTAGGACCCTCTGGCCTTGGCCATGGATGCTCTAGCAATGTCTTGGAAGAGCTTTCAGCTCCTCTATGTGTGCCCCTCTTTTCCTCTGCTGAGCAGGGTGCTGCGCAAGATAGCTCAGAAAGGGGTGCCAACCATTCTGGTGGTCCTCTGTTGGCCAAGAAGAGTGTGGTTCGCAGACATCGTGCAGTTGGCAGTAGATCAGTACGCCCTGCCCAAGTTTCCAGACCTGCTCACTCAGGGGCAGCTACGCCATCCCAATTTACAAACGCTGGCTTTAACGGCCTGGCTGCTGAAACCTCCATCTTGATGGAAAAGGGGCTGCCTGCCTCTGTTGTTAATACCATGATCAAGGCTAGGAAGAAGTCCTCTTCTTCCATCTACTATAGGGTATGGCATGCTTACATTGCCTGGTGTGAGTCTAAGTCGCTTCCCTGTCGGGTGTTTTCTATTCCTAGGATTCTGGAATTTCTGCAACATGGTTTGGATTTGGGTCTTCAACTTAGTACCCTCAAAGGTCATGTTTCTGCTTTGGCCATTTTCTTCCAAAGATCCTTTGCTCACCATCATCTGGTCAAAACCTTTTTCCAAGGGGTTACTCACGCGCGTCCCCCACGTACGCCTATGTTTCCAGTCTGGGATTTGAACTTGGTCTTATCTGCCTTGCAGGGGTCTCCCTTTGAGCCCTTGCGTGAGGCCCCTTTGTCTATTCTGACAATTAAGGTAGTCTTTTTGGTGGCTATCACCTCTGTTAGGCATGTTTCTGAGTTGGCGGTGGTTTCTATCAAACCTCCTTACTTTGAGAGACACCAGGACAAAGTGGTGTTTCGTTTTAAACCAGATTTTCTTCCTCAGGTTGAGTCTGCTTTTCATCTCAATCAGGACATTGTTTTGCCTTCCTTGTGTCCTAATCCTAGTAACCCTAAGGAGCGGGTTTTACACACTCTGGATGTGGTCAGGAACTTGTCAAGTTCTATCTGGTGGCTACTGAATCCTTTAGAAAGACTGATGCTCTTTTTGTTCTTCCGTCTGGGTCTAAGAAGGGTTTTGGCTCCAGCTAAGTTTACTATCAGCAAGTGGATCCATCAGGCTGCGGTACAGGCCTATTCTGCTAAGGGGAAGGAGCCTCCCCTCCGCCTTACTGCTTATTCCACTCATGCTATTGGTGTCTCTTGGGCCTTTCAGCACCAAGCTTCTGTTGAACAGGTTTGCAAGGCCGCTACTTGGTCTTCTGTTCATACTTTTTCTTCTTAAACTTCTTAAGTTTTACAAGGTTGATGTTCGGGCCTCAGCTGATGCTGCTTTTGGTCGTAAAGTTCTGCGGGCGGCAGTGGTTTAAACTGCCCGCTCTTACTTTTTGGGGATCCCACCCTACCTTACGGACACTGCTATTGGATGTCCCAAGTGTAAGGAATATTCTGGAACAGGACGTGCTGTATACACTCACCTGTAGAATTGGTATTATACGTATACAGCACGTCCTGTTCCATCCCACCCTTGTTATCATTATTCTTAGTTACCCCTGTATGGTAATTGTTCATATGTTCTTTTTTGAATTCTGGTTATTGTTTTCCCGGCTTCCTGTTAACTGCTTGTCAATACTGGGGAATTTGTGGAAGGTCCCTGACTTATATAGGGCCGGGAGGAGCCACAAGCTGTTTTCTGCAGTCCAGCGCCATCTTGTGGATGTGTTACCCAAGTGTAAGGAATATTCTGGAACAGGACGTGCTGTATACGTATAATAACAATTCTACAGGTGAGTAATCACAGAATTGTATTTTTGTTTAGATCGTGGGCTAAGGTTGAGGGTTGTGGTTACTCCCGGTCCCCCTTTTAATAAGAGGGATAGTTTATAGGCTTAGGCCAGTAGAGTCTAGTAGCCTTATTGAATTTTACTATTATTAATCACCATAATGGAGGCATCAGGGGATAGTGAGCTGGGGGCCCCATTTGGGCAGGACAGGCTCTGCCCCTTGTGCAGGAGGAATCCTCTGGGCGGATTAAGCACTATTTGTCCCACTTGCGCCAGATTCATTGTTTTGGACCATGAGCGGGCGGTCACCCCTGACCCTAGCCCTGTATTACCTTCGGCCTCTCCAGACCCTCCGCTCCTGCATTCAGCCCCTAGTGAAGGGGGAGCCAGCATACTGATTTTGCGCATAGGCTGGCTAGTCTCGAGAAGCAGATCTCGTTGACAGCCCCTAAGAAGGCCTTGAGTAAGAAGCGGCATATGGAGCCGATTTACTCGGATAACGATCTTTTTGATTGCTTGGGTTCTGCGGAGGAAGGTGAGTTGCCAGATTATTCTCGCTCCATGGTGGAATATTCCGCTGGTGACGACAGTGTCTCTGGTTCCTGCTCAGACGAGGATTCTTGTCTCCCGGATGATACGGAGAATTTGCTCTCCTCCGTGTTTGATACCCTCCCAGAGCAGCTAAGAGGAAGCAGGATGATGTATTTCGGCCTGAGAGGCAAAGACGGGTCTTCCTGGAGCAGCCTCACTATTCTAAGTATGTCACACACCCCGCTTCAAGACATTCATTACATGTGGGTATACTGTAGATGGCGATCTTGCAGAGATGATATCAAAAAAAGGTAAGACCCTCCCGGCCCATAAATACCTGGGACCTCCCACTCATTCCCCAGTCTTTCATCTCTGCAGTGGCGAGCAAGTCAGAAGATGTCTCCTCCTTGCAGATGTCTCCTCCTTGCAGGTAGCCGGGATGACTCCCGGCCTCGTTTTTTTCTTCTATTTCTGCCCGGATCACATTGTTTAATATTCCCTGCCTCCCAACCTAGGCTGCGGGTCCAGGCGAAGGTAGTTGGCACCCCTGGTGCTTAGGAGCCGTGAGACCCCATAACAAGGGGTAGGCGGCTATCCGGGTTGGTGATCCCGGTTTGGGATGCCCCGTCCCTTGACCCTTCCCTGGCATGGATTCCCCCTCTCCCAGGTACCTTTAAAGGGGGGGGGGGGGCGGGTCCCTTATGGATTCCTGTCCTTATGTGTATGTGCGTGTGTTACGTGTGTGCACTTTCACTTTCTGTCACTTTGCTTCTATGCATGGTGCCGGCGGCCCCGCGGCGCCGGCCTCCGGGGTGCGAAGGGTGCTGTCCACAATGGCGGCGAGCCCATGCAGGGCTTCTTCTCCTCCGGGTTGGGGGGGGCGGGGCCGGGCGCTCGAGTGCGCCTACGGCCCGCCCCCGTGCTCTGAGCGCGGTTTCTTCATGTCCCGGCTTCAAGCCGGGAGAGACGGGGGAGGGGCCGGGCGCGAAGCACGAACCGCACCGGCCCGCCCTCCCTCCTCCTTCTGCACACTGCGCGCCGTTGCCTGCGGTACCGAAGGTCGGGTGAGAGGTCTGCTGGCCATCACTGTCATTGTTATTTTCTCCTGTACTTTTGACATGATCTGAGTGTGTGCTTGTGTTCTAGGTGGACCAATGATCATATTAAAGGGGGGTCCAGGGTCCCTGGTTAATTTTTAGCTGGCTTAAAATCCTCCCACTCGGGACTTAAAGGGGGGGTTGCATTATTGCGTAATTCCCAAATATAAATAGAGCATTGTACACATTTAATTGTATTTACTATACATAGTACTAAAAAATCACCATATGGAGGCTTCCCCGGATACTGGGCTTGTGCCCCCATCGGGGCAATCCAGGCTGTGTTTGGTGTCGGGTATCCCTTTTGATGTATTTCTATGTGTACCCTGTGCGCAGCGGTCTATTACGCGGCAGACCGGTTCTCAGGCGTCTGGTTCTGCTCCGCCGCTCTCCTCCCCGTCTCCCCCTCGCCTGACAGGTGCTTGTGATGTGGTCATTAGCGGCATTAGTCGCAATCTGAGGTGTGTGCCAGATTGGCCAATCTTGAGAAATTGTTTTCTAGTGCCGTCGCAAAAAAGGCCACGGCAAAGAGGAAACATTTGTATTCGGCTGCGCAGGCCTTTGATAGGGAGGTCTTTGACTCCCTGAATTGGTCTGATTGCTCCCCGCGTGAGGAAGGGGAGCTGTATGAGGGGTCTGATGACTCCAACGATCAGCAGTTGCTGATGCCGAGCAGGGCCAGGGGGATTCCTCAGATACATCTACTGGCTCAGATGTTTGAGGTCCTGGCTATTTCTCCCCCCCGAAGGCGGCTCCTCCGCTGAAGGGGGAGTTCTTTGAAGAAACTAAGCCCCGCTTGGAATTTCCTTATAAAAAGCATTTTGATGGTATCATTTGCAAGGAATGGGAGAGGCCGACACGGCTTCCGGGTGTCCCACCGGGTTGGGTCAAGAAATATCCCTTTCCGGCGGACGCAGTGAAGCACTGGACGTCTCCCCCGAGGTGGATGCTCCTGTTTTGGGGTTGTCCAGCTCCTCAGTTCTCCATTCTCCGGAGTGCACTACCCTCAAGGATGGTGAGGATAAACGCATTGACCAGATGGCTTGTCATGGTTTTGCCAGTGTTGGATCGGCCTTGCGGCCGGTTTGTGCTTCTGCGCTTGTATTGGTAGCTGCCAGGTCGGTTGTTAGAGGATTATTGACCTCTTCCGGGCTTGACCCGGCTAGTGAGGAGTTTGCCGACCTTAAGCGCTGTGAGTTATTTGTGTCCTTTGTGCTGTCCGCCCTGGATGACACATTGGTGATGTGTAGCAGAGCTACGGCCCTGCTTGTGGCTATCTGCCGGTCGGTTTGGTTACGTCAGTGGGCGGCTGATTTTGTGTCCAAAAAGTCGCTCACGGCCCTTCCCTTCGTGGGACTGCGGCTCTTTGGAGAAAAATTGGATTCGGTGGCAAAGGGAGGTAGGTTACCTCAGCGTAAGAAGCAGCGTCGCCCTTTTCGGGGGGCGGCTTCCTTCTCTCAGTCCTTTCGTGGGGCTAGAGTTGGCAGGGGTTCGGCCTTCCCTTCGTCCAGAGGTGATTCCTGGCCGAGGGGCAGGGGTCGGGCCCGTCCAGGACACAGTTGGGGCTCCAAGCCTAGAGCCGCTGCCAATCCGGCTCAGCAATGAGGGGGCGCCCTCACCCTTGCGGGATGGTTGCAACTCTTCTCCCAGGTCTGGGTCCAAGAGGTCTCGGACAGGTGGATTCAGAAAGCGGTGTCTTCCGGTTACAGGCTGGAGTTCGAGTTCCGGCCCCCTCCCAGATTCTTCAGGTCTCGGGTGCCGTCAGAGCCCCTGGCCGCCCAGGGGCTTCGGGCGGCAGTAGCAAGTCTCGTGGACATGGCTGGCTGTCTTCTGTCCGGCGCCCCTCGCAGACCGGGGCCTGGGCTTCTATTCCAATTTATTCACGGTGCCCAAGAAGGATGGATCCGTTCGTCTCATTCTGGATTTGAAGTTGCTCAACAGGTTCATCCGTCCCCGGAAGTTCCGTATGGAAACTCTGCGCTCAGCCATCCATTCACTTCGTCAGGGGGACTTCATGACGTCCATAGACATCAAGGATGCTTACCTGCATATTTCAATATTTCTACCTCACCAGAGATTCCTCAGGTTTGTCGGGGACAATCGGCATTTTCAGTTTGTGGCTCTTCCGTTTGGCCTTACCTCGGCTCCAAGGGTGCTTACCAAGGTGTTGGCAGGAGTTATGGCCATCCTCAGAGCCAGGGGTATTCTCATCGTGCCCTATGTGGACGATCTTCTCATCATGGCGTCTTCCCTCAGTCAGGCGCAGCTGGATACCAGGACTGTGGAGAGTTTCGGTTGGGTGATCAACTATCCCAAGTCCTGCCTCACTCCCTCCAGGGTGGTGGAGTTCTTGGGAATGTCTTCTGATTCAGGAATTGGCTCAGTGTCTCCTATCCATCCCCCGCCTGTCCATCCGGCTAGGGATGCGACTGGTGGGATTGATGGTGGCGTCGTTCGAGGCGGTTCCCTTTGCCCAGTTTCACACAAGGACGCTCCAGCTCCATCTCTTGGCAGCCTGGGACGGGTCCCCGCTGTCATTGGATCAGTCCTTTCTGATGTCCCCCCGGGTGCGGCATTCTCTCCGGTGGTGGCTGAAACCAAGCAATCTGACAAGGGGCAGGTCCTTCATGACCCCTTGTTGGGAGACGGTCACCACAGATGCCAGCCTGTCAGGTTGGGGGGGATTTTGGAAGGATCTTCAGTTTCAGGGGCTGTGGGGGCCTCAAGAGGCTCACGAACCCATCAATGTTTTTTTTTTTAATTTTTAATGCATAGATGGCCATTGTATGCTTGCACACACATAGGAATTCGTCCTCCGCATTTAACCCATCCGTGCAGTGAGTGTACACGTGCCCGGAGCGGTGGGCTGCCCTAATTATGGCGCCCGGGGAGCAGTTGGGGGGTTAGGTGCCTTGCTCAAGAGCACTTCAGTCATGTCCCAGGACCGGGATTCGAACCTGCAACCCTCCAGTCACAAGTCCGCTCCCCTTACCTCTAGGCCACAACTGCCCCACAAAGTTCTGGAGCTGAGAGCCATCAGGTTGGTTCTGGCTCACTTGACTCCTCAGTTACGGGGACTACCGGTTCAGGTTCGGTCGGACAATCGGACGGTGGTCGCCTACATCAATCACCAGGGAGGGACTCACAGCAGGCGGGCCCTCAGGGAGGTGTCTTTGATACTGGATTGGGCAGAGGGCAATGTCCCATGCGTCTCGGCAGTGTACATTCCTGGAGTGGAGAACACGGAGGCGGACTCCCTGAGCAGGTGCTCATCTCGCCCGGGGGAATGGTCGCTCAGCCCCAAGGTGTTTCGGTCGCTCTGCCACCGGTGGGGGACTCCGGAGGCGGACCTCTTTGCCTCTCGTCACAATCACAAGCTTCCGGCATTTGTGTCTCTCTCGCGGGATCCGCTGGCTCTAGCAGCGGATGCCATGTCTCTGAACTGGAGGGATCTGGGGATCTGTACCTGTTCCCTCCATTTCCCATGGTGGGCAAAGTGGTGCACAAGCTGGCCCTAGAGGGCGCGTCAGCAATCCTGGTGGCTCCAAGGTGGCCAAGACAGGTTTGGTTCACAGACGTGGTAAGGTTGGCAGAGGATCAGTTAGACCTGCCCCTTCTGCCGGATCTGCTCACTCAGGGTCCACTGCTCTACCCCAATTTACCAACGCTGGCTTTGACGGCGTGGCTGCTGAAACCTCCATCTTGAGGGAGGAAGGTCTTTCCGGATGCTGTCATTCAGACTGTGGTTAGGGCTAGAAAGCAGTCCTCCTCCGCCATCTATTATAGGACTTGGAGGTCTTATATTGATTGGTGTGAGGTTAGGGCCTTGCCTTGCAGGGTGTTTTCTATCCCTAGGGTCTTGGAATTTCTGCAACATGGTCTGGACCAAGGTTTGCAGCTTAGTACGCTGAAAGGGCAGGTTTCTGCCCTGGCGGTTTTCTTTCAAAAGTCTTTTGCTCTTCATCCTCTGTTTAAGACTTTATTTCCAGGGGGTTACGCATGTGCGGCCTCCTAGGAAGCCTTTGCTCCCAGTTTGGGATTTGAATTTGGTTTTGTCGTCTGCCTTGCAGGGTCCTCCTTTTGAACCTTTGCAGGATATTGCACTTTCTACGCTTACTCAGAAGGTTGTGTTTCTGGTTGCCATCACTTCCGTTCGGCGTGTATCGGAGTTGGCAGCCTTGTTTTCCGCTTCAAGCCAGATTTCCTTCCTAAGATGGTCTCTGCGTTTCATCTGAATCAGGACATTGTTCTACCCTCCTTGTGTCCTAAGCCTAGCTATGACAAGGAGAGGGTTTTGCATTCTTTGGATGTGGTTCGCTGTGTGAAGTACTATTTGGTGGCTACTTCCTCTTTTCGTAGGACTGACGCTCTTTTTGTGGTGCCCTCTGGGCCTAGGAAGGGTTTGGCTCCTGCCAAGTCTTCCATTAGTAAATGGATTCGCCAGGCCATTGTTACATTAATAGATTTTAAGTGTTTAGTCACTTACTTATTATTCTTTCCTATTCAGGACTCTAGGATACGGGCGCCGCCGTCTTGACTCAGAAGCATTACACTTACTGAGGAGAGTGGGATAAAGTACAGCTGTGCTTTGCTCGGACAGAGCAGAGCTGGGGTCAGGAAAAGGTCAGCAATCCCAGAATGCAGAGCAGCACAGTCAGAAGACACTTCGTGTTTGCAGGCTGCCTAATGCTCCATGAGCCGCCATCTTGGATGTTTAAAGGCTCATAACATGTAGTAGATGCAGGTAGGATGATTTTTAATGTGAGCAATCTGTATGTACAGGGTGTGGGAAACATATAAGATAGACTCTTATTCAGGGTGAAGGTCCGGATTACTGTGAGCAATCTGTATGTACAGGGTGAGGGAAACATATAAGATAGACTCTTATTCAGGGTGAAGGTCCGGATTAATGTGAGCAATCTGTATGTACAGGGGGGGAAACATATAAGATAGACTCTTATTCAGGGTGAAGGTCCGGATTAATGTGGGCAATCTGTATATACAGGGTGGGGGGGGGACATATAACATAGGCTCTTATTCAGGGTGAAGGTCCGCTTTAAGACACGCTCCCTGCATGTTACACCTCAAAGACGGACATATGAGGACAACGAGGGGCAGGGGGACATGGACCCAAATGAGGGACACTTGGGAGGTAAACACTTATCCTCTGGTCGTCATAGCAACCGCTCAGAAGGCCACAAAGCGCTTCCCCAGGCCCACAGACCTAAAAAAAAATAAAATTATAAAAAAAGAAAAAAATGGCCGCCACCGGCCCCGCTACACGGGGTCACTATTTGTTCCGACAGAACCCCCACAAAAGGCTGAAAGGACAATAGCGCCCGGTGACGTCATCCGTCTAATGACACGCCCCTCTTCACTTGCCTCACTGTGTGGCTACAAAAAAATGGCCCTGGTGAAAAAGAGAGGGGGCGGGGCCTAGAGCGGAAGTGGGACGAGGCGGGAAGGCAGCGTGAGGCGAGGTGAGGCGATGGCGGCGCGTTAACCCGTTGTGTGTTTCTCCCCTTCCGTGTGTAGCCGGGTGTTTGGGGCCGGACTGAGGTAAATATGAGGCGCCGGTTTAACCCTTTTCTTTCCGTGACGTTAATTATTAACCAATCAGAGTGCGGGGCGCAGGGTGCGGGCGGAAGCCGCGGTGAGGCATTGTTTAGGTTTGAGGCAAGTCCGAGGTAAACTGCAAGGAATGGATCCCATGTCCCTCCTGATTTGGGATGCCCTCTCTGCAGGGATATGTCCTGTACTCCCAGATACAGCTACTTACCCGTGAGCCTTGCCCCTTTCTGGATTTATTTGTTACGCTGGTGCACACATCTCCCAAGTGTCCCTCATTTGGAGGAACTGTCCCTCTTTTGAGGCCAGGTCCCTGTGTCCATCTTTGTTCTTCTCTGTCTCTCATTGAAGTGTAACATGCAGATCTGTATCAATAAATGATTAATTTGCCTATTCAAACTGTTTAGATTGTTGTAACGTTTACAGCCTATCTCCTATTCATCAATAAATGAAGGGGCGTGGCTTAATTTAACAATTGTCCCTCTTTCCCACCCTAAAAAGTTGGAAGGTATGCTACTTACCTGTGAGCTTTGCCCCAGTCTGGGTTTATTTGTTAGGCTGGTGCACATACCTCCCAAGTGTCCCTAAATTGGAGGAACTGTCCCTCTTTGAGGTGTAACATGCAGATCTGCAGCAATAAATGATTAATTTGCCTATTCAAATTGTTTACATTGTTGTAACTGTTACACACTATCTCCTATCCATCCCTAAATGAAGGGGTGTGGATGTCCCTCTTGTAACTGTTACACACTATCTCCTATCCATCCCTAAATGAAGGGGTGTGGATGTCCCTCTTGTATCTGTTACATCCCATCTGTTACATCCCATCTGTTACATCCCTAAATGAAGGGGTGTGGATGTCCCTCTTGTACCTGTTACATCCTATCTCCTATCCATCACTAAATGAAGGGGTGTGGATGTCCCTCTTGTACCTGTTACATCCTCTCTCCTATCCATCCCTAAATGAAGGGGTGTGGATGTCCCTCTTGTACCTGTTACATCCTCTCACCTATCCATCCCTAAATGAAGGGGTGTGGATGTCCCTCTTGTACCTGTTACATCCTATCTCCTATCCATCACTAAATGAAGGGGTGTGGATGTCCCTCTTGTACCTGTTACATCCTCTCTCCTATCCATCGCTAAATGAAGGGGTGTGGATGTCCCTCTTGTACCTGTTACATCCTATCTCCTATCCATCCCTAAATGAAGGGGTGTGGATGTCCCTCTTGTACCTGTTACATCCTATTTCCTATCCATCCCTAAATGAAGGGGTGTGGATGTCCCTCTTGTACCTGTTACATCCTCTCTCCTATCCATCCCTAAATGAAGGGGTGTGGATGTCCCTCTTGTACCTGTTACATCCTATCTCCTATCCATCCCTAAATGAAGGGGTGTGGATGTCCCTCTTGTACCTGTTACATCCTCTCACCTATCCATCCCTAAATGAAGGGGTGTGGATGTCCCTCTTGTACCTGTTACATCCTCTCTCCTATCCATTCCTAAATGAAGGGGTGTGGATGTCCCTCTTGTACCTGTTACATCCTCTCACCTATCCATCCCTAAATGAAGGGGTGCGGATGTCCCTCTTGTATCCGTTACATCCTATCTCTTATCCATCCCTAAATGAAGGGGTGTGGATGTCCCTCTTGTACCTGTTACATCCTCTCTCCTATCCATCCCTAAATGAAGGGGTGTGGATGTCCCTCTTGTACCTGTTACATCCTATCTCTTATCCATCCCTAAATGAAGGGGTGTGGATGTCCCTCTTGTACCTGTTACATCCTATCTCTTATCCATCCCTAAATGAAGGGGTGTGGGTGTCCCTCTTGTAACTGTTACATCCTCTCTCCTATCCATCCCTAAATGAAGGGGTGTGGATGTCCCTCTTGTACCTGTTACATCCTCTCTCCTATCCATCCCTAAATGAAGGGGTGTGGATGTCCCTCTTGTACCTGTTACATCCTCTCACCTATCCATCCCTAAATGAAGGGGTGTGGATGTCCCTCTTGTACCTGTTACATCCTCTCACCTATCCATCCCTAAATGAAGGGGTGTGGATGTCCCTCTTGTACCTGTTACATCCTCTCTCCTATCCATCCCTAAATGAAGGGGTGTGGATGTCCCTCTTGTACCTGTTACATCCCCTCACCTATCCATCCCTAAATGAAGGGGTGTGGATGTCCCTCTTGTACCTGTTACATCCTCTCTCCTATCCATCCCTAAATGAAGGGGTGTGGATGTCCCTCTTGTACCTGTTACATCCCCTCACCTATCCACCCCTAAATGAAGGGGTGTGGATGTCCCTCTTGTACCTGTTACATCCCCTCACCTATCCATCCCTAAATGAAGGGGTGTGGATGTCCCTCTTGTACCTGTTACATCCCATCTCCTATCCATCCCTAAATGAAGGGGTGTGGATGTCCCTCTTGTAACTGTTACATCCTCTCTCCTATCCATCCCTAAATGAAGGGGTGTAGATGTCCCTCTTGTACCTGTTACAAACTATCTCCTATCCATCCCTAAATGAAGGGGTGTGGATGTCCCTCTTGTACCTGTTACATCCTCTCTCCTATCCATCCCTAAATGAAGGGGTTTGGATGTCCCTCTTGTACCTGTTACATCCTATCTCCTATCCATCCCCAAATGAAGGGGTTTGGATGTCCCTCTTGTACCTGTTACATCCTATCTCCTATCCATCCCTAAATGAAGGGGTTTGGATGTCCCTCTTGTACCTGTTACATCCTATCTCCTATCCATCCCTAAATGAAGGGGTTTGGATGTCCCTCTTGTACCTGTTACATCCCCTCACCTATCCACCCCTAAATGAAGGGGTGTGGATGTCCCTCTTGTACCTGTTACATCCCATCTCCTATCCACCCCTAAATGAAGGGGTGTGGATGTCCCTCTTGTACCTGTTACATCCCATCTCCTATCCATCCCTAAATGAAGGGGTGTGGATGTCCCTCTTGTACCTGTTACATCCTCTCTCCTATCCACCCCTAAATGAAGGGGTGTGGATGTCCCTCTTGTACCTGTTACATCCCATCTCCTATCCATCCCTAAATGAAGGGGTGTGGATGTCCCTCTTGTAACTGTTACATCCTCTCACCTATCCATCCCTAAATGAAGGGGTGCGGATGTCCCTCTTGTATCCGTTACATCCTATCTCTTATCCATCCCTAAATGAAGGGGTGTGGATGTCCCTCTTGTACCTGTTACATCCTCTCTCCTATCCATCCCTAAATGAAGGGGTGTGGATGTCCCTCTTGTACCTGTTACATCCTATCTCTTATCCATCCCTAAATGAAGGGGTGTGGATGTCCCTCTTGTACCTGTTACATCCTATCTCCTATCCATCCCTAAATAAAGGGGTGTGGATGTCCCTCTTGTAACTGTTACATCCTCTCTCCTATCCATCCCTAAATGAAGGGGTGTGGATGTCCCTCTTGTACCTGTTACATCCTCTCTCCTATCCATCCCTAAATAAAGGGGTGTGGATGTCCCTCTTGTACGTGTTACATCCTATCTCCTATCCATCCCTAAATAAAGGGGTGTGGATGTCCCTCTTGTAACTGTTACATCCTCTCTCCTATCCATCCCTAAATGAAGGGGTGTGGATGTCCCTCTTGTACCTGTTACATCCTCTCTCCTATCCATCCCTAAATGAAGGGGTGTGGATGTCCCTCTTGTACCTGTTACATCCTATCTCCTATCCATCCCTAAATAAAGGGGTGTGGAAGTCCCTCTTGTACCTGTTACATCCTCTCTCCTATCCATCCCTAAATAAAGGGGTGTGGAAGTCCCTCTTGTACCTGTTACATCCTATCTCCTATCCATCCCTAAATGAAGGGGTGTGGATGTCCCTCTTGTACCTGTTACATCCTATCTCCTATCCATCCCTAAATAAAGGGGTGTGGAAGTCCCTCTTGTACCTGTTACATCCTATCTCCTATCCATCCCTAAATGAAGGAGTGTGGATGTCCCTCTTGTATCCGTTACATCCTCTCTCCTATCCATCCCTAAATGAAGGGGTGTGGAAGTCCCTCTTGTACCTGTTACATCCTCTCTCCTATCCATCCCTAAATGAAGGGGTGTGGATGTCCCTCTTGTACCTGTTACATCCTATCTCCTATCCATCCCTAAATGAAGGGGTATAGATGTCCCTCTTGTACCTGTTACATCCCATCTCCTATCCATCTCTAAATGAAGGGGGTGTGGATGTCCCTCTTGTACCTGTTACATCCTCTCTCCTATCCATCCCTAAATGAAGGGATGTGGATGTCCCTCTTGTACCCGTTACATCCCATCTCCTATCCATCCCTAAATGAAGGGGTGTGGAAGTCCCTCTTGTACCTGTTACATCCTATCTCCTATCCATCCCTAAATGAAGGAGTGTGGATGTCCCTCTTGTATCCGTTACATCCTCTCACCTATCCATCCCTAAATGAAGGGGTATAGATGTCCCTCTTGTACCTGTTACATCCTATCTCCTATCCGTCCCTAAATGAAGGGTTGTGGATGTCCCTCTTGTACCTGTTACATCATCTCTTCTATCCTATTCAATAAGGGGGCGTGGCCTAATTTAACAAATGTCTCTCTTTCCACCCTGAAAAGTTGGTAGGTTTGCTGGTGCGGCATCTTGAATTCAAGGGGTTTGTTTTAAAGCGCAACAAAACCGGGGAACTTTATTTTTCTGGCGAATTGGGATGCCCAGCTGCATGTCCAACAGCGCATGCACAAGCTCTTGTCCAATCGTAGCCATTTGCTTTTGCTGTCATTCGGTACAGCACTCTGTTTGCAATGGGGAGCGTGTGCCGCCGCCCCCCCCCCAGTGCTCGGTGTTCCGTCCCCGAATGGCTGGGATGTATGTGTATTTGTTACAAAGGGTGTCGCCGCATCTCTGCTATCCCCCTAGCAGGGTGTGTGCCTGCGCCAGGCATCTGCGAGTGGCCAGTGCGGACACGCTCCCTGTTAGAGGGTTGCAGGGGGTGTGGCCTCTAGCACGCTTGGATCCGCTCGCCTTAGATGAGCTACCACGAGCAGCTACGAGCTCGCTGATTGGACGACCGCACATGCGCCATAGGACCAGGAAGAGGTGAGTTTGTTCGGGCGACCTGGGGGGTTTCACACAGCGGGGCATCCCTGATCTGGGTGCGGCATCTTGAATTCAAGGGGTTTGTTTTAAAGCGCAACAAATTACTTTTCTGCCAAATCGGGATGCCCCGCTGTGCGAAACCCCTCAGGAACGCGCAGTAAAAGTCAACTCCTCTCTGTCCAACAGCGTATGCACGGGCTCTTGTCCAATCAGAGCCATTTGCTTTGACTACGTCATTCGGCATGCCACTCTGTTTGCGATGGTGAGTGTGTGCCGCTGCACCGCGCCCCCCCCCCCCCCCCCCCCCCCCAGTGCTCACTCTTCCGTCTCCGAATGGCTGGGATGTATGTGTATTTGTTACCAATTGTCATTGTGGGGGGGGGGATGTATGACTTGAGAGTCTCTTTAAAATGGACCAAAATGCAGTGCGATCGGCTGGGAATCTATAAGATTCCTGGGCCGATCGATTCCCTCCCCCCGCTGGGGCCCCTCGTTCACTCACCCAGTTTCCTGGATCAAGGGCGCATGCGCTAGCCGCAGCCGCATCCCCGCTATCCCTCGAGCAGCAATTGTTAATGGCCCGCTCGTGCACGCTCCCTGTTAGAGGGTAGTGGAGTATGCAGATGTCGGCACGCTCTGAGACGCTGCTCTTAGACAACGTGGCGTCAGCGGCTCCGAGCGCACTGATTGGTCAAGCGGTCGCACGCTTGTGCCGTAGGACTGGGAGGTGAGTTGACTTCTGGGGGGCCCCGGGGGAAAGAACCAAAACACAGGATAGTCAAAATCCTGGGTTTTGGTCCACTTTAAAGAGGAACATCGGGGGAGGGGGTTAAAACCCTCCCTCAAATCTCACTGGACTCCAATCTGCTTCCACAATTGGGAAGTATATACTCACCTAACTGGGGAATCCATCTTCTGGGTCCTTCAGACTCCGAGCAGCCTCCAGATGGGCGGCGCCGTCTTGCATCCCATCAGGCACTGCAGGCGGTATAATGGGGATACAATGGAGCCGCCCGAAAGTTGGTGGGACGCGGGCCCCTTGCCGCGTGTGCCGGTGGGACGCGGGCCCCTTGCCGCGTGTGCCGGTGGGACGCGGGCCCCTTGCCGCGTGTGCCGGTGGGACGCGGGCCCCTTGCCGCGTGTGCCGGTGGGACGCGGGCCCCTTGCCGCGTGTGCCGGTGGGACGCGGGCCCCTTGCCGCGTGTGCCGGTGGGACGCGGGCCCCTTGCCGCGTGTGCCGGTGGGACGCGGGCCCCTTGCCGCGTGTGCCGGTGGGACGCGGGCCCCTTGCCGCGTGTGCCGGTGGGACGCGGGGCCCCTTGCCGCTACTGATGTTGAGAATGGTTCACAATGGAACCACTGTCCTGTGTTGATCTCTTTTATCCCTCGGCGTCTCTCATTCCAGCAGGACAAAAAGCTAATAATAGCCACACAAAGAATCTAACCCTTCCTTCTTCTCCCAACAGACATCCAGTTGTGCGGCCATTGTCCTCTGAGGAAGCCCTGTCCATATAATAATAATCTACCAAAGATGGAGGTGGACTGGATTCAAAGGGCTGAGAAGGTCTGGAGCCTCACCCTGGAGATCATCTTCCTGCTGACTGAGGAGGTGAGGGGGATTCTGGGCCACATTGGTTTAATCTTACCTTTTATTAAAAAAAAAAAAAAATTACACATCCCGCCAACTAAAGCAGGGAAGGATGCCATGTGATTTTTCGCAGGGCCGTTTAACTACAACCTAGCCAGTGTTGGTCTGTGAACTTTGCCGGCAGCTATTCTCCTCTCCTAATACCTGATGAGCACTTTAAACCAGACCTTCACCCTGAATAAGAGCCTATTTTATGTTTCCCCCACCCTGTACATACAGATTGCCCACATTAATCCGGACCTTCGCCCTAAATAAGAGTCTATCTTATATGTTTCCCACACTCTGTACATACAGATTGCCCACATTAATCCGGACCCTCACCCTGAATAAGAGCCTATGTTGTATGTTTCTGCCACGCTGTACATACAGATTGCTCACATTAAAAATCACCCTACCGGCACCTAGTGCGTATTCTGAGCCTTCAAACATCCAAGATGGTGGTTCATGGAGCTTCAGGCACCTGTAGACAGGAAGTGTCTTCTGACCGTGCCCGCTCTGCATTCTGGGATTGCTGTCCTCTTTCTTGACCCCAGCTCTGTTCCGCCTGTGGGAAGCACAGCTATATCCCCGTCCCCTGCACTTTACTCTGCATTACTCTCTTGAGTGTGTGTAGTGCTTCTGAGGCAAGATGGCGGTGCCCGTATCCTAGAGCCCTGAACAGAGTTGCAGCCCAGCGAAGGAAAGCATAAAAAGAGAGCGACTAAAAACGTAAAAAATATATTAATTTTAGATGCTGGGGAATAGTTTTCTAAGGGTTTGGCCTTTTCATTAAATGACGCTGAAGGTCCGGTTTAAAGAGGCTCTAAAGTAGCACTTCCTCATTCAGGTGTATAGCGGCAAATGGTGACTTTTCTGGTTCGATATGCAAGCCCGCGGGGCAATCCCGATTGGTCACTGGGAGTCCTGTGATTGGCAGCCATTCAGTGGATGAGGAAGCGCTAATGACTTGGCTATAAGACTTGCTGACCAAAACCCTGGTAACCTCTCCCACCCTTGAACGTAGACGTCTCTATGTGAAGAAAGCTGTATATTAGGAGAATGATAGAGAGGAGCTACAATGTCTCTTATTATTCACTTAGGTACACGGCTGCCTGGGGCCTTTCAGGAGCTCTTGGCCCCAAGTTTATTGGTTAGAGTTATGGGCTGTTGCGCAGTGCTTTTCCTCTGCATTTGTTTTTCTGGTGGTCTCCTCCCCACTGCTTGCCAGAACTCAAACAGGACCTTCAGCATCATTTAATGAAAAGCCCAAACCCTTAAAAAATGATTCCCCCAGCATCTAAAATTAATATATTTCAAGTTTTTAGTCGCTTACTTATTATTCTTTTCCCCCACTGGGCTGCAACTCTGTTCAGTACTCTAAGATACGGGCGTCGCCATCTTGCCTCAGATGCATCAGATACTGAGGAGAGGAAGAGGGTGGGCAGGTGCAGGGGGCGGAGTTATAGATGTGCTTTGCACAGACAGAGCAGAGCTGGGGTCAGCAATCAAGAATGCATAGTTACACAGTCAGAAGTCACTTCCTGTTTGCAGGCTGCCTGATGCTCCATGAGTCGCCATCTTGGATGTTTAAAGTCTCATAACATGCAGTAGATGCAGTAGGATTGTTTTTAATGTGAGCAATCTGTATGTACAGGGTGTGGGGAAACATATAAGATAGGCTCTTATTCAGGGTGAAGGTCCGGATTAATGTGGGCAATCTGTATGTACAGGGTGTGGGAAACATATAAGATAGGCTCTTATTCAAGGTGAAGGTCCGGATTAATGTGAGCAATCTGTATGTACAGGGTGTGGGAAACATATAAGATAGGCTCATATTCAGGGTGAAGGTCCGGATTAATGTGTGCAATCTGTATGTACAGGGTGTGGGAAACATATAAGATAGGCTCTTATTCAAGGTGAAGGTCCGCTTGAAGAAGGGCAGGCTCTCTGGTGAGGTAACGCCACCAGGGGCTTCCAGTCACCTGTCTGAGATTCTAGCTATAGCAATATTAACCCATTGTGTATCTGAAGAAAGTTGTGCACCTAAGGGACTATCAGGAGAAAAAGAGGTTTTACGTTGACTATACCAACAACTTTATTTTTTTCCTCTTTTAGACTTTTGCTCATGTTAAGTCAGATGACCACGTGACCATCCCAGTGTCTCCACCTCCCTCGTTGGCACCCCAGATAAGCACCATGCATAAGATTTTAGAAGTCACTAGCAAAATTGCTGAGGTGCTGATTGTAGAGGTGAGTGGCAAAAGGGTTGTGTATAGAGGGTGATGGTGTGTGTGTGTGTGTGTGTGTGTGTGTGCGCGCGCGCGCGCATCCAGTGTTAGGATGACGCCATAGAGGAGGACAATACAAGTCAAAAAGAATGTTGTGGTGGCAGCTGTACAATGTTGTTTTGCTGGTGGCCAAAACACACCCAAATACCAGATAATATAAATGCAAGTTCTTTATATTGTTTTAAAGAGATCAGAGCATAACCAATAAAGAATAATACCATTTTGTGAATACTCACCTGTAAAATGGGTATTATAAGTATGTCACACACCCCGCTTCAAACATAAATAGTTACACTTGGGTATACACACCTCTAGGTGGCGACCTTGCAGAGAAGTCCTGAAAAACGAGCCCCTCCCAGTCTATACATACCTGGTACCTCCCACTTATTCCCCAGTATTCAAACAGCAGTAAAGACAAGGTACCAGGAAAAGAACATTGGTAACCCTCAAACTGTAAACGAAACTTCACCATATAAAGATCCAGGATACCAAAAAGGGCGGGTGAAGCGGGGTGTGTGACATACTTATAATACCCATTTTACAGGCGAGTATTCACAAAATGGTATTATTCTAAGTATGTCACACACCCCGCTTCAAACATAAATAGTTACACTTGGGACATCCAAAAGCAGTGTCCAGAAAGGGCGGGTATCCAACAAGGCAATAATGCAGAAACTCAAACCACTGCAGCCTGCAGAACCTTGCGGCCAAACACAGCATCCGCTGAAGCCCGCACATCAACCTTGTAAAACTTGGAAAAAGTGTGAACAGAAGACCAAGTAGCGGCCTTACAAACTTGCTCAACAGAAGCCTGGTGCTGAAAAGCCCAAGACGCCAAGACGAGCAGTGATAAGAAAAGGGGGAGCCTTCCCCTTGGCAGAATAGGCCCCAACAACCGCCTGACGAATCCACTTGCTAATGGAAGACTTAGCCGGAGCCAAGCCCTTCCTAGGCCCGCAGGGCACCACGAAAAAGGCACCAGTCTTACGAAAAGGAGATGTAGTACGCAAATAGCACTTCACACCACGTACCACATCCAAACAATGCAAAGTGCTCTCCTTGTCATTCCTAGGCTTAGGACACAAGGAAGGAAGAACAATGTCCTGGTTAAGATGAAAGGCAGAGACCACTTTAGGAAGAAAGTCCGGTTTGAAGCAAAAAACCACTTTGTCCTGATGTTTCTCAAAATAAGGAGCCTGAATCGACAAGGCTGCCAACTCCGAAACACGCCGAACCGAAGTGATGGCCACCAAAAAGGCAACCTTCTGAGTCAGAGTAGAAAGAGCAATGTCCTGCAAAGGCTCAAAGGGAGGAGCCTGAAGAGCAGAAAGAACCAAATTCAAATCCCAAACAGGGAGCAAAGGCTTCCTAGGAGGCCGCAGATGCGAAACCCCCTGGAAAAAAGTCTTGACCAACGGATGGAGTGCAAATGACCTCTTAAAAAAGATAGACAAAGCAGAAACCTGCCCCTTCAAAGTACTCAGCTGAAGACCAGAGTCCAGCCCTGACTGAAGAAATTCCAAAATCCTAGAAACAGACGAGCCGACAGGGCAAAGATCTAGCCTCACACCAATCAATATAAGATCGTCCAATTCCTCAATAAGCTCCCCCTCTTCAACCAGGGGGCAATCTGACCAATCCAATGCCTCAACAACCTCAGCATCTGAGTCCGGCGGAGGCGGGGACAAGTGTTTCTGCTTAGCCGGAGCCTTCTGAGCAACCACAGCGGAAAACATTTTCTCGAGGCTAGCCAGCCGGGCGCATGCCTCGGATTGCGAATCCCCACCCATGACAACGTCACACGGGGTCCGGAACAGGCGAGGAGGAGAAGGAGATGGCACGGGCAGCGAAGAGCCAGACACCGGGGTACCGGACTGGCGCTCAATGTTCCGCTGCGCACATGGAATGCATATAATAACATCATCCCCTGGGAGCGGGGCCCCACAACCCCCGCACAGCCTGGACTGCCCGAAGGGCCGTTTCCGGTATCTTTGGAAGCCTCCATATGGTGAATTTATGGTATTCGCAGTAACCCAGGGATTTACGCAAATGCGCGACCCGGGATGCCCCTTAAAAAAAAAAGAAATTTATTTTTAATGGCCCTGAAGTGGGAGAATTTGCAAAATAACCAATAAAGAAAATGTAATGGACAAAAACCCACTAGCCAGGTATCTAAGACCGAGAGAGCCCTGCAGCGTGGGATCCCAGGATCTGAAACAGAAAAGACAACAGTCACTCCAGGCGCTAACAGATCACTTGAATGCACATGTCAATACAATACTATAACACCAAAAGGGTCAGGCAAGAACCCACATGGAGCAGTATACTAGGAAAACATACAAGTACATATCTAAATATATATAATAAAAATATGGAAGGCTAGGGATGCCCCAACACAAGGTACCCAGCAATACATCACTACAAGCTGACAGCACCCTGACACAACCCCCACACAAGGGGGAACTGACCTGAAAACTTTTGATGTCCCCAGCCAAGGAACCACCTTAAAAAATATACAGAAGAACCCGACCTACCTGAACAGCCGCAAACCAGAATGGCGGCCAGCAAGCAACACGAGGAGGAAGAAGGGCGGGCCCCGCCCCTCCCTCCAATCCAGGCACAGCGCGGGCTGCACACGACGCGGCCCCGCCCCCCTCCACCTCCGGAGAGCCGGACAATGTAGCGGGCGCCAAAGAACAAGGCGCCCGCACAGACAGGCGGGCCGGAGGCACACCACACACGCCGCCCGGCCCCGACCGCTTCCACCCCCGGAGTCCACCAGAGCAGCGGGCCAAAGAACATGGCGCCCGCAACTAATCTAAGACAATCGCAGACCGGCGGGCTGGCGGCACACACGCCGCCCGGCCCCGCCCCCTGCACCTCGGAGAAACGAACAAACAGTCCGGGGTGCTCAACGGAGCCCCCAAACAATAAAGAGCTGGGCAGACGGGCGGGCCGGCGGCACACACACACGTCGCCCGGCCCCGCCACACACCGGCCGCACAAGTCAAATCACTCACACAGCCACAAGTAGCAAACATACCCAGGCACACAGACAAGCCCGCCCCCCCTAACTAGCGCAGGGAGAAGGGACCACGCGGGAAAAGGGGAAGCCTAATAGGGACATCAGGGCGGGGCATCCCAAATCCGGATCACCAGGCCGGATAACCGCATTGCCTAATAATATGGGGTCTAGCGGAGGATCTAAGCTCCTAGGCACCTTAAGTGCCGTCTACCCTTGCCCGGCCGACAGCCTAAGCTGGGAGGCTATACATTCAAACAAGGGGCTAATAAACAAAAGGCCGGGCAGAAATAGACCATGGGGGGGGGTGTCACCCCGGCTACCTGCAAGCAGGAGACTTCATTCTTCTGTCTTGTCGCCATCTTGCAGAGAAGAGCACTGGGGAATAAGTGGGAGGTACCAGGTATGTATAGACTGGGAGGGGCTCATTTTTCAGGACTTCTCTGCAAAGTCGCCACCTAGAGGTGTGTATACCCAAGTGTAACTATTTATGTTTGAAGCTGGGTGTGTGACATACTTAGAATATTATTTTATTCTAAATAAGATATAAAAACAATATATATACAATATACTTATGTACAGAAAAGAAAGCTTAACAAAGGTAAAAATACATATAAATACAGGAAAACTTCACCACACAGTTATAAATAGCTTAAAACTCAGTGGGATACATATTACATCACCACAGAAACAACCATTGTCTGTCTGAGATTCATCAGCCAGGAGCAGGGGAGGCGACAGACAAGGGGTTTGTGGGAAAACACTATGTCCCTGACACAGGTAGCGCACACTAATATTCACACACCATTCAGTAGCATCACCATTCAGTAACATCACCTTTCCAATGGGAAATCGAATGGGAGATCGGCACCACTTCACTCCGAAACAGAGCGGGCTTCTATCGTCATCTGCCAGAGGAATCGGAGGTACAGCGAAAGGCAGAGAGACCACACTGTGTTAAGACGTCTCAAAACACAGGTTAATTCCTCATTCCTTCGCTGCACTCTGGGTCTCTTTTTAAGGAGGCAAAGCCAGCTATTTGCTGACTAGACTTTTGAGGATCAAATCCCCTCTCCGTTTCGTATTTAGACGGCTGAGGTAAACAGTAGTAAAAGACCGGAGATGTAAATTTAGCAAGCAGATGTAAATAGACACATTCTCACACATGGACAATGGCAGTTTTTATGACAAGGACAGAGCTGTATCTCTCAATGTTTGAGTCAACCCAGTAAAACCAAGTCAGCAACTTTAAAAGCTTATACCATGTCATGTTTTCAATAAAATATATACATTACACCTAAAAATTCTGTTGCATAACAAATGTATCGCATCAGGTTTAGCTTTTGTTACAATTTTTACACAGCAGAATGCCTGGCTGTTACAATGTGCTACTAGTAGAGAGCTAGCTGACATTTACAATGATTCCTCTTGTCAACAACGGCTATCCGGCAGAGGGACCTCTTTCTTCGTGCCCATTTAACGGGGGGTCCTGGGTGTTGTTACATTTTAACACAGTATGTGCGGCTGAATAAAGACTTTAGTCCATCCGGTTCAGCCTGTTTATCTCCTTCCAGTGGTCTGTTATTACATGCAAGGAGGGCATCCCGGCCACTATAGATCTCCTTCCAGTGGTCTAGTAGCCATAGCTGGTAATGTTATTACATGCAAGGAGGGCATCCCGGCCACTATAGATCTCCTTCCAGTGGTCTAGCAGCCATAGCTGGAAATGTTATTACATGCCAGGAAGGCATCCAGGCCACTTTTGAATGTTTTTACTGTATCCTTCATTTCTACCTCCTCTGGCAGCGCGTTCCATAATGTCACTGCTCTTACAGAGAAGAATCCCCTCCTATGTCGGTGTAGAAAGCACCTTTCCTCTAAACTTAGTGGATGCCCCCGGGTTATGGTTACACTCCAGGGTATAAATAGATTGTGGGACAGATCTTTGTATTGACCCCAAATATATTTATACATAGTTATTAGATCACCCCTCAGGCGTCTTTTTTTCTAAACTAAATAAACTTAACTTTGATAATCTTGTTCAGACATTCAAATCAGCCTAGGGGATAAGAAATACGCGAGACAGAAGGACACAGTCATTTGGAATGTGTTTGACCATCGCACAGAAAGTGCTTCTGCCGTCCCTCCCTTTTGACTTTTTTATTTATAGTAAAATAGAAAACTTACATACGTCATCTACAGGAGGCATATCATCATATTAGAAAAAACGAAATATCTGACTCCGTAATTGGTCTGTTCTACCTAACAAGCACACTGGAATGTTAGCTACGCCTGGAGGCAGGACACTCAAAGGCGTTGTCCGGCTTCACAACGCCATCTTTATCACAGTAATACATTAGTAGCAGCATATTCTATTATCGTCACAATCCTAAGCATTATTGTCAAGCGGTCATAGATCAGTTACCGCTAATGTGTTAATTACAGTGCTATGATGTCTTACTCAGAGTGGAGTCAAGAATGAGGCTCGTCATTCTACGAAAGAAGAGATTAAAAATGAGAAGGAGGAGATCTGTCTCGTGGGCAAGGTCAAATCGTCAGGAGCACCTCGAAACCACTATGAGAACATCAAGCCATCCAGGTGCCAAGTGACACCACAGAGGTGCCAAGTGCCACCTACCCAGGTAATACGGAAACCTCGTCATTATCTAACGTGTACTACTGAGCCCCCTCACTAATCCTCATTTGTTTGATCAGACAGAGATTGGGGAGGAGGGGCTAGTCATGGAGGTTTCCACTCATACGGACAACGCCAGCGAGCTCTGTAAGGAAACTAGTGGAGCTGAGGTGTCCGTTTGGCAGGCGGCACCAGAGAGACCCCTGCAGGATGTCGATGGTTCGGGAGCTAAAGAAACCGGCAATGATTGGTGCGAAGAGATAAGAACTCTAGTGATTGGTGCAGGTGAGTAAGAAATACCGTAATGATAATGTAAATAATGTGGGAAAGGCTTGTTTGCAGCACATTAATAGTAGTGTCTTAATAGAGGGCGTGTTCTCCTGCTGGCTTTCTGTTGCTGAGAAATGGCTTTAGAGCTGGTCACGGCTCACTCGCCGGTCACCCTACCATATGCAGTTCCTCTTCTGAGGCTGCAAAGTTGTGGCCTTTTCTAGGTTTGCTGAGTCACCAACATGGGAGAGTCACTTGCTGAGAAGGATCTGGGGGTACTGGTAGATCACAGGCTAAATAACAGCATGCAATGCCAAGCAGCTGCTTCCAAGGCCACCAATACATTATCATGCATTAAGAGACCTGGAATCATGTAATAGGGATGTTATTTTGCCTCTTTTCAAGGCACTGGTGCGCCCTCACCTGGAATATGCCGTCCAGTTCTGAGCACCCATTCATAGAATGGACGCTCTGACTATGGAAAGGGTGCAGAGGAGAACCACCAAACTAATAAGGGGAATGAAAAATCTTAGTAGTTATGAGGAAAGATTACGAAAATTAAATCTGTTTAGTCTTGAGAGGAGACGCCTGAGGGGGGACATGATTAACTTTTCTAAATATATAAATGGCTAATACAAAAAATATGGGGAAACACTATTTCAGGTAAAATCCTCTCTAAAGACAAGGGGCACTGCCTTCAATTGGAAAAAAAGAAATTTAGTCTCCGGAGGCGACAATCGTTTTTTACCATAAGAACTAGAAATCTATGGAATAGCCTCCCACAGAAGCTTGTTACAGCATCAACCGCTGACAGCTTCAAAAAATGTAATTTTTTTCTAAATAATAATCTAATCCATAACACTTACTATTAGCGGTTATTAGTAAAAAAAAAAGAAACAAAAAATAAAATAGCTTCCCCTATAAAATAAAAAATAACTTCCCCGACCCCAACACCCTTGGTTGAACCTGATGGACAAATGTCTTTTTTCAACCGTATTAACTTTGTAACTTGAATGAACTTAGTTTGTGCAGTCTGAAGGAAAGACAGGAGAGTCGAGACTTGACAGAGACCTTGAAAATTGAATGATTGAATACGATTTGGGGTGGAGGGGTGTTTTTAGGGGAAATTCAAGAGCGTTGTTTTAGCTTTTAGTGCTTTCAGATTTATTGCAGCTGTGCCTAAGGCTGAGCCCCCAACATCCGTGTGAGGGAGACTGCTATCGGCTTTACCTGCTCACAATGTGAGCAGCTCACACACCCCTCCCTCACTGTCTGTGCTGGGCTGTATTTAACTGAATGAATCATCACTGGAGAACACCAGGGAGCCACATGGTCGCCATTTGAACATCATACTGCTTCCTGTTTGTGTTTTAATGACTATTGTGCAAAAGAAATACAGGCTGTTTTCGGCCCTGGGTTAGAAGTAGAAGGTGACTACCTAAGAAACCTTTCTGGGCATACGATCACTTAAAGTGGACCTTCACCCTAAGCCTATCTTGATGTGAAAAAAACATTCAGAAGCAAAATACCTTCAGGAAATGCAATGTTTATTCGGTCAACCCGGGGCCTGATATGCCTCTTCCCGAATTGCTGGCTCTTTTTCTTGCTTAAATACAGTTTTAGACAAAGAAGCCTAAATGATCATCCTGATTGGGTGCCTGAACACATGTCAGCCGTCCGTTGGATATTTCAAACATACATATTCACATATATGGACGGTGTAGTTCAGACATGAAGAACATCTGTTTCTCATCAAGCAGACATTCTTGGTAATGGTTTAAACCTATGAGGAGGGAGGGGTTAAAATACCCCTAAACACTGACAATGTGAGAGATGGCATACAGGCAGCTAGAACTAAATAATACTAATTATAATATTTAATTTCCCACTTCAATCTTATGTTTCCCCCACCCTGTACATTATCCTCATTAAAAATCATCCTACCTACCTGCACCTATTGCTTTTTTTAACCTTTTAACATCCAAGATGGCAGCCCGTGGACTTTCAGGCTGCCTGCAGACAGGAAGTGTCTTCTCACTGTGCTGCTATGCATTCTGGGATTTCTGTCATTTTCCTGACCCCAGCTTTGCTCTGTGTGTGCAAAGCACAGCTATAACCCACCCCCTCTGCATGTGATGCTGAGGAGGCAACATGGCGGTGCCCGTATCCTAGAGTTCTGAACAGAGTTTAAGCCCAGCGGGGGAAAGAATAATAATCAAGTGACTAAAAACTTTAAAATATATTCATTTTAGATGCTGGGGAATAGATTTTTTAAGGATTTGGGCTTTTCAATAAATGACGCTTAAGGTCCAGTTTAAATAAATGTGACGATTGCCATGCCATGAGTAAGGGCTGAGCCTGTGCCCGAAACGCGTTGGCAATTTACCTGCTTCCTTATGCTTATTACAGACCTGTTTATGTGGATGGAATTCTTTTAATCTATATGGAAATAAACGTGGATCAAGCATCCTTTTAACTGGATACTGGCTGGCGTTATTGCTGAATTTAAATGTGACGATTGGTCATTTCAGAAACTCAAGAGTTTTTTTTTTTTACCTTTCGTCTCTCTGTTTTTTATTTCCTCCAGATGGAAGATACAGCCAGGCTATTATGAAGGAACACGCTGCAATTTCCCTCGATGGTCAAAGCGGTGACCTCGTCCTAGATTCCACAGGCCTGCAATCCATCGCAAGCCACCACCTGCACCCTGCATTTCTGTTATCTAACCCCTCTACCCATGTGGAATACCCTACTGTTTTCATTGGCCGTCCCACAGGTCCAAAAACCAAGCCGTCGTACCCGTGCTCGGAATGCGGAAAATCTTTTACTCGGAAATCCGAACTTAACGATCATGTAAAAATTCATTCGGGGGAGAAGTCCTATTCGTGCTCTGAATGCGAAAAATCATTCTTTCTGCGATCGCAACTCGTCAGACACATAAGAGTTCATAAGGTGGAGAAGACCTTTACCTGCCCCGTATGTAACAAATGTTTCTTCCGAAACTCCGACCTAATTAGTCACGAAAGGGTTCACACGGGAGAGAAGCCGTATTCTTGCTCCGAATGCGGGAAGTGTTTTTCTGATAAATCGAACCTTAGGAAACACAAGCGAGTCCACACGGGGGAGAGGCCGTTTTCTTGCGCCGAGTGCGGCAAATGTTTTTCCTTTAAGACGACGCTTTACAAACATCGAATCATTCATACCGGGGAGAAGCCGTTTTGCTGCTCCGAGTGTGGAAAGTGTTTTCCGTTTAAGGCCGCTCTCATCCAACACGAGAGAGTTCACACGGGAGAGAAGCCATATTCCTGTTCTCAGTGTGGGAAATGTTTTTCTCAGAAATTGGCTCTTCTCACGCACGAGAAAATTCACAGCGGGAACATGCTTTACACTTGCTACGAATGCGGGAAATCGTTTCCCTTCAAATCCGCTCTGGAGATACACGAAAGAATACATACCGGGGAGAGGCCGTTTGCTTGTCCTCAGTGCGGGAAATGTTTTTCGCGGAAATCGCATCTCATCACGCATCAAAAAATTCACACGAAAGCCAAGAAATATACTTGTTCCGTGTGTAAGGAATGTTTTCCGCGAAAATCGGACCTGATGAAACATAAAGAGCTCCACACAGAGGGGGAAGCTTTGAATTAGATTGCTTTTCGCTTAGGTTTAGGACATTGCTTAACTATAAAACCGTATATATGCAATACTAATTTTTTTATTTTTGTTTTTTCACCCTGAATTTCATGTTATTTTTGAAAGGATAGCGACCGTAGTTATGTTCTGAATTCTTTGCTAGACAAATGTATTTTTAAAAATTTCTGATTCAAGTCCCCTGACCTTACACCTGTATGCATAGTCTAATCCCCAAACTATAAATATTGTGAATCTAAGTCACTACTGCATACTATTTAGCATGGATTGCTGTGCATCTAGGACTCGCCTTTGTGCTATCATTAATGTATATTGACCATAGGCCCCTCTGTCATGCCATTTTTATGTAGACTGCATCTTGTTCGCTTATCCATGCTATCGTACATTTATACTGTACACCTAGTCCACTCATTCATGCTGTTGTACATTATACTGTGCACCTAGGCCATTCTGCCATACTATCGTACTTGTATGCTGTGCACCTAGGCCACTCCTCCATGCTGTTGTACAATATACTGTACACCTAGGCCACTCCTCCATGCTGTTGTATATGTATACTGCGCACCTAAGCCACTCCTTTATTTTATCGTATATGTATACTGTGCACCTGGGCCGTCACTTCATACTGTCGTACATGTATACCGTGCACCTAGGCCACTCCTCCATGCTATCGTACATGTATACTGTGCACCTAGGCCACTCTTCTGTGCTGTCGTACATGTTTACTGTGCACCTAGGCCACTCCTCCATGCTGTCGTACATGTATACTGTGCACCTAGGCCACGCTTCTGTGCTGTCGTACATGTATACTGTGCACCTAGGCCATTGTGCCATACTGTCGTACATGTATACTGTGTACCTAGGCCACTCTTCCAGGCTGTCCTACATGTATACTGTGCACATGTATGTTGTGCCACTCTTTCCTCCTGTTGTTAATTTATACTGTGCACCTAGTATGGTGAAGAGGCCTATCGTACATGTTTACTGTGCACCTAGGCCATTGTGCAATACTATCGTACTTGTATATTGTGCACCTAGGCCATTGTGCCATACTGTCGTACGTGTATATTGTGCACCTAGGCCATTGTGCCATACTGTCGTACGTGTATATTATGCACCTAGGCCACTCTTTCATCCTGTTGTTAATTTATACTGTGCACCTAGTATGGTGAAGTGGCCTATCGTACATGTTTACTGTGCACCTAGGCCATTGTGCCATACTGTCGTACGTGTATATTATGCACCTAGGCCATTGTGCCATACTGTCGTACGTGTATATTGTGCACCTAGGCCATTGTGCCATACTGTCGTACGTGTATATTATGCACCTAGGCCACTCTTTCATCCTGTTGTTAATTTATACTGTGCACCTAGTATGGTGAAGTGGCCTATCGTACATGTTTACTGTGCACCTAGGCCATTGTGCAATACTATCGTACTTGTATATTGTGCACCTAGGCCATTGTGCCATACTGTCGTACGTGTATATTGTGCACCTAGGCCATTGTGCAATACTATCGTACGTGTATATTGTGCACCTAGGCCATTGTGCAATACTATCGTACGTGTATATTGTGCACCTAGGCCATTGTGCCATACTGTCGTACTTGTATATTGTGCACCTAGGCCATTGTGCCATACTGTCGTACGTGTATATTGTGCACCTAGGCCATTGTGCCATACTGTCGTACGTGTATATATGCACCTAGGCCATTGTGCCATACTGTCGTACGTGTATATTGTGCACCTAGGCCATTGTGCCATACTGTCGTACGTGTATATTATGCACCTAGGCCATTGTGCCATACTGTCGTACGTGTATATTATGCACCTAGGCCATTGTGCCATACTATCGTACGTGTATATTGTGCACCTAGGCCATTGTGCCATACTGTCGTACGTGTATATTATGCACCTAGGCCATTATGCCATACTGTCGTACGTGTATATTGTGCACCTAGGCCATTGTGCCATACTGTCGTACGTGTATATTGTGCACCTAGGCCATTGTGCCATACTGTCGTACGTGTATATTGTGCACCTAGGCCATTGTGCCATACTGTCGTACGTGTATATTATGCACCTAGGCCATTGTGCCATACTGTCGTACGTGTATATTATGCACCTAGGCCATTGTGCCATACTGTCGTACGTGTATATTATGCACCTAGGCCATTGTGCCATACTATCGTACGTGTATATTATGCACCTAGGCCATTGTGCAATACTATCGTACGTGTATATTATGCACCTAGGCCATTGTGCCATACTGTCATACGTGTATATATGCACCTAGGCCATTGTGCCATACTGTCGTACGTGTATATTATGCACCTAGGCCATTGTGCCATACTGTCGTACGTGTATATTATGCACCTAGGCCATTGTGCCATACTGTCGTACGTGTATATTGTGCACCTAGGCCATTGTGCAATACTATCGTACGTGTATATTGTGCACCTAGGCCATTGTGCCATACTGTCGTACGTGTATATTATGCACCTAGGTCATTGTGCCATACTGTCGTACGTGTATATTATGCACCTAGGCCATTGTGCCATACTGTCGTACGTGTATATTATGCACCTAGGCCATTGTGCCATACTGTCGTACGTGTATATTGTGCACCTAGGCCACTCTTTCATCCTGTTGTTAATTTATACTGTGCACCTAGTATGGTGAAGTGGCCTATTGTACATGTGTCCTGAGCACCTAGGCCATTGTGCAATACTATCGTACTTGTATATTGTGCACCTAGGTCATTCTTCCAGGCAGTTGTACATGTATACTGTGCACCTAGGCAAACTATAGCAACAGCAGCAGTAATGTCAAAACGATTTGCCCTCCCACTTTTCTGAATGATATCCTGTCGTGCTGAATAGGTTGTAATCATAAATAGATATGTCCTGGTACAGACAATAATTAAGAAAAGCCTATACTTTCCTTTTGTCCGCCGCAGCTCCCTCACGCAGTGCCAGCATCTTTATCCTTACTGATAAGGGAAAACTAGCAAAACAACCTGCATTGCCAGACAGAAATGGTTGCATCCGACAAGATGGTTTTGCGCCCCATCCCCCAACAAGTCTGCTCCATTTATTGCAATGAAGGGTGAATGCTGAACCCGCCTTGGTATGGCCCTCCATTTCAATGAGTGGAGTACGCATGTGGGAGGGTAAACAAGGCTCCGTGGACAGAAGCGGTGGCTTCCCACCATCGGTAGGAAGCAAGGTATTGGCGCTGCACGGATGAATTGCGGGGGGGACACCTGCACAGAGGAGCTGCGGAAGATAGAAGGCATCTGCTTTTTTTTTTATTATTATTTTTCACCTGAAAAAAACCCTTAAATATTCGACAACAGGGATCAAGGTTTTTTCGCATTTTTTCTTTAAGGACCTAACTTTCCAAATGCTTCCGTAACTCGTATAACAAGATAATTGCCCCATCAGTCAAGCGGAGGTCATTGTGACACAGTGTTGCGTTCCTCTGTCTCTGTTGGTAAGGGTTCCTGGGTCCGGTCAAACAAAAATATCAGTGATGTGCGAATGATTGCATTTTACATTCTCGTATGGCGGCCAACCACTTTGAAATATTGCTGGTTGCCAGCAACGTTTTTATCACACCAACCAAGTCCAGCTCCGTGAGGAGCGAAGGACAAACCTTATACAATGACCGTTTTCTTTTACAAAGTTTTTATTGGTGGTTTGCAGAATAGTAGCGCATACAAGATAAGCACAGACAAGGTTGTAGGAACACAGGAATAAAATAAACATTACATATTCATGCAGATGTTCCAAAACGTGGTTTTCACCAGTGATATCTAAAATTTAAAAAACATCTATGTGGATTCAGCAAAGAAGATTATTCTAAACGGTATGAGGTCTGGCACAGCCACAGAAAGTAAGTATGTGACCGTCCATATAGAAAAAAGGAAGAAAAAAAAAAACTTTGATTAACTGAATACTCATAAAATACTATCATGGTGGCATCTAATAATTTTACAGATGGGCCTTAGGGCGATAGTGGTAGGATGTGCAAACATTTTAAAGGGTACGACAGACAAACAGTAGGGTAGTGGGGTGGGGATGTGTGGGAGAGGGAAGGTATAAAGAGGTAGGTGGGTCTAGAGCAGGGGTACTCAACCACTTTTTGTATAGGTCCATTAACAGGCATCCCATGAGAGGTGAAGGTCCGGACGGGGGGCTGTCGTGGGGGGTGGATAGTTATAGTGCAGTGTAGTACTTCATATGACAATGTTAGGTATGCTAGGTGCCAGGGAGACTAAGCACTACATCGCTTATCAAGGGGCAGCTCTGAGCATAGCAACACATAAGCAACTGAGTGCAGGGCCGAAAATCTGGCACCAAGGTCCGCATTCGCACCCCGGTCCGCCAGTTGAGTACCGCTGGTCTAGAGGATTAAAAATAGTCAATCCACTAAAGAGGCTCAGGCGACAATGACCGTTTTCAATTGGATTCTACCTAATATACAACCTACAACCGGACTGCGTAGGTTCCCTCTTCCCTGGCGATATGCCCGCTTTGGCTCTCTACAGAATATGTCTGTGAAGTGCTCGTTGAAAGCTTTGACTGCAAGTCATCCACAGTGTCAATCACAGTGCAGCACTGACTCGGCAGGAGCAGGTTCTTCTGGCTTGGGGCTCAGGCACTCTGCTCCTCATAAGAGGAACTTGTGTGTTTTTGGCAGGCCTTGGAATCTTTTGGCCAGTTCCCCCTACCCTCCTTTCCAGGCTATAAGGTCCAAATAAAGCATCAAGAAAAAAAAACTCATCTTAAAGCAGACCAAAAGCCACCAAGCTTGAACACAGTGTTGCGGTCTTTCTGTTGGTATGGGTTCCTGGGTCTGGTCAAACAAAAATATCAGTGATTGCATTTTAAATTCTTGGATGGCGTCCAAACACTGAAATATTGCTTGTTGTAAGGGCCAGCTCCGTGAGGAGCAGAGGACAAATCTTATACAATGACCGTTTTCAATTGGACTAATGCCTAATATGCTATAACCTCTTCAATGTGGAATTCCAGTCTAGAACTGGACTGCGTGGGTACCCCCTGGCAAAATGCCCGCTTTGGGCATTTCGAAAAAAAAAGCTTATCTAGGCACCTACCCCAGGGCTCTACAGCAAATGCCTGTGCAGTGCTCACTGAAAGCTTTGACTGCGAGTCATCCAATCTCAGTGCAGCACTGACTCGGCAGGAGCAGGTTCTTCTGGCTTGGGGGTCAGGCACTCATGAGAGTATCTTCTGTGTTTTTTGGTAGGCCCTGGAGCCTTTTGGCCCCCTGGGCTAGCCAATTCCCTCCCTTACCCTCTTTTCAAGTACAAATACAAAACAAAGCGGACCAAAACCCACCAAGCTTGAAAAATAAATTTGGCCAAAGCACCTGCCAATACTCCCTTATTAGGGTGTAGCCCTAGAAATTGATATTTTTGCCTACAGAATTATCCTGGAACACCAATTTTTTTTTTTGTCCCTCTCTGTAAAAGAGACTATCAGGCATTGCATATTGACATCATTGCCACGCACTACAGTGGCAGTGAATGGAGGAGGCGGAGCTTTACAGCTAATACAAGCAGCATTAAGCCAAAAGGTACTCCTCATGGGGTAGCAATGAATGCTAGTTAAAAATGTGGGTTTTGGTCCACCTTAAAGGGGAACAACATTTAGTGTTTTCACTCTCTGATGGGGCGTCCTGATGAAGGATGCCCCACTGTTTGAAACCCCAGCGATCACCAAGTAACCAAACGGCACTTGCGCGTGTCGCAAACACGGTTGCTGCTACACCTTTAGCCAGGGGCAGTTGTGTTTGGCTCATGTGCCCCACAGCTAGAGGTGAGCGGGGATGTGGCCAGCAGCATGCTAGTCTCCACCCTGACGTCAGAGCAGCTAGCAGGCCTAAATGGAGCCCAGCATGCCGATTGGCAGCCCGTCTGTGCTGTGAGATT
Source organism: Gastrophryne carolinensis (assembly GCA_027917425.1). Classification (NCBI taxonomy): domain Eukaryota; kingdom Metazoa; phylum Chordata; class Amphibia; order Anura; family Microhylidae; genus Gastrophryne; species Gastrophryne carolinensis. The sequence goes on from CM051237.1 coordinate 21,814,412, forward strand.
GCCGGAAAGGTGGGTTTTCTCAGCGATCCAGGGGGATACACACAGCAGTGTATCCCATATCGGGATACCCAATAAAAAAGAAACAAGACTTGGGAGAGTGGAAATCCTGGGTGATGGTCCTCTTTAGAATAGACCAAAACCCAGGATTTTGGTCCTTCCCTCTGTGTGAAACCCCCCAGATCGCCGAGTGCAACTCACCTCTTCCTGGTCCTACAGTGCATGTGCGGCCGCTCGTCCAATCAGCATGCCCAGCGCCGCATCCCCCGCGGGGATGGAGCTTGCCCGCGCCAGACATTCACAAATGCCTGGTGCGGGCACACATCCTGCTAGAGGGATAACTAGGATGCGGCCCGCTCACGCGCCGTTGGACCGGGAAGCAAGGTAAGAGAACGTGGCAACCTGGTGGGTTTCACACAGCGAGGCATCCCAATTTTTGATGCCGCGATGGGAGGGAATCGATCGGCCTGGGAATCTTTTAGATTCCCGGTTCGATTGCGCAGGGTTTTGGTCCACTTTAATGTGAGGGCTTCTATTTGTTCTTCATGCCCTATTCTGGCTTATTGCCTGGGGGGAAAGTGCCTGGTGATTGCCAACCGGAATGGTTTTTATACAGGTATTAAACAATGAACATACACCCACAGAATTTACTGTACACCACAAATCAATATGAGATGTTTAGAATAAACCAGCATCATTATAAAATGATGCAGATGGGCTATAATATGAACCACTAATATATCATGAAATTGTTGCATTATACGATCCAGCAGCATTATATTATGGCCGGACAGCATGAAATTATGAGTCGCGGATTTTATGTGAAGAATCGGTGGCAGCAAATCAGAAATGACAATATAATATGGAGTATGTATGAACCAGCAACATTAGACGGTTGAGAAAGGCCATATTATGAACCGTAGCATTATATTACGAGCTTGAGGCTGTAGTATGAACCAGTATTACGTTTTAGAAATGTTAAATGAATTAATGTATTTTATACCTGAGATGAATTCGGGAAAGGGGGTGAAACGTACGATGATTGGGCCTTGTGTTTCTTTCTGTGTTAAAAAACATTGGACTGGACTGAAGCAGACAGAGTGATACAAATAGGAGATAAATGTCATCGTCATTATTTTAATTTTAAAAAGGACTTTTGTAAACTTCCAAATAGAATTCAGGGAGTACCAGCGGGCATAAGTCTCGTCTTATTTGTTCACAACATCATCAGAAACCAGCTTCGCAGGTGTTGATGGCCCAAGTACGGAGTGTGCCCATTGTCTTCAAGTACTCCTCTGTTCACGTTAGTTTCCTGTGTATGGGGGGCACCGTGTGAAGTCAGTGGGAGCACTCTGTAATTGGGCCGCCCACACGTTTCGGGGTGGTGTCTCACACTGGTGGTGGCAGGTAAGCGGGGAATCTCGTGCCCTCTACCATGGTCTGATCTGAGGTCTTAAGTCCACGCAGGTGGGCTTTTCTTTTTAAACGTAAGTGTGGGAAATGTTAGGCGTGCTACATGTGTATATATTGATTGCCATTACGCTCTCAGGAGACGCATAGGTATTCAGATTCTCATTTCTTTTGGGTTTTGAATGTGGGATGTTAGAGCATTAACAAATTCTAGGTTTCTATAGTTTGTGTGAATATTAAAAAGACGTTTTTAACCAAACTACACAATCACTTTGTTCTTCCGATGGGACAGAATAATTTCTCCTTAAAGCGGTCCTTCACTCTGAATAAGAGTCTATCTTATATGTTTCCCACACCCAGTACATACAGATTGCTCACATTAATCCAGACCTTCACCCTGAATAAGAGCCTATTTTATATGCCCCCCCCCCCCCGTACATACAGATTGCCCACATTAATCCAGACCTTCACCCTGAATAAGAGCCTATCTTATATGTTTCCCACACCCTGTACATACAGATTGCTCACATTAAAAATCATCCTACCTGCATCTACTGCATGTTATGAGCCTTTAAACATCCAAGATGGCGGCTCATGGAACATCAGGCAGCTTGCAAACAGGAAGTGCCTTCTGACTGTGCTGCTCTGCATTCTGGGACTGCTGACCTTTTCCTGACCCCAGCTCTGCTCTGCCTGAGCAAAGCACAGCTATAACCCACCCCCCTGTACTTTATCCCACTCTCCTCAGTAAGTGTGATGCTTCTGAGTCAAGATGGCGGTGCCCATATCCTAAAGTCCTTAACAGAGTTGCAGCCCAGTGGGGGAAAGAATAATAAGTGATTAAAAACTTAAAAATACAACTGTGAAGTACTCACCTGTAGAGTTGGTATTATACGCATACAGCACGTCCTGCTCCAGAAGTAGTAATAACATGTGGGTAGTCCTCCGGCGCCGTGCACTGCAGACATGTAGAAAACAAGCTCCTCCCGGCCCTTCATATACCAAAGGACCTCCCACAAATCCCCAGCATTGAAAAGCAGTGAGAAATAGAGACCAGGAGAAAGCAACCACCCAAAACTGGCAAAAATATAACAATCACCAACAGGGGATCCAGAACAAGGTGAAACAGGGTGGGGTGGAGCAGGACGTGCTGTATGCGTATAATACCAACTCTACAGGTGAGTACTTCACAGAGTTGTATTATTCTAAGCATACAGCACGTCCTGCTCCAGAAGTAGTAATAACATGTGGGACATCCAATAGCAGTGTCCATAAAGCAGGGTGGGATCCCCAACAGAAGGTAGCAGCAAGCAGTCTAAACCACTGCCGCCTGCAGAACCTTGCGGCCAAACACAGCGTCAAGTGAGGCCCGAACATCAACCTTGTAAAACTTAGTAAAGGTATGTACAGAAGACCAAGTAGCGGCCTTGCAAACTTGTTCAACAGAGGCCTGGTGCTGAAAAGCCCAAGAAGCCCCAACAGCTCTAGTAGAGTGAGCAGTAAGACGAAAGGGGGGCGTCTTCCCCTTGGCAGTATAGGCTTGAACAACAGCCTGACGAATCCATTTAATGATAGTAGACTTGGCGGGAGCCAACCCTTTCCTAGGCCCATGAGGCACAACGAAGAGAGCATCCGTCTTCCTAAAGGCCTGCGTGGTAACCAAGTAAGACTTGACACACCTGACCACATCCAAGGAATGCAAAACCCTTTCCTTAGGGTTACTAGGATTGGGGCACAAGGAAGGAAGTATGATGTCTTGATTCAAATGAAATGCAGACACAACCTTTGGCAGGAAGTCTGGTTTGAAGCGAAACACCACCTTGTCCCGGTGTCTCTCAAAGTAGGGAGGCTGAATAGACAAGGCAGCCAACTCAGACACGCGTCTGACCGAAGTAATGGCTACCAGGAAGACAACCTTGATCGTGAGCACAGCTAGGGCAGCCTCGTGGATAGGCTCAAATGGAGCCTTCTGCAGGGCTGACAACACCAAGTTCAGGTCCCAAACAGGAACCATAGGTTTCCGAGGGGGGCGCACATGAGTGACTCCCTGAAAGAAGATCTTGATAAGAGAGTGATGGACAAAAGTCTTCTGAAAGAAGATGGACAGGGCCGAAACCTGGCCCTTCAAGGTACTGAGCTTGAGACCTAAGTCTAGGCCATGTTGTAAAGAACTCCAGCACCCTGGAAACTAAGACTTCCCGGCAGGGAAGAGACCTGGATTCACACCAGTCAATGTAAGCCTGCCACACTCTATAGTAGATGGCAGCAGAAGTCTTCTTCCTGGCTTGGACCATGGTAGCCACAACAGACGCAGACAAACCTTTTTCACCTCAAGATGGCGGTTTCAATAGCCAGGCTGTCAAAGCCAGCGTTAGTAAATTGGGATGGCGTAGAGACCCTTGGGTCAGAAGGTCTGGTAATCTTGGCAGATCGCACTGATCTACTGCCATTTGAACCACATCCGCGAACCACACTCTTCTTGGCCACCTTGGGGCCACCAGAATCGTGGGTACCCCTTCCAGAGCGATCTTGCGCAGCACTCTGCCCAGAAGGGGAATTGGTGGAAACACATACAGAAGCCGAAACTCCTTCCAAGACATTGACAGGGCATCCGTGGCCAGAGCCAGAGGATCCTGAGACAGGGATACAAAGCTCGGGAGCTTGTGATTGTGACGCAAAGAGATCCACGTCCGGCACACCCCAACGGTGACAAAGTGACTGAAATACCCTGTCGCAGAGGGACCATTCCCCCTGACGGGACGACCCCCTGCTCAGAGCATCTAGCAGATTCTCCGTCCCCGGAATGTAGACAGCCGATATGCATTGTACATTGGTCTCTGCCCAAGTTAGAATCAGAGACACCTCCTGGAGAGCACCCTTGCTCCAGGTTCCTCCCTGATGATTTATGTAGGCTACGGCCGTCCTGTTGTCTGAGCGTACCTGAACCGCCAGACCCTTCAGGTGCTGGGTCAGTCTTTCTAGTACCAACCTGACCGCCCTGAGTTCCAGGACATTGATAGGAAGATGGGCCTCCCGAGGGCCCCATTTTCCCTGGAAGCGCAGGGACTTCCAGAAACCCCCCCCCCCCCCCGAAAGACTGGCATCCGTCGTGACTGTCTCCCAGGAGGGAGCCAGGAAGGATCTGCCCCTTGTCAAATTCCTGTGGTCCAACCACCACGCAAGGGATTGTCTGACCGAGGGGGGAATCACCCAGCTGTCCAGAGACGCTGGATCGTTGTTCCATACTGACAGAAGGTGAAGCTGCAGAGTTCTCAGATGAAACTGGGCATAGGGCACCGCCTCAAAGCTTGCCACCATCGAGCCCACCAACTGCATTCCCTGCCGGATGGAGGGATGAGGGTCCGCGAGCAGGGATCTCGCCTGGGTTATCAAAGCTTCCACCTTCAGCGGAGGAAGGAATATCCTTGATTGAACCGAGTCCAGAATCATCCCCAGAAACGGTGTCACTGAGGAGGGGGACAGAGAGGACTTTGGGTAATTGATCACCCAGCCGAAGGACTCCAGGGTGGACACCACTGACCGAGTGTCCAGCTCTGCCTGCTGCAGAGACTGAGAGGTGATGAGAATATCGTCCAGGTAGGGCAACACACGTATGCCTTTTAGTCTTAAGAGAGACATTACCCCTGCCAGCACCTTGGTGAAGACCCTGGGGGCCGAAGTGAGGCCGAATGGGAGGGCCACGAACTGATAGTGCTGATTCAACAGCGCAAATCTGAGGAACTTTTGGTGCCCTGAAAACACCGGCACGTGCAGGTAAGCGTCCTTGATGTCCACAGATGTCATGAAGTCCTCTGGACGCAGCGAGGCAATGGCCTAGTGCAGAGTCTCCGTACGAAAATGCCTGCTTGTGACAAACTTGTTTAGGATTTTCAAATCCAGAATGGGTCTGACTGACCCGTCCTTTTTGGGGACTGTGAACAGGTTGGAATAAAACCCCATGCCCCTGTCTTACGGGGACCTCGCAGATAACCCCAAGCTCCAGAAGGTCCTGCACAGCCAGCATCAAGACCCGAGCTGAGGCAGGATCCTGCGGGACGAACCGACGAACCTGGTAGGGGGCAGCACAGCGAATTCTATCTTGTAACCGGAGGAGACTACCTCCTGAATCCACCGGTCTGGGACGAGGCGTCTCCAGACATGCTCGAAGTGCTGTAGACGTCCCCCCACCCTGACGGGCGAGGGCGCCCCTTCATGCCTGGGGGGTCTTGGGGGGGGGGGGGCTTTGGGCTTGGGACCCCAGGAGGAGCCTGGGCGGCGTCCTCTGTTCTTGTTCCAGGGTTCTGAGCGCGGCCCAGAGAAGGACACCCCCCTACCTTGCTTGGTCCCCCGGTAGGGGGTAGGATGGGAGCTTGGACCACGAAAGGGCCGGATCTGACGCTTGCGCTGGGGCAGCTTGCCCCCTTTGGCAAAGATGTCTAATCTTTCTCCAAACAGGCGCAGTCCTTTGAACGGAAGCCCCGTAAGGGCCTTCTTGGCGACATTGTCAGCAGCCCACTGGCGTAGCCAGACCGCGCGGCGTATGGCTACCACCAGAGCAGAGGATTTAGCACTCAGTTTAATAGCATCGTCCGATGCAGATAGGATATAATTCACGAAGGTCTCACAGGTGGCCAGAGCATTGGCGGTATCAGAGGGCAAGTCATCCGCCCCTTCCAGAGCAGACTTAACCACAGTCCTGAGCGCCACCGCCGTGATGGCTAAGGCGCAAACCAGGCGTGACAAGCCAATTGATCAACTCGCCGATCCTCTAGATCCCACAGCGTAGTAGTGTCAGGGCAGTGCATAATAGAGGTATTGGACAGACTCAGGATCGGGGCATCGACCTCGGGCGGCGATGTCCAGCACTTAACCAGGTCGGCAGGAAATGGATACTTCTTATCCACAGCCTTGGGAATCCCCTGGAGTTTACTGGGATGTTCCCATTCCTTCAACACTAGGTTATTAAAGTGAGTTTGTTCGGGAAACTCCAACTGCACCCTAGCGGTATGAAACAGATCGCCCCGCTGCCGAGGTGCTGCGGGAGGGGGAGAGAGGGATAAGACATCAAAGATCTCGGATAACAGTCTGTCAATGTCGTCCTGGGAGCCAGGATCAGAGCCAGACTCCTCCTGACTCCTGGGCTCGTCCTCGTAGGATCCTGAGTCAGATAGGAGTTCTACAAAGACACACTTAAACCCGGTTAATCGCTGGAACTGGCCCAAAATCATGAAGCAGCCACATGGCCATTACACAACAATTTATTGATAGCAAAAGGTCATGGCACTATACAAGGTACACAACATAAATAAAAAACACACATAAAGTGAATCTAAAACACGGGGGCCCCCCCAGTCATGCAGCCACTACAGCCACACTCACTTCACAAACACTCCCCCTCCTCTCAAGCTAAGAATGATTCTTAAAGTATGTGTAACACTTCTAAGTGTAATAGTATGATGTTAATCACCACGCTGTATTCATCCAATGAACATGTACAAGTGTTCACCACCTAAAACTGGCCATATGTTCATTTGCAAGCCAGTATCTTAATAGCAACATACAGCTGTATGCGCGGTCTCAATAGCTGCCTCCATTGGCAATCCACTGGAAGGGGTTAACAATATATGTGCACTCCACCGTTGCAGGCCTGTTATCACTGGAGACTCCCCTCTATTTCCACTTGATGCCACCGCTGCTCATTAGAGCTATGTGATCAGCACGTTGCCAGCCTGGCTAGTAGCCAAAGTGGGACACTTCAGTGTAACCGGACAACGCCGCTCGCTGTGTTAAACACAATAGTGATGGTAGACGCGCTTTATATTAGGTACTTAGCTGCATTATGTAGTCCCGCATTCTTCCAATGGCAGATACTCTGAACAGCATCATAAGCCTCTGTATTTCAGCCCTGTGCACGGGCGCTGACAGTTCTCAGCTCTTAGACTTCCTTAGTCAGAGCGCGCAGTAGTCACGTGGGTCCACGAGCCGGCGGAATTCTGGTGACGTCAGCACACAGCGGGAGCTGAGAGTTGGAGGAGCGAGGAAGGTGGTGGGCCGGCCGTCCGCCGACACGTGTTTCGCTCCGCCCACCGGAGCTTCGTCAGGGTGGGGGGCGGGCATAGACGCAGGTCTTTTAAATGCTGGCAAGGCACGCCCCTTTGTCTCCTCGGGCCAATCGCCATCATCCTAGACTAATCCACTCAGTCTTCAAAGCGGGGCCGCCCAGATTGCTGGTCCCAGCCGTCATTAACCTTCTATATGCCACATCACCCCTGCTCAATGCAATTATCAAAACATGCTAGGTGGGGCCACCTATTACTAAGCTCTTTTAGGAGCTACACTATACTATTACTTCACACATGTATTGTATATCTGCATAGACCATGGCCAATGTCTACACATACATTCTATCTGCTTTAAACTCTCAAACACACATTCTTGCAGCGCATCATGCATATCCCTCCAGCTATATATTAAATCCAAAGTCAACACTACTTTTATTCATTAACACTGATATACTAATGTTATGTTGTAGCAGAAAGTATCAATACAGGCACTTATAGCTGCCCCACTACCTATTGGAAGGAGATCTCAAGTGATCTGTCTGGTTGTGAGACAGAAGTGTCTGAAGACAGCAGTCCCCCGAGACAGAATAGAAAGCCCCGTAGGGCTGTGTCTTTTTTTGGACCAGCCAAGAAAAGGCGACGACGTAGGAGGAGACAGCGTGGCGAAGAGAGTAAAGACTCTGAGGGGAATAAGGAAGACGGGAATGAGATGGCCCTCTTAAGACAAGGAAGAAATGATGAGGCATCTTTGAATGTCATTAACCTCTCGAATTTTGAACTGAATGACGACCATAAGCGGGTCCTAGCGAGAGGATTATCTTTTTCCCCCACACATGGAGGTGATGAATTTACTCTTTACAAAGATGTCTCCTTATTTCTGCGGAAAGTTTTATTTAAGAGTATGTACACGCAAGGAGGGGAACGAGGAAGTCAGGGGGTCCTTGAACAGAATACACAAGTGAGTAGCTCAGAAGATAGTAGTATCCAGAATACATCAGTATATGATGATTGTGAAGTTGAGATCCCAGACTTACTCCCTAACCTAGAACGTTTGAAACAGAGATCTAAAACATTTCCTCCTCTATCTGGAAACCGACATATTTCCCTGTTTTTGCAAGCCGTACAACGTGATCTTCAGAAAGGAGCATGGAAGGTGTCCTCTGAAACTGATAATTTATCAGCCGAGGAGAAAAATGCTCTTAAGGAGCTTCAGGAAGCGGCAAACATAATTATACGGCCTAGCGACAAAGGGGGAAATGTCGTTATATTAGATCAAAGTTACTATATAGAGGAAGTGTACAATCAGTTAAGTGACAGCACTACCTACCGTAGGATTGAGAAAAACCCTTTTCCACAGGTGGTGGCTGCACTAAATGACAAACTAGATTGGGCAAAGGAGGAAGGGTTGTTAACACCTAAATTGTTTGACTATCTATTTGTCAAAGATTTCAATACGCCAGTGCTTTACACCATTCCCAAAATTCACAAATGCCCTTCCGCACCACCAGGCAGGCCCATCGTGTCTGGGAATGGGGGGCCCCTCGAAGGCATTGCTAGATTTGTCGATGAGAACTTAAAACCGTTGGTGAAAGTTCTACCATCTTTTGTACTTGACACGGGGGATGTCCTACGGAAGGTGAGGTTATTCAGGCTGGAAGGAGACTGGCTTTTGGCCAGCATTGACGTAGAAAGCCTGTATACCTCCATTCCCCACACGGTGGGCCTGCAGGCGGTGTCCCGTTATCTGGAGGATTTGGGGCCCTGCGACGCAGCCTACAATGAACTGGTTGTGGAATGTTTGGAGTTTGTTCTTTTGAACAACTACTTTCGTTTTCGAGGGGACTTCTTCCACCAGATACGGGGCACCGCCATGGGAGCTGCCTGTGCCCCATCTTATGCCTGCCTGCACCTAGGACAGTGGGAGGAAGATGAGGTGTATGGACGGCCGGAGTTTGGGGCGCAGGTCGCTCTCTGGATCCGCTACATCGATGATATTCTGGTGGTGTGGAGGGGAACTCAGGAGTCATTTGAACTCTTCGTCACTAAGCTCAATCAGAATAGTCGCAATATAAGGCTGACTAGTAAAGTTGGTCCTCATGAAGTAGAATTTTTGGACCTTAGCATCAAGCGGGAGGGTGATGTATTGCTTACCTCCACCTTTAGAAAGCCTACTGCCGGTAATACCCTTCTACACTATTCCAGCCATCATCCAGCACCTCTACGTCGAGGAATTCCTTTGGGACAATTCCTGCGTATTCGCAGGAACTGCGGGTCAAAACAAGAGTATATACGAGAGGCACGACAGTTGACCAATAGATTTCGGGATAGAGGCTATCCGCACAGGCTGTTACGCACATGTTTCAAAAAAGCCTTAGACTTGGATAGGGATGAGCTGCTGAAAAGTAAAGGTAGTCGATCACGGCCCCCGGGTGATCAACCTGTGAGAGTCATTACGCAATTTGGGACGCACTGGGAGCAGTTTCGTCTGATTCTGGAGTCAAACTGGCACATATTGTGCCTTGACCCGGTAGTAGCAAAATGTGTGGGCCCGAGACCTCTTCTCACAGCACGCCGTGCACCAAACATGAGGGATCTGTTGATGCACAGCGACTTAGTGGAGGCAAAGAAGGATGTGAGAGTTGAAAAGTTACAAGGATCATTCAAATGTGGTCATTGTAAGATCTGCCCGTTCATGGATAAAACTACCTCATTTTGGGGTCCAAAAAATCCCAATAGACCTCGGCTGATTAGAGGCTTCATTAATTGCGCTTCCTCCTTTGTGGTGTACATGCTCACCTGCCCCTGTGGTAGAAAATATGTTGGTAAAACCAAGCGGGAACTCAGGGTGCGGATAGGTGAGCATGTACGTGACATTAAGAGAGGAGATGACAGGAGCCCCGTGGCAGAACATTTTCGGTTGTTCCATCAGGGAAGACCGATGGGCCTAAAGGTATGTGGGATCTTTATCCTTAGGAGAGATGGGAGGAGGGGCTTCCTGGATATGAGACTAATGCAACAGGAGGCCCGCCTGATCTATGAGTTGGGCACAATGGTGCCTGCTGGTTTAAACACTGAGTCAGGACTAAGTGCGTTCTTGTGAAGTGTGGGTAACACATAAATTAATCCCTCTCTCTCTTTCAAAAATTCCCCCTCCCCCCGCCACCCCCTTTTCCTATAAAATCCCTTTAAACCCAGTGATTAAATGTGGTTCCCCAACCCTCCATAGGAAGTATGAAGTTTCAGATGTTTGAATAATGAGTACCCAGACTTGATTTAGATAAATCCGTTGGAGTGAGATAGGAACCTCTGGGTAGAGGGGCATAGTGCATTTAGTGCGGGTACAGGATAATCTTTTCAGGTATCCCGGAAAATAATCGGGTTGGGTAGGGCCGGTGGGTGAAGGTAGTGGGGCAGCTATAAGTGCCTGTATTGATACTTTCTGCTACAACATAACATTAGTATATCAGTGTTAATGAATAAAAGTAGTGTTGACTTTGGATTTAATATACAGCTGGAGGGATATGCATGATGCGCTGCAAGAATGTGTGTTTGAGAGTTTAAAGCAGATAGAATGTATGTGTAGACATTGGCCATGGTCTATGCAGATATACAATACATGTGTGAAGTAATAGTATAGTGTAGCTCCTAAAAGAGCTTAGTAATAGGTGGCCCCACCTAGCATGTTTTGATAATTGCATTGAGCAGGGGTGATGTGGCATATAGAAGGTTAATGACGGCTGGGACCAGCAATCTGGGCGGCCCCGCTTTGAAGACTGAGTGGATTAGTCTAGGATGATGGCGATTGGCCCGAGGAGACAAAGGGGCGTGCCTTGCCAGCATTTAAAAGACCTGCGTCTATGCCCGCCCCCCACCCTGACGAAGCTCCGGTGGGCGGAGCGAAACACGTGTTGGCGGACGGACGGCCCACCACCTTCCTCGCTCCTCCAACTCTCAGCTCCCGCTGTGTGCTGACGTCACCGGAATTCCGCCGGCTCGTGGACCCACGTGACTACTGCGCGCTCTGACTAAGGAAGTCTAAGAGCTGAGAACTGTCAGCGCCCGTGCACAGGGCTGAAATACAGAGGCTTATGATGCTGTTCAGAGTATCCGCCATTGGAAGAATGCGGGACTACATAATGCAGCTAAGTACCTAATATAAAGCGCGTCTACCATCACTATTGTGTTTAACACAGCGAGCGGCGTTGTCCGGTTACACTGAAGTGTCCCACTTTGGCTACTAGCCAGGCTGGCAACGTGCTGATCGGGTTTAAGTGTGTCTTTGTAGTATTTCATAGGGGTTAGCTGGACGCCAGTATTTCTGGCAGTGCTCATCGTAATACTGAGTAGGACTCCCCTTCCTTTTAATATTAATCAGATAGGAGTTCCCCTTCCTCTGATAGGGACTGAGTATAGGAAAGCAGCACCTCATCAGATTCTACAGGGAGAATAGTAGCTTCAGGGTTCAAATGACGCTTCTTGGCAGTGGCCTTGCGCGCCATGGAGCCAGCGATAAAGCTTTCCACACTGGCCAATCTAGAGGCCAAATCAGCGTGAGAATCCCCACTAGAATTGGGGGTTATGCTCAAGCTTGGGGGAGTAGGGGAAATAAGGCGAGGTGCGGGCCCAGCCTCGGAAGAGGTGGGGAGACCGGCTAGCGCCTGTTGAGCACAAGGTACGCAGACCCGTGACTTGTCACTGCTGCTAGGTGAAACCCCACAAGCTGCACACAGACGGGCTTGTCCCAGAGGGACCCCGTTCGCGATGTCCTGGGATGCCTCCATATGGTAATTATTAAACTTCAATGTGCCAGTAGGGATTGACGCTTTAAGCAACCCTGGATGCCCCTATAACCCGCTGGGAAGTGGGAGTAAAAGCTGAAAGCTGGTCTGGACCGGGCGCTACGTCGGACTAGGGGAAGCCACCAGAGACAGCTGTCTGAAAGACACAAGGGGAAGAGGGGTGTCAGAGCCGAGCGCGAGGAAACTGCTAGAAAAAGGATCGCCCGCGAGGGGAGGGCCGTCTTCACCACGCGCATGCGAGAAGGAAATGGCGGCCAGCGAACCTCGAAGGGCGGGCAATAGTGGTCGATGACGCGGAACGCGCCAGGCAGGACCACGCCCCCCCCCCTGGAGCGCGCAAAGTAGAGGGCGCGCAGCCAATCAGGAGAGAATACGGCTACGTCAGCATCACTTCAGAGAAGAGGACGAAGTGAGGAACGGAATTTGAAAAACGCCGTAGCTTCCCCAAAACGTGCTGCTGAGTGCTCGTAAGGCACAGTAAAACGCTGCGGTCAGTTTAACATTAAACAAGTAAAGCGCGCTCTGACACCCAGTAGTTGTAAGGGACTAAGGTGTACTAGGGCAAGGAGTAGGCCATCAACACACAGCCCCCCCCCCTCTTTTTTCCCCCCCTAACGGGGGAATCTGGGAAGGAAGGTGAGCCAATAGAGGGTTCACCGTTAGATGGGGCATGGGGGCACTAGTGTGGGAGGGGCATCCACTGAAGGCTCACCATTCGCCTTTAACCGCCTACCCTATGGAGGGGGATTGCGGTGGAGACTAGCTCCGTAAGCACACTAGGTGCTGCCTACCTTCACCGGACCAACGCAGCCCAGGCTGGGAGGCATATTCTTAACAAGAAGGACGGGTGGGAATAGTCCCACAGGGCCTCGGGCTGTCAAGCCCCGCTCGCCTGCGAGAGCGTGATTCTTCATGTCTTCGCAGTTCCAGCACTGCAGAGAAATCTGGGGATTGTGGGAGGTCCTTCGGTATATGTAGGGCCGGGAGGAGCTTGTTTTCTACATGTCTGCAGTGCACGGCGCCGGAGGCGGAGGACTACCCACATGTTATTACTACTTCTGGAGCAGGACGTGCTGTATGCTTAGAATATATCTGAATTTTAGATGCTTTAGATCTGTTTTTTAAGGGTTTGGCCTTTTCAATAAAGCATGGTGAAGGTCCGGTTTAAGTCAATATATGTACTCCGCTAGCCAAACGCAGGACTCATGCCTTTAGTTATGGAGAGATACCATCATCATATCATTTACTTTATCTTTTTAACACTATAATATGCACAAGACTATAGGACGCACCTAGGGTTTGGAGGAGAAAAGAAAGAAAATGTTCTTAGGAGAGGGTTAGCACACCATCCAGTTAAGAACCTAAAAACAGGACGTGGCAGAATCCCCCTTAACCACCCCATAACATGCAGTGTGCAGAATTCCCTCCAATCCCCCATAACTGGCCATGTGCAGAATCCTCCCAATCCCTAATAACAGTGCAGACCCCCTCCCAAATAACATGCAGTGTGCAGAATCCCCCGTCATCCCCTATAACAGACAGTGTACAGATTCCCCCCACACCAATAACATGTAGGGTGTAAAATCCCCCCCCCCCCCATCACCTATAACAGACATCGTGCAGAATCCTCCTAATCCCTTATAAAAGTCAATGTTCAGATTCCCTTATAGCAAGCAGTGTGCAATCCCCCTGACAAACCCCATATCACTGCCAGTGTGCCAGAATCCCCCATAATAGGAAGTGTGGCTGAACCCCCAATTCTATATGACAAGCAGTGTGCAGAATACCCTCCCCCCCTCCCATGACAGGCAGTGTGGCAGATTCCACCCCCTTACTGTGCTAAAGCAAGGTGAGGGTTACAAAAAAAACTTACCTCGGCATGGGCGGCTGTACTGACAATGTATAAAGCGGCTTCCTGGGCTGGTTTGCCTGCCTGCTCATTCAAGTGAATGGGCGGACAGGGCCATGCACAGAGCTGAGAAACATGCCGCTCTGTGCACAGTCAGTGCAGCTGTTACATTTTTTTTGTGAGGAAGTATGGCATATTTGATAAGGACAGATATATAGATATAGATATATATGTAACATAAATATTTTTTGTGTGTGGAGAAAACCCTCAACATGTTTCTTCAGTAACATAAAAACAGATGAGGCACAAGAAGGCCAAAGGGACAAATAATTTCACACTCAGTGCAGCATTCATCTATAAATTCTACCCCAAAGAAGCACTTTAGAGATGTTTTTGAGTGCAAATGTCCATGTACCATTGCATTCCCTCATAAAACCAACATCTGGGTGCAGGGGCTCTCGGAGGCACCGCATGTTTTTAAATCAATGAAGAAAAGAGCACTCTGCTAAATTCAAGTTCCCTTTATTCCATAATGTGAAATCTCATTGCCCGTCTCTGCCCACTCTCTCTCGTCTGCGTGTTGCCCGTCACTGCCCACTCTGTCTCTCGTCTGCGCATTGCCCGTCACTGCCCACTCTGTTATCTGCACATTGCCCGTCACTGCCCACTCTGTCTCTTGTCTGCGCATTGCCCGTCACTGCCCACTCTGTCTCTCGCCTGCGCATTGCCCGTCACTGCCGACTCTGTTATCTGCACATTGCCCGTCACTGCCCACTCTCTCTCGTCTGCCCATTGCCCGTCACTGCCCACTCTGTCACTCATCTGTGCATTGCCCATCACTGCCCACTCTGTCTCTCGTCTGCGCATTGCCCGTCACAGGGCACTCTGTCTCTCGTCTGCGCATTGCCCGTCACAGGGCACTCTGTCTCTCGTCTGCGTGTTGCCCGTCACTGCCCACTCTGTCTCTCGTCTGCGCATTGCCCGTCACTGCCCACTCTGTCTCTTATCTGCACATTGCCCGTCACTGCCCACTCTGTCTCTCGTCTGCGCATTGCCCGTCACAGGGCACTCTGTCTCTCGTTTGCGCATTGCCCGTCACTGCCCACTCTGTCTCTTATCTGCACATTGCCTGTCACTGCCCACTCTGTCTCTTATCTGCACATTGCCTGTCACTGCCCACTCTGTCTCTCATCTGCGTGTTGCCCGTCACTGCCCACTCTGTCTTTCGTTTGCACATTGCCCGTCACTGCCCACTCTGTCTCTTGTCTGCACATTGCCTGTCACTGCCCACTCTGTCTCTCGTCTGCGCATTGCCCGTCACAGGCCACTCTGTCTCTTGTCTGCACATTGCCCGTCACTGCCCACTCTGTCTCTAGTCTGGGCATTGCCCGTCACTGCCCACTCTGTCTCTAGTCTGCGTATTACCCTTCACTGCCCACTCTGTCTCTCGTCTGCGCATTGCCCGTCACAGGGCACTCTGTCTCTTGTCTGCACATTGCCCGTCACTGCCCACTCTGTCTCTAGTCTGGGCATTGCCCGTCACTGCCCACTCTGTCTCTAGTCTGCGTATTACCCTTCACTGCCCACTCTGTCTCTAGTCTGCGTATTGCCCGTCACTGCCTACTCTCGTCTGCGTAATGCCCATCTGTTTTGCTGGTGGCCAAAACACACCCAAATACCAGATATTTTACTAATTAATGCCCAGGGCAGGGCTACTAATATAAATGCAGGTTCTTTATATTGTTTTAAAGAGATCAGAGCATAACCAATAAAGAATATTATTTTATTCTAAATAAGATATAAAAAAAAAAATATATAATATACTTATGTACAGAAAGAAAGCTTAACAAAGGTAAAAATACATATAAATACAGGAAAACTTCACCACACAGTCATAAATAGCTTAAGACTTAATGGGATACATATTACATCACCACAGAAACAACCATTGTCTGAGATTCATCAGCCAGGAGCAGGGGAGGCGACAGACAAGGGGTTTGTGGGTAAACAACACTATGTCCCTGACACAGGTAGCGCACACTAATATCCACACACTAATACAGCATCACCATTCAGTAACATCATCTTTCCAATGGGAACTTGAATGGGAAATCAGCACCATTTCACCATGAAACAGAGCGGCTTCTATCGTCATCTGCCTAAGCATCAGCCATTGGAATCTTCGAGAAGTACGGCGAAAGACAGAGCAACCACACTGTGTTAAGACGTCTCAAAACACAGGTTAATTCCTGTCTTATACCGCACTCCAGACCCCTTTTTATGGAGGCGAGTCAGCAGTTATTTGCTGACTAGACATAAATTACCCAAAATCAAACAGGGAATGGCCATTTCCCTTACCTGACCTTGGGGTCAATTTAGCTTGCAAACTCAGACTTCCAAAGACCAAATTCTCCCCCCCAGTTTCGTAAGTCTTAAATTAAGATGTCAGCCTTCTAACAATGGATTGTGTGAAGTCAACAAACAATACTCAGGATATAGACAGTGGAGGGAAAAAGATGTATAAACATTCATTTCTCCAACACAAGTTCACAGGAAGACGTACACATTGTCTAAGGGATAAACAATGACAGGTTTTATGACAAGGACAGAGCTATATTTCCCAATGTCTGCACAGTGACATCCAAGTCAGCAATTAAAAGCTTGTACCATGTCATGTTTTCAATAATATATATATATACATTACATCTAAAAATTCTGTTGCATAACACCATCACCGCCCACTCTCTCGTCTGCGTATTGCCCGTCACTGCCCACTGTCTCTCATCTGCACATTGCCATCACCGCCCACTCTGTCATCTGTGCATTGCCCGTCATCGCCCACTCTGTCTCGTCTGCGCATTGCCCGTCACCACCTACTCTGTCTTGTCTGTGCATTGCCTGTCACCGCCCACTCTGTCATCTGTGCATTGCCCGTCATCGCCCACTCTGTCTCGTCTGCGCATTGCCCGTCACCACCTACTCTGTCTTGTCTGTGCATTGCCTGTCACCGCCCACTCTGTCTCGTCTGTGCATTGCCTGTCACCGCCCACTCTGTCCCTTGTCTGATCATTGCCCATAACCGCCTACTCTCATCTGAGTATTGCCCATCACCGCCCACTCTCATCTGCACATTGCCCGTCACCGCCCACTCTGTCTCTCATCTGTGTATTGCCCGTCACTGCCCACTCTCTCATCTGCACATTGCCCGCCACTGCCCACTCTGTCTCTCATCTGCACATTGCCCGTTACTGCCCACTCTGTCTCCCATTTGTGCATTGGCCATTACTGCCCACTCTGTCTCTCGTCTGCACATTGCCCGTCACTGCTCACTCTGTCTCTAGTCTGCGCATTGCTCGTCGCCACCCACTCTGTCTCTTGTCTGCACATTGCCCGTCACTGCCCACTCTGTCTCTTGTCTGCACATTGCCCATCACTGCCCACTCTGACTCTTGTCTACACATTGCCCATCACTGCCCACTCTGTCTCTTGTCTGCGTATTGCCCTTCACTGCCCACTCTGTCTCTCATCTGTGTATTGCCCATCACTGCACACTCTGTCTCTCATCTGCGTATTGCCCATCACTGCCCACTCTGTCTCTCATCTGTGTATTGCCCGTCACTGCCCACTCTGTCTCTCATCTGTGTATTGCCCATCACTGCCTCTCATCTTTGTATTGCCCATCACTGCCCACTCTGTCTCTCATCTGTGTATTGCCCGTCACTGCCCACTCTGTCTCTCATCTGTGTATTGCCCATCACTGCCTCTCATCTTGGTATTGCCCATCACTGCCCACTCTGTCATCTGTGTATTGCCCATCACTGCCCACTCTGTCTCTCATCTGCGTATTGCCCATCACTGCCCACTCTGTCTCTCATCTGTGTATTGCCCGTCACTGCCCACTCTGTCTCTCATCTGTGTATTGCCCATCACTGCCTCTCATCTTTGTATTGCCCATCACTGCCCACTCTGTCTCTCATCTGCGTATTGCCCATCACTGCCCACTCTGTCTCTCAATTGCGTATTGCCCATCACTGCCCACTCTGTCTCTCATCTGCGTATTGCCCATCACTGCCCACTCTGTCTCTCATCTGTGTATTGCCCGTCACTGCCCACTCTGTCTCTCATCTGTGTATTGCCCGTCACTGCCCACTCTGTCTCTCATCTGTGCATTGCCTGTCACTGCCCACTCTGTCTCTCATCTGTGTATTGCCCATCACTGCCCACTCTGTCTCTCATCTGTGTATTGCCCGTCACTGCCCACTCTGTCTCTCATCTGTGTATTGCCCATCACTACCCACTCTGTCTCTCATCTGTGTATTGCCCATCACTGCCCACTCTGTCTCTCATCTGTGTATTGCCCGTCACTGCCCACTCTGTCTCTCATCTGTGTATTGCCCGTCACTGCCCACTCTGTCTCTCATCTGTGCATTGCCTGTCACCGCCCACTCTGTCCCTCGCCTGATCATTGACCATCACCGCCCACTCTCATCTGCGTATTGCCCATCACCGCCCACTCTCTTTCATCTGCACATTGCCCGTCACTGCCCACTCTGTCTCTCATCTGTGCATTGCCCGTCGTTGTGCACTCTGTCTCGTCTGCGCATTGCCCATCACCACCTACTCTGTCTCTCGTCTGCGCATTGCCTGTCACCTCCCACTCTGTCTCTCGTCTGCCCATTACCTGCATTTGCTCAAACTCCAGCGGCACCACCCTACAGGACACTTATAGGCTCGGAACATTGCCAAAGATGGGCTCAAACTGAACCTGCTACCATGGCACTGGCCTCCTCATTCTCACATCAACTGCACTACGGCGACACCTAGCAGTGGAGGGATGCTCTCTCCTGCATACCACTTGGTTTTATCTTGGGTGACAGGACCCATCACCCAGCCAGCTTTAAAGTGCAGCTTTACTCAGAAAGGAAGTTTATGTGGTCACCTTCCAGCCCTGTGCCCCAGAACAGCCTGTTTCTTTTTTTTAACTAACCATAACACTAGGAAAAAAAAACAATAGGAAGTAGTATTATTATAGGTGAATAGCAGCCATATGCTAATTTATTCAATTACAACCAAACTGTCACATAATGGCAGTTAGGTTGAAGTGCTCCCTATTGCTGAGCTATGTGTACTCTGATTGCATCATCGCTTTGGGCCAGGGGGTAATATAGCCAACTGCATCCAGTTCCTGTTGTTATGAATATTGGGCAAAGGCTATAGTAAAAAAAAAAAGAAAAACTGGCAGTTTTCGGGCTCTGGGCTGGGGATAGAGGGGGACTCCATATACTTCCCTATAATATATATAGTATAAGTGCACTTTAACAGCTTTACAATGGCACAGTGTACACCTTTGTTTTCGCACACGTTAGCTTCTCATTACACCATTTACATACATTACAACTAACATTTCAATCTAGTCCTCCTTTAAGTAGCAGCCATTAGATGAGTTCTGACTTGTGTGTTCTAAGGTGGCTATGACAGATACACATGACAAGCTGAGATGATGCACTCAAAAGAAGACCCGGAACTGGTCTCTGATGTTACACAGCTTCTGGCCAGAAAGGGCTACATCAAAGGAAATTGCTCTCGCAGACATCAGGGAGAATTTTTAAAGCAGACCAACACGTGCGTGGCACAGGTGTAGGTCCCCTCTGCTATAAGACAGATTGGGAGCAGCAAACCGAATCCAGCATTCTGGTTGCCCAACACCTGTGCCGCACGGGTGTTGGCCCACTTTAAGATCTATAATGGCAGCACTGCAGGAGACAAAGGAGCAACTTAACTCGGACCTGTTTATTATGCCTACTCGTATTGAGGATCCTGATTATTGCTAGCACAGCCTTCAAGCCATCTATTCTAAGTATGCAGTACATCCTGCTCCAGATAATGATACATAACAGATGGGATTACCTCCACCAGAGGGCGCTTGACTGCAGAGATGGCAAAAAGAGGCCCCCTCCCAGTACATATATACCCAGGACCTCCCCAGTTTCCTCTCTGCAGACGGCTGCGAAGGTCAGAAGATGGCTTCTCTTATCGCAGGTGAGCGGGGCTTAACAGCCCGTGGCCCTGTAGGACTATTCCCACCCGTTTCACTTATTACCTATGCCTCCCAGCTTTGGCTGCGCTGGTCGGGTGACGGTAGGCAGCACTTATCACAGGTGCTCTTCTTTGCGGAGCCTGGCTCCGACCGCAATCCCCCACCAAAGGGTAGGCCATGCAGGTTATGGTGAACCTGATTTGGGATGCCCCGTCCGCTCTTGCCCTTCCCTGCCCTGGTCATTGGTGGGTCTTTTATTTGACATCCATTCTTCCCTGTCCCGCTCCGCACTCTGTCTTTCACTTTGTCATTTTGAATTTGCCGCCACTGAAACGCGCGCCTTCTGGCGTCCACGGTAAGCGGCGACATCATCATCAAGAATCCCTGCGCGCCCATTGGCTGTAGCGTCTGGCCTGTCTCTGCGCTTCTCGGAGGGGGCGTGGCTTGCTCTGTTGGCGCGTTCTGCGTCGGACCCTCCTGCGGCCCGCCCCTTGAGGTTCCTCCAGCGCCATTTTGGTCCTCTCCTGGTGTGATTGCTGGCTTCCCACCGGCTTCCGACCACGGTCCGTGAGCGCCCCTGCGGGCTTGGCTCTTATTCATTGGCCTTTTTTGTGTGCTTA